>JAEQBH010000104.1:0-1200000 GCA_016808115.1 Tetrastigma voinierianum | reverse complement strand
CTATTGACCCTTGCGATCATATGCTCCCTTATAATTAGACGATGACCATAAACGCCGACAATGACCTTCTACTATGCAAAGTTTTCCTAGCTAGTTTATGAGGCCCTACACTAGCCTAGTTTCACAAGCTCCCGCGAAACTCAATAAATACGTTTTATGAACTTTGGGGAGCATTCATCTCACAACACCTATCCTCAGTGCGTCAAAAAAGGAATATTAGTTCCTTACAAACTATTTTGAAATACGAAGAAAAGTCCATATAGGACTCACAAAGAGATTTGGGCAAGCCGTCCAACAAATAGAATTATACAACAAGGATGTAGTCCTTCAGAACTTTAGAAGAAGCTTTGGGTCGTCGACTCCCTTCTTCTACTCCTTGTCCCTAATCTACCAGTAACAATGGAAGAGTTATACAGGCGGGTAGACAAATACTCAACGTTAGAGGAAAATATCCAAGCAACAACCTAGACAGTCATGATCACAAATAAGCCAATTGAGAAAGATAAATCGATGGGAAAAAAGTCGTCCGTGTTCAACGAAGGTTAGAAATGAGACCGAAGTCGACCTCGGGGACTGGGCCTCAAAAGAAGTAGGAGCCTTGCAATACAGCACCACCCCCCAAATATCTCGTACGAAAATCTTTTGCCCATCATTTGAAATCTACCAGATTTCAAATGGCCTACACCCATCCAGACAAATCTTGCTCAGAGAAAAAAAAATTCCTTGTGATGCGATTATCATAGGGACCATAGACATGAAACCGATCGATGTTGAAGTCTAAAGTTCCTAGTAGAAAAGCTGATCGAGGCAAGACACCTTAAGAGGTACCTCATGGAAGTAGATTAGGGTGGAATCTGGCCTTAGTGTAATTACAACCGGTCACGACTCTACCGAACCTGCACCAACCATAACCATATCGGGCGCAATTCATTTGATGACCAGTATCAATCAAAGTCACAAGAGAAGAAACTCGTTAGTAGGCTACGTTAAGACCAAGGTGACGTCGCCCATTATTAAAGCGCAGCCTAGCTGAAGTCGAGTCGATAGATGACCCCATATTTTTTCCTTTGGTTAATCCGAACAAGGTCATGGTGCCCCACTATGATGCCTTGGTACTCACCCTCAGATAATGAAGGTTTTAATGTGCATAGGTGTCGCGGATTCTGCGCGCGCGACGCACTTACTACAACTTCCGAAATTCTTCATACAAATGAAGCTTTTGCATAAAGCAACTAGCCGCGAATCCTCTTATTTTAACGGAGCAACTACAGCGACGCTAGGAGATGTCACACTCCCTATGAAAACCAAGCCAGTCACCTAGCGGGCTTTGTTCTCAATCGTTGAGGACTTAGGGCCTTACAATGCCATAGTGGGCCGGACATGGCTACACTCCATGAAGGTTGTACCTTCAACGTACCACCAAATGATAAGCTATTTAACAAAAGTTAGGCAGGTTGACCTTTTAAGCAGCCAGCTAGTTGGCTACACGACAATGATATCAGTTGTCTATGCATGAGCAGAGAGGGAAGAGCGATTCCGAACAACCTCCCCTAGAAGAGCAAACCCGTGCATAGTAACCACAGTATGTCGCCCAAATCAAGGCGGAAGAAAAGGACTCGCTGGCTATGGATACACTGGAACAAATAGAGTTGGATGGACAAGAGAGGTTCACCTACGTGTGCTTCCTCCTGTCCAATGAAGAAAGGGAGCAACTATGACTCACGCTGCTGTGTAACATTGATGTATTCGCCTAGAAACACTCTAATATGGTTGGGATAAATCCAGCGGTGGCTTCTCATAAACTGAATGTTGTCCCCACTACCAAGATAGTAAGGAAAAAGGTGAGACAATTCCACTCGGATCGACATTAGATCATTCAGATGGAAGTAGACAATCTCCTAGTAGCAGGTTTTATAAGGGAGGTAAAGTACCCCGAATGATTGGCCAATGTGGTGGTGGTACAAAAAAGGGTGGTAAGTGGCGCGTATGCGTAGACTACACTGACCTCAATGAAACATGTCCTAAGGATACCTTCCCTTTGCCACATATAGATCAAATTATGGATGAAAAAGCCAGGCATGGCATTCTATCATTTCTGGATGCCTTCCTTGGGTACCATCAGATTCCTATGCATCCACCTGACATGAAGAAAACAGCCTTCATCACACCACACATATTGTACTACTACAACGTAATGTCGTTTGGCTTGAAAAACATAGGGGGAAACTTATCAAAGGATGGTGACCATGATATTCTGACCACTGATAGGTAAATCCATGGAGGTTTATATCGATAATATGCTCATCAAATCCAAAGAACGCCTTGATCACACAAGGCATCTACAAGAAACCTTCGAGTTGTTGTGAAGACATAGCATGATACTTAACCCTTTGAAGTGCGTGTTCGGTGTTAGCTCGGGCAAATTCCTAGGCTTTGTGGTAATGCAAAGGGGGATAGAGGCTAATCCCATCTAGCTCAAGGCCATAATGAACTCTCAAACTCCCGCTTCCAGAAAAAGGGTACAACAACTGCCTAGTCGGCTAGCAGCCCTTGGGCGGTTCATATCTCGCTTGATAGATCGATTGAAGTCGTTCTTTGCCACACTAAAGGGAGCTGTGAATAGGTTTAGCGATAAAGTCACATTAGGCTCTTACATCAATTAAACAATATCTCACTTAGGAACCGCTCAGTTCGCTAACCTGAGTCGAACACCTCTATCTTTACTTGACCGATTCTCGAAAATATCGGTGAGTGTGTTCTTCAAAAGAGATGAAAACTAGGAGCCCAGACTAATATTCTTCATGCGAGTCCTGTCAGAAATTAAAAACCCGATATACCCATCTAGAGCAGGCGACATTGGCTCTCTTGGTAGTCGCTAAAAAACTTCGTCCCTACTTCCAGAGTGCACCCTATCATTGTACTCATAACCTCCTCAGATACCGCCATAGCTTTGATCTTTCAAGGAGGATGGCTCGGTGGGCGGTCGCTAAAGTGATTTCGGTATTGATATAGCCTGCACGGTGTTAAAGGGGCAGATCTTGGCTGACTTTTACTTGAAATTCCGCCAACATGAAAAGAACGGACAACTCGGAGCTAGTGGACTTTGAATGTGGATGAAACTCACAATAGATGGGAACCCAGTTTGGGGCCCGCAGCAAGCCAGAACCCGGGAAATAATAGAGCATGCCATACGTTTAGATTTCCTTGCTTCCAATAACAAGGCCGACTACGAAGCAATCATAGCTGGGATTGACCTCGTAATCTTTGTATCCTCAAAAAAAAAAAAATAAATCATCATAAGAAGCAACTCTAATTGGTGGTTGGGCAGGTAAATGGAGAATATGAAACGAGGGACCAGCGCATGACCAAGTATGTAAGTCTTGTCAACCTACGATTGGGGAACTTAGTGACATCGTGAAGCACTTCTCAGAGTTCCAAGCAGCGAGAGCTTTGTGACCATTGGCTAGTCCTACCAATAAAGCGTGCTCACCCCATCTACTACCGGCTAGGTAGTATTACCACTGTCAGACCAAATGAAATGGGTAAACATCTGCCATTTGGATAACTCTAATAGTTCACTATTTGAGCTCGGGAGAACTGCCGGATAATAGAGACGAAGCCCATAAGATCCAGGTATAGGAATCTCGGCTCTCTCTCGTGAACGGTCATCTATATAAACGGTCCTTGGACAGGCCCTACCTTAAGTGCCTCAATCAGCAGTAGGGACAGTATCTTTTAGTAGAGCTCAATGACGGGGTATGCGGGAATCATCCAAAAAGAAGGACGTTGGCCCATAGGGCCCGCCACCCAGGCTCTGTTGGCCCGAGCGATGCATAGAGACGTCGTTTATGTCGGGAAGTGTGATTGCCGCGGCCAGCAAAGCCCCGTGTAAAGATGTCGGCCTCTTCTTGACCTGCGAGCCCTTTGCCTTAAACAGTGGGGAATGGACATCGTAAGGCCACTACCTACTACCTCGGCTCATAAGAAGCTATTACTAGTGGCCACCAACTATTTCAGAAAATGGATAGAAGCCGAAACCTTTGCATCCATCAAAGATAAAGAGATTGTTCAGTTTGTATGGAAGAACATTATGTGCAGGTTTGGAATACCCCAATCAATTGTAACCAACAATGGGCCAGTATTTGATAGCGGGGTATACAGGAATTTTTACAGCGAATAGAAAATCAAAAACTTGTACTCAACCCCTCGGTACCCATAAAGCAACGGTTAGGCAGAAGCATCTAATAAGACTCTCCTATCAGCTCTGACAAAATGCCTACATTCAGCTAAAGGAAAGTGGGTATATGAACTTCTGAGTTTTATGACCCTATGAAGCAATAGTGGAAGCCAAGCGGCATATCATAGATTCGCCCTGTGTATGGGATGGAAGCCATTACCCCCACAGAAATCGGGGATGCTCACCGTACGAGTAGAAATTCCTAAAAAAGAAAATACTGAAGCCATAGCAAAAGACCTAGACACAACTAACAAACTCTGGGAAGTGGTAGTTGTGCGTACAACATCACACCAGCAGAGACTAGCAAACTTGCACAACCGACATGTAAATTCGCATACATTCCTACCTGGAGAATTATTCTTAAGACGGGTCTTTGAAAACAAGGCCAACCCAACAAACAGGAAGTTCCAGCTCAATTGGGAAGGGCCATACACGTTTGTTCGAATAGAGACAGCCAGGTCTTATGCGTTAAGCAAGCCAAATGGGACTATTGTGCCCAATATGTGGAATGCTATTCACCTTAAGAAGTATTATTGATTAGTGCCCAAAAAGTGCTATTTTGAGCCCTATTCGAGATAGGTTTTGAGTGCTTTTTGCGCACTAATCGTATCAATTAAGCCAATTAAGGTGTTCAGGTCTACTTAGTATCACTTATGTATTTAAAGTTATTTGGTTATTTGCGGGTTTTGTGTACCCTCGATCGTAAAGTCGAATTTGATATGTCGAGATGTGTTGAACCATGAAGATTGAAACTATTTCCAGCCATCAATATATCAGAGTCGTGAAATGAAATAGAGAGGCAAAGTGAAGGTAAGGAGGAATCTGGTGAGGTGCGATGAGCAAGCGTGAAAAACGGCAATTCGGGAAATTTGGCTATGATTGAAATTTATTGGGATTCACGCGTCGCCAGCCATAGCGAAAATTTCGCAATCTAGAAATTGAAATTCGCTAGGCTAAGCGAGAATTTCGCTATATAGCGAAAATCAGCCATTGCCTAGCGAATTCTTCATTTTTTGGTTCCAGTGCGAGTTCGCTAGGCACGGTGATTTTAAGCTATATAGCAAAATTTAAGCTAGCCTAGCGAAATTTCTCCAATTAATATAGGTGAAATTTTAGCAATCCAATGAAATTTTCGCAATCATAGCAGCTCTAGATCTTGTTCTTCAACGCTTTGCCCTCTGCACCCACCCAATGCATCATCCATCTTCACTTTGCCTTCATTTTCATCATGATTTTGATATGTTGATGAAGCTGAAAATATCAAATTAGACCCTGGGCGAGGTACCTAAAGCTGCAAAATGCTGCAAACAACCTCGAAATAATACATGAAATGACTAGAAATGAACACAATTACCTCAATTGGCAGTGTACGATTAGTGCGCGAAGCACTCAAACTATCTCGAAGTAGAGCTCAAATACTTTGAGCATAATCACACCCCCCAACCGACACGTTGCTAGTCCCTTAGCAATGCTAAAATAATAAGGGCATGCATGCAGTGATTTTCTCAAAAAGTTTATGGTTCAAAAAGGTGTATAAACAAATAAGCATTACCTTTAAAATGAAGAATTGATACCAAGTTTGAAAACCGACATGAGAGAGGCAAAACCATACAAGAACAATTTGAGGTCAACATCGGATCCATGGTTCTCAACCTGAATTTCCAACAAAGTCTAATGGTTCTTAATGTGGCTTGATTAATTGATAAAGTGCAAAATTATTCCCTCCCCCCAACCTAGCTACTTGCATGGACTTAAGATGTTGAACAACCTAGATAGGGAAAGCTACACTCTTCTTTCTTTATTCAACTACATTGTAGGGTGCAATGCTCAAAACTTGCTTTCACCAAAGTCCGTGTAGCGAGGTCCATGATGACTCGACCAATTAAGGTTCGAGGGCGTGAGCGAAAGGATCAGCCGACCACAAACTCTACGAGGCTTCACGGACTCCGAATGGCTTCGAAAATCAAGCACCTACAATTACGTTAAACTCTACCTATCCACCCATGTAACCGAGCACTAAGTGATGAATCCCAGCCAATTAGGTTTAGGGCATGTCGGGCTTCAAAACTTAATAGTATACCTCGGACCGTGCTTTCGGGTTTGAGAGCAAAAGTGTCACATTTATTTTATTTTATTCTTTTCTTTTTATTTTTTGCTTTTTTCTTTTTCTTTTCCTTTTTTGGAAGACTGGTGGTCTTCAAATGTGGAGTAGCACAAACCCTATCCTAGGTTGCCCAGCATGCTAAGAGCCGGCTTGCAAGGCGAAAAGAGGCATCTGTTCCTGACCTATTGGTATAAATACAATTGTGCAGTGTGTGAATTAGCTCAAATAGGAAATATTCAAGTTGAAAACACTAGAATCTTAATTAACCAAAAACTGAATTATGCATGGAGTTGTTCTAACATTAAGGTGGCAAACAGGGTTTCAATTTTCCATTTAAAGCTGATTCAATTGTCGATAAACAATTCAATTGTTCAGTGAGACAAAACGATTACATAAGGTGGAGGCACAAAGTAATTTGCGAAGTGTAAAGAAAAATGAAGGCGCATGGAATGCAAACTGCGGATGGGAATGTACCTTTCAATCATGATGACAGAGAGTGCTTCCATTTGTTGGTGTTACTACGGAATGGCAGTGAGCTGCTGGAACCAGCGTAGCCACCCTTAGACATGTGAATTTGTAAGACTCGGGGAGGGTCAGCCCAGGAGAATTTCCTCCTAATGATGGCGCACCTGATATAGGGCTTCACCTTTGTCCGTTAACTCTGATCACCCATCATCATTTGGATTAGATGCGGTCAGCTTTGAACCATTGGGAGTAAACTGTTGAACAATGAATGGACCCGTCCATCGCGATTTGAGCTGGGAAATAGATGGGTTGGAGTCATACGGGGAGGACTTGAGATATCATGTGCGGGAAATTCTTCCCAGTTATCATCTGGTCATGCCATTTTTTTTATCTTTCTTTTGCAATCTTCGAATTCAAGTAGGCATCATTTTGTATTTCTTCCAACTCATTGAGATCAAGGAACCTCTTAACTCCGGCTCTACTTAGGTCCATGTTCAGCTTCTTGATCGCCCACCACGCTTTGTACTCGATTTCCATTGGAAGGTGACATGCCTTACCATAGACCAATCGATAAGGGGACACTCCCAGGTTTGTCTTGAAAAACACATTCTATGGCCCACGGCGAATCAAGCAGTTTGATGGACCAATATTTCCTATTAGGTTACCACCTTCATTGAATAGTCTTAATCTCTGGTGGCAAGTTCTACTTGGCCACTTGTTTGAGGTGGTAGGGGTGCCCTTTTGTGTTTCACACCATATTTAGCCATGAGAGGTTTCAAATGGTTTAATTGCAATGGGAACCTCCATCGCTAATAATGGCTTTTAACGAACCTAGAAAAAGATGTTTGCTTTCCAGAATTTAAGTACCACCTGTGGTCATTGGTTTGCGGGGATGGCTTAAACCAGCCCGGACCGTGGTCGGCTCCCACCAAAATGCATTATGACCGCACGGCGCAGGAAAGGGTCCCATGAAATCAATGCCCCACACATCGAATGCTTCGACTACTAAAATTGGGTTCAAAGGCATCATGTGATGGAGAGACAACTTTGATCTTTTGGCATCTATCACATATCGGCTTTATTTGAGGTGCTTCCTTGAGCAAGAAGGCGGTAGAAACCAAAGGCCACGGCACCTTCATCGCTGTTTTCTGGGAAGCAAAATGACCACCACAGGCACTCTCATGGCAGTGGCTCAGAATTCCCTGCTGTTCCTCCTCAGGCACGCACTTCCTGATTATTTGATCTGCACAGTATTTGAACAAGAAGGGTTCTTCCCAATAATAGGAATGGATCTTCGCAAAGAAATACCTTCTATCCTGTTCTTTCCACTCACATTGGGTTTCCTGTAGGCGAGGAGAATTGGCAATGTAGGCATACCAGGATTTCCAGATGCATTAGGGATTCTTCGAGAATTCATCATTGATGGGTGGGCTATAGTGTCATGAGGTATTGTTAGCACTTGAAGATGATCTGCCACTACATTCTCTACTCCCTTCTTGTCTTTAATTTTGCAAGTTAAACTCACAGGAAATAAAATTGTCGAATAGGCCTTTGCTTTCGCATTTTGCTTAGTCGGAGATACTTCACGGAATAGTCCCGTAAAAATGACTATATCGGACCGACCCGAGTATGCTCGAAATTTAGTACAGCATAGACCCTTGCCCGACAATTCCTTCTGTAGTAGTATAATTCCTTTGTGTGCTTCATTCAAGGTTTTGCTTGCATAATAAGGTACATAGGGTTTCCATTTCTCTTTGGCCGAGAAAATGCACCGTCGCGAGATCAACGGCATCGCACATCACTTCAAAAGCGGCCCGCAGTTAGGTGCTCATACTATTGGGCGGTAGTCAGACTAGAGTTCCAGCTCTTCAGCTCTCACGGCATTCTTTCTCCCAAATGATTTAGCATCTTTCTCTAGGAGCTTGTACGAGGTTTAGCAATCTTCGAAGTCTTTAGCCAGACCTTGCAGCAGAAACTGCATGACAGGAATTGCCCTTTGTTTACATTCGTTGAGACGGCAATTTGGAAATAAGTTCAATCTTTGGCTATCAACTTCTATTCCCTTCTTTGGAAATAATGTGCTTGATACAATTCCTTAGTTAACCAAATGGCACTTCTCGGTTAAGCACCGAGTTCTTCTCTATGCACCTTTTTCGGGATGGCCTCAGTTAGTCGAGGCATTCCTCAAATCGCCTCCATATCTGATGATGTCGCCATGTATACCTTCCATTATACGCTCCACCATATCGTGAACATATAAGCATACATCTGCGAAAAGTGGCAGGGGGCGTTGCAAAGACCAAAGCGTCCTTCTATAAGCATATGTACCGAATGGATGAGTGAAAGTGGTCTTTCACGATCCTCTGGGGCTATCCCTATCTGGAAATACGAATACCCATCAAAAAGCAATAAGAATGGGTTTCGAAACCTTTTCAAAGGTACGATCGATAAAAGGCAACGAGTGATCTTTCTTGTACCTCATTAGACCTCCTATAATCTATGCACACTCTCCAACAGGTAGTGAGTCGTGTAGATAATTCTTCACCCTTTTCATTTTTCACAGTTGTCACTCCTGACTTCTTAGGCACCACACAGGTTGGGCTCACCCAAGTGCTATCCGAGGAAATGGGAGTAAATGATGCGGCTTGGAGCAATTTCGGGACCTCAATGCGAACTACTTCTGCGGTGGGGAGTTCGACCTCGTTTAACTGCTTGACCTTTGACTCCTCTTCTAGGTAAATGTGATGGGTGCAGTTCTTGGAGTTTTATGCCTTACTAAATCAGAAATTTTCACCCCCAATGCTTGTGTTCCTTTTGAGAAGGTCTGACAGGTTATTCTCTTAGTAGTCAATAGTGATGAAATCTGGCTGGACCTTGCCCATTTTCTTCCCGAAATGCATACTTCAACTCAAGCCCGGGAGGGGTTTGAGTTTCTTGTTAGGGTTCCACCCAGTTCGATCACCAGTTAATAGAGGTAGGATTTCTATTTTTCTCCTCCAATACCCCTGTACTAAGCTCATGCTTTAAGGTTCCTGTTGGTCTCCAAGGCACTCGGATTACTCTGGGGTTAATACATCACCCTTTTCTTGCTCATTAGCACAATTCTTCAGAATGGCATCTATTATACAGACTTCTTCACAGTCATCTTCCTCTGAGTGCATATGCCTTTATAAATAGAAAAATAATATTGAGTTCTAAAGTCATATTCCCAAATGTGAGTTGCATAACTTCATTAAACAATTGATTATGGCATTTGGAAATAACCAAAATGGCCTCCCTAAAATGATGGGCACATGATTGGCTCCCACTTTATAAGGCGGCTGCGCGTCAAGTGCGAATCAGGTAATAAAATCGGTCCACTTGTATTAATACATCCTCAATGGTTCCGTTCGGTATTTTAATAGAACTATCGGCTAGTGACAGTGTGATGGAAGTGGGTTTCAGTTCTCCCAAACCTAATTGCTTGGCCACATAGAATATGGCGGGAAGGTTCACACTGGCTCCTAAAGTCTAATGAATTGAACACCACTGCAGTGCCTCCAGTACTTGAGATTATTTGGACATCACAGGTCTTTATATTTCTTCAGGTTTTGCACTCAATGATACTCACTTGCTCGGTCAAAAGGCCTTTTTATTTGGTGAGACCTCTTTTCTTGTGCATAAATCCTTCAAAAACTTTGCGTAGGTGGGGACTTGTTTGATCATGTCAAGGAGAGGAATGTTAACTTTACCTGCACATGAAACTTCTAGAATTTCGATTGGTTATAGGGAACTTTTCTTTTTGAAGAGCACACGTAGGGAATGGAGGGGGTACCTTTGTTCTTCACCTCCTCTCTATTCTTGACTGATCTCTTCTTGTGGCGAATCCTTTACGTGGGTTTGATTTGGCTAGAGTTGGGATTGTTGGTCCTAGTTCTTTACCACTTCTTAAAGTCACCCAGCACGCCCTTCATGATTCTTGCATTTGGATCATTGGTCAGGCCTATTTCATGCACTCCCTTCTTATGTTGCTGTGACTGGAAGGGAACCTTCCCCTCTTCTGAACCCTGCAGCTGTTGGTTGGATAGTCTTGAAATTTCAGAATGCATATTGTCCAGTTTCCTGTTTAGTGAACTCTCTTTGTACCAATTTTACGATTAGTTGAACAGTGACACCTTTGTTCCTTCTACAAACGTGCCTACCACTTTACTTAAGTTTAGGATTGCCTGTTCAACAGGAGAAGAAAGTGGAGGCTGTTGTTGTATTGAAGTGGAACCAAACTGCTGTTGTGCTCCTGGAGGGGCGTATGCAGGGGGTTTGGCTTCCATGACAGGTTTGGATGATTTCTCCAGTTAGGGTTATAGTTGTTACCATATGGAGCATCTATGGGTGGTTTATTTTGATTTAGGGCATGGGCATGCTCTTGACGGTCTCCTCGAAGTGATTATTTATTGAAAATTAGGCGAAAAGTTAGGATCACGAATAACTCCATTCTTTAGACATTTCATGTCGTTTTAATTTCGGCTCATCCAATCTTCTAGTTAAAGTGGTCAATTTTGCTTTCATCTACGTGTCTTGAGAAAGTGCATACATCCCCCCTCGAGGTTGGTTGGCTTTGATCTTTCGGCTTCCCTTGGATTCGGTTCCATCCAGTACCTTTGAGGTTTATTATAGTTGAAAAGTCCATGCCTCGTAGGGTTTGCTCAAAAAGTTACCTCCACATAGTCTCCAATAGTTTGCTTCATGGCACGGAGACATACCATCGCAAAATGGTTTCACTAGCATCCATATCAAAGCGTGGTGGATATGCATTGATGGTCTCCATGAATCTTTCCAGTCTTTGGTAGAACTTCGTTATTATAGGCGAATGGAGTAGATTTGTCTCTTCAAAGGCTGACAGTGTTTGTGGCGAAGAATTTCTTCAAAAATTCAGTTTGAATCGGCCCAATTCGTCGTTCTCGGCCTCGGAGTGAATTGAGCCAAATTTTGTGCCAATCGCCGATTCAACCAGTGGAAATGCCGACGAGCCAGTCATGTCATTTATGATACTTCCATAGAAAGTAGTGCATACCTCCTCAAAAATCCCTTATATGTCGAATATGGATTTTCATTCTCCATACAATGAAAAGTGGGAAGCCGGGGGGCACTGGTAGGGTCTCTTTGCTTCTTCTTCAGGGAGGTATGATGCGAGGAGGGCACTAACTCTAGGAGGGTCTTATGTGGTCCTCATCGATCTGTGGTACATTGGGTTCATTAGGGTACTGGTTGACTCTACTTTGATTTCCTCGGGTAGGGGATCCATTTGGTCATAGCTGCCCAGTTTCCTTTGCCTTGTTCAATTGGTGCACTGATTCTTTGCAATCTACCTGATGTCCCTCTATCCCATTGGTGCATAAACACCTGTTATACAAACTGAGACACAACAAAGAACACAAACAAACTTGCATAAAGGGTTATTGTTAGCTAAAATAAAGCGGCGTATGAAAAACAAAAGCGGTGCGATTCTTTGCCAAAGTAGTGGCTTTGCGATTACAGCAAGCGGGATTCAAAAAGGGTTAAAGGTCACCTTCACTTGTGGTGTTTGATCACTGCAAGTACCATCAACTTATCATATGTAGTTGGCACCATCCTCGGCGAGCGCCGACAGTGCAATTACACGGTAGGGTGGCGAATCATGCAGTTGTTTCCTATGTTCCTCTCTTTTTTTTTGCCGTAGTGAAACTCTTTGCGACATAGTAGTCTAGATTCGAACCACGGGGATGGGTTTTCATCCTATGAATGACTTGCATCAGTGTTGAAAATGGTGAGGCTTTAGTTTGGATTTTTGGATTTGTTTCAAAACAATGGGAGTTGTTTGTTTACTAGCTAACAGTAATGGCTGAAAATGAAGTGTGAAATAGTAACTTTGAAGGCTTGGGTCACTAGCTTGACAACATGGGGCTAACAAGTGTTCTCGGGTCATATCCTCGCATTATGGCAAGTAACATATGATCAAAGCCATAGCGGGATCTTTGTTTAACTATGAAAACTAACCCTAGGACCACTCCTATTTGAGTCTACACGGGTATTATGCATTCACAGTCCCTTTTAGTTCAAAACCCTAGCACTCAACCTCATTTCAGTGGGTCGTAAAGGCCATCTAAAGGATAACAGTGCATCTAGCAATAAGTATGCAATGCCACCTGTATCAGTAAAGTATTGACCAAATGTGTGATAAATAACTTTAAACCCTAGTTTGAATATGGAACCATAAATCTGATCTTTGTAACCTTCTGATAAGAGAGGACAACACAAACAACCCCAAAACCAAGCTAGCAGCCCTCATCTTCAAAGCTATAAGGCTTAGCAGCATCTCTTGAGTTGTCTCATCCTCGAGAGGTGTTTGGCCGACCCTGAAAAATAAGAAAGAAGAGAAAGAGAAAAACCAAACCTAAAGTGAAGGCTGCGGGATATTTACATAAAATAAAAAGTTTCCAAAAGATTGCTTAGGGTTACAAAATGATGGGGGCTTATATAGGCCACCCGATGTATTGAAACTAAAGAAAGGCTAAAATATTGAAAAATTCATCTGAGGACAAAGGGGTAATACACCAAAACGGGGTCGTTTGGCATTAATTACACAAAATTAGCAGGTAAGAATTTCGCTATGCAGGAAAATTTCGCTAGGTAGTGAAAATTTCGTAGCCTACAAAATTCCATGTGCATAAGCGAAAATTCTAGCTATCTCTGTGCAATTTCGCTAGGCTAGCGAAATTTTCACTACCTAGCGAAATTTTCCATAGCATGGCGCGAGTATATTATTGTTTTGTGTAATTGACGACCCGATTTTCAGTAACCTCCTTGTCACTGTGTGTAATGTGCTGTAGTTTCACACGATAAATAACCTAAACCCCCGATCATTCATGACCACAATCTTTGTGGCAACAATCAAGCATCTCCCATGTGACCTCTCCTCACTACTACCATTTAGACATAACACTCCACTATAGGGTTATTTCACAGACTTGTTAAATAAGCAGTGAATTTATAGCGGTTTGAGACAACTAGCAAAGGTGCGATCTTATATTTATCAGTTCCATATCTTCGAGCTTAGGAGTTTTAAACATTATCGGTCATGCTAAATGCTGGGTACGATCGTACTTGACCAGCAGATACGCTGTACTCACCCAGATGACACTGACTACATGGTTGATACTAGTTTTGAGACTAAGGGGTTTGTGAATGCATAATGCACAGTGTGGGCTCAAATAGGAGTGATCTAGGAGTTAGTTTCATGGTTAAACAAAGATCGATTGCTATATGTGCGCCATATGCGAGGATCATGAACGAGCAAGCCTTCAAGTACTGACACTTCTTCAAACCGACCATGTGTAAACCATGATTTTAACAAATCAAAATCAAACTAAGCACTCACCATTTTCAGCTGCTTGATACGATCGACCGCAGGATGAAAAACGCTCCACGCGTGTTCGACCTAATTGTATGCGATAACATTCGTGTTAAGAAAATTATCAGAAATAAACTACTGTTGATTCACTCAATGTATAAATCGAAATATCAAATGTTCTTCTTAAGGATACTATAATCAATAAAGATTATCTTTTAGACATTTCCTCTTAAAGCCTATAATTGCTTCTTTTTAAAAGCCCAGATATGGTTGTTATCTTGCTGACATCTTAAAAAGTCCAGACATGGTTGTTGTCCTACTGGCATTTTCAAAAGTCTAGACATGGTTGTTGTCCTGTTGGCATTTCAAAAAGCCCAGATATGGTTGTTGTCCTCTTGCTTCAAAAAAGCTTGAGATATGGTCTCATTTGTCCTCTTTGTCATCTCAAAAGCCCGGATATAGTTTGTTGTCTAGCATCTCAAAGAAACTGGAATATGGTTGTTGTCCTGTTTGGCACCTTAAAAGTTCGGACATGGTTGTTTATCTCTTGGCATTTTCAAAAGTTTGAATATAGTTGTTGTCTTCTTTATTTTCACAAATAAAAAAGTCTAGACATGGTTGTTGTTCTATTAGGATTTTTATTAAATATGACCCATGTCCTGTTGGCACTTCATATTTCATTAAAATGTGCTAAAAAGCTTCATGGATTACAAGAAATAATGAGCATACTGGTGGCAAAATAGTGCCCCTTGCAAAAAAATCTACCAAAATGACTAAACCTAACATAGAAAAAGAAGTCAGCCTTGTTCCTCTACAACGACATCCTCCTCCGGATCCTTCGTCGCTTTGCCCAGATCTACCTCTATAGCTTGGACTTTGACGGTTGTTGGGGCAAGGGGGCAACTTGGGTTTACAAAAAACTTTGGAGGATGTAGGTCGGTAGACTCAGGCATGCCATCCAAAATCTCTGGTTGGTCACCGTAGATGTTGTGTTTGAACACACAACATCCATAACTATAAGCAAAAACCAGCTCCAAGGCTTTTGGGTAGTCTTCCTCCATGGCTTCCTGGTCCTTGCCCGCCTATGAATGAAGAGAAGACGCCTCATCTTTGGATTCCTTAAGCTCTACTAAAAGCGAAGTTCACTCAACTACTAGGCGAGCAACCGCAAACACAACTACGCATGTCTTAACATCAACTTCCAAAGAATCTAGGACCTAGTCGGGTCCGCCCCTTTACCCTTGTGGCATCACCTGCGCTACGAGCGTCGGACGAGCCACATAGCCTCGACTTAGCCTCGTCCTCTCGCTTGTTTTAATATTTTTCTCATATCGGCTTTGCTTTGCTCGCTTGTCTTGACTTAGATTTTGCACAGCCCCGGCGTCAAAAGTAGTTCTTGGAAGCGGTGGCTAAATGTCATCAGGTAGTTTCTCGTCATCTAGTTGGATTGAAACTCCTTGTGCTGATAAGCCATATTCTGGATGGCCGTCACGACCTGTAAAAGAAAAGTTATAAGAAAATTACTACGCAGAACAAGTAATCAAGTAGTAAAAATAAGCACATACCAGCTCAGTTAATCGGTGAAAGTCATGATTATGGATAAGCATCCTGTCTTCGGCCACTTACTAGAAGGCCTCCTTATCCATGTAGAAGGGGAATGGGATGGTATACTGCTCTACGCGAGCCACCATAGGTACTCAGAAATAATTGGGATAGAGGTCGCTCATATGCGCAACCAGAGACTCCGCCTGGTTGAAGGGGCTCCAATGGTAGATGATCTCCTGAGCATCCTCTGGATCAGGGGCTACCATGCACGTTGAGGGATGGATCCTCTCCTGCGGCGGAACATATAAGCTCAGCAGCACCCTATCAAACAGCCTTTTCCTGCTAGGCTCAGTATTTGCAGACTTGGGCTGGAGCATCGAAGTAGCAGCTTGTTCACCTCTTCCGTGATGGACCAAAATACCCGCCCCAAATTTATAAGCTTTATTACCCCGAGGACTATTATCTAATCCCATCAAATAATGCCGTGAAACTTGTTGTTGTGTTCCTTATCTAATATGCGGTCAAGCGGTTTCCTTAGAGTAAATCATTTTTCTTTCTAGATTTGATCCAGGATCTTTTGCAAGTGTCTGAGTGAACTCAAGTAAATAAATTGGATTTTAAGTCAGTCTCGTTCCCACCGAAGATGCAAATTCTCAATCAACTACCACGACTACTCGGGCTATCTTATTTGGACTTTGATAAGCGATTGAAATATTCTTAGCAAACCTTAAAATAATAAAAACTAAGAAAAAGTGGTTAATAACAAAATGAATTAAAGCGAAAATCTAAAATAACAAATTCAGGCGTGGAGTTATCTTTTAAAGGGAGCAGTGAAAATCTTTGCTATTGTGAAACATCGATTCTAGAGACTACTCTTGTAACTTTGCTTCATGAACCACGCAGTTTTAAAAATGTCGAAGAATAGAGATGATGCAGTTGGATCTCTCATACGGCCTTTGTTCATCATCTAATCTTTCACGATTCTTTGAAGTCGAGGAGGATTAGATAACTACTTTGTCACAGGTTGCCTTATTCTGGATGTTTTCTTTTCCAATACTTCATACCCTAAACATGAATTTGTGACCATAAACTCTAAGACATAGGTATAGCATGGGTTTACACTTCTTTAGTTTCTCTTCCTCAAAATTGGAGCAGGTTCATCATTTCTCTTCAGATCCTTTTTAACACGGATTAGACTTCTTTGTTCGGGTCAGTGAACTCTGCACCCCAGTGGTAAGTGTTGACTCAATCCTGGGTTCAGAAGACGATTTATGGGCTTCGTTCCACGAGCTCATTAGATCTCCATTATCAGGTTCGCATACCTTTGAAATAATGTTCACTACTCTCGGGAATGCCTTCTCTGTGTCACTCAAGGAGCCTCAGCAAATCAGAGCATGAAACAATCCTATTACAGGTATAGGACACTGATATTGAGACCCGGATGCAGAATATTCGGAACCCGTGAAGTAGATTTATAAGGCGAAGTTCGGTAGCCTGATAAATTTCTACGAGGAGATAAATTCTAACAACGAGTCCTATTCAATGGAAGTGGGTTTCTAAGTACTTTATTACACCCTACAATGGCTTTTTGATCAAGAGAACCACTACCGTCGGACTGGAAATCAATTCCAAAATTTATGCAGGTCGAACTGATCCAGGCAGTAATTTGAAAGAAATAGAATTCTGCATTCAGCTTTTACTTTAACAGCTAACGTCCAAATCCAAAATTTGAATGAAATAACAATCTAATCTAAAATTACTACAAAACAAAGAAAAAGAAAATTCAAATACATGAGCTTTAGGCTACCCCAATCTCGTTACACGGCGCGAGAAGTTTGCTTTCCTTAGGCCTTGTTTGCTTATTCTATGGGGTTACGAGAAGTTAGACTAACTTTGATGCACCTCCTTGTGGATTTCATATTCATGGCCCATTTGGTGCTATTAATGTCGCGACCTCGATTCTTTGTCGCGACATCGGTTAATCTAAGCATTTATCCTTGAAGCTTTTTATTTAGTCGCGACTTTTGCCTTTAGCATCCCTTGGCTCTTCTGTCTCGCGACCTCGATTCTTTAGCTACCTCGGTTACTCGGCCTCCGTAGCGAAGCTTTTATTTAGTCGCGACATCCGGTTGTCATCGCTCATCATTCTTCCCGAAGAAGGTTCATCTTACGGTCGACCTCTATGTAGCGTCGCGACCTTAATTCCTGCAAATTTGTCTACGTACCCACTAAGACAATTCACGATTCGGTGTTGATGTCGCGATCTCTTCTAAATGTCGCGACTTCAAATCTTCAAGTCTCTTAAAAATCTTATTATGTTACTTCTATATCTCTTGCTTTCGGCCTTCAATTACGTCGCGACCTCGAAGTAGTGTGCGACATCATGTCTTGTTCTTCATTAGTTTATGATTTGCTGACTTAAAGTTTACGTTCTTTGACTGCTCGTTCTGTGACTAATTGCCCTTATGCTGGCCCAGGTTTGTAGTTCTGACCTTGATCTTGATTCTTCATTACTATCAAGGCGTCGCGACATCAGGTCCTTCTTCCTCGTACCTCTCCTGTTGTGACATATTCGTGATGTGTCATTCACCTCCAGCCACTTCTGCTCCTTCTACTGTAATATCCTCTTTCTCTTGAATTTCCTGCTGTATAGCAGTTTGGTGAGTTATTCCACATTTCTGCATATAAATCAGTCCTTTTTTAAATAGAAATCAATCAGAAAAATGGACTGAAAATAGATGACTTTTAAGCTCATCAAACTCCCCAAGCTTAGAATTTTACTTGTCTGAAAGAAAAGAAAGGTTGTTTTAATCCTCAAACAAAGGGACGTTTTTACGTTTGTTTGCAGTTTGCAACCAATTTAATTGAAAGACTAGAATTACATTCTTTTATGTATATCTAGCTTCAGTCCAGATGAAGGTTAGTATCTACTCAATTCGGTGTACAAAACTAAATTGTTGAATTTGTTTATAAAACGAGTATAGTCGATTGATCCTCTTTGAAAAGTAGGTTGGTCTTCTTCCTCTTTTTCTTGAGTAGGTCGATTAACCCTACGAGGTCCTTCCACGAGTTTTGATCCTTTCAAGATTTTCCAAATTCCATATGCTTGTTGTTCATATTGATCTCCACTAATGTAGTAATTCAACCTTCAAGATCAATCGGGTCTTTTAGGTTTGTATTAATAGGGCTTAGGTCTTTGGTGGGATGGATGGAACTTTTTAGGTTAGATGACCAAACTCTTTCTCCTTTCTTACTTAGCTGGCACTTACTTCTTTTCCTTACAATTTCTTTAATTATTGATTCCCCAAACTTCATCTTTGGGGTACCTTCTTGATTTCTTTTGTTTAAATTGTTCATTCCATTTCTAATTTGTACTTCTACTTTATTGGAACTTTTCTCTTGTCACCATTCGGGAATAGTGCAATGTTATGTCTTTAGGCTTTTCCTAACACTCTTCGCGAACGATGGGTTCAGTAACTCCCATACCCGATTGGCATTAGGGTGGGTGTTGAAACACACAGAACTAATTGTTCAAAAGTTAGGCCACAGGAACAAAACTTCTTCCTTTAATCTTTCTTTTAACATTGTATCTTCTGCTTTAGATCTTTCTCTCTTCACCCCCTACGTATTTTCTCCTTTAGTTCCCATCGCCACTCCCCCAGACTTTATCTCTTCCTCCTTCTTTGAATTTTGGGTAATCGGAGGTTCTTTCTTGGAGGATTAATTATCTAGGATGGCAGGATTTCCAATGGCTTGTTTTGAAGATAAAGTTGTTTTGAAACAAATTCGGAACTAAGATTGTATCACGAGAAGCATATAAATAAGAAATTGCATTTAGAATGGCTCAAATTGCGAGGATGGCCTGCATCATTTCTTATTGAGTTGTATCACCTAGGATTTAGCCTTGATCAATAATCTAACAAGTTCTAGAATTGGTTTGATTAGCGTGACTAACCTCGGGATGTCATGACTCACTTGAGTTGATGAGGAGTTACATGATTTAGTTCCTGCGGGTTCTTTAACTTCTTATTTATATACAAACTCAAAATATATTTGCTCCTTCAATTGTATGACTTTCCTTTATCTTGGACTCATCGGCTAAATTCAAGTCAATTATGCAATTTATTGTTTTCCAATTCAATTATATGTCATTACGCCCTTATTACGCAATTATTTGTGTTTCGGCTTATCTTTTAGTCAAACCTTCCAACTAGTTCGGATTATGATATGTCGGCTATTTTCATTCTTGAAGCCCCAAATCTATGTTATTCTCCCTAACAATTCAAGCAAAAAGTAACAATACAATCTAACTGCAAGCAACATCAAACATTTCCTTTTTAACAAATTTTCTTATTTTATTCATGATATGATGCAAAAGTTGAGAATAACAGTCCGGAATAGAGGAAGAGAAGGATAAATCAATGGGAAGATTTTTTTTTTTTTTTTTTTTTGGGAGGAGCAAAGATGTTGGGAGGATCCAGATCAAGGGTAGCCAATTAGGAAGGAATTTAGGAAACTTCATTCAGTTCTCTTCTTCTTCTTGTCATTCTCCCTCTCTATCGTTCTTCAAGGATCAATTCGTTGGTGGGAATCATTGCTTTTTGTTCGAGATCATCTTGTCTTTTCCCAATGTGTTCATCGTGTTCTCCATTTCACTCATGACTTCTAAAAATTTGGAAAGATTATTGTTGATCAAATCCAAATTTTCAAGCCAGACTTTTCTTCTGAAGGCATCTTTGTCATCAAGCTCTTTATCTCTTTCCTTCATCCTCTTCTCTAAGTCCCTGAACATTGACATGTAGGAGTATTTGAATCCTTGATCACACTCCATAGTTTGGCTTCACGATCTGAGTCCTTTTTTTTTATGATTGTTAGAGTTGAGAATCACGATCATCGATTGTTATTAAAATGACTCATGGCTCAGTTGCAACTTCTTCAGTAGATCGTGATCTCTTTCCTCCATTTCCTTCTTGAATTTTTTCTCTGTGATATAAGGATCTCCTTCATCTTGCTCTTCACTTGTTCATTTCTTCTTCCCATTCTTGATCTTTTCTTTTCGACTACCTTCATATACTTCTTCTCGAATTTTTGTTGGAGGATCCATTCCCTTTTCCCTTTCTTCCATTCTCTTACGGATAGATGAATCCATTGTTGATTATTCCTGAGCTTCTAGACTGCGAGTTCTCGAAAATCCTACGGAACACTTTGATAGGGGAGAGGCGCCGGTGGGGTTGAAATTTATGGGGCTTCCATCATCTTGTTCTTTGTCCTCTGCAAAACCATAAAGGTGTTCTCTTGGATGTATACGAGATCTTCTTCTTCTTGATCTGTAACCCGAGAGAAAGGTGTCCTCTTTCTATCTTGCATTCTCATTTTCTTACTCTTGAATCTGCTTCTATTATAATCCCTTTTCTTTGTGGTTACAGACATAGCCTCATGTGAGTTAGTGGTGAAACCTTGGGGCATTCTTCTTCTTCTTCCCAAGTTCCTTTCACACTAGCCCTCAAACATAGACTCGATGGTTACCTTTAGGTAAAGTCAAACCACTTTATTCCGTCATGGTATCTCATTATCGAGTTTTCAATGGCACATCGCATTGTCTTTTATGACATAGCATAAGAATGATTGCTTCTTATTCGTCTTAGTGCAAACATGCTTGGTCGGAACCATAACAGAGGCCAGGAAGTAAAACCATACTTTTGCCTCTTCTGTTAAATCTCCCTGTTTATGGTCTTTTGCTCTCCTTTTCCCTTATTACTTCCTTTCACAGTGCATCAACTTTCTTGCAATCTTCTCACGGTTGGGGTTGTCTATCATCTTCTTGAGATTTGGATCCATGCTTACGCCTTCCATTCCATTACATTTATTGATGGTTTTCGCTCCATGGCACCCGAACTCCTCGACATAACGAGTTATCCTTCCTCCCCACCCGGGTTGGAGTAGAATTCTCGAGACTACTGCGCGTGTCAGGACTTTGATGCTTGCGAAGTTTCCCCAACCTCTTTGTTCTATTAGTTCCTTGAAAGAGGGAGATGAGTTTATTTAGAGCCTCTTCTCCGACAAACCCCCTTACCGGCGCAAGTACTTCTTCGGATGGAGAAAGCTTCTTACGATAAAATTGTCTTCCTCTTTTCTTCTTGTTGTTTTTCTTTTCCCCCTTTTTTCTCACATTTGCTTAGAGCTGGTTGAACCACGATGGATTTCGACGGCGGAGTTCTCCCTTCATGGTTCACGACTAACTTCCTTCGGGTTGATATATTCTTCCATGATCAGCTTAGATTTGGGACGAGGGTTGACCAGTCCATTCATTTAGAGAAATATGAATGTTTTTAGGAAGAATTTTGGATCTAGAGTTTGCGAAAGGTGAAAAACCGAGTGGCGAAGATGAAGAGTTGTATTTACCTTCAAGGGAATGAAATAGTGGTGGAGGGAGTTTCTCAACATTTGCAATTCAATCATTATTGTGGACTCTTTATTACTTCATTTAGTTGCGCTTGTCGTGACTTAAATTTCAGGCCTTGATTGTGATTACGTCATTAAATAAAGAAGCCCGATTAAAGTTGCCTGCTGTACACTTTTTCTCTTATGTCGCGACTTATTATTGTTTGTCGCGACATAAGTAAGTTATGGGAGGACAATATATCATCAGGTTGCGACATCTGGCATTTCTACCCCTTTTGGTCAATAAGTAATTTCATGACATAGTTGAGTTGTCGCGACCTTCACTATTCTTTTGAAGGGTGTTCTTGTCGCTACGGAAATGTTTTGTAAGTGACCTCAAATGTTACGTCATGACATGGCACTACTGTCGCGACACAGTATCTTGTTCTCCCTCGGTGCTAAAGTTGCAATCTGGTCGCGACTTAGTACGTATATACTAGGGTGATGATCAGAGCCCCGGCTTTGCACTCTTTGTGTTACAATTCTGTAGCATCCAATAAAGTACTCCCAAACAACGATTCAACGGCCATTCTTTATTTTCCCACGAGAATTGTTTAGGGAGAAAAATATACGCCACAAGTGCAGCCCTATCTGTGCAAAGTCTTTGGAGTAGTCCTAGAGTTAGTTGCTCTCTTTTTTTGAGCCATGCTGTGCTTGCATAGGCACCTTTGTAACATTTCAAAGGGTTTAATTGATCAAATACTAACTTAGCAAGTCCCTAACTAGATCATTACAAGAATAAAAAATCAAGCATTAAAAAAATCGAAATCTATATAAAGCGAAATCTAGGTTCTTATCCCGTATTTGCTGTTTTGAGTCCTTAGTTTGGACTAGCTATTTACAGCCTTCTCTCTCTCAATTCACCGGTGAGTTCTTCCTTTTTCTTTCTCCCTGCGAGATATTGCTTGATCTTTGACCATTAACCTTGAATTCTTCCCAGCATCGATCCTGAGTGTTCTTTGCTCCAAGGTAGTACTTGACCTGCTTGTATATGGTCCACTTCATTTGATTTCAACTTCCCTTGAAATAATCTTAATCTGAGTTAAATAGCATAACGATCCCACACTCCCGAACTCTTTCCTCGAAGTCTTGATCAATGCCATTTCTTTGTCTTGTCATGTATATTCTAGCATTATCATTGGCTTCGTTTTTCTCTCGATTCTTAGTTCATTCAATTGGGCTTGATCTCTCTTCCTTTGCAATTTTGAAATCGAGTTCGAAGCTTCTTGATGGCCCACATGGCTTTGTGTTCCAATTCAAGAGGGAGGTGACATGGTTTTTAAGACCACTGCATGTGGGGACATCGATGGGAGTTTGAATCTTAGTCCTGTAACCCCCAGTGCGTCATCAAGTTTGGAAGACCAATCTTTCTTGCCTGAACTTACAGTCTTTTCCAGGATCCTTTTAATTTCCCTATTGGAAATTTCTACTTGTCCATTAGTCTGGGGGTGATAAGCTAGGCTCATTATAGTATTTGATCATGCACACTCATAGGCACACAAATATTTTGTTTTGCTAAGTAAACCCAGATCCTTGATGATAGTCTGCAGGTGTTAAAGTCTGCTCCAGAAATGTTCCTTTGCGAAACTCACTATTATGTGCGTCATTCCTTGGACAAGCGTTGGCTACCACCCACTTGGACATAATCCTTTGCTAGCGGTATGAGTTTCAAATGATGGTGGGAAGGTCGTAAATCTATTCCACATACATCAAAAATTGCACCACCAATATTCCTTGTAAGGGGCATTTCATTTATATTTGTTGATATTTCCAATCTTTTGGCATCTATCACATAATTTATTTAATCGGCCTGATCCTCTAAAGATAATGGGCGATAAAATCAGTTAGATGTCTTGCCAGGCCGTTTTGGGAAAAATGTCCCCAATGGTGATGCATGGAAATTCCATTCAAAATTTTGCATTATTTCACTCTACGACACACATCTTCTTATAATCATGTATCGGCACCTCTTTTAAATAGCAATGGGTCATCCCGGATGTAATACCTGGCTGTCGAGTTTGAGCTTTCTTTACGTTGGTAGTGAATTCGGGACACTACTCCCACGGCCAAGTAATTCATGATATCATCATACCATGGGAGTTGGAATGACAATTTAAACGATTGCTCATCTTGGAAAGTTCTTTGGCCCAATTACCTCCTCCTCTTCTACTTTGTTTTTCTACTGCGGACAAGTGATCGGCTATCACATTGTCCACGACCCCTTTTCTTATCTTCAATTTCGGATCAAGCTCTTATAGTAACAACACCACCTTGCTCGGTCTTGATTTGGCTTCCTTTTTTAAACATGAGATATTTGATTCTTGCATGAGTCGAGTGTGACGATAATATAGGATAAAATGTATGGCCTGAATTTCTCTAGCAAAAACTATGGCTAGCATCTCCTTTTCGAGTAGTTGAATAGTTTTCTTAGGGCTTCATTGAATGTGCTAGCATAGTATATGGCTACGAATATCTTCTCTTTTCTTTGCCCCATCTGACTCCCATTGAAATCCACTGGCATCACACATTATTTCGAATCACGATCCCGATGCAGTTGCAGCCATGATAGGTGCTTGAACTAATCGATCTTGATTTCTTAGAGGCTGCCTTGTAGAAGTCATCAAATTAAAGCCTTGTGTCTTTCTCGATGTCTGCATAATGGTCTTTTGCTATTTTTGAGAAGTCTTTGATGAATCTCTTATAGAATCCGACATGTCCCAGCTCCCTTATCCCTTTTTGCTGTTGTGGGCGGTGCAAGAGTCTTGTGATGAAACCTTTGATTGGTCTGCACTCTAGTCATGGCATTGCAGCAGCTTTGAAATTTTATGACCAAGAACAATACCTTCTGTTACCATGAAATGGCACTTTTCCCAGTTTAATGCTAGCTATTTGTCCTTGCATCTTTGAAGCACTATTTCCAGGTTGTTTAGACAATGCTCAAAACTGGATCCATATACTGTGAAGTCATCCATAAAATCTCCATGACCTCCTGACCAAATCAAGAACACGGACATCATACACCTCCCCAAAAAGTAGCGGGAGCATTGCATAACCCAAATGGCATCATGAAGGCAAAGATGCCATAAGGACAGGACATGTGAATGTGGTTTTCTCACGGTCTCAGTGCAATGGCAATACGATTATAGCGGAATATCCATCTAGGAAACAAAAATGAGGTGTCTACCTTAACTTTGTCAACATCGATCAATGAAGAGCGCGGGAAATGATCCTTCCTGGTTGTTGTGTTCAGTTTCCGGTAATCGATACATACTCTCCATCCTGTCACCGTTCTTGTTGGAATTAACTCATTTTTTTCATTTCGGATCATAGTGAACCCACCTTTCTTGGGAACCACATGGTTGGGCCCCAACGGGGTATCAAAGATTGCATCGCCTCAACAAACATTGACCATTTGAGCACTTCCTTTACGGCTAAACACTTTCATGGTAGGTTCAGTCTTCTTTGATGTTCAACGGATGGTTTTGCATTTTCCTCAACGATGTTGTGCATGCATATTGTGGACTGATACCCTTTATTCATCTATGGACCCGAGCAATCGACTCTGATAATTCTTAGTACGGCTTACGTTTCTTCAACATCAACGAGTGCAGCGGAGATAATCAACTGGCTTACTCTTTGGTAGGTCCAAGAAAGCATACTTCAGATGACTTGGCAACTCTTTTAAACTAATATACACTTGGTCTCTTGATGAAATTCTTCTCTTCATTATTGTCTCCATTGTCCATCTTTATTTTGTTTAAGACTCGACACCTTTTCGGTAGAGTGCAAAGCGATGTGCGGAGAAAATCGATTAGCACCTTCAAGATCTTTGGAAATTCATCTCATTTTCATTGATAGGAAGTTGAGCATTACAATCATAATAACAATCAGGTTGTTGAGATAGACATCATCTACTAACACCTTAATCTTCCCTATCGTTGTCTAAATTATTGACTTTGGAGGCGGATTAGTCGGCCGACTTCTTCTCCGACCACAGAGTGAGAACTCCTTTCTGCATATCTAGTAAAGCAGCTCCAGTTGCTAGGAATGGCCTTCCTAGCAGCGAGGAGACTTAATGAATCTTCTTCAATGTCGGGATATTAAAGTCGGCGGGGAAAAACAAATTTCCCACATATGACACATCTTATTGAAGCTCCTTCGGGTTTCGCCATTGTTCTATCTTGCCATTTGGAAATATGGTAGTGGGAGTAAGCTCCCAAACTTAATTTCCTTGCAGCAGATAATGGCATTAAGTTAATACTTGCCGAAGTCACGAGCCTTTTGAATTTCAAATCCTCGATGGTGCAGAATGGTGAAATTCTACATGTCTTTCATCTTCTCTGTTAAATTCTTATTTGTCACTACCGCAAGCAGCGATCCGGATTCACTACTCCTTCCTCGCGATCTTCTCTTCTTGCTTAAAATTTCTTTCAAAGAATTTTGGCATAAAGTTGCATTTGAGTTACCACGCCACGTGAATGGCATGCTTATCCTGACGGAAAGTTTTGAAACTTTGCGAGCCACTCCTCTATCCTTGGCTTTTTGCGATCTGCGGGAATGGAACTCACAGGCATAGAGTTAGGCTTTCTTGCTTCTTTCTTCTTCTTCTTTGCTGCTCTTACTTCCCTTTCTTTCCTCGGTGACTCGGCATTTTCAGGATCCCTTCTCCGCATTGCTTTCATCTTTCTCGACTTTCCTTCTCTAATTCTTTTCCACTTCTAAGGCACACTTACGACCATGTAGTCTTCGGTTTTTCTTCGTGTCCTTTGGGAAAACATCTTTAATTTGATTCACGCAAGGTTAGGGCCCGAGTTATTGCCACTATTTGCGTTCCGGAGTTCTTGAGAGAGGCATTGGTTGTTTGAAATTTTGAGAATTGGTTTGGAAGCTTCCAGTGCGCAAACCTTTGTTCATGGAAGTTTAACGACTTTTATTTTCCCCACGTAGGCTGCGACATCGTGCTTCAAAGGTCTGAGTCCTTTTTGACTCGGTATTCATTCACCTCTCCTGTTCTTTGCTGGAACCTTGGTGGAGCATACCCTTCTTTAAGAAAGCTTTGCCCGTGTCTTGGGGCGTGTTTGTGCTCCTCCACCATAAAGGCTCATGGTTCCTTAATACAGGGTATAATGGGTTGGCGGGTTGGGTTAGGCTTTGAAAATAATCTCTCCACCGCCGCTCGTTCAAATAGTTAGCCTCCTCCGTACATAAGAACCCTCTTCGGTAGCTCGGCATTATTTACTCTTCCTTCTCTTTCCCTTTGCTCCTATCTCATTTCGAGTGCATTCTTTTATCAGCCGATGCATCAATGCATCGACTTGGCCTCCATGGCGAGACATCTTGTTCGACTCAATCATTCCATTTCCTTTAGCTCATTCTTTGCTCCACGGATTAAGAAGGAGGTCTCATGTGCACCCTAGCAGACCTCGTCATTTGCCTTGCTTCTGCTCTTCCTCTTAAGACTGCTCGCCATAAAGTACGCATCTATTATACCTTTTTAGGTATAATTCATGGAGTGGTAGAAGATGTCCATTTGTGTCTTCAGGTCTATCCCGTGCATGGGACATCTCTTCAGCAGCCTCTTGTATCTCTCAGCCGGTGTCACAGGACTCTCGTCTTCCCACTTGTTTGAAATTAGTAATTTCCCTCTTCGTTGAAGTGAGGGATGGAGGAAGAATGCGCTTAAATTAGCTTCCATCAGCTCTTCCATGTATTAACAGATCCATATAGTGATGAGTCAAACCATAGATGCAACTATATCTCTTAAAGAATGGAAACAAGCTGCGACTTAATAACCACGGTCTCCACACCATTAATTTACTTGTATTGGCCATTCTCAGAAACCGTCCCAAGTGTTAGTTGGGATCTTGAAGGAGTGACACAATGAATTAGATTACAGTGATGAACCATAATTGATCGAGTACGGGTTGAGCTCAAAATTATTATCTATGGCTGTCTCACTATTTGAGTATTCATCTTGAATGGCCGGTCTCGAAGTCCTCCACGTAGTGTCTCGCTCTTGAGGAGTGCTTCTACTGCGGAGATCTGGTTGTTGCCCGGTCGATCTTTAAATCTGCCATCTCTGCTATTTCTGCACTCTTAACCTTTCTTAGCCCTCTAAGTGTTCTTTCCATTCTCAGTGTCTAGTGGCAACAATTCAGCTCCACCTTCTGTGCATGAATTAACTCCACGAAAATATAATATGCGAGATCAAATGGGAGAATCGTGTCCCGAAAAATTGTATTTAACATGAAAAGCTCACAAAATTTGTTAGCTTGCTAAACTCTTTGCTTGTAGAATCATATTTTTGCAAATTTTCTATTTCTTTTATAAATTATGTCCAAACTATGAATATTGATTCACGGAATTCTTTCGATCAGCAGCGCGAAAACTTGTTCACCTCTTTCTGTGATGGATCAAAACACCTATACAAATTTATAGCGTTATTACCCAAGGACTATTATCTAATCCCCATCAATAATGCCATGAAACTTGTTTGTTGTGTTCCTTATCTATTGTATTGATTAAAAGCGGTTTCCTTAAGAGTACATCATTTTCTTTCTGGTTTTGATCCAGAATCTTTGCAAGTGTGCAAGGTCGGAACAAGTAGTAAATTGGATGTAAGTCCGGATACGCAGACCCCTGAAGATCTCGAGAATTCTCAATCAACTTCTGCATTCTTTCGAACTCTATACTATTTGGACTTTGATAAGCAATTGAAATATTCTTAGCAAACCTTAAAATAATAAAAACTAAAGAAAAGTGATTTAATAACAAAATGAATTAAAAAAAGCGAAAATCTAAAATAACAAATTCGGTGATCGAGTTATCTTTTTTAAAGGGAGCATTAGAAATACGCTGTGTGAAACATCAATTCCTGCAGACTACTCTGTAACTTTGCTTCATGAACCACAGATTTAAAACCTGTCCAAGGAATAGGGTAGTGCAGTTGGATCTCTCCTTACGGCACTGTTCATCATCTAATCTTTCCTGATTCTTTCGAAGTCAGAGGATTAGATAACTACTTTTAATCTGGGTTGCCTTGTTCTGGATATTTTTCTTTTTCAATACTTCATACCACAGACATGGGCGTAAACCTTAGCTCTAAGACATAGGTATAACATGGGTTTACGCTCTTTGGACTCTCTTCCTCAAAATTGGAACAGTTCATCCTTTCCTTGATTAGATCCTTTCTAACACGGGATTGAACTTACTGTTCGAATCAAGGTGAACTCTCTGCTTTTTTAAATTGATAAGTCATTCAACTCAATCTTGATTTCAAGTGAGAGGCGATTTATCGACTTACATTCCACGAGCTCATTTAGATCCATTATCGAGGTTCGCATGCAGCACAGAAATTGTGCTTTCTCGAAGAATGCCTTCTCTGTGTGTGTCACTTAGAGGCCTCAGGAAATCGAGCAAAACAATCCTAATACGGGTATAGGACCATGATATTAAGGATCGAATCTGAGAATATTCGGAACCGACAAAATGGATTCAGGCGGAAGTTCAGTAGCTTGATAAATTTCTGAGGAGAGATAAATTCTAACAACGGCGTCACATTGATAGGCGGGTTTCCTAAGTACTTTATTACACCTACCATGGCTTCTGATCAAGAGAACCCTTTGTAGATCGAACTCTTGAAATCGAATTCCAAAATTTGTAGGTCGGGCGATCAGCCCATTAATTTGAAAGAAATAAGTGCGCATTCAACTTCTACTTTAACATTTCGCGTTCAAATCGAAATTTGAAAATAATCTAATCTAAAATAACTACAAAACAAAGAAAAGAAAATTAAAATACGCCAAGACCGCCGGCTACCTGATCTCTAAATTCTGAGCCGCCAAGCTGCTTTCCTTGATATGATTGCTTATTTATAGGAGGTTAAAGTTGGGCCCCCTCTTTGTGCACTCCTTGTGGATTTAGTTAAGCGCTGTTTGGTTGTTAATGTAAGCGACCTCGATTCTTTGTCGCGACATCAGGTTAATCTAATCATTTATCATGAAGCTTTTATTTAGTCACAACGCGCTAGCATCCCTTGGCTCTTCCTATGTCGACCTCAGTTACTTTCGGCCTCCACGTCGCGAAGCTTTTATTTGGTCGCGACATGATTGTCTAATCATCATCCATTCTTCCCAAAGAAGGTTCATCTTACAGTCGCAACCTCTAAATGGCGTTGCGACCTTAATTCCTGCAAGTTATCTCACGATACCCACTCTAGGAACAATTCTGATTCGGTGTTGATGTCGCGGCCTCTTCCGTCTTGCCGCGACCCCGATATTGATCTCTTGAAAATCTTGTGTCGTGACTTATGTCCCTCTTGCTTTCGGCCTTCAATTCGCCGACCTCGAAATGGTGTCGCGACATCATGTCTTGTTTCTTCATTAATTTATGATTTTTGACTTGGAGTTTTATTTGCGACCTGCTCGTTACGCCTTCAGGTGCCCTTATGTCGCGGCCCGGAGTTTTGTAGTTGCGACCTTGATGTGGTCTTCATTGCATCGAGGCCGCGACAGTAAGTCCTTTCTTCCTCATGCACCTCTCTGTTTGCGACATCATTCAACTTGATCGTGTCATTCACCTTTTCGGCCACTTTACTGCTCCTTCTCTTTGCAATATCCTCTTTCTCTTGAATTTCTGTGTATAGCGGTTTAGTGAGATATTCCACATTTACGCATCTCATCCAGTCCTTTTTAGATAAATCAATGGAAAAATTATTGACTAAAAATAGATGACTTTTAAGCTCATCACAGCTACCCCTGATGGGGCCTCCTCTCCAATTTCGTCAACATTTGAAGGCCCCCCAATTAGGATCCCCTCCTCTAGAGGTGCACCGGCCTCATTGGAGGCACTTTCCAAGATCGGTTGATCATTGGAGGCTCGATCAGGGGAGCCCACTGAAATTATTGCCCAGTCCTTTTGATCATCTTCATATGGACAAGAGCACTTCAACTGTTTCCCATCAGATTTGGGGTTGTGGTCTCACCCTTCGAGCTTGCAACCCGCTTATGCATCCATGCGGCAAACCCAGTGGCAAGGCTAGAAATTTCCTCCTCCTCGGCGGGCTCACTGGTAATTATGCCCGTCCAGTCCACGAAGTCTTCCAACCTGATGTCGGATGCCTTTGTTTGTCGAGCCCTTGTTTTGTTTTCTCTATTTTTCTTTGACAGTCGGGGGGATAGGCTATGGACTTTTAGGCTGGGTGGCCCGAGTAGACCTCATTAAGGTCCACGTAGCGCCAGTCTTCTGAATAAGACCACTTGAGAAGAGCTGCAGTTCAACTTAAGGTCGGTAGAATAGAGTGCCTCCTCGACAAGCTCTATAGACGGCGAGGCAATGTGGATAATGAATGTAAGGGAAGGGGTTGGCGTCCAACTCTTGCAAGTTTCTCACCGTCAACAAAAGCTCATGATTGCACTTTGCCTCTGTAAAACCCGAGAAAAATAGAATTTTTCTAAAAAATAGCAAAACGGTAAATTGTTGGAATAGTACAGGTTGAAAACCTAGAAATTTTCTACATCTCAGATGAAAAATGGACATCACTATTGGATTCTTCTTACGAAATCTAGTTCCCCACACGAATTTCGTCGAATTCCGAGACAGTCGGATTTTCATGTTTTTCAGGGTGGTAAGTGTCAAGTGACTCCCAAGGACGAGATTGTTTTAGAAAATCTTGAAAGTCGAGAGATGACTTGGGTTAAGTTCATGGGATATAATTTGAACTTGAACTGAGACGAAATAAATGGCTTCGACATAGAACTAGACCCGAACAAGGGTGGACACATGGCACGATGTGGGCCACTCATCCAACTTAAACTAAGTTGTGACATGATATAACATGCAATGGCATCTTGCATTGAATATGCATGAGGACATCACATTAAATGGGTGTGAGTGCATGGTTGGTAAAATTGACATTATGTTTAGTGTTTGATTGGGTGTGCTCGGTAAATGGGACAACGTTCAACAAAGTCACACGGTTGAATAAAATGGTAAAGAAAATATGTGCCGAGTATTAGCAAGAAGGGATAGATCCTCCCTCGGGTGAAAAGCTTCCATGGTGTAGTCGAGACATGGTCCTACGCGATTGAAGGCCAAGTAAAAGTGTCTAGGTTTTGTATGGAGCACTGTGAGTGTGACACGAGTCGCTACCAGTAGAAAGTAAGTGTTTTTTGTTCTAAATGATCATTGTGATGTGTCAAAAAATTTTTAGTTTATAAACAGAGAAGTAAATTTGTTTTAGAAAATGATCGTGGATGTCATCGAATGGCGGTTTTTCACACATGGGCTTAGGCGTTGTATAAATTAATTTGAGGACTCAGGCGCATGGTACATGATGAGTCACATCTCATTGCATGGCATGGCATGTAAGTTCCATATAAGATTGACGTGTTCTTGTTGGAATGTGATTGTGAATGTTAGTGAACGTACATATTGCATAGGTGAAATTGTAGCAATAGGAGGTATTCCTTATTGGGTGGCCAGTCACGCGCCTTCAGGAATTACCCTTACGAGTGGGGTGATCTTGAAGTGGATGACGCTCAGACAGTACACGTGATTGTGAAGAAGGCCGACATGTGGCCTTGATAAATCTTTTATAAAAAGTGTTAGGGACAAACTAGTTCTAACATGTATTTTTGTATAAAAAGGTGCCACTTAAATTTTTTGGGCTATTTATTAATATAATTAGGTATATAGTGATGCAGGAGGTTAAGTAAGTAGGACTCTTACAGTTGTAATTAAGTGCATTAACCATATTTTAAAGTTAAAATATGAATGAATGGGTCCGGTGAAGGACATATCGAGGAGTGGTGCCAAGTAACTCGGTGTCAATGAAGTGGCGAGTGCTTTGGTTGATACGAGACTTAGGTGCGAAATGACTGGGGTGAAATTTAAATGGGTTTGATGGTTTAGTCAACCAGGCCCCCAAAGTGGGCGTCACAGTTTGTGGTATCGGGTTACTCGAAATCCACAGGAATTCTATGGGTTGACGGGTTGTCAATGGGACCCTCGGAAATTGGGGCGCCACAGCTTGGTATTAGAGCATAGGTATACGAATACCTAGGGCTTGATGGATATGGGTCTTGGTCATTAGATTCATTGAGTTCTAGTGTCACAGTTTGTACATCAGAACATAGGTATGTGATTACCCTAGATTCATTGAGTGGACATGGGTTTAGACCATTGCATTCATTGTGTGCATTTCATGTTTTGTGCTTAACTGTGCTACATGATTTGGTGTTGTATGACGTGTGAATTATATGCATGGTAAGAAAGAAAAGTATAATATATTAAAGAAGAGGAACACTAGGACAAAAACACAACCTTAGGGGTTTGGATAAGAACGAATGGGATAGTTCGGGATGTTTGGGTCTATTAGTAGTTGGCACATGTACTACTAGTTAGACAAGAAAAATGAATCTCAACTTGCTATTTGACTTGTGTAGATGGTCAGTCGAGGAAGAGGACGTATAGGTGGTGGACAGGGCAACAACCAACCACCACCAACCTTTGATCAACAAGCCTTCATGGAGGCTATTAGTGTTGCAACTGCTACCATTGCGCAGGCGAGCATTGTGGCTACCACCATTGCACAGGTGATGAGTTTTAAACTCATCTATTTTTAATCCATTTTTCTGGAATTTTTTTAAAGGTTTCAGCTCTATTTGTATGCCAAATTATGGAACATTCATCGACTTTGTGTTTTGCAAGTGTTAATTGAAGAATGAGAGAAAAAAAGCAACAAAGAAGCGAAAATGGAAACTGCAGCACTCTCTGTCACGACATAGTTTTTGTATGTCACGACACAATTTCAAGCAGGTCAAAAGAACTATATCGCAGCCAGCAGCTATATGTCGCAACAAAGTCAAGGATAAACTTCAGGCATAAATAGAATCTTTGTTGTGACAAAGAGTTCTATGTCGCGACATTGCTAAAGAAGAATGAAAAGAACACTATTGGGACAGTCCTTAACTTTGTCGTGACAATGATCAAGGTTAAGAGAAAAAGAGTTGTATCGCGACAATATTTCATTTGTTGCAACATAAAAAACTAAAGACTAATAGATGAACTCTGTCGCGACAAAAGACAATTCTGTTGCGACAGAAAATGCTAAGAATACAACACAAGTCTACTGAGACAAGTGTTTGTATCTTGCGACAAAGTTTTCATAACCAAGGCAGCTCAATGAGGAATTTCTTTACTTGCAATCTTGTCGCGACAAGATTATTCTATCAATAAACAAAACATGAAGGGTAATTCTACATCCATAATAAGGTTAGTAAACAACAAAAAATTAAATAGTGACAAAAAAGAAACTCATATTTGCATTTATAGTAAAATAATTAGTAGAATCTTTGTACTTGATGAGAGAATTTTCTTTTCACTTGTGTAAAAGCTATGGAATGAAAGAAGTGCATCTTAAGAATAAAATTAGGTCACGACATAAATAGAAGGAGAACTAAGATTAGCTAGAATCAAGCATGTAAACAAAAGATTACCTATCATAAAAACATAATTAATTAAATAAGTGACAAGAATCAAAGAAAAAAAGTCTGTCGAGACTAAGGAGTTTCCTATTGTCATAGAAATTGCTAAGGACTTAAAGAAATCCTGTCGCAATAGAGAAAACTCTGTTGCGATAGAGTTGATAGGTTGAAAAGGAAAATGTTTGTCGTGACAAGAAACATTATGTCGTGATAGACTTCTGAAGCAGAAGGACATGAGAAGCTGGTTGCAAACAGGTTTGGTGTCGCGACACAATACATTCATGTTGCGATAAGACCAAGATTGCTACACCAAAATTCTGTCACGACATTATCAGTCATCAGACATAATCGAAAGAGCTTAGAGAATAGTCACGTGATAGAAGGCTTTGCCACTTCTCCCAATGAAGGCTAGTGACAAAGACTGAAAACTCTTTCACAACAAAACTTTCTATGTCGTGACAGAGTGACCAACTTGGGCCAAAATTTTGGGGATCTATTAATTAATAAGTCTGACTAACATTAAAAATCTGTAAATAGGCGCTTCTGCGAGGAGACCTTTGTGAGCAGCTTTGCAACTCAGGATGATACGGTTAGTTGAAGACTCTTTATATATTTTATTTTTCTTTTATTTCTTTGCAGTGAGTTAGTTTGGTAGAGTTTCAATGTAGATTTTAGTTGGTATTCTTTTAGTTTCTAGTTTGAATGTTGAATTTAAGTCTGACTTGAGCTAGAATTTATTTATAAATCATCTTTCTCATTCTTGTCTGATTTAAATGGAGAATGGAAAGTTTATGGGTTCATTTATTTCAAGTTAGTTTATGATTAATTAATTTCCCGATCGATTCGTCTTTGTCTTGAGTGAACCAGTTTTGGTTAGCTCTCTGAAATGGATCGATGATGATGAGTCATTTTTATACTAAAATAAGAAAACATATAATTAGAATTCTTGAATTTATTTGATTGGTATTGTTTTTGAATTTATTTGTTCCTAGTAATAGTACCTTGTACCCAAGCATGGTCCTGTATCTCACTCTAATTTCTAGGAGGCCCTCTACGTGACACATAGTTGGAGAATCCTGAGAGTATAGAGTTGTTCTTTGTGGGTATGATAGACTAATACTAAGAAACTAATGAACTCTGATAGGTTACACAAATAGATCACCAACTTACTCGTAATTTGAGGATAGTTGAATGAAGTATCAGTTTAATCACTCAGAGGTCTCTTCCTCCTTCTATCAGTGGTCCCGATCATCTGTTAGCAAGATAATCGCAAGGAGATGCATTTCATTAAATGAAGAATGAGGTGTCAATCAAATTGGAGAAGGCTTGTTGTAACACCCCGAAATATACCTAGTTACTAACTGCAAGATATTTTATATCTGGAATAATTTGATTTTTTTAAATGTTTAAATGCAAAACGTAAATCAGAAACCGAAAATAAGCAAGAGATAAATTTGTGGTATCAAAAGCAGGACATAAAAGTTATAAGATGGAGATGATGAGATGCTAAAGTAGAAATCTAGATGACTTGATTTGTAAATGGGGAGAGATGAGGACCAAGAGTGTAATAAAAGGAAATTAAGGTCAAATAGGGATAAAGACCAGTTGGTACCCTCATTTAGAGGAAACAAAAAGCGTTAAGAAGAAGAGAGGAGAAAGAGAAGAAGTAGGAAGGAAAGAAGAAGAAGAAGAAGAAGAAGAAAGAGGAGAAGAGTACGCTAGATCTGGCTATGATTTTATGTATGAATGCCATAGGTTTAATATGGATTAATACTAGGCTTTTGTATGGATATTAGTTTGTTCCATTTCTAGGGTTTAGTTAGCAATTCATCATAACCTAGATTTATTCCCCGAAAGATGGATTGGTAAACCCTAGTTTTAATATCATCTCAAATGGATTGAATGGATTTGTATGGATTTGTATAGATTCTTAGTTTATAGTGTATGGAGACATGTTTGGGTGTTAGGAAGTTAACTTAACTTACAAGTATTTGAGTTTGGGTTTGGAAAAACCCTAATTAATCTCTATGTTTGGTTTTGGTTGGGTTAGAACCCACTTGGGAGATGTTTTTCTAGAAAGTATATGAGTTTTCTTTTGTTTTGGTTGGATTTTGGAAAGGGATGAAGTGAAATCTAAGGGAAAATGTGTTCAAGGTCTGCGCGTGTGCTGGCTAAATGGGCAGATCCAGTGCAGAGGCATATGCATTCACGACATGAAATTTTGGTGTTTTGTTTGTTTGTTATTATTATTTCGAGGACTTCTTGTCTATTGGACTAATAGGAACCCTATAAAAATTAATATAGAAAGGTCCATTCATGTTTGCATGGAAAGTAAAGAAAAATTATACCATACCTGCTTCAAGCGAAGTGGATCTTGGCAAACTCAATGCCTATGATAAGATAGTAAGTTCCCCAGGCACCTGGTGGGGGCTTGCCTGGGATGGAAGTATTGAATGACACGGCACCTCTATTACAGAGGCGAGCTACTGTATGATGCCAGTGCTCCTACGATTAGTGCGTGACACTCGGCCCAGGTAGCGAAACATTGTGCCCGGTGCTCGATTGAGTGCGGCGACACTCTGCGATCATGCCGACACATTTAGTAACGGTACTCTAATTAGTCTTGTGACCTCTGCGTAGTCTTAGAGCCTCTTGCTTTGTCTTGTGCCCTCGATTGCTATGTCATTACAGCCAGATTGCTTATTGTGTTGTAATCTACTCATTTCTTATTATTAGTGAGTGATCGAACGGTTATATGATAAGAACATGAATGACAAATAAGAGTAAAGTAATGTATCCGTTATGCTCTGAATGTACCTACGGTACCTTTGTCTGGTATAAACTCTTTGTGGTACCTCACGAATTTGATGAGTCTTAAACTTATCTATTTTTAATCCATTTTCTAGCTTGTTTTTAGTGTTTCGGAGCATTTATAATGCGGATTATGGAATATTACAAACTTTGTGTTTGCGGGAGTTAATTCAAAAAGGAGAGATTTCCGACCAAGAAAGAAGAAAAGCAACAATTACGGCCGGTCTCGATCGTGACATAGTTAGTGTGTCGCGACAAATCAAAAAAACTACGAAAAGCGGGTATGTAACCTTCACGTCTCAACACCATAATCTGATTGTTAACAGGTGAGCTAGGTCGCAATAGCCAATGAATCATGACAGAGAATGGGAAAAACATATGTGCGCTGTCGATTGAGAACAAAAACCAGTTACGTGTTGTGACATATCTTGAAACGAAGGCGAGATATACGTAAATTGACAAAACCACTCTTCTGTCACTACATTAACCTTACCATGACATGGAAAAGTTTGTTGAGATAGAAAAGATGTTCAGGAAAGAAGTTTAGGTAAGCGGCTTAAAACTAGGATTCTGACAGAGAATTTGTTTGCAATGGATGAAGCGCTGGTGCAACAAGGAGAGTCAATGTTGCATGACATACTTCAAACAAAGGTGTTTTGATGTCACAATAAGATCTTCAAGATCGCGACCGCAATCAGTTAAACCTGAAAAGTCCTTCCACTTAGCAGAGTAATAGTTTTAATACAAAGATAGGCTAAATGCAGAAAAGTTATGTCGCGACCAGAAGAACTAGGTCGCGACAACAAAAGATGCTGCATACAGAAAAGTGTTGTCGCGACATAACATATTAGGGTTGCAACATGCAAAAAATCCCCAACACAAAAGTCTAGGTCACAACAAGAAAAACAAAGTTGCAACAAGAAGTCAAGCTTAGTGGCAACAAGCCTCTATCGCGATAGACTTTCTCGGTCTCGACAGAAATGCATACAAAATAGTGTTGCAACATAACCTGAACGGAGATGATGTCTTGACATGAAACTTAGGTCGCGACACCAACTTACAAAAGTTGCACTGAAACTGAGTTGCGACATGATTATCGATGTTGTGACATAACTATTTAAGGAATGCACAAAATATTGTCACGACAAAGGAAACTCTGTCATGAGTTTTCATCTTGAAAAAGAAAGAAATTTGTCGCAACAACAATTTGTTGTCACAATTGGCTGAGAAAGAACCTCAAACCTTCAAGTCGCAGCCAGGGCATTGCCATACACCTGCTTATGGACACTTGATAATAACACAAAACTGCATTGCAGACACAACTTCTAGGTCGCCACAAAGAAGGCAATTCTGGGCCAAAATGCTTAGGGATTCACACATAGCCTTAATTTTAGGGCTCTATAAATAGAAACGACTGAGGAAAGCGAGGCAGTCAGTCAACAACGACGAACCAAAGTACCTAGGGAGCTAAGGACTCTTTTGTATTATATTTTTATTTTTCTTTTCTTCGTAGATTAGTGTTAGCGTGAGATTTTGATTTGTTATTGGATCTAAAACAACAAATTGTTAAAAATTTTAATTCAGAAATTTATCTTTGAATTCATTTACGATTCTTGTTTAGATTCAATGAATTCTAGACAAAAGCTGGAACTCATTTTTTCAGTTGATTGCAGTTACAGTGGAATTTTCCTGATCAGTATTTTAGTGTATATTGTAATCCAGTTTTCGAGAACACAACTTCCTCTTGGAAAGATTTGATGTTAGTTATGGTCTTTTCTACATAATGAGAAGAAAATTTCTTGAGCTTAGGGTTTTGAATTTATTTGGATGGTGTTGATCTTGATATTGATTGTTCCCGATTTGTGACATACCCATGAAAAATATTGTTTGGCTCACGATTTCAAGAGACCCTCACAGTCAATCTGAGAATGGAAATTCACGAGCTTAGACAAGTTACTTAGAGGTATGTTAAACTAATATTGAAAACTAATGAGCTCACGAAGGTTACTTGAATAAATCCTCCAATTTGCTCATAGTTTGAGAATGGGTTGGAAATAATATAATAATTTAATCAATTAGGGTCTCTCCTTGGTACGGAAGAATAGTCTTGATCCGGTGTTAGCATGAGATCTAATCAAGGAAAGAGAAAACTCTTTCAGATCTTAAGGATGAGACATCATTCTTGTTGTAGAAATCTTACAACTGCCCTGTCTTGGGAATTAAGAAATCTACAGTCATAAAAAATGGGTATGAAGTATTGGAAAAGAAAAATACCGGATCTTGGGAGAAATTCTATTACAATAAGTGATTATAATATGTTTCAAATGAACACGAACCTCTACTCATTAAAGAAATATGGTTAGAGGAGAATCCAGCTATACTACCTTGCTAGCGACAAATTAGAGATTTCAAGCAAAGGAGAAAATAAAATGAGACGGGGAATTGACAATTTCCACGATGTAGTGAAATCCAGTGTTACTTCGACAATAACTTTAGTTCGATTTAGTTACATTTAGGATTTAATTTTTTTTTCTTTTATATTAAATGTAGGATTCTAGTTATTAAAATTCTTATTAGGTTACTAAATTTTCATCTAAAATAGACGTTTAAACATTTTAGAACTGGAGTAGTTGGGGTAGTTGAACTTTAAATTCCTTTTAAATCTGCTGGAGCGATCTGTAGGACTTATAGTCCACTTCATTCTGTACAACTGTACTTGCATTTTAAGACCAAGTAAATCTTTAATTCAGGTCCTAGTGAAAAAAATTATTCTTCTTAACATGAACATACAAGTCATTTTGGATTATAGCAAGTTTTAATTTTCCCTTACCGAGGATTAGGCAATAGTTGTAACCTTAAAATACCCTAGAATTCCTTATATAATTTTTTATTATATATTAGAGGAGTATAAATTATGAACAAGCTTCCAAGTTTCAGAAGAAATTATTAAATTGTTCATTTATTGAAAATGATAAAATGTGAAATAAATATGTGACATATAGTTAATATTATATGCTAAGTGAAATTGATTGAACTCGAAATAAACCAAGTGAAAAGGTAATTAAATGTGTAAATGAGGACCTAAGGGTCTGTGTGAAATGCGACTTAAGGACCGTGAATTAAATGATAATGAAAGTGAAATAAAGAGTTAAAAGTAACCAAAAAATGGAAAATGGGTTAATGATGTTGCCAAACATGGCCTTATAGAGAGGATAAATGGTATTAGACCACATTTGGTCTTGAAACCAAAGTGCCAAAAACGTTTTGGAGACAAGAGAGAGAAGAGCTGAGTTTTGGAGATTGATCATGGTCCCTCCATGTTTGCACATGCAATATAACTGGGAGGAAGGAAGAAGGAAGAAGGAAGCTAGGGCTTCAAGTGCAAAGTGATTTCAAGGTAAGCACCAAACTGAAATTTCTTTATGATGTTTGATTGAAAACTCTAATCCATCCATGGGTTTTGCTCATGGTTGGTTTAGGATGATATTAAAATTCCTTTGGGAGAGTTTTCCATAGTTTGTTTTGAGTTTTTGAGTTATTTTTGGAGAAAATCGCAAAATAAGCAAGGAGGAAAAAGCCAGGCAACATTCAGGTGTACCCAATAAGGGCACCTTCGCCCATGTGAAAAGTGCCCTCAGCCATGTGGTAGAAAACAATGCCACACAGGGTTCATTCGCGGCGCTAGTTGTGCTATACGGCCGTGAAGCACTTATTTCTGTGAACGTGATCTGAAGGCAAGAAAATTTTCGGATTTTGTTCCGAAAGCCTTGTCGTACGTAGTTTAGGACGCAGCAAATTAATGCGGGAGATTTAAATAGGATAAAACTAAATAGAAAAACATAAGTACCTCGCGCGTGTGGCAGAGGCGGAGACTTAATGTCTTAACCAGATTGTTATGAAAAGTAATCGGCATTCAATAGTATATAATAATTGTTTATCCACTAAGGTAGCATGATTATTATTGACTGGCTAGTGACAATTGAGGATCACCTAACCTAGAGGCCAGAGATCGAAGAGGGAAGGGACTAGAGGCGAAACGGCTTTGGTTTGTTCACTGACTCTATCCTTATTTCAAGTGTTTTGGTAGTATACCAAATAAATCTAAAATGATCATATGGAATGATATATCTTTGAAATGATATTACGAAAGTGAAAATGGATTTGAAAATGTAATAATTGAAACGATTGACGATTAGTATAATTAAAGATTAGGCGAATTGTAGTAAATTGGTGATTGACATGTAGATTAGTGATATGCAGAATGGAACAGCCTGGCCAGGATGCTAGTAAACTCGTGTAGAAGAACACCCAAATTTGTCCAATGTCCCACTTGGCGGGATGCTGTCGGCATCCGTCATGATGGTGTATGGCATTTAAAAACCCACATCTTCGAGGTGCACCAATCGCATCGGCGTGATGGGAGACGAAATTGTGAAATATGGCGCATTACGAATGAAAAAAAAAGGATGGATTCCCACCAAGATTTGTCATGAATGTGAATTGCATAGACAAAGTGAAATAACGAACTAGATAGTGTAAAATGGGATTTGTAAACTAAACACATCTTTAGGTAATACGTTTGAATCTCATGAATTGAATTGTGGTCTGTTGGCCGCATGTGAAAATGCATATTCGATATGATTAATTATTTAGCAAAGCATGCGAAAATGAATAAGCATGAGTATTGTTTGATATAAAAGGCATGATTTAATGATAAATGCATGTCATGTTAAACTGAAAATTTGGAATAGAACTATATAGAACCACTAAGCATGAAAATGCTTATAGTTTTTATCTATGAGCAGGTTACGAGTAAACGAAAAGGAGGCCAAGAGCAAGAAGCGCAGAGTCATAGAAAAAGTTGCGGAGTATAAGTATATACCTCGTCATTTGCATATCATATCTTTTGAACATGTGATATTTTGTGGACAAAAGGGTTGAACTCTGATCCATTATTTTTGTGTATCATTTTGTAAACGAATTGTATAAGAGTAAATGTTTATGGGCCTACCATTTGAAAATGCATCCGTGTAATTGAAAACCCTAAAACGAAATGACATAAATAAATGTTTTGATAAGATAAATGAAAACGTCGGAGTAAACTGGGCTCTAGTTCGGATTCACCATTCGGGTCGGGCCGGGGATTCGAGTCGCGATATTTTTTAAAAAGAAAATTTAAATAAAAAGGTAAATAAAAAGAATTAACCGAGCGTCCCCGGGGTTTCGGTTCAAATCTGCCAACCGTGTCAAACCGGGCTCGAGGGTCGCTACAATAGTCCTTTGGTGACAGTGACTTAAATTTTATCTATGTGCAACTTATGGTATTATCAAGTTTTTGGTGTTGTTACCTGGGATTCTAGTTAGTCTTTGGTAATAGTGGTAGAAATTTGTATATATCATTTGGTCTTAACAAGTTGTGCCAATATTGGGATCGAAGGAATTTAAAAATCAATATTCTGACAAAAGAGAGAAATGCTAATTTGGACATTTTTCTTTGTTTTAAAAAAATTTCAGAAAATCAACAAAAACAATTTTAACAGCACTGGTTGAATAACCTATTGATCTTTTTGGAAGCTTAATGAATATACAATTTTTTTTATCATTGACTCTATTTGATCTCAGTGTGTTTCCATTTTCAGGAAAATATTAAATGCATAGAAAATCATAAGCAAAACTGCTGCCTCTAGATATAGAAATTGAAAGAACCCTGAAAAAATTGAGGAAAACTACCAAGCATGGTTAAGATAGAAGATATTAATCAAATAGAAAGATCACATCATTCTGTATTGTTAAGAAATAGAAAGACCATAGAGGCCTAACACCATGGAGGAAATTTGGAGGCCTATCATTCAAGAAGAGTACTCTACAGTGAGACAACCCCTATTGAAGCAAACAATTTTGAGTTGAAGCCAGCTTTGATTACAATGGTGCAGCAACACCAGTTCACTGGCCACCCTTCAGAAGATCCAAATGAGCATCAGGGGAGATTTATGAGGATGACAAACATTGTAAAATTGAATAGAGTAAGACTTGATGTAATCAAGCTTCAACTCTTCCCATTCTCATTGAGAGATGTGGCAGCCACTTGGTTTGACTCGCTGCTAGTAGGATCAGTGAATACTTGGGAAGAACTGGTGAAGGCATTCATGAGAAGATTTTTCCCTCCAGCTCTCACTGCTAAGAGAAGTGGAGAAATCATTGTGTTTAAGCAAGAGGAGGATAAGAGTCTCTACACAGCATGGGAGAGGTTCAAGAGATTGTTGCAGAGGTGCCTTATGCATGGGATAGATATGAAAAATCAAATGGACATCTTCTACCATGCCATGAATTATACCTCCAAGGGTATAATTGATGCATCCTGTTGTGGAGGATTTAAAAGAAGAAGGTGCAGAGGAGGCAAGGCAAGTTATTGAAGACCTTGCTAAATACAACTACAAGACTCCATCTGAATCTTCAGGGAGCAGCAGCAGAATGAGGGGAAATGGTCTGATTGGATTGGATTGAACTACAGCCATAGAAGCCAAGCTTGATGCAGTAATGAACAAGCTGAGTAGTAATGAGAAAATGATGCACATTGTACATGAAGTTGGAGCAGTAAGAGAAGGAATGAGAAACAGTGATGAGGGGTATGAGGAAGAAGAGCCTTACTAGGTTGAGGAGGCACAGTACTTAAATGCAAACAAGAGTTATACTTTTAAGCCCAATCCCAATCTACCTACACACTACAGTCCAGCAATAAGAAACCATGAAAGCTTTTAATATGGTGGGAGAGCACAACAGGGTCCTAGACATGGACAGAACTACCATCAAGCTTATACTCAGCCTGGGTTTCCAAATAAAGAATAGCAAAATAGAGAGCAATGAGAGAGCATCAAGGATTTAAAAGAATTCCAACCTTGAAGATCAAAGCGTAATTCATGACAGAAACAAAAGGACCCCCGAATGTGCATGCGAAAATATCATTTAATCTCGAGAATTTCCAAGCTAACACAACTCCAGAAATTAAACAAATATCAATGCTACATTGAGAAACTCTGAGATTCAACTAGGTACCGTCTCTATCCTTGCAAAGCCAATCCGTAAATACATTCCCAAAGAGTACTCGAGATCAACTTAAAGATCTCACACCAACTGCAATGAGAGGCAATGATGAATTGCATGGAAGCAAAAAAAATGTAGGATATAGCAAGCATGGAGACTCAACCAATGAAGAAGAGCTCAAACTAGAGGAGCAAGCAAAAGGATGTTGAAGAGAAGACATATTACAGCAAATGTCTATATAGAGACACTAAACTGAGCAGCTTCTTGGGAGGCAACCCAAGCAGGAATTTTCAAAATATTTTTGTCTTGTTTAGTCTGATTTATTTAGTATAATTTTTAGTATTTGATGTTTCAGTTTAATCTATTAGTAGTTTTATTTTAGTTGTTTATGATTTTCAGGAAAATGAAGCAAAATTCAAAGAAGAACCATTTTAAGAAGCAAATTGTTTCCAAAAGAAAATATGCAGAGAATGACTATAAGGGGGAGTAATTCTAATTCCCTAAACCTGTCTTTAAGGATAATGCATATCTGAATGTTTTAGGAATGTTATGTTGCTTGAATAAAAATATATTCTGAATATCTGGGTAAGACAGATTGAATGAAGAATTAAGTATGAGTGGATATAGTTTGTTTTAAATGTTTTATGAGAGAAAACACGAGAAATATGTAATTTCAGAAAACTTCAGTTATGTAGCAACATGATTTTTCTATGTCGCAACACAGTTGAATTAGGAAGAAAATTGAAAAAGAAAATTTTGTCGCAACATAAGTCTGTTATGTTGCAACATAAATTCAAAGAGCCATGAAAGAAATGTTGCAACATACTCTGCTATGTCGTGACATCTGACTAGCTCTGTCTACAAATAATGTTGAAACTTTATCGCGACAAACTTTCTATATGTCGCAATAGAAAATTAAAGACATATAGACTCAAGGCCATTAATTGTCGTGACATTTAATGTAGCACACAAGGAATCAGTTAGCTTATAAATGGAAATGTTTTGAAAATTGAATAGCCACCTTTCTCATAAACTCTCACTCCGTCCCGCTCTACTAAGTCTCTCATCTCACTCCCTAAAACCCTAGAGTTCAGAAACCCTAACATTACCATGTTTGATCCTACCACCCTGATTCCAAACCTCCACGAAGTCATGGAAGAGTGCACTAAGCTAGAGAATCAAACAAAGCAAGGTTTTGAAGCAACAACTAGGAAATTTGAGGAAATGAATGATGACAACGAAGAGAATCATCAGACAGTAGATGAACCAAGAAAAAGAAAAAGAGGGGCTGATGAAGATGGTGAAGAACAAAGGAAAAACATAGTAGAGAACTTTATTTCAGAGAGTGCAAAGAGTTTCTAATCTGTGAGGGAAGTTTTGAAAACAGGCTTCATACGAAAGAGGATTCAAGAATATTATCTCCCCTTTTGCTGAAATGGTGGAGAAGAGAGAATGGCAGTCTCTAGTAGATCACAAAGAACCTGGATGTGTCTCTTTGGTAAGGGAATTCTTTGAAAATATGGTAAAAAGAGAAAGAAAAAGAGTGTATGTCAGAGGACAGTGGATAGATTTCAACAGAGAAGAGATCAATAAATTGTTTAATCTGGGTGTGCAAAAGATGGATCAAAGTTTAGTAAACAACTGAGGGAAACAAAGCACCAGAAGATAGTTGACCTTCTCATATCTAGAAAAGGAGAGTGGAAAGGAACAAAGATAAATCCTTTCAGATCCATTGCCAGAGGAGACCTAACAGAGGAAGCTAAGGTATGGTTTTACTTCGTCAGTTCTGTTTTGAGGCCATCTAAGCATTTAAGCACAGTGGGAAAAGAAGAAGCAATTCTCCTTTATGCATTGCTAAAACGTTACAAAATAGATGTGCGAAAAATGATTGAAAATTCCATCTTGAGCTACTTTGAGGGTAAATGCATAGTAGGAATGATTCCACACCCTACAACAATAACCAACCCCTACATCCAAGGTGGAGTTAAGAAAGAATGGGGAATTGAGGAAACTTATCCTAGAGCCTCCCCTCTGAATTTAACAAGTATTACCAAAGGGCCAAAGAACAGAAGGAAGGGTAGAGAAAAAGAAACATAAGCAAGAAAAAGGAATGAAGGGTGCATTGAGATAGAACAGTGGGAGAGCCAAGCTCCAATGCAACAAGAAGTTCAGAGAAATCAAGATCCAATTAGGAACACATTCCCAGAGCATAGACAAAACCATAATGAACAAGCTGAATGTTCCAGGCAGGATTGCAACAATGGAGAACTGATGGGAATCCTAATGTCCATGTGGCAAGAGATGAAGGCAAGAGATGATCAATTAAGGACACAACTTCAGCTAAGGGAGGAGTATTTTGATACATAGCTTAAAAGAAGATATCAGAATTTAGAAGATGCACTAAAAAAAAGGGATGAAGAGTAGAGAGCATAAATAGAAAAAAAGGACATAGAGTAGAGGGCAGTCTTGAGAGATAGAGACAGTGCCTTGAAAGGAAGCATGGATTCAAGAGATAACAACTGTATGAATAGTCTAGAACACTGCAAATAGAGTTTTTGCATGATGAGCTAAGATGTTAGAAATAACAGGACACTCCTGGAATCTCTAGCTATGAGGTAGCGCCAAGATCCTGGGGATCGGGCTAGTGAAAACAAGCCAAGAAAAGAAGATACCTCTGCCACAAATCAGAATCTCAAACTGTAGACCCTACTCTATAATCCCTTAGGGAGTCACAAACCCACCTATACCTTATACCATCCCAAATTCAATCAAAGTGCACTTCTACACCTCACGTAAAACACAAAAAGAAAAACTTCTGTAATATCAGAAAGGAAAGAACTACCCAAGATGAGGTAGAAGAATATCTAAGGATAGAAGCAGCCAAGGAGAGGGTTGTAAAGAATAAGAAATGAATAATACACTACCTCCTCTAACTCCTCATCCTCTTTGTACTCAAGGCAATTCCTCTTAATAAAATAAAAATTTTATAGCAAAAATTTTGTGTTCAATTGTGTTTGTGTTTGATTGATGTGTTTTTTATTAGTTTCTTTTGCTTCATTTTCGTCATCTACTTGGTTGAATAAAGAATAATCAACTACCTGGATCAATTAGCTTATTTGCCGCAAAGATGTCATCTAAATAACTTGATTACAATTGTCGGGTGTGTTGTTGTTTGAAATAATGCATGATCAAATGAACTCTTACTTGATTAGAACAACATAACAACAAAACTCATAACCAAACTTTTGTAATTGAAATTGTGGTAGGCCTCAATGAATTGGAATAGGAAGTTGCATGTGTAAACTAGAATGAAGTTTAAGGTTCAGATTTAAGAAAATGTATTAATTGACTGCACAAATAAGACCTTTGAAACCGTCAGACAAACAATAAGGCTCGCGAGTCCTAAAAACAATGCACATGGTCAAAATGTTCCTTAACAAATTGTGAAGGATTAAGGATTTCTTATGGGTTCAATCACAGTCAAATAGTCCAAGGTCCTAGAACTTGTTAGATTATAAGTCAAGGCGAAATCCTAGGCAATACCACTAACAGGAAGTGATATAGACCATCCTTGGACGTTTGAGCCTTTCAAGCCTACCCTCATAATATGCATAAGCATATACTCTAGTTTCATATTTGAGCCAATTGTCTAGTTTCTTCATTTAAACAACAAAATGATAGCCTCAAACCTTCCTTTATTCTAATCCTACAGTAAAGAACCCTTATTTGCCCAGGTTTTAGGACAGAAACTTCAAAATACAAAAGAGGACAAGTTTGGGGGAATGTTATTTTGATTTAAAAGGAAACAAGAATGAAGGATGGAAAAAGAAAAGAGAAAATGAAGAAATGGAAAAGAATGCAGAGAAGAAGTCAAAATTGTAAATAGTCAAATGGGATTAAGTTTTGTCTTGTGGCCTTCCTCTCTTGAACAATTAAGTTCTTAGGGGCGTTTCAACACCTAGTACCCTAATGCCATATGGTATAGGAGTTGTTAACCCAAAGTTCTCTAAGAGTGGTAGAAAGCCTAAGAAGACAAGACATTGCACTAATCCTAAAAATATTTGACAAGTAAAAGAAAAGCAAAAAGGGGACTTCTCTCTAAAAGATGCCAAGCTAAGAATAGGCAGTATGATACATCAAGGACAAGTTTGGGGGAATATATTTTTTGACATTAGTAGAAAAGAAAAGGATGAAGGATAGAGGCAAAGATACACAATTGAAGAATGGAATCTAGGTAAATTTTTAGCCTAAATTCTCCACTTATCTACCCAATTACCCAAGCCAAACTCTACAAGCCTAAAAGACCTAATTGATCTCAAGGTGGTACTTGTCACATTGCGGGAGACTAATATGAAAAAGTATGGGACTTTGAAAAGTTAAAAAGAAATTAGCGCTCACTCTATAGAGTCCTGCATGAATAGGTAATCCCCAAGGACGAAGGGAAAGAAAACCATCACACACACAAAGATTAGGATTAATTGACTAAATTGTTTACATTTCAGAATTCATTAGTTTGTTTGTGACAATAATTGAAAAATCTTCTTAAGTCTGAACTAAAAAATTAAATTTGAAATTAAGCTACAATTGACTAGTTTCAATTCAAGTTGCAGATTTTCAGTGCAAAGCAGAAAAATGTCCTTAAAAGTAAAGCTAAATTGTTTGCAGATAAACAAATCTTCTTTTCTTTGCTTGGGGACAAGCAAAACTTTAAGTTTGGGGAATTTGATGAGTCTTAAACTCATCTATTTTTAATCCATTTTTCTGGCTTGTTTTTAGTATTTTCAGAGCTATTTTAATGCCAAATTATGGAATATTTACAAAATTTGTGTTTTGCAGGAGTTAATTCAAAAAGAAGATATTTCCAGCAAGAAAGAAGAGAAAAACAACAATTACAATAAAGACGCCGAGGTAGAGTTCGTGTGTCGCGACAAACTTCCAAGCACCACTGTGAAACCATGTCGCAACAACATTTCTCAGGTTGCAACACCATAACTGGATTGTTAACACCGAGCTAGGTCGCAAATGTACATGCCAGGTCGCGATAGAGAATGGGAAAAACATATGCTAGTCAGTTGGGAACAAAATAGTTTGTGTTGCAACATAATGTTGAACTGAAGGCAGAATATCTGTCATGATAGAACCCTCTTCTGTCACGACACTAACTTCTGTAACATGGAAAATTTTGTTGAGATAGAAAAGATGCTGGAAAAGAAGTTTAAGTCACGACAAGAAAACTAGGTCGCGATAAAGGGTGCTTAATGGATGAACTGACTTGGTTGCAATAAGGAGAGTCAATGTTGCAACATACTTCAAGCTTAAAAGGTGTTTTGATGTCACAACAGAGATCTTCAAGTCGCGACACAGAAATCAGTTGAACACAGAAAAGTCCTATCGCGACAGGAAATATGGGTCGCGACACAAAGACAAGCTAAAGGCAAAAAAGTTATGTCACGACCAGAAAAACTAGGTCGCGATAGGAAAATATGTTGCATACAGAAAAGTGTTGTCGCGACATAACATATTGGGGTTGCAACATGAAAAACATCCCAACACAAAAGTCCAGGTCTCAACATGAAAAACAAAGTTGCAACAAGAAGTCAAGCTTAGTAGCAACAAGCCTGGCCGCGATTGCACTTTCGGGTCGCACATAAATGCAGATAATGTTAAAACAAAGGTTAAAACATAACCCGAACCCGAGATGTTGCAACATAACTATTTAAGGAATGCACAAAATATTGTCGCGACAAAGGAAACTCTGTCGCAACAGAGTTTTCATGCTGCTAGAATCTTCTTTTTGATGAAGAAATTAAAGTATTTGGTTTTATAGAAAATGAAGATGAACCTTGTGTTTACAAGAAGGTTAGTGGGAGCGCGATAGTATTTCTAGTGCTTTACGTTGATGACATCCTACTCATTGGAAATGACATCCCAACTTTGCAGAATGTCAAGTCTTGGCTAGGTAGCTGTTTCTCAATGAAAGACTTATGTGAGGTCGCCTATATTCTAGGCATTAAGATCTATAGAGACATATCTAAAAGAATAATTGGCCTAAGTCAGAGTACATATATAGACAAAGTATTGAATAGGTTCAGTATGCAAAAATCTAAGGTTAGATTTTTGCCTATGTGTCATGGCATTAGTCTAAGCAAGACTCAGTGTCCAACGATGCAAGAAGAGTGAGAGTAAGATTCCATATGCTTATGATATTGGTTCTATCATATATGATATGTTGTGTACTCTACCGGATATGTCATATGCCTTAAGTATGACTAGAAGATACCAATTAGATCCCAGTGAAAGTCACTAGACATCAGTTAAGAATATCCTAAAATACTTTAGAAGATCTAAGGATACATTCTTAATTTATGGAGGACAGGAAGATAAGCTAGTTGTAAATGATTACACTGATGCTAGCTTCCAATCTGATAAAGATGATTTCACAGTCAAGTTTTGTGTTTTGTTTGAATGGAGGTGCTATTAGTTGGAAAAGTTCAAACTAAGACACCTAGCCGATTCTACTACAGAGCAGAGTATATAGCTGCATTAGAAGCATCTAAAGAGGTTGTTTGGATCAAGAAGTTCATCACTGGACTTGGAGTGGTTCCTAGCATCTCAAACCCGGTGGACCTATTTTGTGATAATAATGGGGCTATAGCACAAGCTAAGGAACCTAGATCACACCAGAGATCTAAATACATACTTAGGCATTTTCATCTCATCCGAGAGATTGTTGATAGAGGAGATGTCAAGATATGCAAAGTATCTACTAATGACAATGTTGCGGATCCATTAACGAAGCCACTCACAAGTGAAGCATGAGAGTCATATTAGGTCAATGGGTATTAGATACATGTCAAATTGGCCCTAGTGCAAGTGGGAGATTGTTAGTGATGTGCCCTAGGGCAATAGTGTAATTGTTATTACTTTCATATTTCACAAGAAAGATATATTTTCATTATCATCTTACATTTCTAATTTGGTGATTTACTCCATGAATAGTTGATTCCACTTATGGTCATCAAGTGTGTGACTTTATAGTAGAACCCTAGACTTCAAATGGAATACTATTCTAAATTCTCTCTGGTCGTTCAATATTAGTAGAGTAATAGTGAACGAAGACTACTATGGAGTTTGACTGATGATCAAGTTCTACTGATCATGCATATATGATATTAATTCAGCTCATAAGTACATGTTGGTGAACCTTGTACTGGATAGACCCATCATGAGAGTACTACATGGATTATAAGTCACAAGTACTTCTCATCATAATAATGTCTTCTTCTTGTCCTTCGACCTAACACCACCATAGGTCCCTACATGAAGAGCTTTATGTTTTAACACAGTTTAGAAATTTTGTTTTAACATCCATTTGCCATATCTCATAATCGTAGTACGCAACTATGGCTAATAGGATTCTAATAGGCTTAAGCATAGCCACTAGTGAAAAAGTTTCATCATAGTCAACACCATGTGTTTACTTGAAACCTTTTGCAACCAATCGTGCCTTAAAGGTATGCATTACTGTCGCCCATGCTCGCCTTTTGAAGACCCACTTAATTCTATAGTCTTTACACCATTGGGTGGATCAATCAAGGTCCAAACTTGATTATCATACATGGATTGCATCTTGGATTTCATGGCTTCTAGCCATCTATCGGAGTTTGAACTAGATATGGCTTCTTGGTAAGATGCGAGCTCATCATGATCCATGAGAATGACATCATGATTGTCAGTTACAAGAAATCCATATCTCTCGGAATTCTGACATATCCTACCATATTTTTAGGTCTTGTCGCATTCAGGTAGGTTCAACAACATCTTAGAAACCTATCGAAGCTCTTATATAACTGCTCAATGCTTTTCAGGGTACCTTCGAATTTCATCAAGCTGAATTTTACTCCCACTAGTTCATTTGGATATGTGCTCTCTTTCCAAAAATATAGCATTTTGAGCAACAAACACTTTGTTCTCTGAACTATTGTAGAAGTAGTATCCTTTTGTTTCTTTAGGATACCCCCACAAAAAGACATTTATCTTATTTGGGTACTAATTTGTCAAAGATCTAACGCTTCACATAAGCTTCACAGCCCCAAATTTTAAGAAAAGACAAACTAGGAGGCTTCCTAGTCCATATCTCATATGGTGTCTTTTGAACCGACTTAGATGGAATGCATTTAAGTAGAAATGCAGCAATTTCTAAGGCATACCCCCAAAAGGATATTGGAAGATCTGATTGACTCATCATTGATCAAACCATATCTAATAAGGTTCTATTTCTCCATTCCGAAACACCATTCCATTAGGGTGTTCGTGGTGGAGTCAATTGTGAAACTATTCCACAATCTTTAAGATAGTCATCAAAATCTTGGCTTAGGTATTCACCACCTCGATCTGTTCAAAGAGCTTTTATACTTTTACTAAGTTGGTTTTTGTACCTCATTCTTGAATGTTTTGAACTTTTCAAAAGACTCATCCTTATGTTTCATCAGATAGAGATAACCATATCTACTATAATCACCTGTAAAGGTAATGAAGTATTGGTAGCCTCCTCTGGCAGTAGAATTTATCGGCCCACATACATCGCTTTGTACAAGGTCTAATAAGCCATCAACCCTTTCACTATGACTTATAAAGGGTGCTTTGGTCATTTTGCCTAGCAAACAAGATTCACATACTTCATAAGATTCAAAATCAAATGAATGTGAAAGTCCTCTTGATGAAGCTTGGAAATATGTTTCTCGTTTATATGGCCTAAACGACAGTGCCAAAGATAGGTTGTGTTTAAATCATTATATCTAAACCTTTTGGTATTAATGTTATAAATGACTTTGTATTTGGATTACCATGGTTTAGGATATAGAGACCATTTGATAAGTGAGCATCCCTATAAAAGATATCATCGTGAATAAATGGAGCAAGCATATTCTTAATAATAAAGGAAAATCAAATCATGTCCAAACAAGAAATGGAAATGATATTTTCATCATCAGAGGAACATAATAACAATTATCCGATTCCAAAACTAGTCCCCAAAGGCAACGATAAATACAAGCCCATAGCCTAAAGCAAAGAACTCTTACTCCATTGCCTATTCAGAGGTCCACTCGCCTTAGCCAATGATCTACTATTTTTGAGACCCCCGCATTACTTACACAAATGTAGATCCACAACTCAGATCCACACTCCATGAAACTAAAGTAGATAAATCTGACTTCTATTACATGTCACCCTGAAGATGTGTCTCACTAATTCTTCTTCTTCTTCAAATCCTAAGTAGAGCTTGCAATTCCTTTCCCAATGACCTCGACTCATTGCGTAAAAGCACACTTCTTCCTTTGATTCCCAGCCTTTAGGCCGCATAGTTGTTTCTTTCCCCTTTAGTATCGGATCAATTGGCTTGCTATCCTCGTCTTGGCCCTTGTTTTCTCACCCATTTCCTTCGTGTCCTTACCCTTACTCCTTGGACATCAGAACATTATTAGTAGTCTTAATGTTCTATTCAATGTATTTTAAGCACTCGCAATGTAAATCATTTTCTCCATGTTATGCATATTGTAGTTCATAACAAAACCATCATCAACATCAGGTAGAGTTTGGAGAATGATATCAGTGGCCAATTCTTGGCTAATCGGTAGACCAAGCTTCTCAAGATGATCCAGGTAGCCCTTCATTTTTAAGACATGAAGGCTGACTAAGCTGCCTGTAACCATTTTATAGGAAAGTAATGCCTTTATGGTGGCAAACCTCTCAATGTGGGCCTACTCTTGCAACATTTCCTTGAGACGGGCTATCATGGTAAGTGCCTCCATATCAACCATCTACTTCTTAAGCTCATATTCCATGGTGGCAAGCATGAGGCATTTAACATTAACTGAATCATTTTGATGCTTAATATAAGTATCCCTTTGAGACCTAGGAGCATTTGATGCATGTTCTTCTGGCTGATAGTTCATGATTCGCTAGTGCCAAGCAGTGTTCAGAATCAACAAATTTATATAATTAGGATTCCTACCACTCGACGAGAAAAAGCCACGCACATAGTGGCTCTAGGCCTAACACGAGGATGGGTCTCTTCGTGAGAGAAGAGTTGCAATGCATTGAAACAGCTTTCTCGTTGGATTTTGGTGGTTCAGGAAAAACAAAGATGCGGTGAATGGTTGAAACTAAATAATCAAGTAAATGGTTAAAAGAATTTGAAGTCTGGCCACCAGCTTAGGTCTGCCAACTAACATGTCCTCGAGCTCTTTCTCTGCTGGAGATCATGACATATAGTCATTTCCGAACCGGATCTTCATTTAGCTTTAAAACCCTAAAACCTCTTAAAGTTTCCTTTGAAATATGGAATTTGATCGGGCATAAATGTCCCTTAACTCGTAGAACATATCTCAAAAACTCAACTTACAGAACTAATAGAAGATACCACTGGCAACAAGGATCTAGTGAAAGCATCCACCTAACCCAAAGCTGCCAATACATATTAGTGAGAGCATGCCAAGAGATTTTAAATCCCATGTGAGAAACAGGAGCACAAATACTCTAAATGCATACATGAAGAGCATGAGAACATGCATTTGGGTCAAAATCAGCACCTAAAGGGCCTTCCCTCTGGCGATCGGGTTTAGCCGAGCATCCCTGATTTGTCATCACCAAGGGTGCTCGCTACCAAGCAGTGCAAGAAAGTGAAGGGAGAAGAAGAGAAAATCACCAACAACAGAGAGGAGGAAGCTTCATGCCAAATTGACTGATTGATTGAGTGAAAAGTTGATTTGATTACAAACAGACTGAGCTTATATAGGTGCCCAAAGATAAGGAAATACAAAAAGTGTGCTAATGAACCAAAATTACATGAGGGTAAAACTTGTATAAAACTACAAAAGGCGGGTCAAAAGGTACTAACCTGGTGAGCAGTTGTTGTTGTACTCCGCAGAACTCCGCGAAATTTACAGGTTGCCAATTTTTGCAACCCTCAAAATTTCCACAGCTTGCTTTACCCTTCTTCAACAATTTTGCTCCGAATTTCCTCTTATTTGAGCATGCACCTTAGAATTTGGCTCGGGTTCATCGTGGTTGAATCAAATTGAAGAAAATGAGGCCTAATTTCCAAAACTACTAAAATGGCTACAAATGTGATCGCTGACAGTCGGACTCAATGCATCGATTAGGTTATTAAAGTCGATTAGTACACAAAAAGCGCATAAAACCTGCTATAAACAAGGCTCGAAATTGCACTATTTGGGTACTAATCACTCCCTCCAACCGACACATTGCGTTCCTAGCAATGAAAGGCGAAAGATCACGCAGATATGTTTTTTCAAAATGGATCGTCTGCCTACATGTGTGTAAAAGTGCTGCTTGACCTTTAGTATGAAAGCTTGGGACATTGTATAAAACCAGCTTGGGAGAATGAGTGCCATATAGGAACAAGTTTAGAGCAGTGTGCATTCCAAGAAAATCAACCTTAAATTCCACCAAAATCTAAGTGTTTTTAGTGATCACCACACCAATGTCGCAAAGCTACCCCCCCCAACCAAATCCACGCAATGCCTGTATCATCGACCAACATAAATAGATCCGCCCACACTTACTCCCATACTTCTATCAGATTTATTGTATCAGAGGGCACAACGCCGTAAAACTCGACTTCACCAAAGTCCATGTAACGGGATCCACCATGACTCCTAACCAACCAAGGTTTAGGGCATCGTTGCGCGATCTTTCGACCACAAACTCTACGGTTTCAATTTCGAACTCGAATGATTTCCAGAATCCAGCACCTACAACTCGCAACTCCACCCATCCACCCATGGCGAGCACTAAGTCGATGACTCCTAACCAACTGGGTTTAGTGGCACTGTATTTTAGTTGCTTTCGCTGTAGACCCCCGGATCGTTTCTGTTTCTGAAGGCAAGCGTGCGGCTTACTTGACTTCTTTCTTTTTTCTTTTTTCTTTTGTCTTTCTTTTTCTTTTGGAAGACTCATCGCCTTCTTTCTTAAGGAACTCTAATCTATTAGAGTCACAATCATGATAAGGCCTGCTTAGAAAGGCGGAAGTATACCTTCTCTAGCCTATTGATGAAAACTAATGTGAACTGTGTGTGTGAAGGAGAATGGTGGAAGACAGGTAATTACTGTGGTCTTCAACTGACCAATAACTCAATCAGGCATGGAACCATTCTAGCACTTAGTATCATACAGTGCTTCAACTTTTCAATTTATAGGAAAGGCAAAACCACAACAATATAGGGGCAAAATGAGATGCAAACGTGTAGAAAAATAGATTTGTATTATATATCAAGGTGAATTTACAAAATTTTCGACTTTTGCAAATGTGATGTAAACAAAGAAGCTCTCTAAATATACAAAATGGGCTTTGCTGGGCATGTGGTACAAGTAAAACTAAAGTCAAAAGTATGAACATCACTTCCAACACTAACTGTCCCGGCAACGGAACGAGAAAGTTAGCGGAGGAAGTGGTACCTCCTCAATCGGTGGCTGGAGAAGGATCATCCTCAGCCTGGTCAGGCTGAGGTGCTGCTGGTGAAGTGGTTGATGCTGTACCGCCAACACATCCAAGGAAGCTGCAGGGGCCGATGGTGGAGGAGGTGATCCTGCCGGGGGAGGGATAGTTGAGGCCAGAGCAGGGGTATGCGGGGAGACAGTAGAGAGGCCCAAGTGTCTCTGTAGCTGCATGAGGATAGCTCTGCCTCCAGGCACGGCACCTCAAAAGGGTCATCCTCTCTGCAAGTGTGGCCTGGGAAGCTTCAAATGAAGCTGTAGTGGCAGAAAATGTGCGGACCTTCTCCATGAGAGCCATGAAGTCCCTGGTATAGAGGATAATGCGTAGGGGCAGTGCAGAGGTGCTCAACCCATTTATATTCTAATCGAGCTAAAGTGGGGTCCCTAAGGCTCTTGGGGGCAAAGGGCATCGGAGCCCGGTGTACCGATGTCGGAGCCACCGCATCGTGGACGGTGGAGTCAAGAGACCGGTGGGGCATCGATGAAGCCGGAGCCGGAGGCTCCTACAGGCTCACTATAGGTGACAAAACCCTCGTGACCATCATCACGCTGTCCCTACCCAATCCAAGAGGGAAGATGGAAGGCACGAGGCTCCAGCCCGCCACCGATCAACAAGAAGAGGGCCTCATAGTCGCACGATGCTCCAATTCAGGCTCCTACTTGGGAACCCGATGCGGCTCTAGATCCGACATAATACGAGGAAATAAAAGAGGCATGGACTCAGCGCGGGGCAGACTCCGGCGGTGGACCCTGTCCTCAAAATGAAATAAGGACGTCATAATCACCCTGTTTGGCCGAATCGCAGTCTCCGAAATGCTGAGAGAACCCCAGCCAGCCTCCTCTCGAACGATATGCTCGGGAGTGGAAACATATTAGACCTCAAATGTGGTCTATCAAAAAGTGATACGCCGAGGGAGGTGCCGCCCCGACAATATCGTCCCACCGCAGCGCCCATGGAGAGAAGCCTCACCATCTCCTCGGTCGAGGATGGGGCCATCGTTTCATAGCCTACCACGCTGGGCGAGGACCACCGGGCAGATAAAGAAAGGCTAGATATCGAGGCGACGGCATCCTTTGGCCTATTGCCGATAGAAAAGTGTATAGCTGGTTGGGCCTCACGCCTAGATGTCATCGTATGATAGAACTCGATGACTACCCAAGGATAATAGAATCGACGTGGCACCATGAACGGCTCCAGATGGTATCTCTGCACGAGGAGCATGAAGTCTCGAAGCTCTGGGTCCGCAGCAAATCCTGGGAGATCGTAGTAAACCTCCCCATGGAAATCTCTCCCTCGACAGTCAATATTCCTCGGGATGGGGTCGCAGGGGAAGTAAAGCCGCCTGATGATGGATGCAGGAGATAGTCCCAGGTCTCTAGCAGAACACCCCCGATAAGGTGGAGAGTGGTGGCGCCCGGGTCTCTAAGTGACGACCCGGCCCAGTTCCGGGCATCCCTCCATGCAGGTCCTCCACCAAACCCGGATGCGATGATAGGCGAGTAGGCCAACCCTGGCATGATATTTCCTTTCAAGGTGGGCCATAGGTGATGAGTGAACCCTGATCGGGTAGCAAAGAATGCCCGTGACAGCAAACAAGGTGGGAAGAATCCATGAACCGGAGGGGGCTGCAGGCATGCTGCAGGTGCCACGCACGCGCAGAGGAGCCGACAGCAGAGGAGGCGGGGCCCGTGGTAGAGGAGGTAGGGCCGGCACAGTCAGCCCTGGGAGGGAGGTCCCTGGGCAGGGATCAGCCCCGGCACACCTCGCGACCTGGCTAATGAGCTCCTAGTCTTCGCCATCATTTCGCCTTAAGGGAAAGCAACTTGAGAGGAGATGGGTTTTTCAGAAACTGGAAGGATGAAGTGAAATGAAAATGAAAGAAAACAAGGGTTTATATATGGGATGAGGGGTAGGTGGGAAGACATGATCAATTAATGGCATTTAGTGACCATTAATTAATTGGTTCAAAAGATTATAATTTTAAATGCAGGAGCGTGAAACGGAGGGTTGTAGGGGAAATTTCGCAACAGAGAACGAAGAGTTGCAGGGGAGACAATGAATAGTGCCAACAGGATGCGAATTTTCACAACCTGTGAATTTTCGCAGGTTGCGAAAATTTTCACAACCTGAGAAATTCTCAAGCAAATTTTTCTCCCCCTGTACTGGAACACCTGCAACAACACAAGACCAAAAATTATGAGAAGTTAAGCTTGAAAAATAAGGAAATTTACTATTTTTCGAAATTAAATGATATTAATGAAAATCCTAACTTAAAAAAATTGGAAATAAAATGAAACAAAAACTTCATTAAAATGGGAAGGTTTCAGTTCCCGGGCCGGAACCACTCCCTGTTATGCTGTTAAGAGGTTTCATGAAGGGTCAAGGAGAGAAGCTCCTCCATGCTTGTAGTGAGGTGTGCTGCAGTTGAGTTCATCTTCTTCTCCTGGTTGTTAAGCATTATGCTCTCTGGTGGTGCTGGTGGCATGACAGATGCAGGAAGGGTGACTCCGATGCAAAATGACCTTCATTAACCGGCTTCGTGGTTCTTTGTTACCTCCCACGCTTATGAGAGCATTGTGCTTTCCTACACCTGTGCCACTCAGGTAGACTTCTTCTGATTTCTACTCCTCATCCTTAGTTGGCTTATCCTTGTTACTCAAGTGAAAAATGTTGAGCTCCAAAGTCATGTCATTAAGGCGAAATGCGTGATAACCCCATTCCGGTAGTTGATTATAGCATTAGATGTGGCCAAAAACGGCCTCCCAAGTATGATGGGCACTTGAAAGTGCTCTCTCGCCATTGGCTCGCATCGCTAGAACCACAAAATCCAATCGGATAGTAGAATTTGTTTCTTGCCAAGACATCATCAACTATCCCTTTTGGTATTTTCACTGATCGATCCGCTAAGGATAGGGTGATGTTGGTAGGCTTCAGCTTTCCCAAACCTAACTGTTTGTACACTGAGTATGGCAGTAGGTTGACACTAGCTCTCAAATCCAGCAGTGCCTTGTCTATGCAGGTCCCTCAAATGTTAACTGAAAGGGTGGGGGTCTCTGAATCTTTGTATTTAACTAAGGTTTTGCACTGGATGATGGAGCTGACTTTCTTTGTTAGGAAGGCTTTCTTGTCAATGCCCAACCCCTTTTTGACTGTGCACAAGTCCTTTAGAAATTTTGCATAGGTCGAAACCTATTTGATCATGTCAAGCAGTGGGATGTTCACCTTGACCTGCCCAAGACTTCAGATGCCTTCGCTTAGAGTTTCTTTCGCTTCGCGTTTGGGGAAATAGGGGAGTATGCTTTCTTTCATCGAACCCTTTAATGAATATGTGTTCAGCTCCTCTTCCTCCCTCGCTCTTCCGGTTTTTCACGCAGTTCGAAAGCATCTACGTCAATTTCCTTACCACCAAAGTGATAATACACGACTCATCCATTTATCCATGAAATGGCCAGCTTAGTTCGCACTCCCAGATTACTCAGCATAATCCTCCCTTCCTACACCTGTCATTTATTGTTATCTGATGATTGACCTGCACGTACACCACTTTGAGTTTGAGGCGCTTTCAGAGTCCCACTATCTGTCCACAGTCTCATCTTTCGCTCTTTGTTGGTCTCATATCATTGAGTTCTTTCACCTTCTGCAGCAACCTCCACCCCACTTGTCAACTGTTGATAGCTTGTCTACTGTGTGATGAGGTTGGTATCGCCGCCGCCGAGAGGTGGACCCCGGGAACATATACCGGAGGCTCCAGTTTCGAGGCTAGGTCGAGTGGTTCTTCCAGCTGGGATTATAAGGCTTACATCGTACCCGCCAGGCCTATTTTGTCCTTACTACGCTTGCATTTTCAACCATCAAATCCTCATCGAGGGAGAAATTGACAATGTTCTCCCTGTGACCCAGAGATCGATAATTGAAACACGGTCGCTACTTGCCCCGCCACGCCCGCACCTCCTGCTGGTTTCTCTGCTCAAGTTCTTCCATCCTTTTGTTCAGGGTGGACAACTTAGCCTTTAGTTCTACATCCGTCGGGTGAATAATTGCCTCCTGCCATCGTTGGTTTTATTCTCTCTACCTCCCTCGCTCGCTCATCCCATCCCTTGGAGGTTTCTTCAAACACGTAGTTTCTCGTTTCTCAAAAGTCCATGGCTTCATCGTGATTTCTTTTGTTTAGGAAGTCCTCCACACATGGTCTCCAAGAGTTGTTCATGGAAGGGACATTCCATCGTAGAAGTGGTTCACTAGTATCCATGTATCAAAGCCATGGTGAGTGGGCATGCACCGATGGCGCCTCAAGATACCTTCCTAGCATTGATAAAATCTCCTCACCGTCGCGAGCCGCAAAGTGATCTTCCTCTTCATTGTTGGTCTTATGGGCAATCAAGAACTTCTTTCAAAATTCCGCCTCACACAAATCCCGCTTGATGGTCCTTGGCCTTAATATATTAAGCCAAACTTTGGCTTGGTTCGAGGGTCAAAGGGAAGGCTTTCACTGGAAGTAAGTCCACAATTTGCACCCCTTGAAAGTAGTGCAAACCTCCTCGAAACCCGAATATGTGTGTGTATGGATTTTCAAGCTCATACCATGAAAAGCTCCAGAGCAAGCACCAAATAAGGTCTCACCGCCACATCCTCTCGTAGGGTATACGCATGAGGGCACTCACCAGGGTGTATGTGATCCCTCATCGATCGGTAGGCATTGGGTTCCCGATGAACCCCGTTAGCTCTACTGCTTCGTGGGTCTCCATCTGATTGGTGTGCAGGCTAACTTCACAGCCTTGTTCAATTGGAACACCTAGCCTTTCCATCTTTCCCCGCACAGTTTCTCATTCCACTCGCATAAGTCGCTATGAACACACCACAAGCAAGAAACCAACAAAAACAAGACTAACAAAAAGGTTATGGTTAGCTAAAATCAAAACAACAGTCTGCACAGTGAAGTTTTCAAACTCCCTGTAGTGAAATTTTCAAACTCCCCTGCAGTGAACTACAAGTGGGGAAAAATGGTAAAATAAAAAAGAAATGAGATTGCACCAAAACATGTGATGTGAATCACAAGTTCACTGTTTTTCTTTCTCACTAGGGCACCATCCCCAGGAACGACGCCATTTGATTCGTTTAGGCCAAGTAGGTGTTCGGAATCAACAAAATTTATATCCTAGGATTCCTACTACTGACGTAGCAAAAGCTATTGCAAAGATAGTACTCTGTGTGGTCGAACACGAGGATGGGTTTTCTTCGTGAGTATAAGAGTTGCAATGCATTGAAAATGGTGTTTCTCGATTTTTAGGCTTGTGAAAACAAGTATGTGTGAAATCCGGTTGAAAACCGAAATAACCGAAGTAAATGGTTAAAAGAATTCTCTGAAGTCTCTGCCACCGGGGCTTAGGTTCTAAGTTAACCAACATGTCCTCGAAGTCTTTTTTTCTCAAGGCTTGAGATCATGACATATATAGTCAGTTTCTCGAACCGGATCTTCATTTAGCTTTAAACCTAAACCCTTAAAGTTTTCCTCTTTGAAATATGGCATTTTGATTAGCATAAATGTCCCTAACCTGAGAACATATCTCAAGAACCTACCCTACAGTAATTAATAGGAGACAACTAACTGGGCATCAGTGGATCTAGTGAAAGTATCCACTGAACCCAAAAAGCTTGCCAAATACATATTAGGGAGAGCATGCCTAAGAGATTTTAACCTAAGGTGAGAAACAGGAGCACAAATACCCCTAAATGCATACATGAAGAGCATGAGAACATGCAGCTAAGCCCAAAATCATCACCCAATGGCCTTCCCCTTCAAGGATCAGGGGGTTTAGCCGAGCATCCCTTGATTTGTCATCACCAAGGGGTGTTTGGCTACCAAGAAAGTGCAAGAAAGTAAAGGGAGAAGAAGAGAAAATCACCAACAGTAGAGGGAGAGGAAGCTTCATGCCAAATTTCCTTGATTGATTGATTGAGTGAAAGTTGGATTTTGATTATAGCGTGGACTCGAGCTTATATAGGTGCCCGCATAAGGAAATTACAAAATTGTGCTAATGAACCAAAAATTACATGAGGGTAAACTTGTATAATGAAAGGGGAGTGTCAAAAGCAAGCCAATTGGATGTTGTTGTTATGTAGGCTCAGAACTCGCGAAATTTGTGTGTGTTGCCAATTTTTGCAACCCTGCAAAATTTCCACAGCTTGCTTTACTCCTTCTTCAAACAATTCTTGTTCGACTTCCTCTTATCGGAGCATGCACCTTCGAATTTGGCTCTGGGTTCATCGTATTGGAATCGAATTGAAGAAAATGAGGCATTTGACTCAAGAAACTACTAAAAATGGCTACAAAATGTGATCATTGACAAGTCATCCTCAATGCATCGATTAGGGTTAGGTTGAAGTCACAGTACACAAAAGCGCATAAAACCTACTATAAACAAGGCTTGAAATTGCACTATTTGGGTACTAATCAGTTCATCTAGGACATATAACTTCCTTTCTTACATGAGAACGATTCTCAAGTTTCTGTGCCAGTCAAGGAAGTTGGTCCTATTGAGTTTGTCCTTCTCAAGGACTGATTGTAGTGACAAAGTTGGTGTGTTGTTTGTTGCCATTATCTACAAGTAATATGCAAAGTATTTTAGAATTTCAATAATTAAATATTTATGAATAAAATACTCCCACTAAGTATTATCAAATATTTAACCCTCTTATTTTAATTGGATAATCTTAATATTTGAGACTTTAGTGGTCCAAGACCCACATTTCACCAAACTTATTAAGACTTTAGTGGTCCAAGACCCATATTTCACCAAACTCTAAGTAAGCTCTGGCTTATCACCCAAAGTCTGGTTATTTAGGTAGGTAACCAATTACTAATTGTATATAATGCAATTCTTGGATTCCCATGGGACTTGACAATCACATGTCATAAGTAAAATCCCATTAATGCTCTAGGTCCAAAACTGTTTTGATAACTTTGTTAAGTCCACCAAACTCATACATATGGATATCACTATTATTATCCATCATGCCTTACTAAGATGGATTACATACCCTGCTTTGGCATGACCCATGTAGTCAATAGAAGACTTGACAAGTGTGAAATTATGGTAGGCATTTTATAACTTAATTTCTAGAGAGGGATTTAATTTATATTTTAATCCTACCATTTGAAACATAATTCATCCATCAAACCATTCATATCATCACATGCATATAATAATGGCATAAATTAAATGTGTCATAGCATGGCCCAAAACTAGATTGATCTTAAAAAGCCAATATGAAGATCAAGGGTCAACCCTAGGTAAAAAGTCCAACTACATGGATTTGTCTGGAATGTGCTAAATGGTCTCCACCATCGAATCAAAGTTTGAGAAGAATGCATCCTCGGCTGCCTTTTGTGATTTTGAGTGATCTCCATCCTTTAGCAGCTATTCTTCTTTACAACTTGTATTTATACTATACAACATATAAATAAATTACAAGAATAAACACGACACGCATGTTGTATTTAAATTACATATCCCAAAAATGTTTAAAAATTAAAAACGACACGCATGCCATATTTAAATTACATATCCCAAAATAAACAAATATTTAAATTAAAAGATCCACATTCACATTGGTCTAAGGGCCATGCTATGCACCATACATATTTTTCACAAAACATACAATAATTATAACATCTCAATAATTTATGTGTAGACCGTATTTTTGTAACTTCAGGACCCGTTTGTATTTATAAGAAAATTTTGGTTTGAATTAATTCATAAGAATTAATTTGAAACATTACGAATTAATTCAAACTTAATTGTAAGAATTAATTTGAAACATTACGAATTAATTCAAACTTAATTGTAAGAATTAATTCGAAACATTACAAATTAATTCAAACTTAATTGTAGGAATTAATTCGTAAGAATTAATTTGAAATGTTACGAATTAATGCAAACTTAATTCTAAGAATTAATTCGAAATGTTACGAATTAAATGCAAACTTAATGGTTAGAATTTGAATTCAAAATAGCCCCTACATTTTTCAAAAAAATGGTTGCCCTGTGGCCGGGTAAATGGAAAAAACATACAAACCCGAGATCCGCATGGATTAACATTCTTTCTCCTAGCACCATCGCTCTCTCATGATTCCTCGAATTAATACCGCCTCTCTACGTAACTATATATCCCAGATGTAATCAACCATGCATAAAGACACGATCCTTAATAAACTACACAAATCCTATGCATAAAGATACGATTTTTAACGAACTATACCTATCCTATGCATCATCTATGCATAAAGATACAATTTTTAACATATTAGACGAATTCATACACATCAAATGTATAGAGAATAAAGAAACCATACTGATCGGGGTCACAAGTGGCTCTGATAATAATCGCTTGGGTTTCTACCGGTGATTACATACATACACAATGAAAAATTAAAAATTCAATCTTTTTCTAACCGACTAGTGGATCCATGTGATCCGATGATCCAGTAAGTGTAAGAATACCTTATTTCACCGGAAGACCTTTGTGCCACGCTGTCGTGTGTGCTAGCCAATCCTCCTTTTGCCGAACTCGGGAAGGCGCACAGACCCACCCTCTACAGCTATCCACACGAACAAGCCTTCATTGGAAACCGAGATAAACGAGTGTGATAGCACCAGGTTGAGTCTCACGAAAACCCCTAACTGCCTCTCTCAATTATGAAAAACGAATGAATCAATCCACATAGGAATCCCTTGGGTTTAAATACCAATTTTAGGCCCAAGGGTTGGTTTCTAACCCATTCTATGTGTGTGACCTTGTAGGTCCACATAATGTCAAGTAGCGGCTCAAAAGCCCATTTAAGCCCACAAATCATGCTCGCTCTAAAGAAGGCATTATGACCACCTAAATTATGTGGATGCCAATAGCCCGACATAACCTAATCCATAATAAATGTCATAATCCCTTTGTCTCACGATATCCTAATTGAACACAAGGCATCCACTATGTCTCCCTTGTAAATTTCAATCATGCAATTTTCTAAAACTCCATGTAAACTGATAATACAAATGACATTAATAACCCTTATTAATTCATTTGAGCATGGCCATGAAATTTCCAGTCCCACATGTCAAGGGGCCCACATATATCTCTCTAAAATGAGGGACAAATCCATTTCATCCAATCACGTCCCTCTACATGATTTATTCCATGTCCAACTACAATCTGTATTACCACCCTATGACATATGATGTTGAATCAGACAAACATAAAGCCCTCATGTAAAGGACCTATGGTGGTGTTAGTCGGCGACATCAAGACATTATGGTAAGAAGTACTTGTGACTTATAATCCATGTAGTACTCTCATAATGGTCGGTCCCAAGCATACGTTCACCAACATGTACTTACGAGTTGACTTAATATCATATACGCATGATCAAGAGAACATGATCATCGGCCAAATGCCATAGTGTGCTTCCTTAGTTCACTATCGCTTCTCCACCAATAATGAACGACCAGGACAATTTAGAATAGTATTCCATTCGGGTCTGTGGTTCTACTATAAAGTCACACACTTGATGACCATAAGTGGAATCAACTATTCATGGAGTAAATCACCAAATTAGAAATATAAGATGATAATAAAAATGCCTCTTGATTATTGAAATATGAAAGTAATAACAATTACACTATTGCCCTAGGGCACATCACTAACATGCGTTTCCAGTGTCACTAGTCTAGACACTTTAGATGGGATTGCCCTCAAAGGCAGAGATCCCAAAGTTATGGGACACCACAATCCCAGTCATCTGTGGGACTTGCACAGACGCAGTTTGTTCCTCCTTACCCTGCCATAGGCCAAGGAAGGCAATATCAATCCCAGGGTACTGCACAAGCACCTACTATTTAGTAGATGGGCCACATGGGCCAGGACATGGGTCGAGGATTGTGGCTCACGTGCCGAGAGACCCATGGACCCAAGGGCCGTCTACTCATCACAACCCCACCAAGCTTACGTGACGTCGGTCACGATCAATTAGGCAGTAATGATTTCCACTATTTCACTTATGGGTAAGAGTGTTGTTTGATTCTGGTACATCTCATTCATTCATTGTTGCATCATGTGAGAAAGATTTGGGCTTAGAGGTTGAAACCTTGGAAAAGAGATTGATCTCATCCTTAGGATGGACTGGTTTAAGGCACATCGAGTCACACACTAGATCGTAGGAGGGTTACGCCCACACCGAAGGCATTTGTGTTACGTCAGGATGGGCATGACGCTTTACCCCGAGTCGTGTACGACTGTAAGTGGCACGTGCAGTTGAAAAGGTGGCTAACAAGCCTTACCCTGGAAGACGAGGTGAGACGGGATTTGGATCTACCTTAGGTGATTTGTGAGTACGAGGATGTCTTTCCAAATTAACTACAGGGATTACCTCCGTATAGGGATGTAGACTTTGTTATATAGCTACACCCTGGTACATCACCTATTTCTATGACTCCACATAGAATGGCGCTTGCTGAGTGGTTACTACCCAAATAGTGTTGTTTCATACTCTTAACACTCCGGGTTTTGAGCACTTTTTACGTAGTAATCAGCCTAATTAACCTATCTACCATGTTAAGGACCAAACAATGCTACTAATCAAATTTTGTGGCAAGTTTTGTTGTTTTCACAAGCTATATATATTGAAGTTAAGGATTCAACACAAGCATGAAGAAATCAATTGGAATTCAGAGCTTCAGTGCAGAAAAAATGGCATAAGAAAAAAGCTCCAATAGCAACCTTGCCATTTTCGCAAAGGTTGCGAAATTTCGTAAGGGCTACAAAATTTCACAGGCCTACGAAAATTCGCAAACCCTTTTAAACCTTCCTGCCCCTTTTGACTTTTTTACTTCCTTTTTGGTTTCTCCTTATTTTGTCCTATGTATTAGTATTCAGCTTTGTTTAGTTTGGTAATTTGTATTTGCAGTATGGCATATATGCCAAAGACAAGACTTTATAATGAATGATTCATTGAAATTGGAACCAAGCTTCCGGAATAAGGCTCATGTTTTTCTCTCTGCATTTTTTTCTTTCATTTTCCTTCACTTTCTCACTGGCCAAACACCCTTTAAGGATGACAACTCAGAGGATGAGTGGCTAGAACCCCTTCCTCCTTGAAGTAGAAGGCCACTTGGTAAGGGATCCGGAGGCAAACTAAGGGGTTCCATGTTTTTCACGCAGGTATTCACTGCCATTACTATTCTCCCTTTCTAACTTTAGGTTTTGATCCCTTCGCCTTGAATGGTTATTATTTGGTAAGATTTTAGGGCTCATTGGATGCTTAATGTTAGATCCAATGATGTTCATTAGTTTTCATTTATGAGCCATTTGAAGGCAAGTCAAGGAGACTTTGTTTTAATGATAGAGAGCATTAATGGCCAGTGAATGACATTTTCAAATATATTTAATGAGGGGTAGTTTTTATAGCTAAATGAAGATCTAGTTTAGTAGATAACTATAGGTCATCCTCCCCAACGCGAGGAAAAGACCCTGTGAAACCCTCATTTGCCCTAGGAACCTAACACTTCAAGAATTTCTATTTTACTTTTAGTTTTCAACACAAAACTCCTCACTTTTTATGAAAACCCAAAATCCAAAATGAATTCACTAATTTAAACTTCAAGCAGAGTCATTGGCACTGTAAGAAAACCCATATCCTCATGACGATCCTAGAACCATCAGGTTATAGTAGCTATAAGTACGCCAAGACGAGGTGTTAAGTTATAAATATTGTTGATTCGTAATATCTCTACTGCCATAGTTGATAAGCATGCGAATCAAATGGGGTCGCTGCTGGGGATGGGTACCTTAGTGCAAATGACAACGTGCTTAACACTTGTGATCTTCATCAAAAGTTCATGTAAATTCTTTCTTTCATTCTTCAAAGGGGCCATCATAGGTTACTTAATTTCATTATACTGTTTATACCTTTTTTATTTTTCCTTAGCTAACACTGACCCTTTTTGGTAGAATTATTTTGGTTTCTTTTTGGTGTTGTCATGTGTTTATCAAGTAGGAGTTTATGTTCCAATAGTTTAGGAATTCATAAGGCAGATTGGTAAAAATCAGAATTCCACAGGAATCAAATTCTGAATTGAGCTTTAATTTGAACATAATGGAACCTCCACCTGAAGAACAGTAAAGTCATCAAGTAGTGGAAATGAATCCCAATGCATATAGATCCATGAGGGACCACATACATCCTCCTTGGATGAGTGCCCCCTCCTGCATTGTGCCTCCAACTGAGAAAATGGTTAAGCCTTGCTCAGGCCACTTCTTCCCACTTTTCATGGCATGGAGAGTGAGAACCCTTACTTTCACATGAGGGAGTTTGAGGAGGTCTGCAACACCTTCAAGGAGGAGGATCACACAAAGGGATCAATGAGGCTCTCGAGATTTTCCTTTCTCATTAAAGGATAAAGCTAAAATTTGGCTCAACTCCCTGAGGCCAAGGAGCATACGAAACTGGACAAAGATGCAGGCTGTGTTTTTGAAGAAATTCTTCTCCACTCATAGAACAAACAGTTTGAAGAGGCAGATTTACACCTTCTCAAGTATTGAGAATGAAAAATTCTATGCATGCTGGGAGAGGGACATGGAAGCACTGAATGCTTGTCCTCACCATGGGTTTGACACATGGCTTCTAGTCAGCTACTTTTATGATGGAATTTCTCCTACCATGAAGAAATTGCTAGAGACTATGTGTGGAGGATATTTCTTAAGCAAAAATCCAAAGGAAGCTTTGGATTTCCTAAATTATGTAGCTGAGGCTTCAAAAGGTTAGGATGAGCCTAACCCAAGGGAGATGGAAAAAATGAGACCTCAATCCAGTACAAGGGGTGTCATGTACTCTCTTTAGGAGGACATGGACATGATAGCCAAAGTTTCAACCTTAGCTAGAAGGTTGGAAGAACTGGAAATGAGAAACCAGCATGAGGTGCAGGCAGTGATTGAGATTCATGTGCCAAACCAACTATGTTTCATTTGTCGCACCACCGAAAGCATCTAGAGAACAATGTCCAACCTGCTTTCGTAAACGAGGGAGATGTTACAACAGTTTAATGTCGCTGGGTCAATTCAAACCATCAACTAATGCACCATATGTCAACACTTACAACCCTAGTTGGAGAAATATCCCAAATCTCTCATGGAAACCAAAACCTCCACGATATGCACCTCCTGCTCCTCCACAGTATGCTTCAACTTCTCCAGTTGAGAAAGCCATTTTAAATATGAGCAAGGTGGTAGGTAATTTTGTGGAAGAGCAGAAAGCCATCAATACTCAGTTGAATCAGAAAAATGATACTGTGGAAAGCACTCTGAGTAAAAGAATGGATGGGTTCCAAAATGACATTGCTTATAAAATAGACAACCTGCAGTATTCCATCTCAAGGCTCACCAATTAGCAGCAAGTATGGAAAAAGGGCAAATTTCCCTCACAAACCCAAAGGAGTCCACTAGATAGCTAGTGCCAGTGACCCTACTTCTAAGATGGCTGAGGTGAAGGCCATTATCACTTTGAGAAGTGGTAAAAGGGTTTATCAACGAAAACCTAAACCTCTTAATGAAGCTAAAGGAGACCAAGATGAGGAGCTGGAAAGAATAGTGATCAGAGAAGATATGATGAAAAAGAGCATGCCTCTACCATTTCCTCAAGCACTCAGAGGCAAAAAGGGGGTGAATAATCCAACTGAAATTTTTGAAATGCTGAGGTAGGTGAAAGTCAATATCCCTCTTCTAGATATGATCAAGTAGGTTCCAGCATATGCCAAAATTCTCAAAGACCTGTGTACTATAAAGAAAGGACTAAATGTGAATAAAACAGCTTTCTTGACAAAACAAGTGAGCTCCATCATCCAATGCAAGACCCTAGCGAAATATAAAGATCCAGGATCTCCTACCATTTCAGTGAACATTGGGGGAACTTGTGTAGAAAGGGCATTATTAGATTTAGGGGCCAGTGTCAATTTGTTGCCTTACTCGCCTATGCGCTAGGGTCGAGAGTCAAGCTCACTCATCACCTTGTCTTTGGCGAACAGATCAGTAAAAATTCCAAAAGGGATAGTCGAAGATGTTTTGGTGAAGGTGGATAAGTTCTATTATCCTGTTGACTTCGTTGTTCTCTATACCGAGCCAATGGCTACAGGAGCCAATTATGTTCCCATCATACTTGGAGGCCATTCTTGGCTACCTCAAATGTCATCATCAACTGCAGGAATGGAGTCATGCAGCTTACGTTTGGCAACATGACACCGGAGCTCAACATTTTTCACTTAAGCAGCAAGCACGAACCACCAGACGAAGTTTGCCTAATTGGCACAAGTGAGGGAGAACACTGTGCTCAAGAACTGCAAAAGGAGCTGATGGAGAGTACAGAGGAGTTTGATGAAGAATTATTTGCCCTAGTCACTCCTCTAGCACTACCAATTCCATCAACACCACCAGACAAGGCTTGAAAAAAATGGGTTGAGTGGACTCAGTCTCCCCTGAGACTATAGAGTCCACTCCTTCTTTTGTTTTGGTTTTATTTTATTTTATTTTATTTTACATTTTCTTTACTCATTTTTTATCTTTAGATCTTCTCTAATTTTAAGTTAATCTTTATTTATAGCCCCTATTTCATTTTCCTGTTTTTTATTTGATTTTATTTGATCTTTAGATTTCATTTGCATGTTTGTGTTTAATTTCCTAAAGTTGGGAGGTCCAAAGGTTTAGCGCCTGAAACATAGGCAAGTTCGCAAGGGTTGTGAAAAATTCTTCAAGCCCTCGTAAATTTTGCAATGCCACCGCTTGAAGGGTTTGCAATGCAAAATTTGCAGCCAATTTCACAAGCAAAATTTTCATCGCGAAAAATTCACGACATTTCCTCGCACTACGAAATTTGCAGCCCGCTAAATTTCACGCCGCAGTTGCAGTGAAATTTTGCAAATTCTCGCAAAATTTTGCAAGTAACTGCTCATTTGCTATAACTTTTTCATATGAACTTTGATTTGGGTGATCTTGGCCTCGTTGGAAAGCTTAGAGAGTGTAGAATCTAGATATATCTAGAAATAAAACTTTAGAACTTATGATAAAGACTTAATTTTCAAAATGCTCCTACTTGTCACTTTTGACCTCTCTTCTCTTCTACCTTCAGCTACCAAAAGTCTTAACTTGATCCTTTGAAGCCCAGATGGAGTAAATAAGGTCTCTTTGGAAAGCCTAAGAAGTATCCTATCCATCCACATACATATTGTAGCCATTTTGCTTCAAATACAGTAGTAGTCTCACCAACTGATGATCCTCTAGCTACTACCCAGATTTAGGCTATTCCACCTCCTGCATATGCTTAATAGCTGCTATTTTTATCTTTTTGTTTTTTCATCTCTTTTGTTTCTTGTTTCATGTGGTTCCTCCTCTTAACAACCGGCTATATTTCACCAAGGAGGTATCACTTCCTCCCTCAAATTTCCATTCCATAATCACATTTAGGAAAATGTAGAACTCAATTGGGGGGAGAGTTGAGGAAGGAAGTGTTCTTTATGTTTTGAGCAAGTCTGTTTTGAATAGTTGAATGGCTTGCTAGTTAGTTAGTTTTCTTTTTACAGTACAAGTATATGTTTTTAGTTTTCAACACATGTTTTAGTTATTGTTTATAATTTCTCATTTACAGAAAAAAAAAATTGTAATGCTCAACTCACTATATGAGAAATTAAAAGTCTTGTCCCAATGCTGTCACTGTTAGAATGGTGTTATGCTTATTTGAGTTGATGAATTGTTGAAATTCTTCTTGTCTTCAACCTTATTTCTTCTACTTTGAACTAACCACACACTGTGCACATTAGGTTTCATTTATAAGCTGAAAAACTGTCTTGCCTCCTAAGCCTTACAAAAATCTAGCCTAGTACTGTTGACCACTTTTAATAGGTCGAGACCCTAAAAAGACCAATGAGTCCTCAAAAAAAAAAAAAAAAAAAAAAGAGAAAAGTTGTGACACTTGCCTTGAAACCTGAGCATTGTCCGAAGGATATACGGCGAAAGTCTTTAAAGCCTGGTACCCTAAACCAACTGGTTGGGAGTCACCGACTTTGTTGCTCGTTACACGGGTGAATAGGTGGAGTTTAGCAAATTATAGGTGCTAGAGTCTCGAACTCATTAAAAGTCTAGGGTAAAACCTAAAGAGTTAGTGGTTGAGAGATCCTTATGACTCAACCAAAACCAAAACCAAAACTCATCTTATACCAACTAACAACACTTCTAATGAACCAAAACCAAAACCAAAACCAAAACCAAAACTCAACCAAAACTCAAAATGAACCATAAAACTCATCTTATACCAACTAACAACACTTCTAAACATCAATTCCATACCATTCCATACACTTTTTCCATACAAGTATCCCATACATTTCCATACCTGATTTCTTGAACTTCTCTTCTTCTTCTCTTCTTCCTTTCCTCCTCCTTCTTTTTCTCTTTCTCTTCTCTTCTCTTCTCTTCTCTTTTTCAATTCGAATGCCCTAACTTCCTATACCTAAAATGAGATATTTGCTAAGGCTGTGTTTGACTTTATCCAAAATTTGACATCACATTCCATTTTGCTATTTGGTACTTCCTTTTTATTTTAATCGTAATTCACTTCAATATTTCTATATTGGCATATAATCTTCTTTATCATATGACATTTAGGTCCTAAATTGGTAAATTACTAATTTACCATTAACTCTTGTATAAATTATGGATATTTGCTTAGTTTATTTTTAGCATTATTTTATTCTGGAAAAATAGACATTTACTTTTATTATTCCTTAAACATATTATAAAATTGTCAAGGTATAATTTAGGATGTTACATGAAACATTTTTTTCTTATAGTTTTTTGCTCAGTAGAAACCATTTGACCTAGAAAAAAGAGAAAAGAAAAAATATCAAAATTACATAAATAAGGAACAAATAGCATATGCTACTAGTAAAAAGAAAATGAATAGAGAAAAAAGAAATCCTATTTAAAAATGGAAAGAAAAAAAGCACAGATAAAAAAAGTAGAGAAAGATCGATGAAATCGGATTCATGAATTGAAAAAAAAAAGAATAGAGAAAAAAGCAAAGAAAAAATTTATATTGAAGAAAATTTAGAAATAAATCAACTAACCTGTTTGATGAAAATTAGATCTTGCACCAAACTTGTATTTTGAGATATGCTATAGAGGTAAGAGGAGGGTGAAAAACTAAATTTGACAGTTAGTTAGTGAGCTTTCGTAGGGTTTTATGAGAACTTTAGCATAAGGTCAGTAATTATTGACAACTTTGGGAAAAACTTATTTTTTTAACTCCACATATGCAATCATCTATTTGGAAAACGCTATTGTGAGCAACATTTTTTAAACTAGCGGATTTGGTTCAATCCACTCTTCCAATCCGCTCTTTACCAAATAGCAATTTAGAGGTTTTGATTAATTAATCCTTTAAAATTGGTCAAGTCTTCTAATTTTGGTTCAAAACGCTTTCTATCAAACGGGACTATTATTTCAAAATTGAATTTCCCTTAAAATTTAGCAAAAGTTTACATTATAAAACTTGTTTTTTCGAAAGATGAATTCAATGTAAAAATAATTTACTCTAACAATACAAAGTTGCTTTTGAAAGGAATATAATGTTTCTACATAATCTCTAATTTTAAAAAGAAAGTTTAATATATTTTACGTTTAAGAGTATCAGAATTACGTCGTCCGAAATCATTTCCAGACGGAAGTCTTGAGATGAAGAAGTGGGTAAGGATTGCTGAGAATAAATAATACTAGAGAATGTGGGAATGGGAATGCACCTAACCTACCTCCACACTAAAACCAACTCCCCTTTTACCCATTCCAACATCCCACGTGACGTCTCTCTCTTTCTTCTCTCTCTCTCCACACCTGATTTTCTGGTTGGAAGGTTTGGCACCTTTCACGCATTTTCGGGAACAAAAGCACCGACAGTCTCAATAGAAAAATGGCGTGAAGTTTCCACGTATTTGTATCATTGATTGATGGATCTTTATTACTGGGCCACTCTCATTCATCATGCTTAATGCGCAATCTATAGCAAGCTATGATTGATAGGGAGAATTTATATCATGCCCAACTTGATTTCCAAGTTATCATGGATATGACTTCATCTTCCACCAATAATTATTTCTTATTTATTAAATTTTGGATCTTACAATTCATTTTTTAAAAGAAAGAATAAAAGAAATAAATACGAGTTTGCTGAAATTCTTTAAAACTTTTTTTTTTTTGTACTTTGTGCTCCCAAAATTTAAAATATAGAAAAAATGATCATAACTCGAGTTTTTTAAATTATTTATTAGAATTGTTGTGATGCTTTGATTATGTAGCTCTAATTTATAATTTATAATATAATTAAAGTTCGTTTTAAATGCTAATGAGGCTTGACTTTCAAGGAATGGGTAGGGACTAGATCCATACTACAAAGTTGTAAGATAAAAGTGAATGAATGTAAAATAAAGTTAATGTTTTTTTAAATTCAAAATAGCAAATTATTTTCATTGAAACTCGAATCTAAGATCCTTCTTATATCCTGTTATGAATGTTCTACTACTTAAGCTACATATGATGGACAAAAAAAGTTGATTTTAAATAATTACTTGAAATTTATATTTTGTAAATTTGGTTTGTGGAAGCTTTAAGAAAATATTTTGGGAATTAATTGATCCCACGTTGGATTCATCTAGCACCTGAAAAATTAGGAATCTCAATGCCTTAAGATTCAAATAAATTAGGGTAACTTGTGTTCGAGCTCATTAACTTAGTAATAATTATAAAAAAGGCATAAAAAAGACAAAATACCTGATTTAAGATTTCATAGAAAATAATTATACATAATGTATGGTGCTACCTAGATATGGCTTAATAAAATATAGGTATTAGATTGACACTTTTCATTATGGTAGTACATAACAATTAAGTAGTACTTATAATTTTTTATTTTAAGGTAGTACCTAGATACAACAAACCTGGAAAACTAAGTATTTTGCCTTCTTTATAACTGCTTTGCAATTATTTCAAATGAATGGGCTATAGGACAAGTTTCCCAACACATTAACACAAGGATGGAGTATCAATGGATCATTTCTATTTCTGGTCATTATAAAGAAGCATAATAACAAACCTTTTCCTTAAAAATAAATGCTATACGCTAAATTCTTTAAGCAAAAAATGATAAATTCTTCCTAGTTCTTTTTCTGACTGCAGGAGAATAGATAAAGAGGACAAATTTCCGATCTGTAATCATGCTAATCAATTTAGAGAAATGAATGATTTCTATAATTCCTCCTCGATTCTGATTTGGGGAGACCCAACCATATGCCAAAACAACCTAAGAATAATGGAATTAGTGCTAAGGAATGTACCCTAAACTGTCACAGAAAGCCAAAGGGATCTCAAAAGAAAGAGGGTTTCCGATTTTGCTGACAATAAGCTTCAACAACAAAATATAATCGGAGAGGAGGGTCGGTTGACTATGATGAGGAAGGGAGACCTGGCTTCTGCAAAGTGGGCAAGTCGAATGGGCTTCAAACCAGGTGCCGATGCAGTCGGCGTGGAAGCAGTGCTTGCAATACGACAGCCGGCGGAGCCGCTCCCCCTCGACGGCGTCGTGGAGGCAGACGACGCAGTACGTCTCCACGAGGCTCTGATTGGGGTTGTAGTAAAACACTTGATCGCGCTTATTTAACTTTACTCGGTAAAACCCAAGAGCTACGGTGACGGTTATAGCGACGACGACGGTGGGGTGGATCATCACCGCCGATGCGACCGTTGAGACTACTGTTTTGACGGCGATCTCCAGGGAGCCTTCCATATTCTTCTCAGAAATATGTATATGAATTTACGGTATTTAGCGAGTTTTGGGTTCTGATGTTCTTTATATATGAGTTTGACGGGCGGATTTGTAGCTTCTTGGAAAAAACTTGGGGGGTATTGGTATTGGCCCTTCTAGTCGTCTTTTAAGGCAAGACTTGGCGAAGTGCGTGATATAGGGTCCAACTTTACAATATATTTATTTCTTTCCAACTCCGGGCTGTTATTTCTTTCATTTATTATTGGAGGAAATTTTCTTTTCCTTGAGTACAAGGTACGAGGAACATAATCCAAAGCATGTTTTTCACTTCTCTCCAATGGCCAATAGATTCATTTTCCATCATGAATTAGTAAATGTGAGTTAATCACCCTTGCTCCAGCAGGGTATGAATGTAATATGTTTTCTTATATACGGATTCATTTTTAAAAAGGAAAAGGCATTCTTAGCTCCCCTTACTTTCAAATATTTTTACATTCACCCTCTCCACTTTAAAATATTGAAATCAATCCCCTGCATTTTCATGTCTGGTGACATATACCCCATGCATTTTAAAATATTATAGTGACTTTTTGTGCTTTCGTTTTTTTTTTTACATTTACTTCTTATACTTTAAAATGTTAAAATTAACCCTTTACAATATCAAAAACATGAAAATTGATCCATTGCATGCGTATTTTAAATTTTTTATTTAAAATTTTATTTACTCAAAATTCAGATGAAAATAAAAAGATTGATTTTAATTTTTTTTTTTATAAATAGTTGTGAACATCGCATTTTAGCTATGATATGTTTTCCACTAAAAGGTAATACTCGTTTTTTTTATTTTTGACAAACCATTTTTAAAAAGGTTTAGAATCGCCACCTATTTTATTTTTATTTTTAAAAGAAAAAATAAAATAAGAAATAAAACCTTAAATGTGACTTATAATAGAAAAAATAAGTCTATGAAAATCGAGTCTAGGTTTGAGAGTTATGTTACTTATAAAAAATGTATGATGAAAAGAAAGAGGGAGTGTCGGGCGTGGAAGCGAAATGAAAGGTAAAGTGAAAGAAAGAAGAAAGAGGAAGAGTTAGGGGGACTTAAAAAAATTGATAAAATAAATATTTTTTTAAATGTTATTAAGGAAGCCTTCATCAAGATAAATTTTTTTTTTTAAATTTTATTTATATCTTTCTATTAGCGAATAAAAAATATTTATAAGAAATTAATTCATTTTTATTGATATAGACTAAAAAGCAGGTTTGCTCATCATTTCCATGTAACTAAAAATTTATTAAATAAAGACTGATTTCTTTAATAAAAAAATATTGTAACTTCCATTTATAATACATAATAAGAGACTAATATCTATGAATAAGTAAAAGTTATCATTATTGTATTGCTTTTATTTGGGTAACCTTGGCATATGAATATATAAACTATTTATTGACTTATAAATTAATTGTCAAGATTTTATTATATAAGTCAATGACCGATTCAAGAAATTTTATATATGTCATATTTGGTTTAAAAAAAGTTGTATATGTCATAATTATTCATTTAAATGGGCAACATTGACAGAAATGATCTTTAAGTCAAGATAATATATGTCAAAAATAACATTTTTTTTCTTGTAGTGCAATATGGTATGAGAATTGCTAACCTAAATTAAACTTGCTAAGGATAGGTAGAAAGCTTAAAGGGGTTGAACATTATACTACTACATGCATTGAGGTTCATAAAAAAAAAAAAATCTTGGTGTTCTTGACAAGATGATGAGAATCATGCAAGTTTGGGAGATTTATGATATAAGAGATGCAATGAGCTAAGTTAGGGGGAAGCTTGAAGTATTCAAATGTGAAAAATTCAATATGCTAAATGATGGAAGAACTTTGGAAGAAAAAGCAAGTATGTTTGTTTTGAGTAAACTTCTAAACCATCCTATTCATCTACCCTTTACCTAAGCCACACATTACAAGCTATATAAAGACCTATTTGATCTTAAGAGTTGTGAATTGCCTACATTAGTGGAGAGTTATATGAGCAACAAGCCTGTGAAGTCTTATATGCTCATAAGTAATAAAATCACTATTTGAGTAAAAGATCTCCATTCCACTCTTGTTCATCTAATTCCATCTAACTTGCAATTGACCATACGGGAATAGGACTTCACACACACTCTCAAGAACTTTGGTTAAAGTGTACATAACCCTTGGTTAACTCATTATTATTGAACGATGCTATCTCGAAATTTTCTTTGTGTTGTATGAAAAGTGTGATCCTTGAGGCAGGATTATCACAAAATTATCTCCTAACCTGTCACACCTCGATTTCCACGGTGTGATTTATGTTATTTTATTTTTTTTTCACATCATGAGTCCCTAACATAGGACTCTTTCAAAATCCAACACTTTGTATAAAATGGGCTACCACTGGCCCTACACACCATATGTATCAACCTGTATTTCCTCAAAACCTGAGTCCAAAACTCCACTTTGAGTAATCGCCTAGAAACGTAATTAAAACTCAACTCCAGGTCTCAAAACATATATATGCATATCTGTACTGAGGTAAGTCCTCAATGCACCCAAGACTATACACTTACACTTGATCAAAATAATATTTACACAAAATCTGTCCCAAACTAATGGCCATAAGCCAAATATACAATGACCCATGATCGATATGAACTGTCCAAAATATACAAGCAGGAACTCCACACAACACTAGATGTTCTCAAAATGTACGCCCAACCACCAACATGCTAAGGTCGACGCACACCCCAAACTCAAGACCAAAATAAGTCCAACTCAAGTCATGCACCGGTCTCGTACCGCATCTAAGGTGGAGGAATAATGGGGGTGAGTTCGACAACTCGCAGTGAATCCCATAACAAGCCATGCTTATAAAACATTTCAAAATACAAATAATTCAACACATCTCAAAACATGAGCATTTTACAATTACTAGGTTGATGGAAACAAATGATGCAATACTACCACCATCTCGACTTCATCGCTGACTCTGCCTTTCACCTAGGGACTAGCCGATCATCCCCGAACAACGAAAAATTGCTGGGACTTACTACCTAGGGATATGCCCACATCCCATATAACGACAAATTGCTGGGACTTACCACCCAGGGATATGCCCACATCCCGTATATCTATGACCTTTCTAGGACTACAACCCAGGGACTAGTCATAGTCCCATGTCCACTATATCAATCCCGACTTCACATACCCCATACCCATGTCATGCTTTAAAACAATTTCACAAAGCATTCACCCACATGGATATTTAAAAACATCATGTACCAGTTAATTCAAAGAATTCCATAGATATAAACACACACACACACACACACACACACACACACACACACACACACACACACACACACACACACACACACACACACACACACACATATATATATATATATATATATATATATATATATATATATATATATATATATATATCATTAGAAAATCACACAGTCCAAGCATGGAATGGTACAGAATTTCCACAAAACGTCAAACCATGGTATAAGTAGGAGAAGGTTACAAGATCCCCTACCTTCCTTGGATTCAAAATCCATTAAGTCTCCCAAGGAAGCTTCAAAACTGAGCTACTCCAGCGATCCGCAATTACCAAGTCATAAGATTTCTTAACTCCCCAAATAACTGGTTACATAAAATTACCCACCGTTTTATTACTACTTCACCACTGAATCACATAGATTCTATTCAACATAAACCTTGATCCCGCAAGTGCACTCTCTTTTACACTTACTAAGATCAACATTTAACACCTCCTTATTAAAGGTAACACAAATAGCACACAACACTTGTAAATTGCTTCAAACTTTCATCTCAAGACCCCATTTTTTTTTTCCTCAACTACAATTTTGACTAGCCATACATGATTTTTTTTGGTTCACTATGGTCTTCTGACCAAAAGTTCCCCAATCTCTTAGCTTTACACAGCCTCTTAAATCAGGTCATTCGGACCTCGAAATCAAGAGTTATGGATTTTACACTCTGACCTCCCCGAGACTATTTCCCTGTGGACGACCAGCCCTCACTTCACCCTCACTTGACGAAATTATGGGAACAAATGAGCCACTTGGCCACACTTTCTTCATGAAGTTTCTATGTGGCTACTTTGAGAAGGATTTCAATAACCCATTTGGATCAATATAACTCAACTTCGACTCAAAAACAGAACTACTCTAGAACAAAGGGACCAGATCTAACTTTCAACCTCAAATTCAAGGGTCTTATGGTAGGGTTTAGTTCTTGGTCGCTTCTAGACATTCGAAGGGCTAGGTCCTGGGCTTCGTCTCCAACTAGAATCATCCAGTTCGGAGTTCTTTAGGCCAACTTATGGCCAAACACCGCCACATGGGCCAAGGAAGCCGGGTCAAGACTTCCCTCCTCGGGCACACACACACGCCATCTTCACAACCGGTCTTTTACAATTTAGGGTTCCATCAAACTCACCTTTCATCAAATCTAGGATTAGGATGAAATCCCAACAAAACCCTAGAATATAACCAAAGTCCATAAGAAATACAATTAAGGCCTCAAAGATCATACTTGACACTTTAGTGAACTTTTTCCACCAAAACCAAGCTTTCTTCAAGCCTTTTTCTCCTCCTTCTCTCTAGCTTCTCTCTAGAACTCTCACTTTCTAGAATTCCAGAATTTTCCACTTCCTAGCAAGAAATTGGTCTAGCATCCAAAAAACGAAGAGGGGATTGGTTTGCTTTGGCACACGGGTAAGCTCTTCTCATGCACTTTCCATGTGTCAAGAGCTCCTACCCAGACATATATGAGGTGTCATGCCTCATGATGCCACATAGCCCACAAGCATGGATATTGCACTTAGTCCCTCTCCACTAATAGGTTTTTCAAAGTGTCCTTCTGCACATAATGATTTACAACCCTAAAACCACCAACTACTCCACAGATAATTGACTCCACATGCCATAAAAATGCAATCTAACACACTTTGCTAATCCTCTAATTAAACCAACCATTAAGATCGCTAATCTTAATCACAATTTAAAACATTATAAGGCATAAGTTGCATTTGCTCCCTAAAAATCCTTACCTGAATATAACAAAACATATATTAATATACTGGTGTTACATAACCAAGCTCAACACTCGTGTTTTGTTTTTGAATAAGGAAAATGAAATGTTTCTTTCCTTTAGGACAAACAAATGTTAAGTTTTAGGGTATTTGTTATGTGTGAATTAAGTTAGCATTGAAGCATGAAATTTTGTATATATTAAGCTATTGATGCTAAGTATCATTCCTAGTTGAGTTAAATTTCCCCTCTTGCTTATCTTTTTCAAATAAGAAAGGAAATGCAAGGAAATTGAGCAAAATTGGAGAAGAAAAGAATAAGATTTTCTTATACAAGCCCATGTCACAACATCATACATCTCATGTTGTGACATGAGGTCATTTCCTGCTGGAGCACATTATGCGGTGATGTCGCAACATTAACAACACCCATGTTGCGACATTGCCACACTTGCGGCAATACTGTTGTTTTCAACATGCAGTCATGTCATGACATGACGAGGTCGAGAAGCCTAGTTTTCTAGGATTATAAATTCTTCTTTTAGAGAAGATTTTAGGGTTTGGTTTATGGAGAAGAAACTCTCTCAAATTAGGGTTTCTCACTTCTTCTTCTCGAACCAAAATTAGGGTTTCGATTTTTAGCATTTTTTACTTTGGATTTGGAGTTGATTTTGAAGATCTAGCCTATTAAGAGGTTCTCTTGCAATTTGGAGCAAATTTTTGAGGATTTCTCATCTCTAATATGTTTTGTATCCCTAACCTTAGCTATTTTCTCATCTCCCTCTTTATTCTTGTTGTAATAGACATGATATTGATGTATTTGTGGGTTGTAATGAGTGGCTAATCATCCTTTAGGGTTGGTTGTTGAAATTGATGCTTGATTTATGTAATTTATAGAACAATATTGTACATTTATACTTGTGTTGTTGTTAATTGGTGTAAATCTCAGAATATTATGGCTTCTTCTAATTGTCTTGTGTTAGGACATGTGCCTAAGACCAGTTTTGTGAATGTATTATCTAGGGTTTCCATAACGACGATTGGAATTTTACTCGAGGCCTTGAGCATTTCGTTCTTTCATAATTCAATCGTGGTAATCAACGTAACATAATCAAAGAAATTTAGGAAATTAGAAATGTCTAGTCTAAATTAATTTTATTATGGGAAAAACATCAATTTGACATTACGCGGGAATTGCATGGACTTAGAGGTGACCAATTCTTGCGTAGTTCAGGTGGCCCTATTGTATGAACTTAGCGGTGACCAATAGGACACCTAAGAGAAAAGTTGCCTTAGAAAAGCATCATGTTTAAACTCCTAGATGGACTTTGCATTGAATATGAGGTTGGTATGAGAAATTGAGGGGAGTCATGAGAGTGAGAACCTCATATCCTTTCTCTTTGACAAGCACAAGTGTAATTTTTTCGCTTGATTTGCGCTTAATGAACATGAATCAATATGCATCAATGGAAAAAACCGACCCTAGGAACCTTTTCTTGAGTTATTTCTTTGACATCAGCCCATTCATAGTAAATGATCTTTGATCGTCCCTTGTTTTTGTTTAGTTTGACTTTACTTTTGTTTTGAAAAGTTATACCCCAAATCGTTTGGTCACTTAAATAGTGAAAATCTCCATTAGCCGGGGTACTTAGTAATGAGTGTGAAACTCATACAGTTTTAAGTCCATTTTTTGCTTCAATATTTGAGGCCATAATGCTTATTTTATTGCAAAATTATGGAATCTTCACCAAATTACTGTTTTGTAGGAATTATTGTAAAAAGAAGCAAAAAGAGTAACAAAAGATGCTGAAAAGACTAAGGTAGTAGCAGAGAATGTTGCAATATCTCAACATTTTATCGTGACAACAATTGGCAAGAGTCCTTGAAAAACAACATAAATTTGTTGCGATATTCAAATTTGTATTGCAACATTTACCTTAAAGGAATGTCAAGTAGAAATGTCACGACAAAGTCAAGACATCTTTGAAGATCAACCAATGACTAATTTTGTCTCGACAAATTTACTTATATCACGTCAATATCTTCGGAGATCAACAGTGCATAGCAAGAAGAGTTCTTGCGACATTTCAAATGTTGTCGCAACAATTATGAAAAGAGTCTTTGAAGAATCAACTAAAAGTTGTTGCGACAACCAAAAAATTGTCACGACATAAAACCAAGAAGAATATCCAGCAACAATGCCGCAACAATCTCACAACAATCCTGGAGATCACAACAACTCACAATGTTGTGATACATTTAATTATGTCGCGACAATTAATCCTGAGAACATCGTTGAAACATCACAAGAGCAGTGTCGCGACAAACCTTGAAGACACAAGTTTAGGAGATAATGTCGCGACAATCCCAAAAATGTCGCGACAATATCAATTCATTTTCAAAGGTAAAGCATCAGTGGAATGTCGCGACAACCTCAAGACAATGTTGAAGACACAATGAGGAGTAACAATTTCACGGCATATTAACTTTGTCGTGAAAAATCATCCAATGTGCTTGCATTGAAGTCCACAAAACCCGCCTCAACTTCCGGCCCACCAGTGATTGGATTATAAATAGAAAGAGATAAAGCGTAGAAAAGGATGCGTATGCAAAAGGAGAGGCATAAACAGAGGAGAAAAAGAGGAACATAGTAGAGAGCAAGTTAGAAGGAGTTTTTGTAAATAGTTTTCTTTCTTTTTTTTATTTTTTTTATTTTTAGTAATTTTTCATTTCCTTTTAGAATAGTTGATCTGAGATGAGTTCTCGTGGAGTGATCATTCAAAATTAAGCTATATTCATTGTTTGAATTTGTACTGAAGCAAAAAATATTGTTTGAATTCTTCTTCCTCATTTTCTTGATTATAAGCATAATGGACTTGTTTGATCAACTTGTCATGGGTTATGTGTAATCCAATGATGGTAGGCTAAATCCCTTATAGGAAGGGATTGATGATGTGATTTCTATGTTTGCAGAACCTTAATGTGGGTTGTTGTGTTGAAGTCTAAATTGATATAATTAGCTCAAATGTTGATTTTCTTGAGCTTGATATATTAATTTCATGAACCAAACCATAGGATCTGTTCCAACACCTGATATCTAGGATACCCTCTAGTGACAACTGAGGTGTGTCTTGAGGTTAGGAATATTTATCCCTTTGTACATGAAACTAATACTTTAAGAGCTTGTCTTAGTTTAATCAATATGTGTCATTTCTATCAATAGAAATGAGTGCATTGGTTAATCTATAGAGTGATGACCTAATTATTTTAGAGGAAGCCTATGTTGCCTTGTCTATGAGGAAGGGCTGAATCCAGTTCTAAGAATTGGTTAATTGTATTGGTTTAGGGAGTCATCCAAGTATTAAAGGGAATCGGATCCTAAAAGTAGCTTTTTAGACACATGTTGTCCTGGTTTGGGAACATGGTGTTCTAAACTATGAAATGTATAGTGGTTGAAGGTATTTCAAGACTATACTACCCTTGAACAAATTCAGGATTCAGCCCATGACTTATTTGTTTTTATGAACAAGTTGTAAACTAATGGTCACATTGTCAATTCTTTTCCAGTGTTTACTCAAATAAGAGAAACTACTAATTGTTAAAATTTAGTTAAACATATTTCAACATTTAAATACAGTTATTATGTTTACTTTTAAGTTGACAAAATAGAAATCTGAGTTCAAATAGTGATATCCTTGAATAATTTGAGTACTTAATCTTTGAAATTTCCTATTGATCCTTGTGGGTACAATATTTAGACTTAAAAAATCCACTTTATTACTTGTTGACCTATGCAATTGCATTAAAAGAGACTAAGTTGAATTTTAAATAGTTTAGAGTAAGAAAAGAGTAACAACTTGAGAATAATAAGAAGTTTTGGGCTCAACTGCTAGGAATTGATTAATAGTCTTTAGTAGCTAAGTCAATCAACAATTTCGTCACTTCAACAAGTTTTTGGCGCCGTTGTTGGGATCTAAACAAGGAATCATAGACTAATATTCCTACCAAAAATGAAATTGCTAATTTGAACATTTTACTTTAATATTTTTTATCAAGTACTTAGAGTAATTGACAAATCTTTCAAGCTAAAGCTTGTGATCAATTCTATCTAATGATCTTATTGTTTCTTGTAGGTGCTTATTATTTGCACCGCATATCAGAAGCTTGTTTAGACCATAAAATGAGTATACTAAATTTCTATCATTGCTACCAAATATTGTGTTCAATTTCCGGCAACGACACCAAAAACTTGTTTAGACTTGATTTATAACTAACCAAAAACTGACAAAATGATTGACTCATATACCAGAAACTATTTCCAATCCCTAGCATCTATACCAAAAAACTTGTTTGATTATGTATATAAAGGCTATTTTCTGTTGTGTATGTAATAATTTTCTATTAAAATTGGTTTTGGTTTAAATCACTGCAAGTGCACAGGTCATACAAGTAATAAAGTGGATCATAAGTCCAGATATCATTCCCACAGGGATTGATTAGAAAATCTAAAGATCAATTACCACTACTACTCAAGATGCTCACTATTTGAACCTCTATTTTCTAGAATAAATTTAACTTTCTAAAATAAATTGATGAAAGAAGTAAAGAAATTCTAAAATACATGGGTTAGAGAGTTCACTGGACTGAAATAACACTGAGAATGAAATAAGTGTTGTGATTATTAGTTTGAAAAATTCGTAAAGAAAAATACAGTTATGGACATGAACTCTGGAATTGTTCAAGAGCAGGGTATTGTAGTGATGAGTGTAAAACTCATATATGTTTTGAGTTCATTTCACATGCTATTTTGATTATTTTATATTCATATTCATGTAAAACTCAAAACATTTCTTCTAAACTTGTTTTTTTTTTTTGGATTTTGATGGAAAACAAGCGATTTAGTAGGAAAAGATACAACATAGTTCCAAAAAGAAAGCTAACAGGATGTCTCACAGTGCGTTAGAGGGAAGATGAATTTTTATGGCTCAACTCCACTAATGGTTGCATTCTAGATTCAAATATATTTCCAACGACATCTCACACGCCCAATTTCGAGTTAAAATGAAGAAGTTATATCCCGAACTAGTTGAAGAAAAAAAACAGGTAGAAGAAAAAAAAAACTATGTCGCGACATTTCCAGATTATGTTGTGACAAAGCTAGCAACAAAGTCAAACTTTGTCGCAACAAGTCTAGATTATGTCGCGACAAAGCTAGAAGGCAAACTTTGTCATGACAAAGTTTTTTATGTCGCGACAAAGCCAAAGACAAACTTTGTCACAAAAAGATTTTATGTTGCAACAAAGAAATCTCTGTCACAACAAAGATTTCTTTGTCGCAACAAAGTTTTTCTATTACAATAGAGATTTTTCTGTTGCAACAAAGAAATCTCTGTCATGCCAAAGATTTCTTTGTCGCAACAAAGTTTTTCTGTTGTAACAGAGATTTTTCTGTTGTAACAAAGAAATCTCTCTCGAAACAAAGTTTTTCTTTTGCAATAGATATTTTTTTGTTGCAACAAAAAAATCTCTATCACAACAAAGTTTTTATATTGCAATAAAGATTTTTCTGTTGCAACAGAGAAATCTCTGTCACAACAAAGAAATCTTTGTCGCAACAAAGTTTTTCTGTTACAGTAGAGATTTTTCTGTTGCAACAAAAAAATTTCTGTCACGACAAAGATTTTTCTATTGCAACAGAGATTTTTCTGTTGCAACTGAGATTTTTCTATTGCAACAAAGAAATCTCTGTCATGACAAATATTTTTCTATCGCAACAGAGATTTTTTTGTCGCAACAGAGATTTTTTCTGTTGCAACAAAGTTTAAGACAAACTTAAAATTGATGGTAATAAACAATAATAATTTAATGTACAATACTTGTCAATAATTAAAAAAAGGAAAAAAGAATTTTGAAGTCTTGAGATTTTTGCGTGGGAACTTATAGCATGATGTGAGACTTAAAGAAAATAGTATATAAATAAAATAACCTAAAAAAATTGCCTAGAGTGTGAAAAACAAATCAAAAACCTAGAAAATGATGTGAAAGTCCTCTCCACCATTCCAGAGTTTATTTAAAGACCATATCATTCATAACTATTCACATTTATTTGTAAAGCCTTAAAAAAAAGAGAAGTCAAGCTTAGTAATCTTGCCTAAGTTGTCACTTCGCTTCCTCCTTGAGCCTACAATCATCCTTCCTCTACCCGTCCTTCCCCTCTCCAAAAAAAATCCTCCCTTTTGATCTCCCCCCTCCTAATATATCAATCCTAAAAAAAACTAGGCCCAAGAACCTCCCAAAGGGAATGACAATCCACCTCCCCCAAAAAAGAAAATAATAAAATAAAAATCTAATAAAATAAAACAATAAAATAAATTAGGGGAAAAAAAATAAGATTAGCCAAAATTTGGGATCTACAATAAGATAAATTTTTTATTTAAAAATTAATTTTCTCAAAATTAGGATTATTTTATTTATTTTAATTTATCTAAATTAAGTTATTATTTATGCAAAAGTGGCAGAAAATATAATTACTTATTTATTTAAAATAATGGAAATTTTAAAATAATAAATTATGATAGACTTATTTTATTTATTTTAATTTATCAATATTAATATAATATTTGTATACAACAATTTTATTAAAAATAAAAATAAAATTATTATAATAAATAATTTTTTAAGCTTTTTCCTTTTCACTGGTTTTTAAAATAAATACTATAAGTAATAATCACATTCGTTATACATGTTAAATTCATATATTAGCTATAAAAAAAAAAGTTATCTAATTTTGAGAAAATAAATTTTTAAATAAAAATAATTATACTTATAAAATCTAAATTTTTTTTAAATAAATCAATATTTATATAATATTTGAATAATATTTTAATAAATTTATAAGAAATAAAAAATAAAATTATTATGATCAATAAATTTTTTTAAAGTTATTTTAAAAAATTAAAATTCATCCTCATAAGTCTAAATTTTAAGGAAATTATTCATATCTACCAAAAAAAAATTTAAAAATATATCTTTTAATTTTTATTTACAGTTTGAGAAAATAAATTTTTAAATAAAAATTTAAAGATGAATGTGCAAATGGTTACTTTTCATTTTTTTTTCGATAGTGTAAAGGGTTAATTTTAACATTTAAATAAAAAGGGGTAAATGTAAAAAAAAATTGAAAATGCAAGGGGTTGATTTTCATGTTTTTGATAGTGGAAATGGTTAACTTTAACAATTTAAAGTATAGGGGCTTAATGTCAACAAATTTAAAAGTATAGGGTTCATTTTAACAATTTAAAGTGAAGTGTGTAAATGTCAAAAAATGTGAAAGGGGCCGAGAATGCGTTTCCCCCCTTATAAAAGCAAAATTATTCCCATCATTGAATGATTTATCATTAAAACCTTCCATATACAAACTTTTAACAAAAAGGTAAAATTAATTAATTCAAAATAAACTCTGCCCCTTTAATGATTTAGTAGCATATCGTCGTTACCGATGCCATAGGATAGATAAACATTTTTACTAAAAGGAAAAAAAATAAATAAAGAAAAAAATAAAAAAAATAAAAAAAAGAATGAAGCCTCAAAGGAAAGTTTAACATGTCTTCAAACAAACATTGTTACAATGATTATATGGATCGAAAATTTCACATTTTTTTAACCAAGTTCCTATCGTTTTGTGGGATGAATCAACCAAAAGGTTACAAAAGAAAAAATGAGACAATATATTAGGACTATGTATGAAAAACAAAAACATAAGTCATAAATCATTAAAGGTTCAAACTCGAATTAAAGTTGATTTCCTTAGGACAACCTTCCACATATGTCAATGACATAAGAGCAAATGGTGAGAAGACTTCATAAAGAGAGAAAAATAGTACAATGACTTTAGAAGCTAAACAAACTAAATGAAGATCTTGCCTATGAAAACACACTAAAAAGGGAATTTTATGAAATCAAGTCAGAGAAAATTTGTCATCTAAATTGTGACAGTTATAGAGTGCGTAGCTACTAATATAAGAAAACATGGTGAAGCCCCTCCTCCAAAAAGAAACAAACATGCCCATATGAATGTTGCAGAACTAACCAATTATCTTAACTCGCGAAGCCAACCTTATAATTTGACCAAGGATAACTTCAACATGTTTCACTCAAACTACCCATATTCCCACATTGAAAGAAAAAAAAAGAAGAATTATGTTATGTTGGGTTTGACATTGCCCATATCTTCATCTCAAGGGTTCTACAAGAAGATGACTACTTCAGAGATTGAGTTTGATAAAGATTTGATGGTTTAAATATGAAGCCCTAAGAAGTAGATCGAATTAAGGCAACTCTACTACACCGATATGCTGAAGTTCTGGATTTAGTCCGACAAGGGTCAGAAGCAATAAGGAAACCAAGTTAGCTCTGAATCTTAGATGCCACTGGAAAGAAAGTTACCGATACGCCTAGGATTGTTTTTGGCAAGTGAATAAGGATCAAATCAAGAGAATCCGATCATCCAAGCTATCGAACTAGAATTAGAAGAAAATAAAGTTTCTATTCTAAAGAGGATACTTGAGCACCAAGTTTCCTTATTTCGCTAGCATAACTTAAAGGAATGTTCAGAAAATAAAAAGTAATGTTAGAGTCATATTAGGACAATGATCTAGCCTTATCAAGATTTCCGAGACTGAATTACAAGGCTATAAATTCAAGGGTTTGGAAGTTGCTCATCACGAATTTTAGGAGCAAAGCTCGAGGAAGAACAAGAGAAGTCAAGACGTGATGAAGGAGTGCGAAGTACAAATACTCGGTTGAGGTAATGCACGTTGAAAACCTTTCACAATGGGTGAAAGATGATGTTTTGATTTTCTTCATCTTATATATGTAATGTGGCTATGGATGTGCGATGCTATAGAGAGGGGAATGAAGGGAGTTCATTTTGAATTCTACTATGAATGATTAGATTAAAGAAGGGCTATAGCCAAAGAGGGAGTCTTGTACCACATAAGACTAATTGTAACCTTGAATCAGATCATTGGAAATCCTTTCATCTAGGCATATCACTGTGGACGTAGGTAGATGTAGAACCACATAAGATATTGAGTGTGCTTTTATTTTCTACATATACTTTATATCTACTCTACACATATAGTGTCCCACAAAAGAGTTCGGACTCAGTGCATAGAAGTCCAAACTGTAACACTATCACAACATCAGGGATTATGTCCAAGAATACATAATTATATATGTCATTTGGAATTAGAGCGGTTCACTCGAAGTTACTAAGTGAGATCCTTGTTTACTTTAACGATTCGTGTGTGAGTATCAAATGGATTTAATGAAAGACGGTGGATCTATAAGCCGCCCTCCCCTACTTTATGGGACAAACTATGACTACTGAAAAGCGAGTATACATGCCTTCATAAATTCAACTGATGAAAAGGCATGAAGATCAGTTGTTTAAGGATAGAAACCCTTAACCACAATTGATGCAGATGAGAATACTATTCCCAAAAGCGAATATGAATGGACACCTGAAGAAGACACTCTGTTTACTCAAAAGTCTCATGCTCTAAATGCAATCTTCAATAGAGTTAATCCAAACCAATTCAAAATGATCTTCATCACTGAAGTAGCCCTTGCATGGGACATCATTCATGTAGCTTTTGAAGGAACAATTGTAGTTTGTGAATCAATGTTAGAAATTTTGATTGCTAAGTTCAAGAACTTGCAGATTAGTGAGGAAGAGACTATCGGTGACTTCAATTGACGAACTCATGAGATCCTTACGTACTTTTAAATTAGAGCTGAGCGAAGAAGCCAAGGAAAAGAAGAAACTTATGGGAATAAGGAGTTAGTCCGAACTGCCCAATGATGAAGGTGATGAACTTTCTAAATCAATGGCCTTATTGTCTAAGAACTTTGAAAGACCCATAAAAAGTCTAAATGCCGAGAAAAAAGATAACTCTCAGACTTGTAAATTTACCTATGGTTCTTTTAATCCTACATAGTATGGCAGAACAGAAGGAGGATCTTGAGAGCTGAACTCAAGGAACAAATCAATCTAGTGTAGAGAAAGCAAAGGATATGGTCACATTCAAATTGAGTGTGTCAACAAAAGAAGAACATATCATACCTAGTTACTTGGAGTAATGATGAATTAGAGGAGAACACAGAAGATGAGGAACTAGTTAGTCAACCCATTGCTTTGGTTGCTTTCTCCTCCAGTGTAGAAATAGACTCAAAATAATAAAAGGTTCTAGAAGGAATTAGAACATATGTTTGAACCTCCCTAGGCACTACACCAATTTCTCTAGATGTTCTGACTTTCTTATAGATGATGAGATCTCCGATGAAGAACTAGCACAATCCTGTAAAGATTTGTATGAGAACTGGACTAGTATAGCAAAGATCAATGAAGCCTTTCAAGTGCAAGTCCTTAGTCAAGACAAAAGGACTTTAAAGAAAGAAGTGGCTAGCTTAAAAGGGGAAGTCTTGAAGAACAGTATGGTTCATTCAAGCTAGATCATCTTAGAAAAATAGTGAAGATGTTGAACTCCGAACCACATTCCTAGATCACATTCTATGCATAGGGACTACTTCCAAAGGACGAGAAGGTATGTGTTACTAGAAAGGGGCTTCGGGAACAAGGCGTGTAGATCATGAGAATGCATGACTTAAATCTGTTGAAGCTAAAGGGACAATTCGAACTTCCCTAGGAACAGGGACATCATGCTCAAACAAGAAGAGAAAAATGTCAAACAAGGGAACCAAGGATGTGATATGCTATTACTATCGGATGATGAGACACATTTAACTCCATTACAAACACTATAAGTTAGACTAAAAGAGGAGACTACTAAGGAAACAAACCAGAATATCCCATCTAGAGTCCAAACTTACCTCCACATCCAGAGTGTTGGAGCTAGTCCACATGGATCTAATGGGACCTATGCAGGTGGAAAGTATTGTTGAAAAAGGTATATCTATGTGTGTCTATATGATTTCTCCAAATTCTATTGGTCAAAATTTCCCAGGGACAATTCAGAAGCATTTGAAGCCTTTGAGGAATGATGGATGAAACTTGTAAAGGAACATAACAACAAGGTTCTAAAGATCACTAGGATAAATAGTGATCATGGCAAAGAATTCGAGAACTCATTGTTCAGAAACTTTTGTGGCAATAATGACATACAACATGAGTTCTCAACACCTAAAACTCCACAACAAAATGGAGTAGTTGAAAGAATTATATAGCCCTCCAAGAGATGGCTTGAGTCATTCTAAAAGCAAGGAAAGTCCCAACTAAATTATGGGCTGAGGTTGTAAATACAACATATTATATCTCAAATTGAGTCTAACTACGACTTGGGACACATAAGACCTCATATGAGATCTGGAAAGGTAAGAAACCAAACTTGAAAAATCTTCATGAGTTTTGTATTCCGTGCTACATTCTAAATGAAAGAGAACCAAGAGGAAAGTTCAATGCCAAGAGTGATGAAGGAGTCTTTTTGGGTTACTCCTCAATTGTTCCTATAAGGTCTACAATAGGAGAACCATGACAATTATGGAATCAATCAATGTAAAATTTAATGATTACCTCATTCTGGTAGACTATTACAGGCAAGAAGACCCTTTTATGTGTTCTCCCCCCGAAGAAGGAGATATCATCAGTATTCCCAAGGATGTTGCAACCCCAGATTGTGGAGATAACAGTCCAGTCTCAAAGGAAGTCTAGACTATAGAAGGAACACACCACCATCTAGATGAGCAAGAGGCTAGTGAATAGATGGAATGTCAGACTCATGAGCCCTATAAAACGGTCTGAAATAATCACTTTGCCTATGACATTATAGGAGACCTTGAAGGAAGAGTTCAGACTCGAGGAGTTCCCAAAGTAAACTACAGAGAAATGATTAGACTTTGTCTTACCTACGACACTTTAGCCATTGAGCCAAAATACTACAAAGAGTCTATGAATTATGAGTTATGGATCAATTCCATGTAGGAGGAACTGTCATAGTTCGAACATAATGAAGTATGGGACTTGATACAAAAACATTTGAATGTAATTTGGACCAAGTGGCTAGTTAAGAATAATACATATGAGAAAGGAAAAATCATTAGAAACAAAGCTTTTCTAGTAGCACAAGGCCACTCAGGTAGAAGGGGTAGACTTTCCTGAGACGTTCGCACTGGTAGAACGCCTAGAGTCTATAAGACTACTAATGGCCTTTTCCTGAACATTAAAGTTTAAACTCTATCAAATGGACGTGAAGAGTGCTTTCGTGAATTGATACCTAAATTAAGAAATGTAAGTAGCACAACCAAAGGGTTTGAAAACCCCCTCCATCCTGACCATGTCTACAAGGCCCTTTGTGGACTAAAACAAGCGCTAAGAGCTTATTATGAAAGGCTAATTGTGTGCCTTTTAAAAAGGCGATACACCCAAGGGTGAGCAGATTGTACACTCTTCATCAAAAGGAGTCAAAGGGAAGTAATTATCATTCAAATTTATGTGGATGCAATAGTCTTTGGAGCCACGTCCCAGCAGTGAGTTTGAAATCAGCTTGGTAGGAGAACTAACTTACTTCCTAGGTCTTCAAGACAAATAGACTCAAGAACCTTCGTCTCGCATGTTAAACATGCCAAGAACTTTGTCAGGAAGTTCGGACTCGATTTTGCGAAGCATAGAAGGACTCTAATTGGGACTTATGATAAGATAACCAAGGATGAATCAAGTAATGGGGTCGATCAAACTCTACATAGAAGTCTGATTGGAAGTCTGTTGTACCTAACTACCAACTGTCCAGACTTATGCTATAGTGTGGGATTTTGTGCAAGATACCAAGCTAGTCCTAAAGAAAGTCGTCTCTTCTAGCAGTCAGAAAGATCATCAAGTATGTTAGTGGGACAATTGAATATGGTGTATGGTATATCCAAGATACCATAACATGTCACACCCTGATTCAACCGCTTGGGTGGATGAAGGGGGCACGAGGCTATGCTGTACTAGGACTCTTTACTTGCTTTTTCAGACATTGGTGGGCCCAAGTCTTATAACTGAATCACGATATCATATAAAAAGATACAAAATAAAACTACCACCGTAGTGGTGTTTACAGTATCAATACATATAGTCCTGAGTCTCATTTACATATACATATACAAAAACTGTACATTTACATTTACATAATCAAAGCACAAAAACCTATAGGTGATGAACCTGGCGTAAGTGTGTCGACTCAAGAAGATGGAAGATCATGGACGTTCTCCTCTCTGTACCACACGAATTAAAAAACCCGTGCTAAGCTTTACACTTAGTGGGAAAGATATATAATTTATACGATACACACAGACGAATACTCATTTACAAGAAGTTACTACAACAAGAACACATATACGTAAATAGATATCGAATTTATCATGAATTCATATAATAAACTTATACACCTACTTGTACTTATAATAGACTTATACTTATTCAGTTCTCTCGTAGGAGTTACAGAGCTTATACTTGTACAAAGGTACCTGTAGGTACTACATATTTTATACTTGTACAGAGGTACTCGTAGGTACTACAGAGCTTATGCTTTAACCTTATTCGTTATTCGGGACTCTTACAGAGAATCTGAACAATTTATAACCAATAAGAAATGAGTAGGACATAACACAATAAGTACCCGAAGGTATTGTACAGTACTGAGGTGCCGTAGCACAAAGCAAGAGTGCCGAAGCACTGATCAAAGACATGCCTACCCACGTAACAGAACTGTCGTAACACTAGTAGGAATACCGAAGCACTTATCAGAGACGTGCCTACCCACGTAACAGAAGTGTCATGTCATTCAATATCTGGTGTTAGCCAGTCCTACAATGATATGTGTTTAGGAACCTACTATCTTATCATAGGGGCATTAAGTTTGTCCGCACGACGCTTCGCTGAGGCGACGAGGTACGGTATAATTTCTCCTTTACCTTACAAACATGGATGGACCCTTTCATACACTTAAAGGGTCCTCATCAGTCCAATAGATAAGCCCTTGGAATAACGGAATAGAAAAACGAAACATAACACAAACATTTCCACAGCCAGGAATAGTACACGCGACGCACTGGCTGACCACCCCACCCAACCATGCCGCATAATCTCTAAATTGCCTAGAATTGCTGATTTCAGCCATTTTCTTTTCCAAAATCCAACCAAAATCAAATGATAGAGATTAATTAGGATTTTTCCAAACCCTAACTCAAATACTTGTATGTTATGTTAACTTCCTAACACCCAAACCGGTATCCATACATCTTAAACCAAGAATCCATACCCAAGGGAGGATTCCTTTACTATCTGTACAAAAATAGGTATACCAACCCAACTTTCAACAACATAGGTTAGGATGGATTCCTAACTAAAACCCTAGAAACGAACAAACTGAAACCATAGAAAACCCCAAAGCAAATTCAAACAAAACCATAGGCAAATCCAAAACAAGTATCCAAACCTTCTTGGCTTCCTTCTTCTTCTCCTTCACTTTATTAACCCTCCCTAAAATGAGAGTAATCAATCTGGGTCTTATCCCATTTTGGTCTAATTTCCTTTTTATTGCTCTTTGGTCCTTCATCTCTCCTTTATTTGCACCACAAATTATTCATATTTCCACAATAGCATATCGTCTTCTTATATTATGACTTTTTTTTATCCCGTTTTAACAAATCTATGATTACTCCTTGTATCTTCTGCATGACCCGTTTCGTGATTTCAATGCTTTGCATTTAACATAAAATTCAATTATAATCTACAAAATACCCTAAACATGTTGAAAATGACTAGGGTATATTTCGGGGTGTTACATAACAAGCTTGGTTGGGTATTGTGATGCTAATCGGGCTAGAAACTCAAAAGATAGGAAGAGTACATATGAGGTTGCTTTTTCTTTGGAAACAACATTATGTCATGGTTTAACAGAAAACAAAACTGCATATCACTCTTCGCAACCGAGGCACAGTACACAACAACAGGTAGTGGCTGCACACAATTGATTATGATGAAAAATATGCTTAAAGACTTGGCATCCTAGAGGAAGTCCTAATGCTCTACTATGACAACCTTAGTGAGGTCAATATCTAGAAGAATTTTGTCCAACATTCGAGAACTAAGCACATTGACATTCGTCATCACTATATTAGAATCTTGGTAGAAGATAAGAGCATCGATCTAAGACATGTCTCAACAGAATACCGATTGGCCAATATCTTCAGCAAAGGTTTGGATGTTACCAGGTATGAGACTCCCAAGTCATCCATAGGATTGTGCATCGTATGATTTTTATTTTTGTTAAATTCAAAACAAGGGAGGGAAAATCATATGAATAGGTGACGTCCCACCCTATTCGACCATTATAACAGCTTCGGCATGCGAGGAGTCCCATTGGTTTTCTTCGACTTCGGCATCGACATTGGCATCTGATCTATTTGTATTGGTTTTTCTTGTGATTTATTTATGAGATTATAAACTGGACTCCTTAAGGAAAATTTTCAATCCTTTTTGGTGATCAGATCATGTCTAGAAAATTTTTGAAAAATCAAGAAACCAAGGTCTGCTTTTTCTGTGTTTTTCTAAGTGTAGGAAGCAGACCACGAGTTTGAATGCACTATAATTATTCAAATCTGATTTGGTTTGTTTTTTTTTTAAATTCACTAAAGTAGCTGCATCTGTAGGGTTGGGCCTAGCCCACCCGATTTTGATATTAAGTTTTGGGATAGAAAATCTCGGTTCCAGCCCTTGAGTCTTGGTTTTTATGAAACTTGAAGATGTTAATTTTATTAAGGAGGTCTGCAGAACTTGATTCCAAATCAAAATATAATTTTTAATCTGATGACGCATTTTGGTATGATCAGAATAGAAATTGGCATGCCTTAATTTTAATTTTTCTTTTAAATGTTCAAAGGCATCAATTGACATGTTATAATTTAAAGGGTGAATTATTTATGAATTGATTATGGAACAATAATTTTAATTTAATTTGATTAAATTTAAATTTTGAAAATTTGCACTTAAAAGCCCAATGGGTGATGAGTATACTTTATACTCATTTTATCCATATGGTTTACTCATATTTTTAGTAGTTTTATCATATAAATAAGTGATCTAATGCTCTAAATGTTAAATTTGTGATTAGGTCAACCATGAGCCAATATGGAGCAAAAACAAAGAGATAAAGCCCAAAAATCAACAAACTACACATGCAGTAGCAGCTACTGTGATTTGATGTTTTCAGCTGCAAGATGATCTCAAATAGCTACAATATTTATATGGATGGATAGGATACTTCTCATGCTTTCCAAATATTCCTTATTCACTCCATTTGGACTTCAAATGATCAAGTTCTGACTCTTGGTAGTTGAAGGAAGAAAAGAAGAGAGCTGAAAAGTGACAAGTTAGAGATTTTTGTACATTCAGTCTTTATCATGATTTAAAAAGTGTTTTTTCTTGACATATCTAGATTCTTCACTTCAATATCTTTCCAACGGTATCAAGAACACCCAAATCGGAGTTCGGATGACAAAGTTATAGCCTTACGAAGTTGGAGCAAAAACAGGGGACGAGCCTCGGGTTCACCGTGGCGTAGCCCCCTTCGCCGTGGCGTAGTGCTTCGCCGCAGCGAACCTGAATGCCAGATTATTTTTTGCTGCATGATGTCACGACATTCGAGGTTGATTTTGGGTCAGATTTTAGCCCATTTTTGAGCCCATAATTGGGGGTTTTCAAGCTCAAACCCTAGAAACAACGGTGGAGGGGATTCGAGGAGACTTGTGGAGGCAATAATTGGAACACAAGGGGAAGGCTGATTGGGTATTTAGAGGGAGAACCAGCTCCTTGAGTGGAAACACTTGTGGGCTTGTTCTTGCTGATAGATTTCTAGGGTTCGTTCTTGGAAGAGGAAGAACACTTGAGGAAGAAGATAATGGGAGGAGAAGAAGGGAGCCTAATGCCAAACTGAGCTCTTTCCTTTTTGATTCTTCTTTGATGGTTGTATTTACTTTTTCCTCTTTATGTTTTGAAGGGGTTTTCTTAGGTTTAGATGTAGCCAAAGACATGTTTGTATGAATCTCTCCTAATTTATATTGATTTTATATTTTATTTCATATTTATGTTTAGTATTTCATTTGGATCTTACTGCTTATGTATTTCAATAATATTTGCATGATTTGTGGTTTGATTCAAAATCCGAGAAGTGAGAGTTAAATTGGGGACTCGTGGATGATTTACCATCTAATTATCATGAGATAGAGATATGTTTGGTGATTAGGTGTGGTATTAAGATTTATAGGGTTCAATGCATCCTTAGTTATGATCGTTTGAGGCAGAGATGCAGTATAACCTTTTCTAAGGGTAGTGTGCGGATGCTCGAGAGAGATTCGAATATACGTTAGGGAAATCACCATCTTCATGATGGAATTGATCATCGATTAACTGGGTTAGGAGGTTCATACATAATTGTTTAGGTGAAATCTATGCCCTAAGTTTTTTTAGTCTTTATATAGTCATTCTTGCATGCCTAGATTAGTATCTTTGAGTTTTTCTATAGATTTTCCACCATCCAAATAGAGCATAGGCTAGATTAGAGTCGGTACTTAGTAACCCACCGTGGAACGTATACTCACTTACTTCTGCCATATTACTTCGAGACGACGCGTGAGTCAGGTGACATAGCGCATACATTTTACATAGCACAAATCGGCCTATCAATGGATTAAAGAGACTACTAATAAGGCAATCTTAATTCAAGAGTTGAATTGAACTTTGGGCCGGGTGGTTTATTTTTAAAGTTAAAACCTAGGATGTTGACTTCTTTAATTATTGCTTTAGCAACATGCTAAGGGTGTATGAACAAACATGATGGTTGGTTATGGACTGAGCCCAATGATGATCGAGAATATGCATGTTTTTATTTTATGGTAAATAGGGTCTGCGAGTTCCTGCCTCTTACTATCAATCTCTATTGTCTTCTCTTCTCACCTCAATCCCCCTCAAATTTAACTTGAGGCCTTCTTTTATAAATGAAATTAGATTGCATAGGATTAGGTTAGATTGACGATGCAAAGGAGCCCTTAGAAGTAAGCATAATGAAGAAGAAAAACCTAAATAAAGGAATTGTTATTTCTTTTTGGGGATATAATTCATACTTGACCTAGGTTTAACCTAGTCAATTCCTTCATGGCTCGAGGAATTAACATTAGAGAAGTCCATAACCATACCATATAGTTAAGGAACTATCTTTTAGTATATTGTTTCATATGATGGAAAGACTATAAATGCACGCTTATTAATAAAACGATGAGACTTAAATAAGAAATCCCTCGGTTAAAAAACATTAAACCTTAAGTCTTCCATTAATATGACTAGAATCAAAATTCTTTTAGAGGTGTGATTGTTGGGTAAACCTAAGCTCTCTCTACACGAATATGTTCAAACCATGGAAACATGTTTTCCGAATTAATGGACCAGGTTTAACTAAGCTCATTGGTTTGTTAGGTAAACCCAAGGTCAATGGGCTTAGAGACAAGTTGGGTAGTGTATATAAGAGATGTACATGTGTCAAAGAGTTGATAACCTGAAGATGGTGCATACATCAATTAGTTGATAGTATTGGATTCGATAATTGCAAGTAAATGAAATTGGTACGTAAGATTCATACCTACGTTTTGACCCGAGGTGACTTGCTAGGTAAACACAAGGTCATTAAGGTGAGATTGGATATTGACCCACTAGGATAACTTTCATATAGGTTCTCTTGGGTTCGTAGTGAGGGCTATGAGTCTGCAATAAAATAGTGGGAGCCATAATAAATTTATTAAAGTCGTAATAATCTGTATTTTAAGTACAATCTAACAATATCTCTTTTTACTTCTAGGTTGTTAGAACCAACATCATGTCTTCAAACGTGAACCTATGATCCATTCTTAATAACAACAAATTGATAAGCCCAAACTTCTTGGATTGGTTTAGAAACCTGAAAAAGCTGAAAAAATAGCCTATGTTCTTAATACGCCACTTCCCAAATCCCCACCTGCTAATGCATCTGATGGTGATTAGAATGTGGATCATAAGCATATAGTTGATAGTGAGATAGCGAGTTGTTTCATGCTTGCATCTATGACCACTGAGCTTCAAATGCAACACAGAACTATGGAAGCATATGATATACTCATCCATCTCAGGGAGCTATATGACAAGCATGTGAGATTCAAAAGGTTTGAGATCTCAAAGCTACTCTTTAGTACCAAGATGCAAGTGGGGACATCTCCAGTACAACATGCACTGAATATGAATACTTATATTGAGAGATTAGGTAATTTGGGTATTTTAATGGATCATGAATTAAGTATAGACTTGATTCTATCTAGCCTAACTGATAATTTTGCACAATTTCTGCTTAATTGTCATATGTAAATCAAAGAAACCTCCATTCTAGAGTTAATCAATGTGCTCACTATAGTTGAGCCCACCTTGAAAAATAAGGCTAAAATTGTGATGCTTGTGGACTCTTTTGTTTCTAAGAAAGGTTCTAAGAACAACAACAAGAAGAAAAAGCCCATGAAATCAAGGGAGGTGTAACCAAGAAGAAGGTCAAGGAGGCAACACCAAAAGGCTCTTGCTTCCATTACGAACAAGATGGTCATCGAAGGAGGAATTGAAAAGCCTATTTAAGGTCCTTAAAGAAGAAGGCATCAAGTGCCCCCATCTACTTCAAGTATGTTTTTCATTGAGGTTAATATTGTTTCTCATAATAATCAATGGGTATTGGATACTGGTTGTGGTTCTCACATATGCACTAATGTGCAGGGACTATGGGACAGTAAGCAACTCAACAAGGGAGAGTAGTCGGATTTGGGAGTTGACAATGGGGCAAGAGTTGTTGCTTTAGCCTCAGGGACTTATATTTTGACACTTCCTAGTGGACTTATATTCTAACACTTCCTAGTGGACTTATTTTATCTTTGGAGGATTGCTATTAAGTACTAGCTTTAACAAAGAAAATTGTTTCTATTTCTAGTTTGAATAAGAAAGGATTTCATTTAACATTCAGCAACAATAGTTGTTTTGTTATGTTGAATGATGTGTTCTATGCTTTTGGTACACTATGAAATGGTATATACATACTAGATATGTATAATCCGATAGTAACTGTCAATGACAACAAATGATTAAAACAAGATAATGTGAAACCCTCATATTTATGGAATTGTCGCCTAGGCCATATAAATGAGAGAAGCATGACTATGCTACACAAGAGTGGGAACATTTGCAAATCTTGTTTGTTAGGCAAGATGACTAAGTTAACCTTTAAGGGAAACAGTAAACGTGCAAGTGGGCCTTTAGACCTAATGCATATAGATGTATGTACTCTAATGTCCACACATCCTAGAGGTGGTTTTATCTACTTTATTACCTTTACTAGTGACTTTTCACGATATGGATACTAGTATCTTATGAAGTACAAATCAGAAGCCTTTGAAAATTTCAAAGAATTTAGAATTGAAGTGGAGAAACAATTTGGGAGAAGTATCAAAACACTTATATCTGATCGAGGTGGTGAGAACTTAAGCCAAGAGTTTCTAGATTATCTTGCAGATCATGGGGTACAATCCCAATGGACTCCACCTTACACGCCACAACACAATGGTGTGGCTAAAAGGAGAAACCAAACCTTGTTAGACATGGTGAGGTCATTTGATGTTACTCCATATGAGATATGGACTAATAAGAAACCCTATCTTTCTCACATGAAAGTTGGGTTTGTCTAGCTTATGTGAAGCGGATATTGTCAAACAAGCTACAAGTTAAATATGACAAGTGTCTGTTTATAGGATATCCTAAAGAAACAATGGTTTATAAGTTCTACAACTCTTTGGAACAAAAGGTGTTTGTTTCAAAGCATGATGTTTTCTTAGAGAAATAGTTTCTTCTAGGAGACAGTTAGAGAAAAGTTGAGCTTGAAGAAGTTCAATATGCTTAAGCAAACACAAATCAACTACTTAAACCTGAGGATGACATTCATAGAGATGAAATAAAAATGATCCTTTTGAACCACAAGCGCTTTATAAGTCTAGTAGGATATTTATTGTTCTAGAGGGATGGATTTCACATCAATGAACAGAATGATTTCTCATAGAGGATGATGAACCTACCACCTATAAAGAATATCTAAACAGTTTAGAATCTGACAAGTGGCTTGTAGCCATGAAGTCAGAAATGGATTCCATGTATGAAAACAAAGTATGGACATTGGTTAACCCACATGAAGGAATAAAACCCATAGGGTGCAAGTGGGTCTTCAAGAAAAATAAAGACATGGAAAGTAAGATTTTTACCTAAAAAACTAGGCTTATGGCTAAAAGCTATCATCAAAGACAAAGAGTTGACTATGTCGAGACTGTTAGTCCTTTAGCTATGCTTAAATCCATAAGGATACTTCTAGCCATTGTTGCTTATTACAATTATGAGATATGGAAAATGGATGTGAAGACCGCTTTCTTTAATGGAAACTTATACGAGGATGTGTATATGACACAATCGAAAGGCTTTACATCTAAAGATGGCATTAAAGTATGCAAGCTTCAAAAATCCATTTATGGATTGAAGCAAGCATCTAGGAGTTGGAGCATTCGATTTGATGAGACAATCAAAGATTTTGGTTTCTCACAAAATCAAGATGAGGCTTCTGTGTATAAAAAGGCCAGTGGGATTTTTGTCATGTTCCTTGTGTTGTATGTACACGACATACTACTTATAGGAAACGACATCTTGGTTTTACAATCTATCAAAATTTTTCTATTCAAGAATTTCTCCATGAAAGATCTTAGAGAAGCAACCTACATCTTGGGTATTAAGATCTATAAAGATAGAGCTAAAAGGTTGTTTGGTCTTTCATAGTCTACATACCTAGAAAAGATGCTAAAGAGGTTTAGTTTGGATTAATCTAAGAGAGGGTTCAATCCCATGATGCATGTGATTACACTCTCGAATTCCTTATGTCCTTGGACGCAAGATGAGAAGACACACATGAGTTTGATCCCTTAAGCTTCGGCTATAGGATCAACCATGTATTCTATGATATATACTAGACCCGATGTATCATATGCTATAAGTGTCATGAGAAGATACCAGTCAGACCCTAGTAAGGGTCATTAGGTGGCTGTCAAGAATATTCTTAAGTACCTAAGAAGGATTAAGGATATATTCTTGATATATGGAGATGGAGATAATGATCTTCATGTTAAGGGTATATGGTTTCCCTTATTTGCAATAAACTTTGAAATGCTAATGAGATTTTATGAGGGATGGATCTAGGAGGTGCTTAAGGAAAAGTGGTTTAGAAGCAAGAATGTGTAATAGAAGATCGATTCTGAGACATTGGTGAAGCAGTTTCAAACTGAGACACCATTGAAGGATGTTTGAGCTCTGATACCTTGTTGAGATTTAACATGGGTGTCTTGTTGAGCAAGGAAGAGAAACTTGGCTTTATTATGTAACAACCAGATATTTATATATAACCAAGGATTATTCTAGAACTAAGAGGAAACTAAGTGTGGAGTTTGTTATATGTGATGATGGCTTCAAGAATCTTCTAGAGAACTGGAGAGTAAGGATGATGAAAAACTTGATCTGAAGCTTTTGGAATCAATTGAAGCACATGAGTTTCTCAAGGTTGCTGAGTCATGTGTGTTGGATTTACTAGGTCTTTTAGGTGAATGATTGACTTATTTTTTCTTACATAGACCAAATGTTATCCTAGACTAACCCAATTTCTGCACTGCCACCAAAAATCATATTCAATCCCTGACAGTCATGCCAAAAACTTTTTAGACTACTCAATATGATGTAACGATTGTTTTATATTGTTGTATATAATGTTATGTAATTAAAACTCATTTTGGTCTGAATCATTGCAAGTGCACAGGTCATACAAGTAATAAAGTGGATTATAAGTCCAGATATCATTCCCATAGGGATTGATGAGAAATTTAAAGATCAATTACCCCTTATACTCAGGAATTCACTATTTGAACTACTAATTTCCATAATAGAGTTAACTAACTAACATAAATGGAATAAAAGAATTTCTAATAATGATAATCTGTAATGAAAAAGGAAAATAAAAATAAGAAGATTAGAGAGTTCACTGAGTTACAATAACACTGGGATTAGGATCAGTGTTATGACTATCAATCCTTACATCAAGTTTTGAAATAATCCAGCCATAAGTTTGAATTCTGAACTTGTCTAAGAGAAAAGTAGCATAGCCTTGAAATACCTCCTGACACTACACATTTCACCATTTAGAAAACCATATTCCTAAACCAGGTTAATGGGACTAAATGGCTACTCATCTTCATTGAATATGGGATGAAACAAGTTTGCCCAAGTATCATAGTACGACTGTGTAGTGTAGTAGCCTTGAAAAAATAATCAAAAATCAACACATCGATGATGACATGATGCTATGATATGGCTACATGGAAATCCATATATTATTGTTCCTACCATGTGCATCGAAGTGTAAGTCGAGGTGTCATGGTTCGACCACCTTGACTTGACATGAAATCTCCCTTGGATGTGATCGTAGAGAACAATTTCCATTGATCCAACCTTAACCACATAGGCCTTAATCTAAGCATCAACACAAGGATTGTACTGCTCATCAAATGCCAATATGTTAGCACCTTGTTCCCTTCTTGCAACAAAGTAACTATTAAGGCGGAAAAAGGTCAACTAAACTAATGCAGTGATTGGTAAGTTACGAGCTCCTTTAGAACATCAAGTATCACCTTGGACATGTCGGGTTGTCATTATCCCACATTCACTCCATCATGTGAAAGTGCCTCATAACCTTTTCAAGAGTGATCACCTCTAACCGCGTTGTATTTCATAATTAATTCTCCTTAATCAGGAAGCCATACGCTTATCGAATTTGCATTGTGTAGTCGCGGAAGATGCTCCGCATACCAAATTCTTCAAGATTTTATCTTTGAAGCGGGTCATAAAATTTCTTGTAAGATGACGCATGCAAATCCTGTGATAGGCAGATGATGCAGCCCAACCAAGATGAGGATTGCTCATTGCTGCCATAATTACATGGATGTCTGTCATATATAACACAAATCCCCGTTCGTTGAGCTACTTTGTTTTTGATACATGCCAAGAACCATCCCCAACTATCAATATTCTCGCTTTCTATAATAGCAAATGCCAATGGAAACAATTGATTATTTTCATCACACCTCATAGTAATCAATAACGTGCCTTTATACTTCCCATACAAATGTGTACCATCAATACTCGGTACGAGATGACAATGTTCGAACCCTTCAATAGATGGCTTGAATGACTAGAAAATGTGTTGAAATATCTCAGTGTTTGGCATAGTACTATCAAATGTTTTCCAAATTACAACACATCCAGGATTTTCTTGCTCTAAGACCAAGGAAAAACGTGACAACTCTGTATATGATTGAGAAAAGTCACTAAATAAGTGTCTATGTGCTTTTCTGTTTTCCATCCAATGCATTTTTGTACGAAATTTCATATCCCCATTTATCCATCACACTAGCTTGAATAGCAGCTGCAGACAATGTGAATTGTACCTTAATAATTCCCTTGATATGAGCAACAACCAAGTTTAAGTCGAATTGATGATGGTCCCAATTCAAGCAAGGATTGACACAAGTATGCGGCCCTTTATATTTGTTGATAACAAATAAACAAGTGTCTTTCACAAGCATGACACGAAGCTTCCATGGACATTAATATTCTTCGACCTTCTTACATCTTAAAACTAGAAAATTTTTTGAGGATGCAACAACCACAAACTCTTGGTGTGCTTTAATTGAGCAAATATTTGCAGTCTCTTGCAAATCAGATTTGGAATTAAAAACTTTGCCACCTACAAATTCTCTACTTAAGTATCCGGTAGTATGTTGCACCCATGAAGTCTAATCACTTGAAATAGCATTACAAAAGTTTTCAACATGTTCAAAGTGAGGTGATGGTGGTAAGTGATAATGAACAGGGGATGACTCATCTAGTTCCTCAGCATCTGGGTTATTTGATACATCACAAGATGTTGCATGCGTAAAGACATATATCCCTTGCTCATTTTCTAAAACTTGGTTTAAAGTATGTAAGGATGATACATGTCCATCAACTTGCACATCTAAGTCTCCATTAGATTCATCATCAACATCTTCATCGGATTCCACATTAGCTTCTTCATATTCGTAGTCTTCATCATCTCCATATACTCCACATTTGTTAGTATCCGGTACTGGAACGCTACTGATTCGTGCCACAGTAGGGTGATCCGAAATCAACAAAATTTATATCCTAAATCTTACTGCCGTAGCAATGCTACTGCAGTATAATGGTCTAGGGTCGAACTCAGGGATGAGTTTTCTTCGTACAAATGACTCACAGTTGATTGAAATAGTGAATTTCGGGCCGATTGGGGTTTTTGGTAAAAATACTGTGGAGTTGATGGTTTAAAACCGAAAATAAAAACAAGCTAAAAAATGTAAAAATAGAATTCCTGAGGTTAGGGTCAATCGGGCAACTGAGGTTCTCCAGGTTTTTTCTTCAAGATTGGGAGGATGACATAGTCATCTCCCAAACCTAGCTTCTTCATTTAACTCGAAAACCGACCCTAAATAACTATCTTTGAAAAATTGGTATTTTCTCCCTTTGATGGTCTCTGACAAAGAATAACATCACATCAATTGCCACTTTCCAACATCTAATAAATGATAACTAATAAATGCTCACCGTATCTAACAATAAGTATACAATGAACCCTAAAGCTACCAAGTAATCGGTCAAGCATAAAGTGATCCCGAAGGATCAAACCTAAATTGGAGAAAATAAAAATATCCTTGAATCGCCTTCAATAACCCATAGATGGTAACTAACTGCAAAATAATGGATCTAATGATAAGCATCCAAGGAACCCAAAATCTTATCAAATATTGATCATTCAAAGCAACAGAAGGGATTAAAGCCTAAGTTCGACTGAAACCCTAAATGGTAGAAACTACCTCCGTTAAAACTTAGAAAAACCCTCAGTTGCCTTTGATCCCCTGCCCAATAGCCTTTCACTCCAAGGAAAAAGGGCTTTAGCTGCTCATCCTCCGAGTTGTCATCCTCGAAGGGTGTTTGGCAGCCGAGAAAGGGAGAGAAAAGGGAAGAAAATGGAAAAACGGGAGAGAACTGGAGCCCTAAATTTTATTCACAACAAAAACGTCCCTCTCACAGTGTTTACAAATGGCTTAAATAGCCAAAGACAAGCAAATAAAAACTATAGTAAAATAAACACTATTACAAGGATAAATGGGAAGAAACAAAACTCGTAGCAAAACAACAAAAAGCCGTGAAATGCAGGAGAACAAAAAGGCTGTGGCCACGCAATGCCGGAGTTATGAACGCCGCAGAACCAAATTTCGCAATGCCCATTTTTCTGCATTTTCCGCCTTCTTTCCTTCTCGTCTCTCGATCCGCAATGCTAAGCTTGACTGATTCTTTCAGGTTGATCGACTCAACAATTTTGGCACTATTAGCTTGTAACCGCGCAGAAAATTTGCCACAAATGTGATCAAAGAGGATAATAGGGCCCTTAATGTGTAAATTGGGTTAATTACAATGATCAGTACACAAAAAGCACTCAAAACCTATAATAAATAGGGTTCAAAATAGCACTTTTGGGCACTAATCACACACATTTGATTCGTGCCACATTAGGGTGATCCGAAATCAACAAAATTTATATCCTACATCCTATTGCCGTAGCAAAGCTACTGCAGTATAGTGGTCTAGGGTCGAACTCAAGGATGGGTTTTCTTCGTACAAATGACTCACAGTTGATTGAAACTAGTGAATTTTAGTTTGGATTTTGGGGTTTTGGTAAAAATAGGGGAGTTGATGGTTTAAAAATGAAAATAAAAACAAGTTAAAAAATGTAAAATAGAATTCCTTGTAGTGTTAGGTCACTGGTCAAGTACTCAAGAACCGAGGTTCTTCAGGTCTTTTTCTCACGGCTGGGAGGACGATATAGTCATCTCCCAAACCTGGGCTTCATTTAACTATAAACCGACCCTAAATAACTATCTTTGAAAAATTGGTATTTTCCTCTCCATTGATGGTCTCGGACAATGAATAACATCACCTTGACTCACTTTCCAACAGCTAATAAATGATAACTAATGAATGTCACTGTATCTAACAATAAGTATACAATGAACCCTAAAGCTTACCAAGTATTGGTCGTTTACAGTGATCCGAAGGGATCAAACCTAAAATTTGGAGAAAATAAAAAAATATCCTTGAATCACTTTTCAATAACCCATAGATGGTAACCAACTGGTGTCACGGATCTAACCCATAAGCATCCAAGGAACCTAAAGCTTATCAAATATTGATCATTCAAAGCAACCTAAGGGAGCCAGTTTCACGCTCAATCGAAACCCTAAATGGTAGAAATAATTTCATTAAACATTGAAACCGCCGCCTCGATCCCAGTTCAACAGCCTTCACCCAAGGCGAAAAGGGCTGTCACCATCCTCCGAAGCCGCCATCCCCTGAGGGTGTTTGGCGCCCGAGAAAGGAGAGAAAAGGGAAGAAAAATGGAAAATCCGGAGAACTGAGCTCCCAATTTTATTGCCCACCGCCTCAAAAACGCCTTCACAAGGGAGCATAAATGGCTTAAATAGCCAAAGACAAGCAAAATTACCAAAAACTATATAAAATAAACACTATTACAAGGAGAAAATGGGAAGAAACATAAACTGTAACAAAAACAACAAAAGCGTGAAATGCAGGAGAACACTGGTCGCATGATTTAACGTGCCGAGTCGTGGAACGTTGTCATATAGAACCAATTTTGCAATGCTCCATTTTTCTTGCATTTTCTCGCTTCTTCTTTCTTTCTCGGTCTCGATTCGCAATGCTGCTTGACTCGACCGTGCTTGGATCGATCTCAACAATTTTTGGCACTATTAGCTTGCAAATCGCAAAGCACAAAAATGCGATCGTGATAATAGGGACCTTAATGTGTGTAAATTAAGACCATAATGATTAGTACACAAAAAGCACTCAAAACCTATAATAAATAGGGTTCAAAATAGCACTTTTTGGGCACTAATAGGCTACTAGGCCCACAACCATAGTCAAATTCTACAACATTATCATTTTCTCGAACCAATAAATCTATATTGCCACCCATAGATTGATTCACTTGTCACTTGACTCGAATGACCTCAATATACAATTCAATTTCCTTTATGCTAGTTGTGTTAACCATGTTCAACATTCGGTACACACTACTATCATCCCATATTGGAAAAGGTTGGAACCTATTTCCACTTTTTAGGGGATACTTACAATTGAAGACTAATTTTAACCTTTGTTTGTCAATGGTTGTCCTTGAGTATATCATATCACCCAACTGTTCAAATGTGCAATCAACTAGTACATCCAAAGGCACAACGACAGCTTTGTTCTTGACATATTTGATATCTGTTTTAATCCTCAGTATATTTCCATTGTAATAACATATCATAGGAATAGTGGAAACAGACATAATTGACCTATACAAAATGGTCCCAATAAATTAAATAATATGAGAGGTCATTATCCTTATCATTTAAACTATATTCATGGATGTACAATCAATATGGTAATATTTTATAATTAACCAAAGTCGTAAAATGTTAAATCCTAGAAAATCCAAAACACTACAGATTTAATATTTTTATAATCATAAAAATAATTATTTTACATTTTTATAAATATAAATATTTACATATGTTTACTCATGCATTTTTGGTAGAATCGCTATCCTTTACCCAGTAGCGAAGTTACGATTAAAAGTCATGGGGGCAAAGTTTAAGAAAAAAAGTTTTACGAAAGCCTTAATCCAATTACTTAGTAGTTGCATTTTTTAGAGGGCATAATATAGAACTTTGGTTTGAATCCTTTTGGATGCAATAGAAGATCAAGGGCTTTTATTGTCTTTTCACCCATCCCTTTTTAACACTTAAGCCAACAAGGGCACAAAAAACCATATTGTTTGTATTTTGATTATATTATAAAATAAGTAGTAAATCAATAAAAAAAATCCAATTCTTACAAAATTAGTTGCTAGCAATAAAAAGTTGAAGAAACAAAAAATACTTTAACATGATACAAAAAAAATGAATAAAGAGTTTGGTTATATGAAAGTTCACATGGGGTAATAATTAAGAAAAATGCATATAATTAATGAGGAAGGCAATTGAAGATTTTAAATGAATGGAAAGGGTTGCAAGTTGCAGAACTAATGCAACCATGGGACTAAATGTCCAAGCCTAATTTCAATATATATTTAGGGAAAATAAATTAACAACAGGATTTAGGTGTTTTGACCAAAATAGTACCTTTAATTACAAAATATCAATCAAATACAGGTTTGAAAAAACCCCAAGAATGCAGGCATAAACTGTACTTAATACCCATGAAATATGAAATTGCAGATGCTTAAAACCAGATCAATCAATACCCAACAATAAAATCAAGAAACACACCACATAAAACCTTTAATTTATGCTCATTTTCTGCTCATGTAAAACTTTCTGATCAATATCCATAGGGGACAAAATTATAAATAGTTTAGGACAACCTAGAAATTAAAAAAAAAAAAAAACAACTGTGACCTAAAATACATCTACCAAACAAGGCCTTATGCACCTAAAAATCAGCTACTAAACAAACGTAGCCTTATGCACCTAAAAAACAGCTACCAAACGCAGCCTTATGCACCTAAAAAACAGCTACCAAACAAGGCCTTATGCACCTAAAAAATAGCTACCAAACAAGGCCTTATGCACTCTATGTTTGTTTCTCAAGAAAATTCACATTTAATCACCACATTATCAACAAAACCAAAAATTTATGAAATTTTCAACAAAAAACATTCTAATGTAGGAGGGTTACCTGTTATGGAGTTGAATGGAGTAATAGAAGAGAAAATAAGGAGAAAAATCCAGTTGATTTCCAAGCCCTAATCGGTCAACGACAGAGGAGCAGGTGAAGAACATGAGAGAAATAGGAGAAATAGGGGAGGAAGAAGGGTTGGGCAGAATCTTAATACCCGATAATGCCATTATTTAAGACAACGACAATTGAAATTTTAATAAATGAAGAAGCTGCTATTCAGGATAGCGACATTTGAATTTTGTGGCACAGGAGTCACGTCCACATGACAAATGTGGAAATTAACCAAAATAAGGAAGCCAAGCAGTTCAGACAATGGCATTTGTCATGATGTCGCCTACGTGGCCCAAACAAACTACTTTAGACAATAGTCTCAATTCAAAACTAATTTTATAATTTTTTTTAACAACACTATTTTAATCCAAAACTCGCTCCAATAGATCCTTTCCAGCGTCAATATGCATCGAATTTTAGTTGACTAACCCGACGTACATTTTCCCACATTATTTCAATACACTTCACCTTCCACCTAGGTAAGATCAGCAAAAGTCATGCTTACTAAAGAAAAATTCTCCACTAAAAACTTCTAGACACAACCCACTGAAAGGGTGGTTCACAAAGTAAAAGCAATAATTGTAAATCAAAAGCAATAATAACTCAAAAAAACTTGTCCTTTTTTATTTTTCCTTCTTCTCCTTTTATACCCATGGGTTAGGGGTTACATGTTTTATGCTCATAATTCTGTCATTGATGAGAATCCTTTCACTTTCTTACATTACACACTCATTTGTACATTGATTGCCTCACTTTCAAACTAAACCGTTATGTCCGCCCGAGGTGACTGTAATACTTGCGCAACACCCTTCGTCTTCCACCGATTTTATTCATGTAATGCCCCAAAAATGTTACCTCTGTAGACTTTTTATAATAATTTTACATATTCCGGTATGAATTGAGCCAAACTTGGGTTTTTCCAGGAAAATTGATAAATTGATAAAATATGAAATGTAAATTGAAAGTATGAGCATATGATTTAATATTATATGCTAAAATGGGAAAATTGATCGAACCCAGAAATAACCCAAGTGAAAATTGGCAGATGTAGAAATTTGTAAAATGAGGACCTAAGGGTCAGTTGTTATAAAGAATAAAATGTCAAAGTGAATTTATGATAAATGAATGGCCAAAGTGGAATAATAGGAGACTTAAATGAAATAATGGTTTTGAGCCAAACATGGCCTCAAGAGAATAAGTGATGAAGACCAAAAAGGGTGGAAATGAGAGTGTAATGGTGTGTAAAGCAAACAAAGGCCTTACACTTAAAGGAGTTATGTGCTACTAAAAATGTGGTCTTAGGGCTCATATGAGCAAATCACGTTTTGGAGAAGGAGAGAGGAGAAAAGGGGAGAAGAAAGCTAGGGCAAGAGAAAGATCAAGCTTTTGTGTGATCCTTTCCACACTTCTTGCTCCTAAGAGATCAAACAACTTAGAAGAGAAGATTTGAAGAGATTTAAGGTAATAAATCAAACCCTAATCTCATTCTTTGATTTGATTTGGGTGAAAAGCTCCCAACTTGAGGAAAATGGATTTATTGATTCTAAACCACATTTGGAGTTGTTTTGGGTGGATTCCATGGTGGATTTTTGATATGGGACGAATTAGAGAAGATTTGTGGAAGAAAAATGAGTGAGAAATGCAAAATCCCGCATTTTCTGGGCAAAAACCCGTAGGGGGTACCGGTACTAGTTGAGTGGTACCAATACTCATGATGTACAAGTAATCGGTACCGTACCACTCAAACCCAGACTGACACCGACCAAGCAAGGATTAACCCGGTATCTGGGCATTCCACTACCTACTCCAAAGAGTCTGCTTTGACATATTTTCAAGACCGTTGTCCCGTATTCGACCTCGACGTTTAGGGACCCCAAGAATGATTAATGGGGTTTCAAATAAGGATATAACTAAGTAAAACGATCGCACTGGCCGCCGTGCAAGTCTCTGTCTTCTCGGCGTACTTGTGTCTTATCCCAAGACTATTAACAAAATAAATTTGTAATTCACCAAAATTGTTTAACACCATTTATCCACTAAGAGTGGCGTGAATGTTATTGACTAGGACGGTGATGATTGCCTAAACCCAGGGACCTGTAGATTCAAGAGAAGGAAGCCAGATCTCGACAACTTCGGGTTTGTTCTTCGACTTCATTCTTATTTCAAGTATTATTTTAGTTTACTGGCAACCATGAAATTGGTACATGAATGAGTATATGAAATGAGTACATGAATGAGTATATGAATTGAGTACGTAAATGAGTATATGAAACGAGTATTATTAGATTCGAGTATACTTTTGAAAGATAATACGAAAGTGAATAAGTAATTTAAATGTGATATTTGGAAAACCGAATGAATGAGAATGATAAATCGACTAAACGACCGCTTTCAATTCCCGACATCTTGAATTGAATCTATACGTAATGAACCGCCCGACGATGCACCAATCGGCATTTGTCAATGGCGGCACTCGAAATTCTTCCAATGTCCCACTTTGGCGGATGCACCCAATCGTGATCCATTATGATGGCGTATGACATGGAAGAAATGTCCCACTTGGCGGATGTAATCAATCGACATCCATCATGATGGCGCTGCAGACATGGTGTATGATACCATGTCTGTGGTGCACCAAACGCATCCGCTGCGATGGGAGACCGAATTGTTAAATGTGGGCACATCAAATGATAATAAGGGCGGATTCATTAAACGGAATTCGCCATAAATGTAATCTGAATAGTCAAGGTGAAATAACCAACACTGGATTTCCAGTATAAAATGAGATTTTATGTATATATTAAATCTACAAATTGAATTGTGAATGAATTGTTGCATTGAAAATGCATGTTGTAGGGATATGGTAAATGATTCAGATATTGAAAGCATGCGGAAATATCAGTGCATGAGTATATGTTGATATATTAGGTATATAGTTTAATGTTAAATGCATGTCGAGTTAAATTGAATAATATTGAATAGAATCGATAGGAACCATCTAAGCATGAAAATGCTTAGCGAGGTTTTATATCTATGCAAAGATAGAGTGCTGTGCTATATGCCAAGATCGCAGAGTCGCAGTCATAGAGAGTACGGCGTATAAGTATATACTCCATCATTTCCATATCATCTCTTTTGAACAAGTGGTATTTTGTAAACAAAAGGGTTATACTCTAAACCTTGATTTTGTATATCATTTTGAAAAGGCATGAATGCCTTCTTTGTAAATGTATTTTGTTAAATGTTTACAATACCGAATCAGATTGAATTTGTAAAGGATCATAAGCTTGCCTAAATCAAAACCGCTTCCGCAACGAAATGACATAAGAAATGTTTTGATAAGATAAATGAAAACGTCGGAGTAACACAGGGCCCTGTCAGATCCTTCTGGTCTCTGGTCAGCGTGGATTCGGTCAACACTTTGAAAAGAAAATTTAATAACACGGAAAATAAAAAGAATTAAACCAAGGCCCCCGGGATTCGGTTCGACTCGCCATTCGGCCCGACCGCTCTAGGTCGCCAAGACTGGGCTCGCTCAACTCTTCCTTCATACCCAAGATTTCTACCTGACTCGTCTCCCCTTGACGCCCGAGGTGATCACTTTGATATGCTTCCCATCACTATGCTTTATCCGGCTCAGGCTTTTGAGTCACCTGTGCCCATTCGGATTAGGGCCCACCTATCTAGCATCTAGCTTGGGCTTCGGCACGTGCTCTGAGGATTGCTCCTCTCCCTGGCACATGACTTGGGATTCATCCTACTCCATTAGTCCCCCTAGTGCCATTCCGTTTTGCTAACATTGGGAATGACGGTAAAGTTTTGGGTTTCAATCTTTTGTGTGTGTCGCTACCCATTTAGTCATTACGACCAACTACATTGAGCCTTGTGCAAAATCATTACCCCCTGTTGCTCACACATGGAGGTTCTAGATTCACCCATGGTCTTGTAGATCCACAATGCACGCATTGACCGCTCCGCCCTCGATTGTCGATTCGCTTCACATCAACAAATTTCTCTCATCTTCTGCCTAATTTTTCGAGTCCCTCTTCACCGCCTTTGCCATCGACAAATTTTCGATTCGCTTTATTCCCGCACTACTTACATCGTGAAATTGTCTAATGCATAGAGCAGATTCGTGTCTACATGGCCAAGTATTGTATACCCATAACACCGCCTTAACTATCTTCCTTACCTCCGCGATCGATTCGTGCCACGGTAGGTGATTCCTGAATCAACAAAATTTGTTTTCCTATATTCTCCCACCGGTCAGGAAGTCAAGCTACCGGCAAGAGGCCGTCTAGGGTCGAACACGTGATGGCTTTCCATCCTATTTAATGATTCGTGATCATGTTTGAAAATGGTGAGACTTTTTATTTGGATTTTTGACTCAGAAAACAGTGAGATCGGGTCAGTTCACTGTCAATCGAAATGCCTAAAGTGAAGTGAAATGGTGACCTCAAGGCTCGGGGTCACTAGCTGATAGAATGGTAAACACAGATGTCCTGGTTATAATCCTATTGGGTAAGGAAATGACATATATCAAAGCCAAAATCGGATCTTCGTTGACTATAAAACCTAACCCTAAAAACACCTCATTTGAGTCCAATCAACATCGAGCATTCAATGTTCCAACCGCTTTGAAACCTAGTATTTAACCTCATTTCAACAATGGCTCGAATGACATCTAAAGAATGTTATATCTACCATTAAGAATTAATCAACCCTAAAGCATGACAAGTATTGACCAAAGGAAAGACATTAAATAAGATTAAACCCTAGTTTGGAAAATTTGGAACCATAAATGCGATCAGGATTGGCCAAAGGCATGAGGACACTGCCAAACCACCAAAAACCAAACTAGCAACCCTCCTCTTCAAGGCTTTGAGGCTTAGCCAAGCATCCCTTGAGTTGTCATCCTCGAGGGTGTGTTTGGCAGCCAAGAAAACGAGAGAAAGAGGAGAGAGAAGAGAGCAAAATGTAACCTAAAAACTAAAGCCATGGAAAGCTTACAAAAATGAAAAGCTAGGGTTACAAAGTCAGTAGGGAGCTCATAGCCAACCTCAATGTGAAATGACAAAATGCCTAAAATATGAGATTATAATAGGGACAAAATGGTAATTAATCAAAACGTGGTCGTTTGGAATCAAAAACATCAAAAACACAGGGGCAACAATTTCGCTATGTAGTGAATTTCGCTATCATAGCGAAAAAAAACAGGCATAGCGAAATTCAAATTTTCGCTATGCACAGTAATTTTCGCTATGATGGGAATAAATCTCTCAGCTCACGAAGCCTATAGCACAGCTTAAAATTCTCGCTAGACTGCGAAATTTTCATATGGTTACGGCCTTTCGTGAATCCTTACAAATTTTCGCACGTATTACGAAATTCTGTTTGCCTCCACGCTCTCGTTTGCCACCGCATCTTCTTTTTCACTAACCCACCTCATTTTCATCTTTAGTTTATGAATCACCCCATGAACCCCGCTGATCAAAAACCCAGCTCCCAAGCAATCAAAACCGATGTTATTGTCAGGCCTAAAAAACCTAAAACAACAAAACAAACTCAAATGGAATCAGGCTAAGTGGACCCGCACATGTCAATTGGCTCAATTCATATGATTAGTGCAAAAGCACTCAAAACCCATTCAAATAGGGGTTCGTATTAGCACTTTTGGGCACTAATCACACCCCCCAACCGACACGTTGCTAGTCCCTTAGCAATACGGAAAACAATAAAGGTATGCATGCTGTGCTTTTACAAAAAGTGTATATTGTTCGAAAAGAGTGTGTACAGATAAGCTTTACCTTTAGTATGAACAATTTAGACCCTGAACGAAAACCGTCATAAGAGAACAAATGCCATATGAGAACAAGTTTTAGGGCAACATCGGTTCCAAGGAAGTCAACCTGAACTTCCACCAAAATCTAATTGTTCCTAAGGTAACCAGTTTGAGCCAATAAGATGCAAAGCTATTTCTCCCCAAACCTAGCTACTCGCCATGGCCTTAAACTCGGTTGACCAACCTAAATAGACCAGCTACACTTATTTCTTCTTGATTACATTGTAGGGTGCACGCTAAAACTCGAATTTCATCAGTCCATGCGACCCGGGTCCACCGATGACTCCCAACCAATTAAGGTTTGCATCGTCGTGATCGACCGACCACAACTTCTACTGTGCTTCACCCCGACTGTCGAATGACTTCGAGAATTAAGCACTTCCACAACTTCGCAAATCCTACCTATCCACCCGTGTAGCGAACACTCAAGTCGATGACCTCAACCACCATAGTTTAGGCATCGGGTTTTAGCGCTTTCGCCATATACCCGGACTCCGTGTTCGGTTTGGCAAAGCTGTCATAGCTTTTTATTCTTTTTTTTTCTTCTTTTTCTTTTTCTTTTGCTTTTTCTTTTCTTTTTCATTTGGAAGACTACATTGGTCTTCATTCACGGGTAACACAAAACCTATTATGAGTCGTCAATGTATCTAAGGTCAAGCTGCCAAGGGAAAGAGGTATATAGCTTCAACCTATTAAGTAATCCGTGTGCACTGTGTGAATTAGCTAAAGGGGGATGTACCAGGTTGAATACATCGAAATCTCGCATCGACCAAAACTTAATCATGCATGGAACTGTTCTACATCATGGTGTAATACAGGCTTCACTTTTCAACTCAAGGCAAGAGGGAACACAAAAAATGTATGCACAAAAACAATCCTGTAAAAGTTACAAAACAAAGTTTAGCATTGCAGGCATGGGCAATCCGCAAAACTAAACTCCAAATGTATGAAAATTACCTCGACCGACCATCATGGAATGAAAAGCTAGAGTATGGAACTAAGATCAAACATCGCGGGCAGGAGCGTGTTTATCTTCAAGTATAATGCAACCAGCTTGTTAACACAAAGCAAAGTCAAATGCCAAACTCGATCGCTACCAAAAATTTTTAAACAAAAAGAATTTTACCAAAACTAAGTTAATGAAATTAAGGCGGCTCTGAGACAAAGCAGGAGCCACCTTAAATGTGTGGACCGTGGAACTCATGAGGTCCATGTATGAGAATCTCCTCCCCGACTAGCTTGTCGCACAACATAAGGCTTCACACCTCCGTCCATCGACTTTGATCACCCTTTATCATTTGCTGAGTAAGTAAGTCCACCGAACTAATAGGGTGCTCACGAACTAGAAGGCATCCGGCCCATCGCGAATTTTTTGAGCTTGCCCTAAATAGATGGAGTTTGGAATCATACGAGGACTGGTCCCCCCATCAAATTCTCGCTCGCCATCATTCTGATCACCATTTTTTTTTATCTTTCCTTACACCGAACCAAGCAGGCATCATTTCGCATTTTTCCAAACTCTGCTGAGGTCATGAATCTTTGACTCGGCCCTACTTAGATCCATGTTCAGCTTGATTGCCCACCATGCTTTATATTCGATCTCCACTGAAGGTGACATGCCTTACCATGTACTAACCGATAGGTGGACATTCCAAGGATTGGCTTGAAAGCCGCTCAGAGGGCCCACAAGGAATCAAGCAGCCTGATGGACCGCCTTTTCGTTGTCACACCACCTTCATTAGAATGGTCTTAATCTCCCCGTTAGCAAAGTTCTACTTGACCACTTGTTCGAGGGATGGTAAGGGGTGGCCACTTATGTTTCACACCATATTTAGCCACGAGGTTTTCAAAAGGTTTGTTACGTAAATGTGAACCTCCATCACTAATAATGGCTTGGTAAATTTCTAACTTAAAAGATGCTTGCTTTCAAGAATTTAAGCACCACCTCGTTGTCATTGGTTTTGGTAAGGATTGTTTCAACCCACTTCGGGACACATAGTCCACTCCCACCAATATGGCATGACCATAAGACGCGGGAAAGGTCCCATGAAATCGATGCCCCAAACATCAATCTCGACCACTAAAATTGGGTTCACAAAGCATCATATGACGAGACAATTTCCGGCCTTGGCATCGATCACATACACCCAAGACATTTGGTATGCTTTTAAACAAAGAAGGCCAAGAACCGATCATGAAGACCTTCATTGTCGCTCTTCAGAAAGCAAAGTGACCACCACTGCACTCCCTCACAAGTATGGCTCGCACTTCGCTATTCTTCCCAGCAACACTTCCCGATTATCCGACCGCTATCACGTATTTAAACAAGAAGGGCTCTTCCCAATAATAGGAATGAATCTTCGCAAAGAAATATTTCCTATCATGTTCTTTCCAATCAGATGGGATTTCTCCTGTTGCGAGGAAATTGGCAATGTGAGCATACCAGGGAGCTTTTTCCAGCTGCATTAGTGATTCTTCAGGAAATTCATCATTTATGGGTGGGCTATGAGTGTTATGGGCTATCGTTAACCTTGAAAGATGGTCTGCCACAACATTCGCTACCCCCTTTTTGTCTTTAATTTGCAAGTTAAATTCGCGTAAGAACCCATCTGATAAGTCTCGCTTGGCATTTTTCTGGCCGTAAGGTATTTCAAAGCCGGAATGATCTCAGAAAATGATTATAATGTAATTCAAACTAAGTGATATGCTCAAATTTGTCTAATGCGCAGACTATTGCCAATCACCTTCTCTCGTAGTGGTATAGTTCCTTTGTGCTTCATTCAAGGTTTTGCTTGCATATTAGACTACATGAGGTTTTCCATCTTCTCTTTAGCCAAGTACTGCTCCAATAGCAAGATCGCTTGCATCACACATCACTTCAAAAGGCAACTGCCAATTAGGTGCTCGCATTATCGTGCAAGTGGGTCAAATGGGACTTCAGCTCTTCAAAGCCTCCCGCATTCTTTTTCCACACAAATTTGGCATCTTTTCTAGGAGCTTGTAGAGGGGTTTAGCAATCTTCTCGAGAAGTCTTTAATGAATCTTCTATAGAGCCACAGATGACCAAGGAATTGCTCAATCGTTTACATTTGTCGAGATGGCAGCTTAAAATAAGTTCAATTTTGCTTGTCAACTTCATTCCCCGCTGAAATAATGTGCCCCAAGACAGTTCTCGGGTTAACCATAAATGGCACTTCTCCCGCCTGAGCACCGTGCTCTTCTCTATGCACCTCACAGATGGCTTCAAGATTAGTAAGACATTCTTCAAAATCACCTCCATATACCTGGTGATATCATCCATGTATATTTCCATTGCGCTCCACCATATCGCAAACATACTAAGCTACATCTCCGAAAAGTGGTCGGGGCTAAAGACCAAAAGGCATCCTCCGTAAGCATATGTGCCAAATGGACAAGTAAAGGCGGGCCTTCTTCTGATCCTCCGTTCAATCTCTCTCTATCCTCAAAGTACCCTCACTACCCATCCAAAAAGCAATGTATCAGGTGTCCGAGACCTCTCAAGGAGCCGATCGATGAATGGCAACGGGAAGTGATCTTCTTGTTACTCATTGAGCCTCCTATATCTATGCACACCCTCCAACCTAGAGGAAGCCCGTAGACAATTCTTTCACCTTTTCATTTTACGCTTGTCACTCCCGACTTCAGCACCACTGGTCATTTACCTGCTTATCGTAAATGGGGTAAATGATACCGCTTGGAGCTAATTTCGGGACTTCAATGCTAACTACTTCCGCAAGGGGATTCAACCTCCTTTGTGGCGCCAACGTTCTTAGACTTTTCTTTCTAAATAAATGTGATGGGTGCGCATTGTTGTTTGATTTTTAAATTCGAAATTTTCCACCCCAATGCCTCGCTTGTTCCTTCGAGGAGGTGCAAAGAAAGCTATGCGCTTGTGAAGTGGTCAACAAGCATGAAATCACAACCGACATCACCCATTTTCTTCCAGAATGTATACTTAACCTCAACTAGGAGGGGTTTGAGCTCTAATCGTCGAGGTTCCTTCGTTCGTCACCGCCGGCCAGAGGTAGGATTTCTATTTTCCTCCTCCAAGACTTCGCACCAAGCTCATGCATCGAGGTTCTTGTTGCTCACAAGGCACTCGATAACCTCGTGGCTCAACACATTCTCGCACTTCACGGCCACACCGCTCACTGTATCACTATGCGCACTTCTTCACGTCCTCCTCGAATGCATATGCCTTTTACCCAAATGGAAGATATTCGCTCTAAGGTCATATTCTGGCAAACGTGAGTTGCATAACCCCATTCGACAATTTATTATGGCATTTGAAGTAGCCAAAAATGGCCTTCCCAATATGATGGGTACATGATTGGCTCCCACTGCAACCTACTGTCAAGTACAACAAAATCCACTGGATAGTAGAATCTGTCCACTTGTATTAAACATTCTCAATGGTCCGGGTATTTTAATAGACCTATCGTTAGTGACTGTGTGATGGAGGTGGGTTTCGCCTCCCCAAACCAAGTCATTTGTACATGGATACATGGAATATGGCAAAGGTTCACACTAGCTCCCTGCCCAATGCTTTCTACACTAATGCTCCAATATTAACTCGAGATTGTTGACATCCCGGCTTTATATTTTGCTAGAGTCTTGGTGCACTCAATGATAGCACTCACTTGTCTGGGCTAAAAGGCCTTTTGTTTACACAGGCCTTTACCGCATACAAGTCCTTCAAGAACTTTGCATGTGTGGGGACTTGTTTGATCATGTCGCGAGGAATGTTAACTTTCACTTGCCGTAAAACCTCCAACAACATTTCCATTGTTAACGGAATTTTCTTTTTCTGAGAGCCGTGGGAATGGAGGGGGCACACCGTCTTCACCTCTTTCCCTCTTTGTCGATCGCTTCTTCTCCGTGGACTCGCATCGTGGGAGTCGACGCTTGTGAACCTGACCGGCCCGCCTTACCACTTCTCAAAGTCACCACGCCTACTTCATCAATTCTTACACTGATCATTAAGGAGCCTATTTCATGCACTCCCTTCTCGATTTAGTGCTGTCCGGGAAAGAGATTTCCCTTTCGTAACCCGCACCGCCGGTCGGGACAACCCCGAAATCTCGGGAGCATATTGTCCATTTTCCGCCGACAGCTCCTCGATCGCTCAATTTTCTGATTAGTCTCGACATTCACCACCTTTCTCGTTCTTTCCACAAACGTGCCTACCACTTTCGCGAATTCAGGATTGCCCGCTTCAAATGTAAGGTTAAGGAGGAGGCGGCCGCGGGTTAGAGCCGTTGAGCCAAACCGCCAGGTTCTCGATATATGTAGGGGGTTTTGGCTTCCATGATAGGTTTGGATGATTTCTCCAATTAGGTTATAGGTGTTTCCATATGGAGCATTTAGGGGTGGCTTATTTTGACTCCAAGACATGGGCATGTTTCAATGCGTTCCCCAGATGACTATTTGACTAACAATTAAACAAGATGGTCAGATGCAGGTGTAACTCATTTACTGCAGATTGCGGTCAATTTCATTTCCATTTCCTCCAACCTTCGAAATAAAGTGGTCGCTTTCTTTGCTTTCATCTCTTGTCTTCTGGAAGTGCATAAATGCCCCCTTCGGTGGTTCAAGGCCTTCATCTTTCTCGCTCTCGATTCGGTTCATCCCATGCCTTGCAGGTTTCGCCACAGTTCAAAAAAGTCCATGGCCTCATCCGGTGTTTGCTCAAAAGTCACCTCCGCATTACGGTTTTTAAAAGTTGCTTCATGTATCGGAGACAGTACCATCATAAAAATGATTCACTAGCATCCATGTATCAAAACCATGGTGGGCATGCATTGATGCCCCATGAATCTTTCTCCCTGACCGATAAAAACTTCATCATTACAGGTCGTAGCAGTGTAGACTGCCTCTTCAAACCGTTGGTCTTCTTGCTGTACGCGTAACTTCTTCAAAACTCGGCTTAGTTCGCCCAATTCCTGACTGTCCTGGCCTCAATGAATTGAGCCACCCTTACCTTATCTTCATGTCGTGGGAAATGCTTTCAGCTCGAGCAAATCCATGTCGGCACCTCTTCCTTAAAAGTTGTGCATTACTTCGACACCCCTGGATATGAGTATATGATTCTTTCATTCTCCATTCCATGGAATGTGGGAAGTAGGCACTAAATAAGGTCTACCACCACGTCATCACAGGTGCAGAAGGTGCACTCAACCCTAGGAGGGGTAAGATGGGGTCCTCATCGACCGCATGTTGTCGATTCATGTACGCTGGTCGACTTCACTGCTCCTCCCGGTAGAGGATCCATTTGATCACTATGTACACCGATTTTCTACGCTTGCTCAACCCGCACACCATCTTGCAATTCACCCGATACCCTTCATCCTGTCGCATAAACACTGTGAGCACAAAATTCGACACAAAGAAAGAACACAAATGAAGCTTACAAAAAGTACTGTTAGCTACTTAAAAACCGATCAGAAGAAACAAAAACAATGCAAAGAATCGCTAGAAAACTGCGCTCAAAACAAATGAAATTCAAAAAGGATTTAGAAAGGTCACCAACACTTGTAAGGACGCGCGCCACATCAACCTCGATCATCCCGCAGTTTGCACCATCCGCAGAATCGGCGCCATTCGACCATGCCACTCAGGGTGATCCTAATCAACAAAATTTGTTTCCTATATTCTACCGTAGGGGCCAAGCTACCGGCAAGATAGTGGTTCAGGGTCGAACACGGGATAAGCCAATCCGCACGAATGATTCGCATCATGTTTGAAAATGGTGAGACTTTTATTTGATTCGACTCGTGAAACAGTGTGAGACGGGTTGTTCACTATTCGATCGAAATGGCGAAAGGGCGTGAAATGGTGGACTTGAAGGCTTAGTCACTAGCTTCATAGAATGGTGTTATTAAGATGTCCTCGGTTATATCCTCAAGATAGGGCAAATGACATATAGTCGTGCCAAAATCGACTCATTTTTCTGACTATAAAACCCAACCCTTCTCTCTTCCTCTTCTCAAACACCCTATTTCAGTCCAATCAACGCCGAGCATTCAATGTTCCAATCAGCTTTGAAACCTAGTATTTAACCTCATTTCAATGGCTCAGAATGACATCTAAAGAATGTCAATGCATCTACCATTAAGAATGCAATCGAACCCTAAAGCATGACAAGTATTGACCAAAGGAAAGACATTAATAGCATTAAACCCTAGTTTGGAAAATTTGGAACCATAAATGCAAGATCAGATCGCTAAAGGTACGAGGACACCGCCAAACCACCAAACCAAACTAGCAACCCTCCTCTCAATGCTTGAGGCCAGCCAAGCATCTCTTGAAGGTCATCCCTAAGGTGTATGGCAGCAAGAAAACGTAGAGGAAAGATGATAGAAGAGAGCAAAACATAACCTAAAAACTAAAGCCAGAAAGCTTACAAAAATGAAAGTTGGGTTACAAAAGTTGTAAAGGGGAGCTTATATAGCCAACTCAATGTGAAATGACAAAATGCCTAAAATATGAGATTACAATAGGGACAAATGGTAATAATCAAAACGTAGTCGTTTGGAACAAAAACATAAAACACAGTAAATAATTTTCGTTATGGGGAAGTCATTTCGCCATCATAGCTTAAAATTTTCATATGATAGAGAAATTTCACTATCATAAATCGAAAACAGTATTAGCGAGTCCAAATTTTTCGTTATGTGACAGAATTTTTCTATGACAGCAAAATTTCGCCATGATAGCTAAATTTCGCTTAACCTAAGGAAATTTAGGTGATAGCGAAAATTTCGCTAGGGATTGCAATTTTGGCAATCCCATAAATTCTTTTCGCACATGTTTAAATTCCCGTCTCCTTCCCGCGCCGCCGCTTTGCCAACGCATCTTCTTTCATCAATTCCACTTCACATTTCTTCATTTTGTTGATGAAACCATCGTGAATCCTCGCATTCAACACCCACTGACATCAAACTTGATATTATTGGTCGAGGCTCGCAAAAACCTCGCAAAATTGGGCCAAACAAACCTCGAAATGGAATCGGTACCTAAGTGGACTCCACACATGTCAACACTGGCTCACTCATATGATTAGCCGCGCAAAAGCACTCAAAACCTATCTTAAATAGGGTTCAAAATAGCACTTTTTGGGCACTAATCAGTGATAGGGCCTAGGAGTTATACAAGAAAGTTTAGACTGAGTAGCGTGTCTCGTAGATGGAGGTGATAGTATTTGACTTGCTCACAAAGCTCTCCGAGGTTATCAAGGTCCATGACGCTCTTGGTAACAAAGCCAAGAAAGTGCCTCAACTAGAGGCAGAAAATGCGGCCACAAGCGTACCAACTAGCTACTGAGTAACCTTCACCAATCTGAAGTTGAAGGAATTAGCGATGACCATAAGCTGGAGGTAGAGTGCTTACGCCAGCAACTGGAGGCCAAGGACTCTTTTTGTGAGGTAGAAAAGCTATGAGTATTGTCCAAACTCTAGGCGAATTATAACACCAAACTACCTGTACTTTATGATGAACAATACGACCTTAGCTACTAGGATGGTGTTTCCTCTTGTGAGCGCACTAACTGTCCGGGGGCAGACTCTATCGCAAGCCCAGCTCCATTTGAGCAAGAGTCGGCCCCTTCACTCACAGCACTTGAACCCACTATTGAAGAAGCATGGACCATGCCTGTGCCCTCAGGCGAAGGGTCATCTTGTGGGACCGAGGCGACTGGCTCCGAGCCCATACCCATTATCCAGGAAGAGCTACCTCCTGTTTTCGAGAGTGTCACTATTATCCTTATGAGTCGCCTTCCCCAACCGCTGTCCCCTATTCCTATCAGCAGGAGGATGTAAATTGACCGCCATGGGCTTGTCCCCTCGCATGCAAATATATAACATGGATTATTTGGTATTTGTTCTGTTCTTTTTTCCCTGTGGACTCTCCCGTCCCCGGTGGTATTCACTCATCTCGTCACATGCATTTTTTCATGGAGATGCACTTTTAGGTGACCATTCCAAGGAAAGTGCCGAACTCTGAGCCTCTTACCAAGGATATATCGAGGTCGCCCGAGTATTGGGCTCGTCCTAAAGCATTGCACGAAGGAGGCCTAAATATTGGATTCATCTCATGGTAAGGAGGTTACCCGAGTACTGGGTTCATTCAATGGAGACCATCTCAAGGAAGTCACTCGTGCATTCAGGGAGATCATCTCATGGAGACCATATTAGGGAGCTCGCCCAAGTAGAAGGCTCATCTCAAGGAGCCCATCTCAAGGAGATTGCCCGAGTAGCCGGATCAATTACAACAAGGTCAAACAGAAAGAATGAATCATAGCACGAATAACTTTTAACATCTCAAGTAGTCTAATAGATAGCATTGCAAGTAATATAATAGATAACATTGCAAATAATTTAATAGATAACATTTCAAGTAACCTAATAGAGGTTCGAAGCGTTGGCTACTTCGCAAAAACTTCTATTTAACATCCCACATAGTGTAAAACGTCACAAGTTACTAAAAGTACTTTTTAGATAGTGGCCCCAGTGGTTTGAGACTCACTCCGCCTCCCCATGTCCAGATTCTCGCATGCCCTGCATCCATCGTCCATGACACGCAGGGTCCTTCCTAATTAGGGCTGAAGCCCCGGTCCGAAGGTCCCATAGAGGACGACCTTTAGAAAGGCCTTGGGCTCAATGAGCTCCCCTATCTACCAAGCAATCCCAGGTTGATACTCCTAGCCACACCCACTCTGGCAGCCCTGCTCCCTTTTTCTTCCGGCTCATTTAGGGTCGCCTGTTTCGAGCTGGGCATGGTTGTTTGAGCGGAGTGGCTTGAGCTCAAATTCAATTCCAGATTCAGGCCTCAGCCAAAGGCAAAGGCGCATGGAGTCCCCAGAAGCCGTCTCGAGCTGTTCTAAGAAGCCCAAAGGGCTACTGGTAACTCATCCACCCACTTCCCTTTTTCCATAGTGAAAATCTTTTTCAAGTATCTGAGCAGCATCTTGTTCATGACCTCGGCTTGTCCATTATATTAGGGATATCGAGATGAAGAATATACATTTTTTATTCTGTACTTGGTACAAAATTACTAGAATGCCCTACTAATAAACTGCGACCCATTGTTCGAGACCAAAGAATGAGGAACATCGAATCTGCACACTATATTTCTTTACATGAACTAGATGAGTTGTGTCGCAATGACCTGTGCATATGCTTCCACTTCCTCCCACTTGGTGGAGTAATCATGGCAACCAACATGAACTTTCGTTGGCCCATTGCCAATAGAAAAGGCCCCACAATATCTATCCCTCATTTATAGAAAGGCCATAGGCTTGTCACGGAGTGAAGTGCCTCGACTGGAACATGGATGACGTTTCCAAACCTTCGGCACACATCACACTTACACACAAACGCCTTTGAATCCTACTTCATAGTCGGGTAGTAGTAACCCTGAGTTATAACTCGATGGCCCAACGGTCGCCCTCCAATGCGCGTTCCACACACGCCTTGGTGAAATTGCTCCATAACCAACACGACCTCCCCCCGAGGCAAGCACCTAAAGTAAGGCCTTGAGAACAAACGTCTAAATAGTACCCCGTTCAAGAGGGAGCACCTTGCTACTCGGGCCTTCACCTTGATGGCCTCGGCATCTAATCTTTAATAAATGTTCCATCCACCGATAATTCTTTGATGGGCACCATCCAGCATCGCTATTCGCTTCATCTATATAACCGTTGTGCTCTAGATGGATGCTTGATCCATAACGCCTACCTCCACGTTGCACGAGTGCAAAGCACTTGTTGCCAAGTTAGCAAGCGCATCCGTCATTTGATTCTCTAACCTGGGGAAGTGCGTTACCTCGATACTTTAAATCCAAACTAAAAAATTCGCCAACCCAGATATCGCCCATCCTCTCATGTCGGGCCTCTTATTCTCCTCAGTAGCTTGCAATGCTACTTACTGGAGTCCCATCACATTCATTGTCGCTATTGAGAGATTCTGCCACCTTTAGCCTTAAGATCGCCCACTGGCTTCACTGCGACTCCGTGAAGCTCGAGCTTCACTTGCTTATGCTATGGTCGACCACGTGCCCCAGGATGATCCTAACACCCCTGCCTTGCACTCGGGACGAGCCATCAGTCTCGAGTACCCACTTTTCATCACCATCACCCTAGTTATGTACCTCGAATCTTCCATAATGGTCGCCATGACTCCTGCCCCACCCTAGTTCTACCACTCAATGTCACCCACTGGCTCTCTATTGCCCATTTCAATAGCCTCCCGGACGAATCCGGCTTGTGGAGTATTACCTTGATCGGTGAGCCCATGAGCACCATAATGGTATGGGCCTGAAAATACGATTAGAGTTTCTTTGCTGTCACTCTAAGAGCTAGTACCACTAGCTTAAATTCCCGAGCACCGAATTTACTCCTGAGTGCCTCCACCAGACAAAATAATGCCTCTGCCCCCCGGTTCATCCATCCTCACTAAAGCCGCAGATTGACATACCGCCGAGGAAGACAAAAGATATATCCTTCCCCCTTCAACCGACCAAGAAACATAAAAAGGGAAGCCAATGTACTTCTACTAAAGGTCAAGACGCACTTAAAGCCCCCATCCCTTGTATCCACCCCCTTAATGGTTAAAGGTTGCAAATGTTCCTAATAATTTAAATGAACTAGAAGGGCCCAATCGCCTGGTGAGGGACTGTATTTCTTTCTTGGTCGTTGGGGGCTTCATTTGATTGATAGCTCAGACCTTCCCTGATGCCATATGAATCTCCCTTTGGCTGACTAGGAAACCCAGGAAGTTGCTTGAGCTCACCCCAAAGGCGCATTTAGTTGGATTCCAGCACAATTGATGCTGCCGAAGTAAGGAGAACACTTTTTGCAAATGATTTAGATGATTTGCTCAGGCCCATGACTTTACTAGGATGTCATCTATATAAGCCTCGACGGTTCTGCCTAGCAAAGGTTCAAAGACCCGAGACATCATGCACTAATAGGTGGCCCCGACATTCTTTAATCCAAATGGTATGACCCTATAGCAGTAAATACCAAAAGCGGTTTTTGGCTCGTCGAGAGGGTACATAGGGATCTAGTTATAGCAAGAGTAGGCGTCAAGGAAGGATAAGAGTGTAGACCCTCAATTTTGCCCCTCAACACTTGCATTTATCCTATGGGTGTCACACTCACCCATCGTTCTCATATAACACTATTAAAAGCCCTTTAGGCTTAGTCTGCCTCTGAGCCGGTGGGCTTCTCAGATGCGGTCCGTTGAGTGTGTGTATGTAGTTCACTTTAGAGTGTCATCATGGATTATTTTTTATTTATTGGCATCGTACATAGGAAGAAAGTGGGCCCCGAGGTTTTAGCTCAATCAAAGCTTATTAGAGTATGTCACCCTGAGCACTTGCTTGTTTCGACTATATCTCCCTTTGTCCGAACTCCTAATTGTTCACCTGCTTGTTTTGTTGGATTCCTTATTTTCTGCTGAGCTTGTTAAAATTCATAATTTTTGTCAAACTGTTTTACTAATTGGTTTGATCGGTTCATCAAGGCGCATTTATATAACACTCGTTTTTTGCGATTTCGTGAGCAATTCTCTTGTTTCGATCATATCTCTCTCATCCGCACTTGGAATGGTGCAATCGTTTTTTGTTGGTCTCCTAATTCTTCAGGAACATTCTGTCAAAATTTCATATTTTCCTAAACTGGTCGACCAAGTTGGCATCCGTTCAACCCGCTAGTCAGCGCCTTGTGTGGGAGCGTTGTTGTTTTTATTTTGGAGCCCAAATCCTATGCAGACATGGTTCTGGCCCATAAGCTCCAGCTCGACCATGGGCAGTATTAGGGTCCATTTTGGGCCTTGCTTGCTGAGATGCAGCCCACCATGAATCCACATGTGGATACTTATAAGCAAGTCGAAAACTTAAGATATTCCGCACTGTATGGAAAAAATGAGGAGGGGAGTTAATAGGGAAGCTAATTCCGAGACTGATTGCCTTTTCCAAAGCTTGAAGGTGGAAACACTGTGAAGGATCGAGGGCTGAGGTGGGAATCGGTACAAAAAAGAGAGAAAGATCAAAGTGAAGTGACCTTGATAAGTAATTTTTCCTGCTTGGACGCACATTTGATGATTTTTCTGATGCTTATCTTGGTTTCTTTTCAAGGCTTTGTGGAAGAAGTAAGAAATAGACCTGCTCCACTCTACTCTTTTAAGGGATATTCTGACCAAATTGTATGTTTTTTCTCAACCATTTGAACCGGTTTTCACGCTCATACGTGAGAGCTCTGCTCACGCTTATGCCGGCAGTCCTCATGAAAACAACGGATTGTTTGATTGGTTCTCACTATCCGAGCCGAGAATCAATCGCTTGTTTTGGTTAGATTCCTGACTCCTTGAGAAAGGTTCTGACCATTTTGAGAATCATTCCCAACCTGCCTAACTACAGGAAACCGGATCATTTGGTTCATGAAGTTCAGTTTTTTAGAAAAGCAGTTTGGGTGGGTTCCGCTTGTTTGCGTTGGTTCTGGTCATTCTGAGTCAATTGCACTGCTTGTCTTATGGTTAGATTCCTGACTCTATGAGAAAAGTTATGACAAAGTTTGAGATCTTTTCTCAATAGTCTAGACTGGTTGGGAAACCGGAATGAGCCGGTTCATTGCTATTTTCCTGAAGGGCGGTTTGGGTAGTTTGCTTTGTTTGTGTTGGTTCTTGGTCATTCGGAGTCGGAATTGCACTCCGTTTGTCTTGTTAGATTCCTGAATCTGTGAGAAAAGTTCTGACAAGTTTGAGATCTTTTCTCAACAGTCTAGACTGGTTGGGAAACCGAATGAGCCGGTTCATTGGGTTAGGTTTTCCGAAATGGCAGTTTGGGTACTTTGCTTTGTTTATATTGGTTCTTGGTCATTCGTAGTCAGAATTGCACTCCGTTTGTTTTGTTGGATTCCTGACTCTGTGAGGAATTTTCTAACAAAGTTTCAGAATTTTTATCAATCGGTTGGACTTGTTGAGAACCGATTCAACCGGTTGTGGAAGATGTACCATGGCAGCCCCCTATTTTAGCATGTTTCAGTCCCGAATCTATTATGGCGTGCTCTTAGTTGCCCCAAGGAACCTGTAGGCTGACTTTAGGGTCTGAGTTCAGTTTCGATTTGAACAAAGTGGGGTAGTGGGCAATGTGGGATTTGTAAGTATGGTTTGGTTTAGATTTTGGAATGAAAGCAGCAGCAAACCACTGTCTCCTTTCGCACCGCTTCCTTTCTTTCGTATGGGATCCAATATTTGGTTTTAAATGCATGATGTATGATGTACTATTTTCCCTCTTATTCCCGCATGGCTAGGGACTTCAGTACATGCTTAGGCTGGCATTTGTTTTCATATGCGCATATTACGGTGTTTCTGATTTTGACATATGCGCGATGCATTTGAGCCTTTTGACCTAATTCTTATGCACACATTATTAGGGGCCACAGGTATATGCTTTAATGTTGGGTAATGAATTTCATGGATGTTTATGTTTGGGTGTCATGCATGCTTATGTTTGTTATTAACCTTGATAGCGCTTGGGCTGGGACCATGTGTACACGCGCTATTTGCCCTTTGGTTGAGTAAGCTTTACATGCTAGATACCACTAGGGTTGGGTCTTATCTAAGCTGTATGTTTAGCCTGGGGAGACTATCTCGATATGTGACCCATATGCTCCTACATACCCACCACTAGTAGAGACCGAGTTCGGCCTGAGGGTAAGTACCATATGAGGTACCTTCCGAGCAGGGTAACCCGACCCCGACTCCGTGAATTAGTTTTCGCACTTTTTCCATACCGAGTCATCAAGCTTTGCTCTTACTGTTTTCCCTTTATAAAATACCAAAAGTAAGTGGCTTACCCACAGAAAATCACCCTCCTCGGGACGGATTTTCTAGTACCAAAATCAACCCACATTTTTCTTCCATTTAAAGCTAGTCGCACTATCAGGATCTGGGTAGGGTCCACAATTGACGACTCAAATTGGACCTAACTGCATCTCTCAAGGTTTCATAAGAGGATCAAGCTTGAACTTGAGTTGTATATTACTAATATGGCTCGATCGAGGCTCTTAGGTTACATAGATAATTGACTCGATCATACACTTGATTGGTATTTGGCTTGCATTTGTGATTTGTTGATAAGCCAGGTAAGTTCACCGTCTAATTATGCATGCTTTCTCATTATTAATTGGTATCTAGCCATAACACTGGGGATTAGCTTAGAGGATCGAATGTATGCTGATTTTGTGATAGGCTTGCTCTTGTGCATGATTGTTTGCTGCATGACTGCTCCTTCCCGCATGACTGCTTGTCGCTTGTGTTTAAGGCATGTGTGTATCCCCATTCGAATCACGAGTCTGGTCGCCATTCTCGCGGGATTGCTTATGCTTGGGAGTTATTCCCAAATCGTTTGCCTTGACCCAAGCTAGTTTGGAATAGGGTCTAGTATATGGCTATATTGATGTACGGAGCACTATGCGAGATGACGGATTAACTGAGCAATGAAGACCGTGGAGGCTCGAAGCCAGATTTCATGGATACATGTGTGGCCAGTGTGTCACTTTGATTGTTGATTATGATCTCAGGTTGTGTATCCTTGTGGGTACGGTCATATAGCCTTTTAGGACTTTCCTCTTTTGTTAGCTTCGGAGCCATCTTACCCCTAAGGTATTACCATGTCGACCCGCCCCGCGCATGTGGAGCCATTTATCGATTATTAGATGTTAACATCACATGTCACCATTTCTTAGAGGATTTCATTGTGGGATTGCATACCGATTGATTTCCGATTGATAGTCACTGGGACCGACATGCCCCTTACTTCTTTCCGTGATTATTGATTAAGAGCAACCCGGGTTCCGAGCTTGACTGGATCGGAGGCAGACTTCACAGGAGATTCAGATCCACGCGCTAGAACATACATCAAACATGAGATACGACCCCGGCGACGCTACTATCGACCGCCTAGCCGATTATCGATACCATGGCATTCTCCCGGATGCTATATTGGGACCGGGACAAGGATTTGATGGGCATCAGCCCAACCATTGCCAATTTCTCGAACACCCCGCATGACTCTACCCCACTTCCACTAACACCACCACCATCATCTCAACCCACTATACGCCAGAATACACGCTTCCACCTCCCTCCACCACCCCCACCATTATCCGGACTCCACCGTACGCCAGACTATACAGCCCACCTCCACCACCACCACCGGTTCAATCAGCCCCGCAGTTGGAGCTTGTTCTACATGGTCGAATGAGACCATGCCAGTTACCTGTCAGGACCCCCGCACCGACATTGATGACACTAAGCCGCATCGATAGGATTGAGTAGAGGACTGTGTCTCTCAGATGTTTCTGATGGGGTTATAGGTTGGGACGGATATGATGACCTTTCAGTGGTAGTCTTGCCAAGAGCTCGCATGCCCCACATTGAGAGGTACACTGGGATAGGGTGCCCCCGTATTCACTTGCAGTTATACAACGTTGTTATGCGCGGGCATAGATTGGATGAGGCACAGATGATCATGCTTTTTCCTCTGTCGCTGAGTGGTGCCGCCAGCTGTTTGCATCATTCATTGGACCTCTTCGAGGCAGAGGGACATGGGCCGATTTGGGGGACAAGAGTTTATCGACAAGATTCTTTTTAATACTGTAGTGGACGATCCCGAAGAGTTAGGCCCTCAAAGTGCAGGCCGGATGAGTCAATCACTTCATTTATCTCCGATGGAGGATAAGATAGCATGTATTATAGATAGACCCTCGTAGCACGAATGTATCGAAGATGATTATGCGTTAGCCTTCGCCCGCTTGCTGTGCATCTCATTGGTTCCCCACGCATGCATTCTCGATCATCGTTCAGCCCTTTATGGCATTGAGGAGGGCATCTGAAGATTATAGCGCATTCTTCCTTCGCCTAAGGAAGAAGCCGGTCGTGACCCGCACTATCGATGCGTTGCGCTTACTGGCATGACAAGACACAGATCCCCACTGCCACCTCCGTTTCACGCGCCGACACTCTACCGTATGACAGCGACGCATGTACTCGCCACTTTCAGCCGCTGGGCCTACTTTTCTGCCATTCGCCACCACGCCAAGATATGCTGCACGAAGGCCTTCAGAGGCCACTTGTACAAGATCATCAAGAAGATAGAGTAATCGCTTCCGCCGAGGCCGGCTAGGCAGTTTACACAACTCAAGATGCCACTGAGCCGAGCATTTCAGAGATTGGTTGAAGGGGGTTTGATTATTCCACTACCACCCGTATTCTTTCACCACTACAGCCTACTCCCACTGATTCAGGGCGCATCTTCACCGTTCTTATCACAAAGAGCTATCATGATACGTAAAGTACCAGCCGATCAGCACGCTATTCAAAGACTCGATTGATCAAGGCTTGGCTGATTTAGACGCCCGGGCCGTGACTATAGACCCGCTACCCACTCATGACACTAGAGCTGTACTCCACCCCCGGGGGGTGTACATTTGATTGAGTATTCAAGAGATGAGATATTCATGATGGGGCAGCTCCTTCGCATCAGGCGATTTGAAGACTTTTTCTGCACTCCCCTAACCTGGGGCTACACCTTACTCTTTGGTATATGGCATGGAGGCAGTGCTGCCTGTTGAAATTGAGATAGGATCCTTGAGTAGCATTAGAGCATCGGATATCTAAGACTGAGTGGGCTCGCCTTATGATCGCCAATTGATGAGGAGACTGAGGGCAATGATCATGTTCAAGCTTATCAAAGGAAAATGACCCGCATTTGGAAAAAACAAGCCTGTGAAGTTTCAAAAAGGCGACCTAGCCTCAAGGTCCTCGGGGATTGATCAACCACCCGAGGTAAGTTTAGACCGACCGAGCTGCCTTATGTCATCCGAGAGATCCCACTCAAGAGGGAGCAGCCTGTCGATAGACTCGACGAAACTGCCTGCCTGGGAGTCAACAATGTGGATCAGCTAAAGGAAGTTTGGCGTGAGATCATGGTCAGCAGATAGTAGTGGCCATTACTTGAGTAGCCATATTCCCTATTACACACCCATACATTGGAGCATATCTATTGCTAGCCCTTTTTGAGCCTACGCTACTATTATGGCTCATTCTTCATCTCGCCTGCATACTTTTTCTCGACCTGGGTCAGAGTCTACCCTTGTACGCTTTCATTATTATTTGATATGTGAACATTATGAGCATTGTGACATTCTTCGCTTGTTCTTTCGCATCATTGCTCGTTTCTTTTCTTCTCCATTTCAGATTTTCATACCATCTATCTTTGAGTCTAGTTTCTATCATTCCTATTCATTTCATACGCGATGACGTGTTTCTCATCCCGAGCTACTACCAGGTTTGTCGCGACCTCGCTCACGCATGGGTTTTGATATGGTCTTAGGGGTTGAGAGGACCATTTAGGCTTCTGGAGGTTTGAGGTGTTCTTTCATTGGATTGTGTTAGTATGGCATTCACCATTTCTTGGTGGTTTAACAAAGAAAAAACAAAAACAAAAAAAAACAAAAAACAAAAAACAAAAAAACAAAAAAACAAAACAAAACAAAAAAAAACAAAACAAAAAAATAAAAATAAAAATAGTGTTTTGTTTGATATTCTACTCATTTAGGCTCGAGAGATATTATTCTCCGAGGGTCGAGTGAAAGCATTAAAATGATCTTTTCTCCATGGATCCGGCAACACATCGGGTATTTAGTTTGGGTCATTTCGCACTAGGTCCCCCGGATCATTACCGCATCACCACCCCATCTTATAGTGACTTGCTTTGACTACTCTCCGACGCCCCGGGATGAGTTGTCTGTCGTTGTCACATTGCCACATTTGTATCCCACTTTTGTTTCTTTCCTCTTTTTTTTTTTTTTTTGCTTTATCCATTCATCATTTTCTTATCCCTTTCGCCTCTTCTACTCTTATCGATCGCTGCCTCACTCTTAAGCGATGTGTCCTTTGGTGCACTTCACTTGTCATTTCACATTGTTCATTCGGATGTTGGTTGAGTCACCTTGCTCACATGATCCTTTGATATTTGACATTCCGCTGCATGCTCGCGTATTTATCGGGTATTTCGGGGCCTTTGTTTCCAACATGTCATTCACCTTTCACCCCGGCCTACATTATGGTCCGAGTCGTAAGAATCCTAGACGGTATGAGATCTCTGTTTGCTTCGGTTATATAACGCGACAGCCCAGCTCCATCGATTGAGTGACGATGTCGATGTGTCTCTCGTTTTGGGAGTATCGAGGGTCACATATTGCTTCTCCATTCAGTTTGTTTACCTCAAATCCATGATTAGATACAGATGATATAGAGAATTGGGGCCATTGATAACATCTTAGCTTGATGCTTTGACACATTCACACTAGGGCATATCTCCATCTTTTCGTGTTGGCTTCGGCTCTTACGCATGTACACTGGCAGCCCATTTCTCCTAGAGATGTTTTACCCAAGTTTTAAGACGCTCTACATGCAAATTCTGTAGTTTCTTCATACAAAGATAGTTCTTCTAAGGGCCTAGGGTAAGATCATCACACTGGCCAACTCGGTCAGGGTGCACACCGCACACACCCCATATGTTGTCTTGTTCGCTTGTTCAGACAATCAAGCCTTCGTAAATTTATTTCGTAGTTTTTTATCGAGGTACCCTGTATATCGACAGCACACTAGTGGCATACCCTATATCGCTTTTGGGTGGATATTGATGTTGTGGAATAAAATGGATGATTTTTCACGAATGAATGATTGTGATGTTTTCATTTTCTTCGACTTCCTTTGACCGCATGTGCAATTAGCGGGATTTTGACATGGCATCCCTTCCCGTTTTCTTTGATAGGCATAACCCCCTTTCACATGTGGTCACATTTCATGAAGATCGTCTCTGGCGTAGGCGCATCTTCTTCTCTTCCATCTTGTTAGTGGTGTTTGTGTTTCTTCTCGCTTGTCATCTATTAGCACTTTCTCGACGTCACACCTGGGGCATACCTTTTGTCATCAAGGTCGCATCTCAACTACATCCTAAGTCTCCCCATTATGCTCCAGCTCTGGTCAGGTCATCCACATTCGCTTTAGTTCGTCTAGAGCCTTAGTTTTGGCATCCCCTATCCCTTTTTAAACTGGGTGGTTCTCCAGTACTCGCCCGGATTCTACTCCTTCTCCGATCCTTCTCCCGGTACTCATCCGGGCCCTTCTCCTCGGTACTCATCCGTATTTCTATTTTTCCGATACGCCTAATCCCACCTTTCTCGGGAGTACTTTGACCCTTCTCCGTACTCGCCTGCATTCTATTTTTTCGATACCGCCGCATCCCACCTTCCGGTACTCACCCGGACCCTTCTGGTACTGTACTGCATTTCACCTTCCCAGACTCTCGCCTCGGATCCCACATTTCCGAGCACTCTCCAGATCCCCATTTCCGATACACTCGCACGGATCCTACCCCAGACTCCAACCGATTTTTACCCAGACTCTGACCCTGAACCCACACTCCCAGATCCCACATCCCAGATTCTCTGGATCCCCATCTGGTGATCAGCCTGATCCCACCTTTCCCACTCACCCTGATTTTGACCCGACTGCCTGATCCACCCACTTGATCTACCCACGCCCCGATCCCCCATTTCCGCAGATCACCCGATCCCAATCTTTCTAAGACTCACCCTGATTTTACCTCCCTGCACTCCTCGTCTGATCCCACCTCCTAAGACTCGCCTAGATCCTACCTTTCTCCTGAGACTCAATCGATTTTCCCTTCCTAAGACTTACCCGGATTCTACCTTCCTGACTCACCTGGATTTCTATTTCTCGAACTCGCTCTGATTCTACCTCTTTCCTGCATCCCTGATTCCACCTTCCTGACACTCGCTGTGATTCTACCTTTTCCGATACTCACCTGGATCCAACCTTTTCCGATACTTGCCCGAACTCTTCTCCAGAGCTTGCCCGGATTTCCTCACCTTCTCTAACATTGTAACGCCCCAAAAATACCCTAGAATTTTTATAATAAATTTTTTTATATATTCTGGGTATGAATTAAGCCAAACTTAGGTTTTTCCGAAAATCACATAAATTGGACAAGTTATGAAATGATAAATTTAGTTAACCCGGAAATTTTGGCACTAGAACAAGGATAAAATTGAGATTTACAGGTATAAAATCAAAAAGGGAGTAGAGATGGGGCCATAGTAGAAATAAAAACAAGTCGAATTGCATAAAATTAAAGATATGAGGGGCCAGCTTGTAATTTATGAAAAGAAAATATAAAAATGGAAAACAAAGTTAAAATCATTGGTCTCCAATTTTGCCCAGTAAAACCGTGAGAGGGGAGAAGAAGGAGAGAACAAGAGGAAAAAGAGGAAGAAGAAGGAGAAGGGGAGAGGAAGATCAAAACTAAGGTATTCATCTTAGATCAAGTGTTTTGATTTCCTAAGGCTTTGTTTTGGAGAATGGTCCTCTCTTGTCTAGGGTTTTGGTGGGAAGAGGATCAACACAAACCCTAACTTGTTGAGGTGTTGTGGGTAAACCCCATATGGTACAAGATAATCATAGAATCCTCACTTTAGGATGGATCCAATACACTAGAATTTGTTAGTGGCTTGTAATAAAACCCTAACTAATCATCATGGTTGTTGAGGATGGTCATAACCTATGTTGGAATGATCTTTGAAGAAATTCATGAAAGAATTTTGAAGAAATATATGTAATTGAAAGAGGAATTGAGTAGAAAAGAGATCTCAAGTGAATTTGAAATGCTCTGATGTGTGTTTGAAGTGTAGAATTGATCGGATCAAAGTATAAAAAATGTGAGAAACACACGCTTTAAGGCATTGGTGACTTGTACTGGTACACTTTGAAATTGTACCGTACACTGTTTTTGGTCATTTTTGGCCAAAGTGTACCGGGTACACTTTAGGGGTGTACTCGGTACACCCGCGCCTCGGGTTTCGGCCTCGACTCAGTTTTTGTATTTTGGTCATAACTTGCTCATTTCTTATCCGATTTGAGTGATTCAAGTGGCTACGTAAAATAGACTTCAAGGAAAACAAAACTTAAAGAATAGGCATCGCCAAATTCTGATCCTAAGAGGCCTACAAATTCACTCAGCATATGTGCAAGCCAAACTCTGCTATCTCAGCTTTGAACATAGAGTAGTCCTGGTCGCTTTTGTAGACATAATCCTGAGTTTCTAAGGTTCGAACAAGTGATTCCAATTGGAATAGTCCCTAGCACCTTAGATTTAAATTAGTATAAAGAGATAGTGTCAAAACGTAGTTAGAACCCCGGAAAAATTAGTAATACAAACTGTCCCTGTAATCGGCAATTGATTAGTTGGCATGAAAATGCCATAACTTTAGTTGACAATTCAATGGGAATGATTCCAATTCCTAAGTAAAGTAGACTCATGTGGGAACAAGAATGAGTCTACAAAAAAACGTATCAGATCACCGCCGCAGCTTTGTTTGCCTCAACGATATTCGCCAGTACGATTATTTGCATAATCACTAAGAGTGAATAAATCAGGATGACTAAAGTGGTGAAGGCATAACCTGGCCTAGGATTGACATCGAGAAAGAAACGGAATCGATAATTGTTTGTTCTCTCGACTCTATCCTTAATTCAAGTATTTTGGTAGTTTACCAATTAACTATGAATGAGAACATGAATCGAATTGAATGAGTATGTGATATGATTATGTAGACTGAGTATGTCTTTAAAGATAATACGAAAGTGAATATGAGGATCGAATGTGATAATTGACAACCGAATGAAAAGCGAATGATGATAAAGACGTGGATTCACCAAACGAACCGCTTGAATTGTGAAGTGAATAATATACTAAATATCGCCCCGACGTGGATGCACCCACCCAGATCTCGCAAAGGCACCTCAAATTTCCCAATGTCCCACTCGCGGATGCACTAATCGGCATCCGTCAGATGGCGTATGGTATTGAAGAAATGTCCCATCATGGATGCACCAATCGCATCTCGCCATGATGGCATATGGCATTTAAGTGATACCACGTGTCGGGATGCACCAAACGGCATCCGGCATGATGGGAGACCGAATAAGTGATACCACGTGTCGGGATGCACCAAACGGCATCCGCCATGATGGGAGATAGAATTGTAAATGTATAAGCACATTACCGGTCGATAATAATAAGGGCAGGATTCATCAAACGAAATCCGCCAGAAATTGTGAATCGAATAGTCAAGGTGAAATAGCCAACGTTGACGAGTGTAATGAGATATTTTTATGGATATGTATGAATATCATGAAATGATTTGTACATTGAAAGCATGAGTATATGTTGATATATTAGGCATAGTTTAATGATAAATGCTTGCCGAGTTAAATTGAATATGGAATAGAACTGTATAGAACCACTAGGCATGAAAATGCTTAGCGTGTAGTTTTAACTATGCGCAGTATCGAATAAGCAAAGAGAAGAAGCCCAAGATCAAGCAAGTAAATACAGAGTCATAGAGAGTACTACAGATAAGTGTATTCTCCGACTCGCATATCATCTTTTGAACAAGTGGTGTTTTGTAAACAAAAAGGTTAAACTTCGAAACTTGATTTTTTGTGTATCATCTGAAAGAGTATAGAATGATTTTCTTGTAAATGTATTTTGTTAATATTTATGGGCCTACAGAATTACTTTGAATTTGTAAATGATTATGGGCTTGCCCAAAACTGAAACAGCTTCCGCAACAAAATGAATTAATAAAATGTTTTGATAAGATAAATGAAAACGTCGGAGTAAAACCGCCCGCCTGATCCACCATTCGCTTCGGGCCGGGATTCGGTCGCGACACTTTGAAAAAATAAAAATTTAATAAAACGAGTCTAAAATAAATAAACCGGCGGTCCCGCTCTGGGTCACCGCCTTCTCGGTCGATTCGCTTAGGGTCGCCACAAACATCGCCCTGATTTCATTATCTTTGGTATTGTGCCCGGATCACTCATCTTCCCAAGCATCGTACTGGGTTTTCTTTAAGTCCTTCAATCGAGCTGACTTTGTCTGCTAACCTTCGCACTGTGTAAGGACAAAATTGTTGGTCATCCTGGGTTCTTCACTAGAATTCATTTCACTCTTGCATCGCTTGCACTTCTCGTTAATCTAATGATTCACTCGCTCATTCACTTACCAAGAGGGGCATATTTAGACCCTCACTTGCCCCTCAACACTTGCATTTATCCTATGGGTGTCACACTCACCCATCGTTCTCATATAACACCATTAGGGCCCTTTTAGGCTTAGTCTGTCTCTGAGCCTCGGGTGGGCTTGTATGCGGTCCGTTGATTGTGTATGTAGTTCACTTTAGAGTGTCATCATGGATTATTTTTTTGCTATTGCACGTGGTATAGGAAGCAAGTGGGCTCCTCGAGGTTTTAGCTCAATCAAAGTTTATTATATAGTGCCAAATCTGAGCACTTGAGCTTGTCACTATATCTCCCTTGTCCGAACTCAGAATTGTTCACTGTTTGTTTTGTTTGATTCCTTATTTGCCAAGGAGGTTTCTATTAAAAATTCATAATTTTTGTCAACCGTTTGACTAATTGGTTTGACTGGTTCATCAAGGTAGTACGTATATTAAATAATCGTTTTTTTTTTTTGGGTGATTTGGTGAGTACCCTCCGTTCGATCATATCTCTCTCTATCCGTACTGGAATGGTAACCGCTTTTTTTTTGTTGGTCTCCTAATTCTTCAGGGAACATTATGTCAAAATTTCATAATTTTCCTCAACTGGCTCGACTGGTTGGCATCTGGTTCAACCAGTTAGTCGGGCCAGCTTGTGTGGAGTTACATGCAGCCCACCATGAATCCATGTGGATACTTGGTGGTGAAGCAAGCTGAAAACTTAAGATATTCAGCTTGCATGGAAAATGAGGAGGGGAGTTAATAGGGAAGCACCCGAGACCGATTAGGGCTCTTTCCAAAGCTTGAAGGTGGAAAACACTGTGCAGTTCGTAGGTCGAGGTGGGAATTCCAGATGTTATAGAAAAGATCAAAAGCAGTTTAATCTTCGAGGGGCACTTTTCCTGCCCTGACGTATTAATTCATGATTTTCCTGATGTCATCTTGGTTTCTTTTTTGCGTTTGTGGAAGAAGTAAGAAATAGACCTCGGCTCCACTCTATTCTTAAGGGATATTCCGATAAATTGTATGTTTTTCTCAACCATTTGAACCGGTTTTCACGCTTCATACGTGAGAGCCGCTCACCGCCTCGCCGCCCCATGAAAACAACGGATTGTTTTGATTGGTTCTCACTCATCCGAGCTGAGAATCAATCACCGTTTGTTTTGTTAGATTCCTGAATCCTTGAGAAAGGTTCTGACCATTTTGAGAATTATTCCCAACCGGCTCAACTGGTTAGGAAACCGAATCATTTGGTTCATGAAGTTCATTTTTTTAGATAAGCAGTTTGGGTAGTCTGCTTTGTTTGTGTTGGTTCTTGGTCATTCTAGTCTAATTGCACTCGTTTGTCTTGTTAGATTCTGACTCTGTGAGAAAAGTTCTGACAAGTTTGAGATCTTTTCAACAGTCTAGACTGGTTGGGAAACCGAATGAGCGGTTCAAGAAGTTTTCCGGAATGGCAGTTTGGGTAGTTTGCTTTGTTTGTGCTGTTCTGGTCATTCGGAGTCGGAATTGCACCCGCTTGTCTTGTTAGGATTCCTGACTTGTGAGAAAAGTTCTGACAAGTTTGAGATCTTTCTCAATAGTCTAGACTGGTTGGGAAACCAAATGAGCCGGTTCATTGGGTTAGGTTTTCCGGAATGGCAGTTTGGGTAGTTTGCTTTGTTTGTGTTGGTTCTTGGTCATTCGGAGTCGGAATTGCACTTCGTTTATCTTGTTAGATTCCTGACTCTATGAGAAAAGTTCTGACAAGTTTGAGATGTTTTCTCAACAGTCTATACTGGTTGGGAAACTGAATGAGCCGGTTCATTGGGTTAGGTTTTTCGAAATGGCAGTTTGGGTACTTTGCTTTGTTTATATTGGTTCTTGGTCATTCGTAGTCAGAATTGCACTCCGTTTGTTTTTTTGGATTCCTGACTCTTTGAGGAATTGTCTAACAAAACAGAATTTTCTCAATCGCTTGACTTGTTGAGAACCGATTCAACCTCTGTGCAAGAGCCAGAGCAGCCCCCCTATTTTAGCATGCTTCACCCGAATCTATTATGGCGTTGCTCTTAGTTGCCCTAAGGAACCCGTAGGCTGGACTTTTAGGGTCCGAGTTCAGTTTCGTCTGAACAAAGTGGGGTAGTGGGCAATGTGGGATTTAGGCATGGTTTGGTTTGTGGGATTTTAAAGGGAATGGCAAGTAAAGTAAGCAAACCACTTACCCTTTCACCATTCCTCTTTCTGCATGGGATCCAATATTCGCTTTAAATGCATTTAATGACACGACTCATTTGCCCTACCTATTCCTGATGTGCATGGCTAAGGACTCGAGTACATGCTTAGGCGTTGGTATTTGTTTCTATACATATATGTTTAGGGATTTTGACATTCAGGATGCATTCGAAGCCTGACCGACCCTTACGCAAATGGCCAGGGACCAAGGTGTACGTGCTTTAATGTCGGGTAAATGAATTTCACTACATGCTTTGTGTCTTCGTGTGTCATGCATGCTTATGTCTGTTTGGCTTAACCTTTCATGTAACATGGCCAGTGGACCACAACACTTATTTCCGCCTCTTTTGGTCGAAAGTAGCTTTAAAGCATGCTAGATACCACCAGTTTATCTCATCTAAAGTCAGTATGGTTTAGCCTAGAGACTATCCATCCAGACCCATATGCTCCTACATACCACAATTCACTAGTAGAGAACGAGTCTGCCTGTGAGGGGTGCTACCTCATACGAGTAGTACCTTCCCGATAGGTAACCGACCCCCGCACTTAAATCTGGCCAGATACCGCTTTTCCATACTGAGTCAGTTTTTGCTCTACTGTTTTCCCTTTATAAATTAACAACAAAAGTAAGCGGCGACCCAAGAACAACTGCCCTCCTTGACTGATTTTCTAAAATTCAAAATCAACCCACATTTTCCTTCCATTTAAAAAGCTTAGTCGCACGTCCGTGATCGGGTAAACCAAAGAGCTCGGTCGGTTGTTGCATCCACAATCAACTCGAGGGGAAAAGTACCTCAAGCGCATTTTTCAAGTTTGTATAATCCACGTACACTAGCCACTTTCCGTTCTTTTTTGGGACAACTACCACGTTGGAGAGCCACTCTGGATACTGAATCTCCTTAATGAACTCGGCCTCAAGTAACTTGTCCACTTCCTAAGTTATCACCTCTTGCCAAGACGGATGGAACCGTCGTAACCGCTATAAGACTGGTCTGCATCCACTTTAAACACTGTTACCGATGCTCGCCAATTGGCAAACGTCACATATTCGAAAGTGGGACCAGAAAAACATCCGCGAAACTCACTGAGGAGATGCAAATGGAGGTTACCTCGGGCCAATGACCCCCAAGCTCACGTGGTTCGTTTTGCCAGGCCTAATTAAGGGTGCATCTATAGAGGCTCAACCTCACCGTAGTCCTCATGCAACACTAAGCCCGAAAGACTGTCGCGGTCGCCGCCTCGTCCACCCATCGGTCAGGCGTGCACAACAAGCCCGGAAGCACCGTTGATCTCTATCAATGTCCACCCGCCCTTGCGGCGGTTAAGAAACTCATCCCTGATGATGTAGAAGAGGGCGCGTTTCATCACGTGATCCAAAAAGCACCCAATATGGTGTTGAAGTTTGACGGCTCGTCGATCATCGTTGGTGGGACCAAGGCAATGATCGGTATTGCCGAGATTGGTAACTTGATTTCCCTAAGTGAGTGGGTCAGCGTGCCGATAAACCCGACCAGGACCCTTCTAAGGTTGTGCAGGTTGTCTGGTTTGTAACCCAACTGAAACAAGGTGGACTTCACTCCATTACCCCAAAGCGTGAACTTGAACGTTCTCGTTGCGTTATGATCGAGGTCTCTATCTCATCGGGTTCTCTTTCCCTTGCCTCCACTATTGCCTTAGCCGCCAGATGTATTGGCCACCATTCTCTTCAAGGTCGCCAAAAAATATCATCCGCTATACAGCATACCCCGCTTGCCTTTCTGGAACAAATATTGATCGTTTCTGAGGTCAGTAGTTGAGAGAGAAGTAAAGAATCGCTGGTTCGGGGCGAATAATGGCTTGCTTAATGACCTGTAGGGCGATGTCTAAGCTAAACAAATCCAATTGTAGTAAGGCGGCCCCAAACCGCTTCATGAAATCCCTAATTGTCTTGGACCTTTCCATCCGGACGTGAAACAAACTAGTGACACTCGCCCGCTTCTGACGAAAGACATGTACCGGGAAACAAACTTCTCGTATTGCCGGAGAAAGGACGCTGAAGCTCAAATACCGATGGAACGAAGATAAGGTGGGTCCCGTCAAGCTGGATGGGAATACCTTGCACTGAAGGGCATTGTTTCTCGTCTGGATAGTCATGGTCTTCTGATAATGCATGAGGTGGTCAAATGGGTCCTATAACCTATCATACATCTGAAATGTTGGCAACGAGAAATGCGATGGAACCTCCCGGACAGGATAGCGTGAAATTAAACGAGGGACAAGATTTTTCTAAGGCTCGCAAATACGTGAACTAAGTTCCTTTGAGGTGAAGGCGTCTGCTCCCTATGCAGCCCCCTGCCTTCAGGTCAGTTTCTGGGTGGGAGAAGTGTTCCGTGGATTCAGATAGGTCGGGCTCCACCTTCCGATACGCGCATTCCTGAATTTTAAGAGCAATAAGTAGGCGAGGTAAGGATGGGGTGGTGGTTCAGTATCTGCCTTCTCGCACAGAAAGATCTCCCATCGACTCGTTGACTTGTCGATCGCATAAAGTTTCCCACGTATTGTACACGAAAGGGTGGTTAAGCCTTTCACAAAGTAAAAGCAATAATCGTAAAGCAAAAGCAATAATAACCCAGAAAAACTTATCCCTTTTTATTTTTCCTTCTTCCCCTTTTATACCCATTGGTCAGGGGTTATATGTTTAATGCTCGTAATTGTGCCATTGATGAGAATCCTTTCACTTTCTTACGTTACACACTCATTTGTACATTGATTGTCTCACTTTTAAACTAAACCGTTATGTCCACCCGAGGCGACCTGTGAATCACATGCACACCCTCTGCCTCTCGCCCAAAGCCTCGGGCCCCAACTCGCCTTCATGCTCGATTTTCTAATCTCGACTCCATCCCCTTGACGCCCGAGGTGATCACTTTGATATGCTTCCCATCACTACGCCCATCCCAGCCTGTGGAAGCTTTGAGTCGCCAGCCCATCTCTGACAAAGGCCCACCTGTCTAGCATCCGGCCTAGGCTTCGACACGTGCTCTGAGGCTTGCTCCTCTCCTTGGCACATGACCTGGAATTCATCCCACTCCACCCACCATTAATGATTTAGCCTCCATCATTACTACCATCTAGCAACTAATGCCATATATAAGGAAAAACCTAGTTGTAAAAGAAATTAAGCACAGGAAAGTTCCATAGTGAAGCATGGAAATAGTTACTATTGTATTGGTTATGTCTTTTTAAGAATAAAATCATGAATGACTTAATCATGAAAGAGGATTGATTTGAACAATCGACTTTCTTTTGAACCAATTTCCTTTGATTTCATCCAAGTAATCAACCCAAATAAGGATAAGAATAGAGAAAGGATGAAAAAAAACAAAAACAAAAATATATTTAGAAGACAAATAAATAAATCAATTTCAACTGTCATGCCTAGCTCATGTAGCCGTTTTGGTGTGCCGAGTAATTGTGTCATTTCAATACGACGGTTTGGTTTTCGTCATTTGATACGACGTTTATTTGTATTTGAACAATTCAAACAAGCAAAGTATATACGATCAGAAACAAAAAAAATCAAATCAATGGTTGTTAGTATGCCGTAGAAGTGAAGTCAAAGGTATTTTAGTCACAGTAGTAATATTAAATGTGTAAACTCAACTATCAAATGTATAGGCTTTGAGTCGTTTCATATGCTATTAACCTGAATGTTGTTTCATCTTTTGTGGTTTTTAACGATTTTGATTTTATATTTCTATCGTTATATTGCTAGTTAAAATTAGTAAAATTATTTTTCTCTTCAAAAAAAATTAAAATATTAATTTTAATCATATAAAAACAAAAAATATAATACTTAATAAAAAATAAAATATTAAAAAAACAAATATCTTCATATTTAAAGCCATTAAGCCTTATTCAATATCCAATTAAATAAAAATTATATTCTACGTTAAGTAAAAAAACAGTAAGTAGTATTCGTGAGAAAATGAAATAGAATACTAGGTCTGGATTTAAGAAGTATTCGTGAGAAAATGAGATAAAATACGAGAATCGGATTTAGGAAGTTTTTGTGAGAAAATTAGGTAGGATATGGGGTCTGGATTTACTCATACTGTCGGGTGTGATGTGATTAGCATTTATCTCGTCATCCACAAGTCCCTTCCACGTATCATCTCAATAGTTTGCACGCCGCCAGCCAGTCAACCTCTTTTCTGGGGCGGCTTTGATTTAACAATCATTTTTCTTCTGTTTTGCCTTCCCAATTTGACTTCTCCTTGTGCTCTCCCTTATGATACGTATTTAGACACGATAACGTTCATTTTTATGAATTTTGTCACGTGGATAAAAATAATTAATTTTCAAACGTTACGTCGACCGCGAAGGGATTTTTTATTGAGTTCACATGCATATCGACATATTCATTTTTTTTTAAAAATTTACATATTGTCCACATCTATTCTGGAGTCCATCCTGATTTTCTTATATGCTGTTTCACTCTATCATTTGATCAGATCTCACAGATAACATATTCATTTATTATTATATGATCATTCTTATTATATATTTTTATCAGTTACAAAACTTTAGAATCAGTCGAACAAGCATTGTGCTAATTCATTCACGTGTTTGAAGGCATGTGAAGGGAAAAGAAGAACAAGGTTGAATGAGATATTTTATAATTGTAGGCCAACGGTTTTTGGAAGTTTTGGGATTTTCACATGTTTGTTTAAGGATATTATTAATTAAAACATGTCTCGAGTCACAGAGAAAGCTCCTTCCAAACGTGTAAATATATTTTAAAAAATATGAGGACTTTTTCCAATTCAAACTCCAAAATATTTTTATGACCAAAAACATGCCGTTATAAATGATATTAAAAGCCGATCTTCATCCTCATGTTTATTTAGTTCAATAAAAAATCTTGGTTAATTTGTTTGGTAAGCTCCCCCTCTGATAAAAGTCGACTATTTTAAGGAAAAAACAAAAAATAGTTTATTAATTGAAATAAATAACTATAATATTGTCAAAAAAATAACTATAATAAACATTTTATTTTCCTTCTATTTATTTTATCTTCTACTATTTTTTATTGCATTAATCATTTTGATTTTTTTCCATTTAAAAGAAAATGATAAATTTGTTTCGAAAAAAGGAAGATAAACATTCCATGTTTCCTAGTCAGCATATCTTTTATGTGAGGACAAAAAGTAGTATTAATTTATAGTATTCTGAAGATAGGATGTTTAGATAAGTTTCCTCCGTGAAAATTAAAACGTATGCTAGTGGTTTGTTGACTTACGTATACTTCAATCTTAACTCTAGTGATTTTTAATTCCACGATTAGACTTTTTTATTTGTAGAAATATTTTTGCCCATTTTTATGGATCCACAAGTGGATTGATGTATCAATGCATTAAAAAGTAAATTTATTTGAAAAGGAATTGTGGTTTGAAAAGTGAATTGCGGTTTGAAAAGTGAATTGCCTTTAAGTTAAAAAAATCATAATTTGTTTTTCTTAAATACATAAATTTATTGATTGAGGTTAACAATCAAATTTATAAAAATATAGAATAAAAAATATTAAAAACTTTAGACGAAGGCATAGAATCGAGGTTAATAGACGAGAGTTAGTCAAGTTACCATTGATAAGACTTGATTAAGAAGAGAAAGTGGAGTTGTGGACAAAAAAAATGAAATAATTTTTATTTTTTATTCCTCCTTAATTATTGCATTTTTATCTTTATCTTTAGACAACTAGTAGAGTAGATTTATGAAACCACTAGATATGAATTTTTGCTATATTTATCTCAAATATTTTTAGCCAAAGAAAACCCACCAAGGTTTATTAGATTACATATTTATGAAAAGAATTAGAATTTAATATAATGACATTGTCATATCAAACTTTGGTATATTAATTGTCAATATAAAAACCCACGAAGAAACTAACTGTCAATGATATAAATATTCGCTACAACAAGTCGATGAGAAAACACGTCACAGTAGGTCGTCAAAAAAAAAACATGAACAAAAAGTAGGAAAACAAGGCAAAACCAGATCGATGTGGACGAAATCACTTTATTGAAAAAGAAAACTCATATATGAGGAAGAAAAATATGATTTCAAGTTAAAAATAACAAAAAAATCATCACTCATTTCTAACCAACAATGGCTTGAAAGGGTAATTACCAGAAGAAGTATTTTAAATCCTAATTTGTTAAACAACCTGAAATTAACGTTTAGATATTAAATATTGTATTGGTGACAAATTAATTCTGCCTTGTTATATTAATCTGTTAAAAATTTTAAAATATTTTTGATAGCTTATAATATTTATTTATTAAATTCTAAGACTATTTTGAAATGGATGGAAGTTGAGAATAGGATGGTACAATTACATCTGATTTGTTAAACAGACTAGCGTTATAAGTGTTGGATTTATAATTTATTTTTTGAATTTGTTAATAAGTGCTTAAAGTTATTAGTTAAATTATTTTATGAAATTTGAGCTCATTTGAGAGCGTTTTCAACTAGTGTTTTTAGTTTTTAAAAATATCTTTAGAAATTTTTACTATTAAAAAATAAATAAATGTTTGATTACATTTTAAAAAACACTTTAAGAATTTTAGAAAAATAAGGAGAAGCATTTAAAAGTATTTATTTCGAAAGAACAATTTAACAATTTTTTGATATTTCTGAAACATTCTAAAATATTTCTTTAGGAAAACACTTCAAAATATTTTATAAATATTTTGTTAGTATTACAGAAAATTAATTTTTTAAGAATATTAATGTTTATATTTATTAATAAAATTTTTTATTTACTATAATATTTTATTTTTTATAATGAATGTCATTTATAGGAATGATAACGAAACGAGTTTGGGACATGACATACTATCCCATTTCCATCCTAATTTTGTAAAAGGTTTCTCATATCCTTCCCAAACCCGGGGCAGGATAGGAGGGGTATTCCTATTCCCTTATGTAAATTAATCTGAGTTAAAATCTCATTCCCAACCCGTCCCGACCTGGTAAAAGATGTTTTTGGGGCGAGGCGGGACATGCAAGTCGGGGCGGATGGATCGACCAGCCTAAAAGAATTATTATACACTGTTGAAAGCAAGAATTGACATAGCCTGGTTGATAAGTCAAGAATCGATCTCATATTCACAATTGCATGCAAATGGATTATAATTAAATTCAAACAAATATGATAAAAACTGCATGATCACAAATTCAAATCTTGGTTTAAACTATCAAGATTCCAAGATTGTGGGAAAAAGAAAATTGTAACCCACTGATTCTAATCTAGTTTTCCAACTGAGATTTACAATGTCTAAGAGAAACAATACAAAATAAGAATCTCAAATTAAAGGCTGAAACAACACTTTCAAAAGTTATTAGTTACAACTAACATAAAGAAAGAGAGGCTGCCTTAGCAATTAATAAGGTCCACCAAAACATATATGTGGGTTATCTCATTAGCGGAGGTGGGCACTGCTACTATGGCTTGTGATGATGGGGATGTTACTAGAGATTAGACTTCCACAATAAACAAAATCAAAGTTTGAGTCACTATCAGTGACTAACAAAAGAATAATCAGTAAAAAAAAGTTTCTTCCAAAAGTACCCAAGCACTACAATGCAACAATCACATTAAATTTGTGCTTCCTCCTAACTCTCAACTACAATTCAATTGTTAACTAGAATACTACAAGTAAGGAATTGAATACAAATTATGCGGTTTTTCTAGGTCTTAACTAGAATACTACAACTGTTATGATTTCTTTTTTCTTTTCTTTTCTTTTCTTTTCAGGTAGCAAATATTAATTTTGTAGGAAGAATCATAACGACAATGAAAAGAATACTTTCGGTTGGGAAATTCCTTGGATTCCATCAAAGTGTTGTTGTTTCTTTTTTCTATTCACAAGTGCATGCGTCATGAACAAGTAATAAAGTGATAACGAGTGTTGAACCCACGAGGACTACGTACCAACCTAATTTAATCCTAGGTTTCTTTGGATGACAAATTGAGAGTGATTATGATTTTAACCTAATTATCAAAAGAATCAAATTATGCAAAGAATCTAAGGTTTTCTATTTCACCTAAATCAATCCTAATGGGTAGAGCTTGATTGAATCAATCAATAGCAAATTCATATATTGAAGGTGGGTCAAACCTAATTTATTATCCATCTCTCTTGAGCAACAATAAAATATTCACAAGATTAGTTTATTGCATCTCTGCCTCAAACCCTAAATCTATAGAACTCAATTAGAACAATTTACCCTTTTAGCCACATGCAAGTCATATATATTTCTATCCTATGATCATCACAAGTCATTACATTCCTAGTCTCATTCACCCATCTCCTTTTAGTTTCAGGAAAAATGATATAATTATGTAAACAATAGCTAGCTGCCCACAAGCATTAAGATCATAATGAAATATATATAGTATATATATATATATATATATATATATATATATATATATATATATATATATATATATATATATATATATATATATATTATTTAATTTGTGTTGAAAGATTTAGAATCAAACCCTTTCTCCTTCATTCATGATTTGGCTACGTCATAGCCCTAGATAAAGAAAACTAAAACATCCTATCACAAAGCAAAAATAAAGAGAAAATATTGTTAGTTATAATATGATAACTAAATTTGAGCAAGTATACGCATCAATAACAAGTAATAAAGTGATAAGTAGAGTGTTGAACCCATGAGGACTATGCTATTAAGTACTGATCTAATCTAGCTTTAATTCTATTTGGATGGACAAATCAAGGTAGAAAATAAGATAAACTAGCATGCAAAATATTGCCCTAAATTACCAACGAGGACTCAAGACTCAATAAAGAAAACCTAAAACAATCTAAGAACCCTAGAGCCTCAATTTCACCATGATTATAATTAATTGAAGGAATTTGGATTTAAATGAGTGTGTGTTGTTTACTTGTTGTTGGAGGATATCATTGTAGTTGTAATTGATCTCTCTCGAGTTTTCAATACATCTCTTGACTTTTATCAAAGTCATATCTGCCCTAACCACTAAACTCAAGAGTCATTAAGATTAAGAATCACGTTTACCATGTTAAACCCTAGGATATCTCTATTTCTAGGCGTTGAACAATAATTCATATAGGTCCCTTGCAAAATCTAGCTTTTCAACCTAGATTTGGAAGCAAATAATCAAATAGGTAGTGATCGGCAAACTATTTGTAATGAAAAAAATATATGAACCATTGATACGTGCTTTTTGTACATGCTTTCATACCACTAATCACCAGTCAATCATATGGTATTATGGTGTTTTTAAGGGCTCTAATGCTTAATTTTATCATCTTATGGCTCTAGGTACATTTTGAAGCAAAAAGAGCATAATGAGGGTCAAAAAGATGAATTTCAGTCAGATAACCACCTCAGAAGTGACCAAATTATGGCTGTATTTAACATGTACCATGAAGTGAATGGTAAATACTTAAAAAATTGATTTTAAAAAGTAAGTGTACTCAAAAACTGAAATGAAAAGTATTACCTACACTCATCCCCTTTTCGCAAGTACACGGGTCATACAAGTAATAAAGTGGACTCGGAGTCCTGATATCGTGAGCCACAAGGGGATCGAGGTTCTCTCAATCGAACTTAAGCACCAGCATAAGGGCTCTTCACTATCTAGGTGACCAAATATGTCGAATTAAAATCAATTTAACTAAAGTAAAAAACCGACGAAACTAATAAACTAATTCTAAAATCTATCAAGCAAACAACTACTAAAGTTTAAAATGTATGAAGAGAGGTAATTCGTGGATGGTGATAATTATTTAACAATCAATCATATCTTGAAAGCAACATTGTGAGAGTCGAATTGGGATTCAACATAAACAGAAAAACATCCCATTGACAGGAATCATCTGACTGTTTAGAGGTCCATACCCACTTAGAACACAACCATTACTCAGATGAACTCAGAACGTATTCTACCACTCATTTCTGATCAATCATCATCCAACAAAGGGATACACCCCAACACTTGCATCTCAGCCATGAAATCTAATGAAAGTTCTCTCCGACAGACCACGCCAATACTTATCGAGTCTAATATAATATCGAGGTGAGACTCCTAAACATTAAAACCAATACATCATCTAATTAATCACACCATGAGTAAATTAAGATCTATCAAAGTAATCTTTAGAGTTCATTGTTCTATAATATTTGTCTAACATACCCTCGTTAATGCTTCTTACTCTCGTGAATCTCAATTGCGGTTACTCGTGAGGCTTCTTGAAACGAGCAAAGATACAAACTCTTTTCGGGGTAGGCTACTAATATTCAGAACATCTCATTATATGAACAATACCAATTATATAAAATTAGTCTTCAAACCCATAAAATAAACTGAAAATCTGCAAATTTGAATGTTCAACAATTAATCCCCACCCTTAGAGGGTGTTTAATGTTCCATTACCAATCATCACCAACCAAACAAGTTAGAAAAATGAAGAAAGAAATCAAGAGATAAGGCGAGATTCAAATCGGGATCGAGTTTCAATCTTGTCTAAACAAAGAATGAAATCTGAATCTCCGCGGCGCGAGCAAAGACTGAAATCTCTCTTCAATATAAATAAAAATCTACTCTAAAATTACTCTAAGATATATTGTAACTCAAACATTAAACCTAAAGAAACGAAACCGGTGTCACCCAACTCCAACTCCAACTCCGCTATCGTTTAGCTCCATATGCTCTACGCTAAAAAAAAAAAAAAAGGCTGCACTAAAAAAAATATGCTCTAAAAAATAAGCTTTAGCTTAAGAAAAAGAAAAAACGAAAAAATGGAAAGGTTTTAGAGAGAGAAACCCCAAGAGAGGTGTTCTCCTACCTCATTTCTTGCCCTAGAAATATAAAAAATGAGTATTTATAGTTCTATGGTAAAATGGGCTTGAAAACAGTTCAAAACAATAATTTTCGGGGGCTTTTTGGTCTGCCCTAGCATCAATGTCGTGACATTGGACTGCAATGTTGCGACATTGAACTTTTAATGTCAGTCAATGTCGCGACATTGCTTTCTACTCAACTACTGATTTTATTCTCCAACTTGTCGAGGCTATAACTTATTCGTTTGAACTCGGATTTAGGCATGTGAGGTGTTGTTGGAAAGCTCTTTGAATCTAAAATGCAAGCATGAGTGGAGTTGAACCATTTGATGCTCCAGATGATACAGAAAAAATTAATCTTCCTAATGATGCGTTGTAAGACATCCGGTTAACTCTCTTTTTGGAAACATTTTGCATCTTTTCTTACTAAATCCCTTGATTTCCATCAAGAATCCTACAAAACCAAATTTAGAGGAAATTTTATGAGTTTTACATGAATTTGGATATAAAATACTAAAAAATAGCATGTGAAATGAATTCAAAATATAAATGAGTTTTACACACATCAACCTCCCATGGCTTCAATCATGATATGGATGGATTATACATCTCTCAATCTTTCCAACTTGTCTAAGATCACCCAACTCGGAGTTCGAATGAAAAAGATACGACCTCGTGATATCCAGGGAGGATTTTTCAAAACACCACATGCAACAACCCTCAAAGTTTGTGCATTATCAGTCTACCTAATGACCTAAATTGACTCTAATATTAATATGAATAGATCCTACTCTCTCTTAGATTTCCGTAGAGACCAAAATCATCGCATTTGGAGGTCGAATGAGAAAGTTATGATCGTTTGAAATCAGAAGGTCAAATTTGAATTGCTGATACATTTTGGTTCGCTGTGGTGAAGGATATCGGGCTGGAGCAGCAATATTCACATTTTTGGCCCTTTTAAAGGCCCATTTCTCTAGACACTATAAATACATGTTTTTTAGACTTTATTAGGGTTCCACTTTGGTGGGAGAACGCCCATTCAAGGGTTTCTCTCATCCTAATTCAGAATCAACCTAGGGTTTTTAGATTTTCTTGAGTTTTACCTTGCTTTTGAGTTGATTTTGAAGAACTAGCTACTCAAGGAGCTCTTGCAACTATAGAGAAGAATTTGAGATGAATTTCATCTCTCATTTGTTTTGTATTTCTAAACTTTACTCTCTTTATTAATATTTCATTATTATGTTTATGTTAAACATGGTTTTATTGGATTTCTTGGTTGTAATGAGTGGCTAAACTCACCTCTAGAGTTGATTGTTGAAGTTGATGCCTAATTTATATATATTTTTAGAATGGTTTTGTGAATTTATTCTTATTTTAATGTTAGTTGGTGTAGTTGATGGATTACTGTGATTTTGCCTAATTGATTTATGTTGGGGAGTGAGTTTAAGACCTAGTGCACAAAGGGTTTCCATAGTGACAGTTGGAAATATACCCTTAAGCTTTTATCTATACTCCCAAATGTATCTCAATTGAAAAAATCAGCCTAACCTAGTCAAAGAAGTATAGGAAATTAGGAATACCTAGTACTAGATGGATTTCATTAGGAGTAGGACTATCTCAACATTCTGTGAGGATCGTATGGACTGAGAGGTGATCGATTCGAACATAGTTCGAGTAATCCTATTGTATGGACCTAGAGGTGACCAATAGGATTCCCAAGGAAAGTATTTCCTTCTAAAAGTATCACATTTCATGAACTAGATGGACCGAAATGAGAATAGGGAGTGGGTGTGAGAAATTGAGGGGAGACCTGAAAGTGTAAACCTCATACCGATTTCCCTTGGACAAACACAAGTATATTTTTCATTAAACCAACACTTCATGAATATAAATAATAATTTCATCAATGGATATAATCAGCCCTAGTATCCTTCCTTACAACTTTTCTTTAAAATCAACCCATTTAATTGTAAATCTTATAAAATCAATTTTAGGTTTGTTTTGTTTTTAGTTTAGTTTATTTTAGATAATCAACATCCCAAATCACCCTTCCACTAAAATAGTGAAATTCTTGATTAGCCGGGGTACTCAATCCTAGCTAAAACCACATTTTCCCTGTTGGATCGATATCCGGACTTTTGGTCCATTATATTACTTGCACGATTCCGCATCACTGCTAACAAAGTTTCGTGCCGTTGTCGGGAAGGCAATTTCCGCTTTGATTTGGATTGATATTTTATGCAAAGAGAAGCTGCTATTTGTATTAAGGAAAATTTTTTCTTTCATATTTTCAGATCTTATTTTACTGAAAGCATACTTCATTTTTTTTTTTTTTTTGTATTTTTTTTTCTAGGTGCTTCGCATAAATGAACAATCTATCGATAGATGAACGCCTATCCGCACTTGAGAAAAATATTGATGCTCTCACAAACCTCATTGACCAACAAACTCAAAGGGCACCCAATTATTTCAACTATAATGGAGGTTACTTTCAACCCCAACACATCATGCCGAACTACTATCATTCGGGTTGGAGGACATATGAGGAATCCCTTATAGAAGCCAAAATTTTCAAAGTCAAGGAGGCTCAATTTACAATTATCAAGAACAAATCCAGCAACCTTTTGATGAAGAAATGTTTAAGTTAAATTTCCCCATAGACTTTGTGACTTTAGGGATGGAAGAGGACCAACAAGTGTAATCTATAGGAACACCTTCCAATGCCACAAGTGAAGCATGGATTGATGTAGAACATGGGGAGATGACCTTACTCGTTGGTAAGGAAAAAGTGAAGTTCAACATCCACCAAAGCATGTACGGATGAAGAAAATATGACATGCATGAAAATAGAGAGCTCATTTCTACATTTTGAGAAGCAAGCACCCAAGATCCTTCAAGAGGAAACGCTTCAAGGATATAAATTTGAAGGCAACTCTTTCCCCACCAAAGAGTTAGAATTTGAGATTTTATTGCCTATTCCAAAGGTGGAGGAAGTCATCCTCATGAGCGATGAGGATGAAGAGGGAGTATTGGCTACAATGGATGAAGGGCTAAAGCGAAGATCTCAAGCTTCCTCAATGAGTCTAATCGACTTAAAACGGCACTGAGGCACCCTGCCAAAATAAGAATTTTTATCCATTTAGTACTTGCTTCTTTTGTTTAGTTAGTTTTTAGCATGTGTTGCATGTTGATTTTATTTTATTTATTCGGGGTTTTTCTTTCGTGACATCGCTGGATTCTTATTTAGGAATTTCATCAAGACCCACCACACTTGAGCTCAATGGTCACACTTGCTCATCTATGGGAGTCCTCTATTTTTAACCTTCATATTTAATACATTGAGGACAATGCATATTTTAAGTTTGGAGCTATTGGGGGAATTTTCCTTTGTTTTTAAAATTTTCCAATATCTTCAAGTGTCCTGTTTTTAGTGTTTTTTTTAGTTGTTTATTTGTTTTAGTTGCTTCTATATATTTTCAGTTTTTAGGTTGTTTTTGTTTTGGGAATATGAAAATTGATTGAGCCTTCTTTTACATAAAGAAAATGAGAGATATTTGAACTTAAAGTATAATGTTTTGACCTTATAGTTGACTATTTAGGCTAAATTTCTTACCAATTTGAGCACAAGTCATTTACCCTTGATGGTCAATTTTGCTTGGTTTAGAGAAGAATTAGGTGATAATTTCATATTTTGATATCTAAATACTCTAGAACTTGTTCAATTATCACTCAAGGAGAAGTCCTAAGCAACACGACAATTAGGAAATGATTTAGACCATCCTTGGACCGGTTGAGCCTTTCTAGCTAACCTTTTTGTGCATATATCCATAGTCACCAAATTTGAGCCATATTAGCCATTTTATTTCAAGAAAATCCAAGAATGAGCCCCTTGTCCCTTTTTTTTTTAATATCCTTCAGTCAAAGCCCTTGTTTACCCTAACATGTTGATTTCAATGCCAATATCTTGTGAATACATGTAGTGTGAATTGAGAGCTTGGTTGAAGTGGGTGTGCTATGAATGGAAATCAAAGGAGGCTTAGGTAAAACGTAGTTAAGTAAGTCATTTAGGTTTCAGTTTACCCAAACATACATCTTTTTCTTCTTTTCTTCCCTCAACTGCTCATCCTTTGGTATCTTACATTCTTTGCATTTGGATTTCTAGTTCTCCCCCAAACTCACCACATATGGTCTCCCCCAAACTTGCTTAATTCTCACCATTTTCACCATTTATGCCTTCAAGCTAAGTCTTTATTTCTTTTTCTTCTACCTCCAAGGTATGGAGTTGTGCAATGCTTGACCTTCTTAGAGCAACTCCAACGGGAGTTGCTATCAGGGGTGCCATCCCCATAACCGCTAAAATGACACCTCAAAGACAAAAAATCAGGCTCCAACGAAGGTGGCATTAGAGGTTGCAAAATGCCATCCAGGGTTTTGGGGTGGCATATTTGGCAACTTTGGAGAGAGAAGGGAGAGGTTGCAAAATAGTAGTTGGTGGCTACTGTTTCTCTCAACGGCTATATCTCCATCCGTGATATTTGCAAGTTTAAACAATATTTAATAAAAACATTGAATTATTAAATAATCTATTTCGTACCCTTACCATCGATAAAAACACCGCAGGGTGCCAACACTGCTCGTGGCTGCAAAATGGCATTTAAGCACCCTGATGATTGGCAACCTCATTTGAGTTGTTTCTAATCTTTCTACCTACCCCGTAGCGAGCTTGAGGTTGCAGCTCTAAACTACTGGGCCTTAGGGTACTAGGTGGAACAACTCCTAAGAACTTACTTGCCTGCTGCAGAAAGGCTACAAGATAAAAATCTCTCCTTGCTTTATTCTTTTTTTTTTTTTGTACCTCAACCTTTTTTGCTTTCATTCATCACATCTTGTTCAACCAAACCCCTAATTCAAACTACATGTATTCACAAGATATCACTTTGACACCCACATGTTAGGGTAAACATAGGTTTTTGACTAAAGGGTATTCAATACAAAGGTTGAAAGGGCTAATTCATTGGCTTTCAAGACAAAAAATTGCTAATAAGGCTCAATGTTGGGTGACCATGGGTCAATGCATAATAAGGTTGGCTAGAAAGGCTCAATCGATCCAAGGATAGCCTAAATCATTTCCTAATTGTCGTGTTGACTAGGATTTTACCTCGAGTGATAAGTGAATAAGTTCTAGAGCCACAAGAGATCAACTAGTATGATATTCACCTAATTCTTCTCTAAACCAAGAAAAATTGACTAAGGAGAGTACATGACTTATGCTCAAGATATTAAGAATACATGGTTAATACATTATGCTTTATGTTCAACTATCTCTCATTTTCTTCATGTGAAAGAGGTTTCAATCAATTTTTCATCATAGGCAACCCTTATTTTTCTCACTACAACCTAACACAACTAAAACACAAAGATTTTAAAATCTTTTCGGATTTTTCAAAAATTTTCAAATTTTTAGGGATTTTTCAAAATTTTGAAAATCACTTCAAGGAATATGTCTACCCATGCTGTATGGCAGTTCAATGACGCTCAAAAAGGTATTTCATGGTGATATTTCCATAAAATTCAACCAACAACATGCATAGAAGATATTTGACCTAAAGTAGAAGCTAACACCAAAAAAAAAAAAAAAAAAAAAACACAACTATCTAATTAACAAACAAACCAACTAAACATGCTGAGATTTAAAATAAATCTAAAATAAACTAACACAAGAAAAGAAAGTAGGTTCGAAATTGTTGCAAGAAACACATGCAAAGGAGAAAGATAACACATGATAAATAAGGTTAGCCTACCCCAAAACTTAAAAATAGCAATGTCCTCAATGCTGAGATAAATCGATTAGGGGAATAGAAAACTCCCCTATGTAGTAGTGTAGAAGCTGCCTTCATCTCTTCGACTTTGAATATGATTCTATGAATGTTAGAAGAGGTGGTGTATCTGCAGGCCACTGGGAACTAAACTAGCGATAAGAGGCGCGTACCTTAGTCAGGAGTGGAGCTTGCCCAAGATGAGCCACCACCAGTCATGTATCAAGCTATGAGCCTTGCCATTGCATTTGAATTTCTTGTATTTGGGCTACAATTGCAAGTTGTGCTATAATTTTTATGTTTTCATCATGCAATATGTTTACGATCCTCTTATAATCATCCATTTCATCCACTATTGCTTGTCTGGGGTCTCTTATCTTCTTGGAGATGTTATCAAATTCTCTCTAAGTAGCAAGTGGTATTTCATCACTGTCCTCATCGTCACTCTGGTCCTCATCCTGGTTTTCATCATTTCTATCTTTATTTTCCATGTTTTCTTCACCAGTTTGGTTCTCTCTAGTCCATTGGTTCTCTTTCTGGGCCCTAGGTCTCTCTTCACCCCTCTTTCAGCTCTACTTCTATAGTCCCTAAGTCCCGCTGTCTCTCATAGTCTCCTGGTTTTCCATGGGGAAAGGCAGAGGTGCCATAGATGGGCTCTTCTCCCCATCACTCTCAATCACCACCTTTGCATCCCTACACAGTTGTGTGATCAGTGATGGGTGAATGAGTGATTTACCTAATTCTCCTTCTATTAAGGAGGTCTATATAATGTTCCCCAATATTGAATCAAGTTCATGAGTATTGCATAAAGAAAAAACATCAGCTCATCTATAAACAAAGTGGAGACATAGTGATGTTTGAGCTCACAAAGTAAAACCAAGCTTTGGAGTTATGCTCAAAGGAGGGCATCCCTAGGAATCTCATAAAGCCCCCCATCATTTTTTGTGCTCCACTTGGCATTTGGCCCTACCATTTTCTTTAGTATTTCATTGCAATCAAGTTTTCAGAATAATTGTTTAAATTCATCACTATCCATGTCTGAAAGCCCTAGTACTCTATTGATGGTAGCACCATCAAAAGGTACCTAAACTCCTCTCACAAAGACTGTGAGTCCATTCCTGTCTTGGAGATTTGCATGGAATTCCCTTACTATTGGTGCTATCCTAGGTGGTGGGTGTGCAAAAAGTGTTTCCAATGTTGCCTAATGTGCATGAATATGAGATAATTAGTGCTATTGTTATGTCCCCTTGGTTACGTCGCTTAAGCGAACAATAAAGAAATCAACACTTCTCGACCTACTCATAAGGAATTTTGACCTTTGAGGAGGCAGGGACTTTATATTCTCAAAAAATTTCATTTAGGCCATATTTTTTCTTAAATCACATTAGCAGGTTCTTTCTCCTAAGTCACCAAATTGATATTCTATCTCCAAACACTGTTCCACCTTATGAACTTTAACAAACAAAGTCAAATCTAACCAAACCAAGCACCTAACCTCAACCAAAATGTAAAAGCTTAGGGTTTACTTGAGGCTTTTCTTCTTTTCTTGAAACCGTGGGAGAGAATCTTGTCTTGGAAGGTTGTTCTTGAATCAAATGGTGGAAAAAAAGTGTATTTAGTTGATGAAGAACTAGACTTAGGGTTTTAGAGAGCAAGACTATACTATCGAGTGAGGAAGAAGTGGAAGAGATGGGTAAAAATGATTTTTAGTTTTAAAGTCGCCGCAAATGCGAATCAGACATCAAGGGTCATGACCAATGGCCAGCCATGACCTCACCATGACTTAAAGACACAGGACAAAAAAAATTAGGTCATGGTCATGATCGTGAGTGGTTAAGATCACTAATTTTATCTAGCAAATTATTTTTTTGCCAATGTAGTTCCGTTGGCACTGGCCGCACCTTCGTCGTTGATGGTCATAACTGTAACTATTTATGGTCATGATCATACCGAACCATTAAATTCACAGTTCACTTGGTACCTCGTCGGAACTGGTCGACCACTAAGCCATGGAAACAGGTGTCACGACACACTGGGGTCACACTGACAGAACTTGAAATTGTGCATTCTCGATCGTGGACCTGGTTAGCGACTACCGAGAAGTAAAATCATGCATAAAATTTTGCAAACACGACCGCAAGTCTTACTAATAAGAACTTTGAATGAAATTTTTTGATTTGAACTTGATTTTTATTTGTTGACCTAAATTCCTTCTCATTTTCAACTCAATTCTTCAAAAATCTTGTTCTTGCTTGATTATGAACTTGAAAAACTAACACACTAACAAACACATTAAAAATAAAAGGATCCCAAACCAAATAAAATAGAAATGTAACACCCCGAAATATACCCTAGCAGTTTTCGGACATGTTTAGGGTATATTATAAGCTAAATGGAATTTTTCGGAAATAAAACGATAGACTCGAAATTAAATGAGATAAAGGGTACATATAATAATTACAAAAGGCACATAATAAGATACATGCTATGGGTTAAAACAGAAATATGCTTAACTTGATTTGCAAAAAGAGAAGAACTTAAGGACTAAAGTGAAATAAATGTAAACTTAACCCAAAAAAATGGGTTTTCGGGAGCCAAACATGGCCTAAGGAGAAATCTTTGATTTAAGACCAAATTTGGTCTCATTTGTGGGACAAACTGACAGAAGAAGGTTACAATGAGAAGAAGCAAATAAGAAGGCTGAAGAAGAAGAAGCAATTTATAATCTAACATTAAGTATGGAATTCTAAAGTTTGTATGAATTTCCATGATTGATATTAGTAGCTTGTCCCCAAATCTAGGGTTTTGTTGGGGATTTCATCATAACCCTAAAATTATTGAAAGTAATGAGAAACCCAAATGGTACAAGAGAATGTGGAATCCTCCTCGAGGTTGATTCATAGTTTAATTCCAGATAAAAATGGAGTTAGTATTTAGAACAAACCCTAACTAATCTATATTTGGCTTTGTGTATGGGTTATGAACCTATATTAGAGTTATTGGGAGTAACTATAGACAGTTTTAAATAAGATGAGTATTTGAAAGAGTGGATTGGAGTAGACAGAGGTTACAAGATGAATATGGAATGATTTTGATGTGTATATCGAGTATCGAGTTGATTCAGAAAATATGGAAAATGGGAGAAAACCACCTTTTCTAGGAAGAAAATTTCAAGGCGGCACCAGATTTGAATAGAGTGGTACCAGTACTACAGAAGAGAAACCACTGGGTACCATTCGAATTTCTGGGTAATTCAAGACTCAATGCTTGCTTTCTTGAAACTGTTATATTTTTTGGTCATGAACTTGGTCATTTCTCATCCGAATCTGCGTGTTTCAAGTCAGTTAAACTGACTCATGAGAACAAACACCCCAAATAGGGATCCTCAAACTGACTCTATGTGGCCCGAAATTCACCCAAAGGCAAACAGTTTCAATTTCGGGTTCAGCTAACATGAGTAGTCTCCACACACAGACATATCTGAGTTCTGTTCACTGGGTGATTTGAAGGAGAAGAACCTAGCACTCAACTTAAAAGAATACAAAGAACCTCAAAGGTCGATGTGTGGAGTTACAACTGAAAGTGGGCTTCAAACTGCTCCTAGTGTAAAATGGGCAATGACTACTTGGCATGAAAATGCCATAACTCGAAGCCTGGATGATTCATTTTAACGATTCCACTTATATAGCAGATCTATAGGAACAATAATACATGAATGATGTGAACACATAGGTTCATTGTGCAAGTATATGAAACATATAATAAAAGGAAACAAGAAAACATAGAAATGCAATATGTATAGATGTGTTCATGAATCATGAATATGATATGAAACATGAAAACGAACTGAAACATGAACATGAAAATGGAAATATGTCATGAACATAGAATGTGATTAAGATAGGTTATGAGTTCTGAAAGACATATGATAGTATGACTACCTAGGACCGATGAATGAATGAGTGGACATTTTGATCGGTGCTTCGGCACTCTTGCTAGTGCTATGACACTTTGTTACGCAAGGCATCGCTCGACGGCGGCTTCCGACACCCTACCAAAGGCTACGACACTTCGCTAATGCGGGCAGGCACGCTCGATCGATCGACACCCTCGCTAGTGCGACGACACTTGCATTACGCGGGCAGGCACGCTCGACACGCTCGGCGCTCCCGCTAGTGCTACTTCAAGACCTCGGCATCAGACAGGCCTCTCTAGTACTTATTGTGTTGTGTCCTACTCATTTCTTATGATTGGTTCTGGTAGTCAAACAGCTATATGATAAGACTTTGAATAAAGAATAAGAGTAAAGAAATGAATATGGTAAAGATCTGAATGTAAATTTTACGGGTACCTCAGATTCGTTCGTAGTACCTACTAGCACTTCTTGTACAAGTAAAATCTCCGTAGTACCTACAAGTACCCGCATCTGCACATAAGTATAAGCTCTATAGTACCTAAGTAGTACCCCAGATAAGTATATGTTCTGTAGTACCTACGGGTATTTTTGTACAAGTAAAATCTCTGTAGTACCTATGGGTACTTCCGTATCCGTAATACAAGTATAAGATCCGAAATACAAGAATAAGTTCCGTAATACAAGTATAAGATCCGAAATACAAGAATAAGTTCCGTAATACAAGTATAAGATCCGAAATACAAGAATAAGCTCTGTAACACAAGCATAAGATCCATAAGACGAGTATAAGATCCGTAATACAAGTATAAGATCCAAAATACAAGAATAAGCTCTGTAACACAAGTATAAGATCCGTAAGACGAGTATATGCTTTGTAATACAAGTATAAGTTCCGTAAGACAAGTATATGCTCCGTAATACAAGTATAAGATCCAAAATACAAGAATAAACTTTGTAATACAAGATAATATCCGTAAGACAAGGATATGCTCCGTAGTACAAGTATAAGATACGAAGTACAAGTATAAGTTTTGTAGTACTGTCGTACCTTTAATCGGTAACTCCTAAGAGAGATATGGATAAGCATTTAGTCTCGATTTGTTCAAGTAGATGTCCTTTCGTATCCGAACAATGACTATTTTTGATACAAGCATAAGTATGGCCTTGGGAGAGTTGAACAAGTAGTACTTACGGGTACTTCCGTATAAGAATAAGATCCGTAATATCTCTGTAGTACCTACGAGTACTTTCGTATCAGTAATATAAATATAAGTTCTGTAGTACCTACGGGTACCTCTGTATAAGTATATGTTCTGTAGTACCTACGGGTATTTTTGTACAAGTAAAATCTCTGTAGTACCTATGGGTACTTCCGTATCCGTAATACAAGTATAAGATCCGTAATACAAGTATAAGATCCGAAATACAAGAATAAGTTCTAGAATACAAATATAAGATCTGAAATACAAGAATAAGTTCCGTAATACAAGTATAAGATCGAAAATACAAGAATAAACTCTGAAACACAAGCATAAGATCCGTAAGACGAGTATAAGATCCATAATACAAGTATAAGATCCAAAATACAAGAATAAGCTCTATAATACAAGTATAAGATTCGTAAGACGAGTATATGCTTTCTAATACAAGTATAAGTTCCGTAAGACAAGTATATGCTCCGTAATACAAGTATAAGATCTGAAATACAAGAATAAGCTCCGTAATATAAGATAATATCCGTAAGACAACGATATGCTCCGTAGTACAAGTATAAGATACGAAGTACAAGTATAAGTTCTGTAGTACCTACGGGTACCTTTACTGTAACTCCTAAGAGAGATCTGGATAAGTATTAGTATGACAAAAGTTCAAGTAGATGTCCTTTGGGAGATCTGAATACGTATACGTCTGATACAAGTACAAGTATGTTTATTTTAGGAGAGTTGAACAAGTAGTACTTAATTTTCAGTACTCCGTATAAGAATAAGTTCTCAGAGATTCTCAGAGTACTCACGTACTCTCCAAACAAGTGTGATCTCCGTAGTATAAGTATATGCGTTTCCTATGGTATAAATATAAGCTTTGTAGTACCTAAGGGTACTTCGTATAAGATAAGCTCTATAACTCACGATTTGAACAAGAGCAAGATAGATGTAAGTACGTAGTATGTAGATAAGTACCCCGTCTAAGTATATGTATAAGTTCAAGACTGTGATAATGAGGAATTTGAATAAGTAAGGTCCTAATGGAGATAAGTATAAGATATGTATAAGCTCAAGACAAAGATAATGAGAAATGTATATAAGTATGTGTCCTACTTCGAGATAAGTATAAGTATGTGTCTTACTAGAGATATGTAGTCATGTGTCCTACTGAGATCGGAATAAGAATAAGTCTGCCATAAGTGTAAGATCTGAGTAAGTATAAGTTTGCTATAAGTATAAGTTCAGTACCGTATACGAGAGATCTGAACAAGAATAAGTTTATTACAAGGATAACTATGTATGTAAATGTGTTATATGAATGCATGAATATTCTTATATCTGTTACTGTTATATGTTTATTATGATTCAGTATAAATGCATGTGTACCAGTATAAGTTATAAGATAAGTTTCCCACTAAGCGTAAAGCTTAGCATGGGTTTTCAATCCGTGTAGGTTTAGAGGAGGACATCTGCGATCTTCCGTACAACCGCGGCCATTAATTCATAAGAGGGCGATCACGTAGGTTCGCGCCCGAATATGTAATTGAAATGTAAAGTTGTTTTGCATATGTATAAGTAAATGGACTCAAGATATGTAGATATTGATGGACACCAATTCCGTGGTAGTTCTTTGTATATGTAAATGATTTTTAAGTATTACATAAATTGTTCAGATACCCACAGTACAAGTTCAGCTCCAGAAAATGTGTAAAGAGTCCCAAGATATAGTTCACAATTTCCGAACCCGGTTCGGATCCGCCTTTCGGGTCAGACCGGGAATCGGGATGTGACAAGAAATATGGAAAGAAAAACAAAAATAAAGTAAAGTGACATGAAATAGGGATCCTTAGAATGCTTGGGTTGATTCCTAAGAAGTGCTAAGTTTAATGTCGCTAGCTCAACGAAGCTGCATCTCAATGGTGGTTTTGCTCACAATGATGATTTGCTCAACTGGCCCTACTTGTAATAGATTTCTCATGGTGCCTATAAAATAGTTGTTGTTTTTCACTTGTCTACTTCTCCACTAAAATAAAGCTTCAATCTTTGTCCACTGACCTTGAAATTTCCCTTTTTCGGATGTGACAACTCTACAATTCCATAGGGGAATACTTGAGTGATAAGAAAGGTCTGGACCATCTTGAGTTAAGTTTTCTCGGAAACAAATTCAACCTTGAAATGAAGAGAAGTACTTGTTTCCCCTCAAGTTCTATTGGGAGGTGACATGCTTTACCAAAGACTAATCTATAAGGAGAGGTCTTTATTAGAGTTTTGTAATGCCCAAATTGCATCATCCATCTTTGCTGACCAATCATTTAGGGATACATTCATGTTTTCTCAAGGATCCTTTTAATTTCTCGGTTGGAAATTTCAGCTTGGCCATTACATTGAGGATGATAGGCAAGAGCTATGTGGTGTCTTACTCCATAATTGGACAAAAGTGATTCAAACAACTTGTTACAAAAGTGTGTCCCTTCATCACTCAAAATTTCCCTAGGAGTTCCAAACCTTGAGAATATGTGCTTGTGGAGAAATTTCAGCACCACTTTTGCATCACAGCTAACCGTGGGAATAGCTTCTACCCAGTAAGATATGTATTTGTTTTCACAAAAGGAAGGGAATGGGCCCAAGAAATCAAATACCCCAAACATCAAACAGTTCTACTTCTAAGATTGAATTTAAGGGCATTTCGTTTTTTCTTGAAATGTTACCTGTTCTTTGGCATCTATCATAGGTTTTCACGAATAAGTGAGCATCCTTGAATAAGGTAGGCCAATAAAAACCTGATTGCAACTGTCCTTTGTCCACTAAAATGTCTACCACACTCCAAAGAATGACAATGGAGAAGGATAGCCTACATTTCATTTTCTGGGATGCATCTTCTAATCATTTTATCAACACAATGTCTATATAGAATGGGATCCTCCAAGAAATAATGCCTCAATTAAGCAAAGAACCTCTTCTTTTGTTTAGAAGTTAAGTCTAAAGGTATAATTTCAGCAGCTAGGAAGTTCACGATGTCTGTAAACCATGAAGCCCAATCATCATGGGAAACAACTAGCAATTGCTCGTACGGGAAGCTATCATTAATGTGAACTTGTTAAGCTTCATTATCCTCTAATTCTAGTCTGGAAAGGTGGTTGGCTACCAAAATTTACATCAAATTCTTGCAAAAGAAGGACCCATCTTATAAGGCGAGGCTTAGCGTCCTTCTTTATCATTAGATACTTTATGGTTGAGTGATTTGTGAAGACAATGACCTTGTTGCCAATCAAGTAGGGCCGAAATTTGTCAAAAGAAAAGACTATTACTAGCAACTCATTTTTAGTGGTGGTATGATTAAGTTGTGCTTCCTTTAGAGTTTTTCTAGCATAATATATGGCATGAAACACCTTGTTTTTCCGCTTCCCTAAAACAGCTCCAACTACATAATCACTTACATCACACATTAGATCGAATGAAAGTTCCCAATTCAGAGCTATAATAATAGGTGTTGAGGTGAGCTTTTCTTTGAGCGTGGTAAACCCTGTCATGCATTCTCATCAAAGTAAAACGGGACTCCATGCATCAATAGGCTTGAAAGAGGTTTTGCTATTGTTGAAAAGTCTTTAATGAACCTTCTATAAAAGGCCATGGTTGAGGAAACTTATAATTCATTTCACCGAAGTAGGGGGTGGCAATTTCTAAATTGTCACTATTTTCACTTTGTCCACCTCGATTCCATTGTCGGATACTCTATGTCCCAAGACAATACCTTCCTTTACCATGAAATGACATTTCTCCCAATTAAGGATAAGGTTGGCCTCCTTGCATCTCTTTAAGACAAACTCTAAGTTGCCAAGGAAATCATCAAATGAGGCTCCTACCACTGAAAAGTCATCCATAAAAATTTCAATTGACCTCTCTACCATGTTAAAAAATATTGCCATCACGCATCACTGAAATGTGCCCAGTGAATTGCACAACCCAAATGGCATCTTTCTGATTGCAAAAGTCCCGTAAGGGAATGGACATGTTATCTTCTCTTGGTCTTTAAAAGCGATGGCAATCTGGTTGTAATCAGAGTATCCATATAGGAAACAGTAGAACTTAAGACCCGCTAACCTATCCAACATATGATCAATGAATGGTAAGGGAAAATGGTCTTCTCTAGTGGCTTTGTTCAGCTTTCTATAGTCAATACAAATTCTCTAGCCACTTACCATTCTTGTAGGGATTAAGTCATTGTTTTCATTTTTAATCACTATCATCCCACCTTTCTTTGGAACTACTTGGATCGGCCGTACCCAAGGACTATCGAAAATGGGATAAATCACCTCTACATCAAGTTGTTTTAAGACTTCCTTTCGTACCACTTCCTTCATAGTTGGGTTAAGCCTTCTTTGGGATTCAATTGTGGGTCTACTATCATCTTCAAAAAGTATTCGATGCATGCACATTGAGGCCTATGATAGGCACGAGTGTGTTATATAAAATAGTATGCCTATGTGCGCAAGTGCATGCGTCGCCTCAAGTAATCTAGTGATAAATGAGTATCGTCCCACAGAGAATTGGGTTACTAAGTACCGACTCTAATCTAGCCTAGGCTCTATTTCGATGGTGTAAAATCTATAGAAAAACTCAAAGACACTAATCTAGGCATGCAAGAATGACTCAAATAAGACTAAAAGGCATAAGGGCCTAGATTTCACCTAAACAATTATGTATGAACCTCCTAACCTAATCAATCAATGTTTATTTCATCATGAAGATGGCGATTTCACTGGTATATATGTGAATCTCTCTTGAGCATCCACACACTACCTTTAGGATCAATTATTTTGCATCATCTCTACTAAACCCTAGATTTCTAAAAGTGCATTAAACCCAAGAAACCCCAATACCATACCTAATCTCATTTATATATCTATCTCATGATAATTAGATGGTAAATCATACATGGCCTAATTTTAACTCTCACCTCTCGAATCTTGAATCAAACCACAAATCATGCAACTATTGTCTAAATACTCATAAACATTAAGATCAAAATGAAATACTCAACACAAATATGAAATAAAACATCAATCAATAGAAATTAAGAGAGATTCATAAAAACATGTGTTTGGCTACATCTAAACCCTAAGAAAACTAACTAAAACATAAATTGAAGAGGAAATACAACCATCAAAAAGAAGGAAAAAGAGAAAGGTAACAAAGAAAATAGATTTAGCATTGTAGCACCCTTCTTCTCCTCCATCATCTTCTTCTTCCTCAAGTTTTCTTCATCTTCCAAGAACAAACCCTAGAAAACTTGAAGAACAAACCCTAGGGTGTTTCCACCCCAAGGGAGAGCCCCTCTCTAGCCTAAATCTAATCAAAATTGAAAAAAAAATGAGCCCTGGAAATTTCTTGAAAACACCCTTAAATACAACTTGAAAAGTGGGCCAAAACAAGCCTAACATGGAACATTTTCTAGGCTAAAACGTTGTGCGGTCTTGACCTTATGTGCTCCACGGTCACGACTTCACCAAGAAGTAAATAAAATAGTTCTACAGAAAAATATGCTGCTGTCGCAACCGTAAATTCTGTGGTCACGACCACACTTCTCGAGGTGATAACTTTTTTGTTCGGACTCCAAATTTGATGTTCTTGGTACCGTTGGAAAGATATTGAAATGTAAAATCTATCCATGTCAACATTGAAGTCATTTAGTATACTTAAAATGCACAAACAGTGAGGGGTGCTGCATGTGGTGTTTTGAAAAATCCTCCATTGACTTCACGAGGCTATATCTTTTTTGTTCAAACTCCCAATTTGTTGATCTTGGACTTGATCAAAAGCTTGAGAGGTGTAGAATCCATCCATATCATGCTTGAAGCCATGGGAGGTCAACCCAAAAATTCATTTTTTTTTACCCTCGTTATGCTTTATTGGCTTCAAAATGTACCTAGAGCCATAAAATGATAAAATTAAGCCTTAGAGCCCTCAAAAACACCATAATACCATATGATAGATAGGTGATTAGTGGTATAAAATCATGTATGAAAAGCACCTATCAAATACCCCCAAACTTGACATTTTGTTTACCCTAAAACAAAGAAATAACATACTTTCCTTATTCACAACAAACAAAAAATGCTGAGCAACAGATTGGGATGATGAATGATAATTTGCCTCAAGGATCTAACCTTCATAAAATACAAAGAAAAATTTGAGATAACCTTTTTCAAAAAATAATAGATTGACCAAAAGTTGAACAACCTAAACCAAAGTTCTCAAGTGTGTGTGTGTAGTCTTCCCTCTCTAATCAATTGTAGTTAAGATGGAATTAGTCAAGTATGAGTAGAATGGGATCTCTCACTCACTAGGTGAGTGTGTAAGACTCCATATGCTTATTGGGAATATCACTCTCCACTGATGTAGGCTATATGCAACTCTTAGGATCAATTAGGTCTTTAAAAGCTTATAGTCAATGGCATAGGTAAGGGTAGCTAAATAGGTCAGTTAGGCTTTAGTTTACCCAAAACATACACATTCTTCACATTCTGTCCACTTATATGTCCATCCTTTGCATATCACATTCTTCGCATTTGGATTTCTAGCTTTCCCCCAAACTTAGCTCTTTTTGCATCTTTTCACTACATAGATTCTCCCCCAAACTTGCTTGATTCTCACCATTTTCACCATTTATGTCATAAAGCCAAGTTTTTATTTCTTTCTCTTCTACCTCCATGGTATGGAGTAGTGCAATGGTTGACCTTCTTAAGCTTTCTATCTACCCTATGTAGCGAGCTTTAGGTTAGTAGCTCCCAAACCAGCTGGCCTTAGGGTATTAGGTGTGGAACACCCCTAAGAACTTACTTGCTCAAAGTAGGAAGGCTACAAGATCAAACAACTCCACCTTGTTTTATTCTTTCTTTTTCTTTTTTTTTCTATTTTATTTTTTATTTTTTTTCTACCATCAACCTCTTTTTTTTCCATTCATCACCCATCATTTTCAACCAAACCCCTAATTTATACTACATGTATTCACAAGATATCACTTTGACACTCACATGTTAGGGTGAACATAGGTTTTTGACTGAAGGGTATTCAATACAAAGGTTCAAAGGGCTAATTCTTTGGCTTTCAAGACATGAAAATGGTTAACAAGGCCCAATGTTGGGTGACTATAGGTCAATGCATAATAAGGTTAGTTATAAAGGCTCAATCAGTCCAAGGATGGCATAAATCCTTTCCTAATTGTCGTGTTGCCTAGGATTTCTCCCTGAGTGATAATTGAACAAGTTATAGAGTCTTTAGAGATAAATTAGAATGATATTCATCTAATTCTTCTCTAAACCAAGAAAAATTGACTTTCAAGGGTAAATGACTAGTGCTCAAAGTGTTAAGAACTTTTGGCTAGATAGTCAACTATAAGGTCAAACCATTATGCTTTAAGTTCAAATATCTCTTATTTTTTTCATGTGAAAGAATGTTTAATCATTATTAAGCATAGGCATCATAATTAATCCCAAACAAGCTCAACCAAAAACAAAAACAACCTAAAGTTGAAAAAATTAACCTAAAAAATGAAAAGATATAAAAGTAAATAAAACATACAATCAATAAAAAGAAAACACTAAAAATAGAATAATTGAAAATGGAAAATTTAAAAACAAGGGGAAATCCCCCCAAAACCCCAAAACTTAAAATATGCATTTTCCTCAATGTATGAGATATGTAGGTTAAGAATAGAGGACTCCCCTAGCTGATCGAGTGCGATCATTGGGTTGGGGTATGGTTGGTTTTGATGAGTCTCCCTCAATAAAAATCAGCTTCAATGCCTTGAAAAACAAAAAATAAAAAAAGAAAACAAATAAACACTTAAAATAAAATCAACATGCAACACATAGTAAAACAAACAAACAAATAAATAAAGCAGTAAGTGGATAAAAATCCTTATTTTTGCTTTGGGGTGCCTCCTAAGAGCTACTCCGTTTTTGTAGACTCCAGCTTGACTCTACCAACTTTGGATTGGTTGGTGATTCCCTTCTCCATCCGTTTCGAAGAACCGATAGGTGTGCTCCGATAGCTTCTTGGGCACATAATCTTCCATGATCTTATTATATTTTTTATTTTTTCTTTATGGGTCACAATGGTTTCTTCCATTTCCTTGTTCAACTGAACAATGTACTCTTCCACCTTGGACATGGAGGTTACCTCCTTAATTTTTAACTCTTCATGCTTTTCACCCCATGGAGCCATCACTCGAATAGTCTTTAGAACTTTATATTTTATCATTTTATATAATTCCGGAGAAGTTGACCCATCATCCTTTATAACTAAGACTCTTAAATTTTGTGCATCATCCTCAACTTTTGTGATTTTTTCAAGTTCATCCTTGCTTCTTGAGGTGACATCTTCTTTGTAGTTCAAGTCTTCTTCACTAATCACCTCAAAAAGGGTCTCATGTTGTCCTTCGAAGAACATTTTTTCCATGTTCTTCTCCTCATTCAAGTGTTTAGCCACTAGTTCTTGTATACTCATTTCCTCATCTTGTAGTTGTTGATGTATCTCAAATTTTGTTTGAATATAAGAAGTGGCCATAGGGGTAATTTCCACTTTTATGGATAAATCAACCCCACAATAGCTAATTTAGCCATTGCTAAGGCCAATTCATCCACTCCATTGTTAACATTTAACTCCTCTCGTGGAGGTGTGTGCACCTCCTCCATGAATTGAGCTTGAGGTGTTGCTAATTTAGCTTGAACTCTTTTTAGTTCAGCTATGGTTGCCTCTAGGTTAGACATTTCCTCTTGGGGAGGCTGATTCATTTCATTTTTAACATACAACCAAGGCAAACCAACCTGAGAGTAGTCCATATCATCCATTGAGCTTTCCTTTTCAACTTGGACCATGACTAAATTAGTTTGAGATCTCCACATTTCAGCCATAGTTTTCTCTAAGCTTGCCTTGGCCATTTGAGCCCTAGACTCTTCCTTTTCAACCCTTGACATAGCCTATTCAGCTAATGTATCTTCCAAGCTTGATTTTGGACATGTGGATAGTGGGAAGCATCTTGTCTCTCTTCCCATGATGTGCTCGAGTGATGTGCCCATCCAATATTAATATTGCTCAAGTATAAGTCTCTGACACTCTAGCATGATCCATAGACATATGTGGGAATCTACACTTGACTCGGTCTTTGGTGATGCTCATTGGCCATTTGCCCCATTCTTAGTTGTCGAGCGAGAAGGAATAATGAAGGTTATCAAATCCAGAAGGATCCATCAGATTGAAACCATAAAACAAAAATAAAATTGAAAAGTAAAATAGACAAAGAAAATAAAACAAGACTAACTATATCCAAAGTAGAGTAAAGCTATTTCGAATCAATATTAATAAAAGCACCAATTCCCCAGCAACAACACTAAAAACTTGATAGGCGCGAGTGTGTTATATAAAATATTATGCCTATGTGTGCAAGTGCACGCGTTGTCTCAAGTAATACAGTGATAAGTGAGTATTGTCCCACAGAGAATTGGGTTACGAAGTACCGACTCTAATCTAGATTAGGCTCTATTTGGATGGTGAAAAATTTGTAGAAAAACTCAAAGACACTAATCTAGGCATGCAAGAATGACTCAAATAAGAATAAAAGTCCTTAGGGCATAGATTTCACCTAAACAATTATGTACGAACCTCCTAACCCAATCAATCAATGTTTATTTCATCATGAAGATGGCGATTTCACTAGTATATATGTGAATCTCTCTCGAGCATCCATACACTACCCTTAGGATTAGGTATTTTGCATCTCTGTTGTTGTGACTTTTCTGTAAAGTGAGCACACTAGAATTTAGTTATTGGATACCTTACTAAAGACTCCAGACAATGGCTCCAAAAACTTGTGGCTAAGACCAGAGTCTATACTCTTTTTCTTACTATTAACTACTTGAACTTCAACTTGGTCTCTGATTCGCATGTGTATGTGTAGCCCGTAGGGTATTCTGAATCAACAATATTTATAACCTAACACCTCGTACTGGCATAGCATAACTACTATAGTACATTGGTTCTAGGATAATCTACAGGGATGGGTTTTCTTCGTGGGAATGACTACTGCTGAGGTTTAGATTGGTGATTATAATTTGGATATTGGGATTAGATAAAAATAGTGGGTTTTGGTAGTTGAAATCATAACCAAAGTGAAGTGAAAATTATAGAAAGAATTCCCTTGAAGTGTTAGGTCACTGGGCTTGGGTTCCTAGGGCAAATGTGGGGTCCTCGGGGTCTTTTCCTCGCATTGGGGATAGTAACATATAGTTACCTCCCGAATCGGATTTTAGTTTAGCTATAAAACTTGACCTCAATAACTATCATTTGAAAATGGAATTCAATGTCCATGAATGTTCTCAGTCAGTTAAAAAACTATCTCCTTGAGTCACCTTCCAATGGCTCATAAATGATAACTAATCAACATCACAGGATCTAACAATAAGCATCCAATGAGCCATAAAGCTTACCATATACTAACCATTCAAGGTGAATCGAAGGGATCGAAACCTAAAGTTGAAGGAGAGAACATCAATGAAAAAGCATACCTACATTGAAAACATGAGGGCCCCTTCTTTTACCACAGTTCCTTGCCCAGCTGCCTCTACGCTACAGCCGAGGGAGTTTATCGATCACTCTCCGAGTCACATCTTAGGGGTTGTTTGGCTAGCGAGAAAATGAGAGAAAATGGAAAGAAAAACAGGAGCTTGTTTGACAAGCCTCCCCAAAATTATACCGAAAGATTTTCAAGATCCTTTACAGAGTTTTGTTTTCGGGATTATATACGACCAAAACCATACAAATTACCAAATTGTCAAAAGCAAGAAACTATTACATATGGATAATTTGGGAAGAAATAAAAAAGAGCAACAAAAGTCAACAAAATTGTGAGGCTGTTAAAATTCCTACCGCAAATTTTACTTTGCAACCCCGCGAATTAGCTTTTAGGTTTGTTATTGTTTCTCCTCGTTCGTCGCTTCGGTCTAGTAGCCTGTTCCAACTCCATTTCTTCATGCTCGAAAGGATTCTATCTTCAATATTTATAGCCTGTAAAAACTATAAAAACTGCTATAAAATTGATCAAAAGCATTGCTAGGTCATCAATGTTCCAATTGGGTCAATTTGGGCCGACACGTGAAAAGTGCTTAAAACCTGACTTTTAAGAGTATGAACAACACTATTCGGGGTAGTAATCACTCCCCCAACTCGACACATTGCTAAATCCCTTAGCAATGAAGGAAGAATAAAGCAATTGAAAGCAAGATGAGATATTTATATATATATATATATATATACACACAAAAGCATTGCTAGGTTATCAATGTTCCAATTGGGTCAATTTGGCTGATTACTACGTAAAAAGTGCTCAAAACCCGGACTTTTAAGAGTATGAAACAACACTATTTGGGTAGTAATCACTCCCCCCAACCGACACATTGCTAGTCCTTTATCAATGAAGGAAGAATAAAGCAATTGAAAGCAAGATGAGATATATATATATATATATATATATATATATATATATATATATATATATCTATACAAAGAATGGTTTTGCAAATAAAATGAGGGATAATGCTAAACTTTCAATAAGAGTCACCAACATCCTACCCAAAGACTATCTCAAGAAGAGTGTGTGCTATGTATATTCAAGTATCAAAAGAGTGTCAACTCCTAGGGTACTAACGTGAAACCTTCCACCAAAACCTAAGTGTTAACTTGATTAGATTTCAAACATAGTCTGCCAAATTGTACTTTTCCCCCAACCTAGTTCTTTTCTATACATAGAAAAATAACTAACCTCAATAGATTAGGACCCTGGCTTTATTTTACAACTATTTTTGTGCTGTAGGGGTGCAATGCTGAGGGAGTCGAACTCACAAATGTCCATGTAATGGGAGTCCACCGATGACTCCCAACCAATTAAGGTTTAGGGCATCAAGTCATAAGGATCTCTCAACCACTAACTCTCGTGGTTTTACCCGCACTTTAACGAGCTTGAGACTTTAGGAACCTACAATTTGCTAAACTCCACCTATCCACCCGTGTAATGAGCAACAAGTCTATGATCTAACCGCTTGGTTTAGGGCACTAGTTTAAAGATTTTCACCATAAATTTCTGACTGTGTTCTAAGCCTGTGCAAGTGCCACAACAATTTATTTTTCTTTTCTTTTCCTTTTTTCTTTTTTTTTTTGAAAGACTCATTGGTCTTTTATTCAGGGGTCCCAACCTATTAAAGGTGGTCAAAAGTACTAGGCCATACTTTTGCAGGGTTTAGGAGGCAGGACAGTTTTTTAGCTTATAATTGAAACCTAATGTGCACAGTGTGTGGTTAGTTCAAAGTGGAAGAAATAAGGCTGGAAGACAAGAAGAATTTCAAATACCACTAACTCAAATAAACATAACACCATCCTAACATCAACAACATTGGGACAAGACTCCAATTTCTCATATAGAAGTTGAGCATTATAAAAAACAAAAATTTTTCTAAGTGAGAAATGAAAAACAACAACTAAGACATGTGTTGAAAACTAAAAACATATATTTGTGATGTAAAGAAAACAAACTACAAGCAAGTCATTAAACAAAAACAAAACGGACTTGCTCAAAACATAAATGACACTTCCTTCATTAACTCTCCCCCCAACCGAATATGACATTATCCTCAATAACCGGAGCTTTAAAATCGAATTTAAGGAAGATACCAAGTAGTCAAAGTGAGGTGAAACTCATCCTCCTCCTGTGTCTGAGCCGGAGCAGAAGGATGAGCAGCTGGTGGAGTGGCTGAAGCTGTAGGGGGAATCCAGGATAACCGTTGAGTCAGAGGTGGTATAACCGCCGATCCCGTGGTCGTTAGTGGAACTGATAAATCGCCGAGCCGCAGTGTAGAGTAATTGCCGATCCCGTAGTCACGCTACCGGAGCGAGAGGATAGTGGCAAGCCCGTATTGTTGAACCAGCAAGGATGGTTGTACAGAGCAAGGACTTTGTGTTAGCTATTCGCTTCGCTATGGCAAATAAGGATTGGGATGGAATCGCAACCAAGGAGTAAATAACCATGATGGAAAGAAAATCTAGAGTAGTGATGTGAATAGATGCCACTGGTGGTGAAGAGGAGTTAGGGTCAGCTGGAGCAGTAGGAGCTGGAGATGAGGAATGCACTGTAGGCACCAGTGGAGCAAGCACTAGGTCAGAGGCAATAGCTGGTGACAGCAGGGGGTGGGGCTCCTGAGCAGGGGCTTCTGAAGGCTACTGGTCCTATGGTGGATCTCTTTAGGGATCTGCCTTAGCAGAGGGTTCATGAAGAGGTAGGCCCCACAAATCGCCACCAAGCCAACAAGAAATATGGCCTCACAACGGGTTCTCGATGGGGCGAGCTAAAAGCCTAGGTGCTCCAATACATGATAGAGGAACCGTAGAAACAATAGTGGAATGGTCTCGACTCTACTGAGGTGCTTCCGGTGTATCTTCTCTTCAAAGTGGAAGAGGGATGTCATAATAAGCTCTAAGGGGCTAAACCAAAAGCCTTCTAAAATAAGGTATAGGGCCTCTAGGATGGCGCCCCACCTCCGAACAAGATGCTGAAGAGGAAATAGATTAGACCGTCGTATATGGTCCATGAAAAGCATCCCTAGTGGAAGCTATCTCCAGAACAAAATAAGGCCAGTTGATGTGTCTCGCGAGAGGATCCGAACCATCTCCCGAGGGGAAGGATGTGGCCACTGCCTATAATCTGTGGAATTGGCCAGGATCACTGGAAGGTGAAAAGCGATGGCTATATCAGCTGCCCGAAGGATGCCCTGATGACCGTCAATGGTGAAGCGGATAGTAGTGGGATTGTGCTCACCTCGGGACGTCATAGACTAGTAGAAGTCGATCACTACCCTCGGATAGAAGAATCGTCCAGGAGTCATAAATGGCTCTAGAGAGTAGCGCTAAACAAGTATCATCGAGTCCCGGAGCTCCGGTAGACTAGAAAAAGATGGGATATCGTAAAAGTATTCGTTATGGAAATCTTTGTTTTGGAAGTCAGTGTTTCCTTATATTGGAGCACAAGAGAAGAGTGGCCTCATCACAATAGACAGAATGGAGCCCGATGGCATTGGAGCACTGGCTGAGGCTCCCGGAGGTGGGAGGAGATCGGGAGGCACCCCACGGCTAGGAGCGAGTAAGACTCTTCAAAATACAGGTCCTCACCCACTCAAAGGAGGCGCCTAAGCACGGCCCGTGTGAGGGGTATTAGTGGGGATGCGTCAAGTCCGTGTCTCATACCTACGCACCGTTGGAGAGGCAGGGGTAGCAACTTATGAGATTTTAGCAGGATCCGCAAGGTTAGTAGAGGCTGGCGGTAGCCATGTGCCCTAGGCAGGAGAGGGGGGCCTCACACGGTGTTGAGAGGATGAGTTATGGCCTCCGCGGGTCCTTGCCATTGTTGCAGCCTAGATGGATGAGGGCTTCAAGAGAGAGAGGGGGGGGGGGACTGTGTATTTATAGAGTGTAGGGGAGGTGAAATTTTGGACAGTGAAAGATTTTTATGGAATATGAAAGGTTGGGGAAGATGGAGGATAAAAAATAGAGTGATGGAGGGCAGTGAAGAGTCACTAGTTTGGGGAGATGAAGCGTGTAGAAAATTAAGCAGGATTGCAAATTTTTGCAACCCTTGAGAAAGACCGTGAAATTAATAAGGGTCGCGAAATTTCGCAACCCCAGAAATGTCCTCGTAAATATGTTCTGACCCATTTTGCTCGTGATTTTAGCACAACCTGGAAAAACAACACAAGAAAATCCATAAAATTAGCAAGAAAATGAATTGAAGGAAATTTTAGAATAAAGCCAAAGAAAAAGGGGAACAAATAAATAGAAATAAAATAAAATAAGAGATTAAACAAAAATAAGTGGACTTTGCAATCTTAGGGGAGATTGGGTCCACCCAACCCTTAGGTAAGCTGAGGCTCGCTGAGAGTAAGCTCCTTATCTGGAACAAAGGGAATTGCATAAGGTTTGAGGCGTACATTCACTTTGAAGATTTGCTCGCATTTGAGCCGAAAGGGGCCTAATCGTCCGCTTCGATGTACTTGATGAATGGTGAAGGGACTAATCCACCTGGACTTTAGTTTTCCCGGAAATATATGAAGTTTAGAATCATAGAGCAAAACTTTATCTCCTTTTTGGAAATGTTTTCGAGCCACCATTTGATCATGGCATTTCTTAGACCTCGTCCTGGGAATCTTGGAGTTCAGGTAAGCATCATTTACTTCCTTCAACTCATTGAGGTCAAGAAATCTCTTTAGGCCGGCTCTTTCCATATCAACGTTGAGCTTTTTAATGGCCCACCAAGTTTTGTATTAGATTTCCATAAGGAGGTGGCATGCTTTTCCATAAACTAGCCGATACGGAGTCATGCCAAGAATGGTCTTGAAAGCTGTTTTGTATGTCCATAGTGAGTCTAGTAGCTTGAGTGACCAAACTTTTCTGTTTGAATTCACCACCTTCATCAAGATAGTCTTAATTCCCCAAGCATTAGTTCCACTCTGACCACCGGTTTGAGGATGGTGGGGTGAGTAGTCACTTTGTGTTTCAATTCATATTTGGCTAGGAGGTTTTCAAAGGGTTTGTTATTGAAATAGGTACCTTATCAATGGACATGGCTTTCGCACTCCAAATCTAGAGAAGACATTCTCTTTTAGAAATTTAAGCACCACCCTGTGATCATTGGTTTTACAAGGAATCGCCTCGACCCATTTGGACAAATAATCAACTCCCACCAAGATGTATGAATATCCGAAAGACGTAGGGAATGACCCCATGAAGTCAATGGCCTAAACATCGAAGATGTCTACCACCAAAATTGGGTTTAAGGGCATCATGTTACGGTGAGTAAGCTTCCTGAGTCTTTAGCATTGATTGCACTTTCGGCACATGGCATGAGCATCTTTGAAGAGGGATGGCCAATAAAAACTAGATTTTAGGATCTTCATGGTTGTCTTTTGTGAAGCAAAATGACCTCCATAGGCATTTTCATGGAAGTGGCTGAGGATCCCTTGTTGTTCCTCCTCAGGCACACACCTTTTGATTATTTGGTCGACGCAGTATTTGAACAATAATGGCTCCTCCCAATAATAAGAATGAATTTTGGCGAAGAAGTATTTCTTGTCCTATGCTTTCCAATCAATCGGGATTTCCCCTATTGCTAAATAATTAGCAATATGAGCATACTAGGGTGCATTCCCTACAAACAGCAGAGACTCCTCAAGGAACTCATCATTAATAGGAGGACTCGTCATGAGTTATGGTCAATCTGGAGAGATGATCTTCCACTACATTCTCCACCCCCTTTTTTTCTTTGATTTGGAGGTTAAATTCCTGGAGTAGCAGAACCCACCTGATAAGTCTCGCCTTAGCATCTTGTTTCTTTAACAGGTATTTCAAAGCAGAGTGGTCTGTAAAAATAACAATGAATGACCCCACCAAGTATGCTCTGAATTGATTTAAGGCATACCACTGCTAGCAGCTCCTTTTCTGTGGTGGTGTAATTCATTTGTGCTTCATTCAGAGTCTTGCTTACATAGTAAACCACATAAGGCTTTCCATCTTCTCTCTACTTAAGAACTGCCCTAATGGCATAATCACTTGCATCACACATTACTTCAAAGGGGAGTTTCTAGTTGCGCTCTAATATGGGCAGATTCAGTGACTCGAGCTCGAAGCTTGGCTGCACCTTCCATCCTAAACAAATTTGGTATCCTTGACCAGCAACTCACAAAGAGGGTTTTCAATTTTTGAAAAGCCCTTAATAAACCTCCTGTAGAAACCTGCACGGTCGAGGAATTGCCTTATTGCCTTAACATTTATGGGAGGTGGTATCTTAGAAATAAGCTCAACCTTGGCTTTATCAACCTCAATTCCCTTGTTGGAGATGACATGTCCAAGGACAATTCCTTGATGTACCATGAAATGGAACTTCTCCTAGTTAAGCACCAAGTTTTTCTCGATGCATCTGTTTAGGACAGTCTCAAGGTTGGCCAGGCAATCCTCAAAAGTGCCCCCATATACGATGATGTCATCCATGTACACCTCCATGATGCGTTCCACCATATCATTGAAGATACTGGGCATACACCTTTGGAAAGTGGAAGGTGCATTGCAGAGGCTGAAAGGCATTCTCCTATAGACATAAGTTCCAAAGGTGCAAGTGAAGGTGATCTTCTCCTGATCCTCCATAGCCATTTCAATTTTGAAAGATCCGGAGTAGCCATCCAATAAGCAATAAAATGGGTGCTCGAAAACTCTCTCTAGAAGTTGATCGATGAAGGGTAAGGGAAAATGTTCCTTTCTTGTTACTGCATTTAGCCTCCTGTAATCTATACATACCCTCCAACCTATGGTGAGGCGTGTAGGCATATCTGCTCCCTTCTCGTTCTATACAATAGTCACCCCTGACTTTTTAGGTACAACTTGAGTAGGGCTCACCCAGGGACTGTCTAAAATGGGGTAGATAATATCGGCTTGAAGTAATTTTAGAACTTCAGCATGTACCATTTCTTGCATGTGGGGATTCAATCGTCTATGTGGTTGTCACACTGGTTTGGCTTCTTCCTCTATGTAGATGTGATGAGTGCAAACCAAAGGGCTAATTCCCTTTAAATCTGAGATTTTCCATCCAATGGCTTGTTTGCACTTCTTGAGGATTCCTAGCAAATCATCCTCATGTGAGATGTTTAGGAATGAAGAAATAACCACAGGGCATTGGTCACCCTCCTCAAAGTATGCATATTTCAATTCTTTAGGGAGGGGTTTTAGATCAAGCTTTAGAGGCTCTCCCTTTTCTTTGTCTTTCTCAGTCAATAAGGGGAGGATTTCTTCCTTCTTTTTCCAATGGCAGAAAGCAGCACACAAATATGAGGGTTCATCCAAATTTTCAAGTAGCTCTACCAATTCCTCTATCATTTCTGCCTATGATTACAGCTGCTCACACTGTTCCTCCACTATGGTGTCAATTTAACACACCTCTTCTAGGTCTTCTTCCTCGGGGTGAACATGCTTTTTGCTGAGGTGAAAGATGTTGAGCTCTAGTGTCATATTGCCAAAAGTGAGCTACATAGCCCCGTTTCGACAGTTGATGATTGCATTGGATGTAGCCAAGAATGGCCTTCCGAGTATAATGGGCACATAATTGGCTCCCACAGCTACTGGTTCCGTATCAAGAACAACAAGTCAATCGGGTAGTGTAATTTGTCCAATTCTACAATTTTCAAAACATCTTCAACAAAGGCCCTTGAGAAATTTTTACTAACCTGGTTCGCTTAAAGACAAGGTGATAGTGGTGGTTTCAATTTTCTTAAATTTCAACTCGTTTATGGGACGAGTAGGCAACAAGTTGACACTGACCCCCAAATCTAGTAATGCCTTCTCCACACAAGTTCCTCCAATGTTCACTGATATGCTAGGACACCTTGGATCTTTTTACTTCACTGGAGTCTTGCATTATATGATGGCACTAACCTGCTCTGTAAAAAAGGCCTTCTTATCCACATTTAGTCCCCCCTTCAAAGTGCACAAGTCTTTTAAAAACTTGGCATAGGTGATTAGTGCCCAAAAAGTGCTATTTTGAACCCTATGTTTAATAGGTTTTGAGCGCATTTTGTGAACTAATTGTTATAATTAACCTAATTGACATGTTCGGGTCCCTACTATTCTTCCTCGATCGCATTCCGTGGTCAAGTTTATGTAGTTTTGTAGAATTGGAAGCCAAATCGTCGTGTCAATCCAATCATAACAAAAGTCGGGTTGATTTCATCAATTTCATATGGTTTACTATCAATTTTAGCAAGTCGGGAACTAAGAACATCAAAGCAAGAAGAAATGAAATACAGTAAAGGTGAATAAAAGCAACAGGAGCAATGAACAAAGAGCTGCATGAGGAATAAAATTTCATTATTAGAAAATTCCGCTTATCATAGTTTAAATATCGTGCATAGCGAAATTAATTAAGCACGATTGAATTTTCTATGATAGCGAAATTTCGCTATCATAGCGAATTTTCGCTATCATAGCGAAAATCACTGTGCATAGCGAAAATTGTCTACTCCTGTTTTTGATCCAAACGACTCCGTTTTTGGTTTTTCTCCTTTCTACCCTTGTAATAGCTTTTGTTTTGGTTTGTTTGTAATTTCCTTACTCGAGCCATATATAAGCTAGAGTCAAGGTTTGTAACAATCAATCAACATCGCAATAAATTTGGGAGGCTTTCACCCCAAGCCGCTTTTCTTCTTTCCTCCATTTTCTCATTTTCTCACTGGTACCAAACACCCTCCGAGGATGACAACTCGAGGACGCAGAGCGCTAAAACCCTTTCCCTCCTTGGAAGGTAAGGTTGTCAAGCCACAGGATTTGAAGGCCGCTGTGGTCTCCCCGCTTTTCACGCCAGTTGTGTTTTGACATTTCGTTCCCAAATTTTCAACTCTAGGTTTAAAGCTGATGTACTTTCACAATACTTACAAACTTTTAGGGTTCAGTGTATTCTTAGCTTTTGATACACTGATATCCATTAGTTGCCATTTACGAGCCACTGAGGTAGGTTAAGGGGTTATATTTTCACTTTTGATGCATCCTCTTTGATCAATACTTGGTAATCTTTTAGGGTTCAGTGGATGCTTATTATTAGATCCACTGAGATTCATTAGTTGCCCTTTACGAGTCATTGTAGGATGGGTCAAGGTGATAGATTTTCACTATAGGAACCATAAATGCTAAATAAATGCTTTCTATCAAAAGGAAAATTATTAGGGTTTAGTTTTTAAAGCAATGAAGACCGTTCGAGATGACTATATGTCATCCTCCCAACGCGAGAAATGAAACTTGGGACCTCTCGCCTGCCTTAGACCTAAAAACCAAGAGTCTAATGCTTCAAGGAGTTCTTTTTCTTATTTTTCATTTTATTTTCGCTTGTAAACCATCAGTCTCCCTGTTTTTTACCAAGCCTTAAAATCCAAACCAAATTCACCATTTTTGACTTCACTTAAATCATTTGTACGAAGAAAACCCATCCCTATGTTCGACCCTAGACCACTATACTGCAGTAATTTTACTACGGTAGTAGGAGGAATTTAGGATACAAATTTTGTTGATTTCGGGTCACCCTACTGTGGCACGAATCAAATGGCGCCATTGCCGGGGATGGTGCCTAAGTGCGAATGATGACATGTTGAACACTTGTGATCCTCATCACAAGTTCTGGTGAATTTTCTTGTATATATATATTTTTAGTGTTTTCGCAGGTTTAATTTTCTTTAGCTAACTTACCCCTTTTGGTAGACTTGTTTTTTTTCCTTTTGCTTGCGTCTCGCCTGCTTGTCGTAGGAATCCATTTTCGTGCAAAAATTCTCAAGGCAAGCAGTTCAATACAGGTTCTGTGGGAAAATTGACTGTGATCAAATGGAACCCCACATGAAGAAAGCAATAATGTCAGAGAGAACCCAAGGCATACATGCTCCATGAGGGATTATAGAAACTACCATGCAAAGTCAAAGAACCCGTGGAGAGGAATCCAAAATGAATATAGGTCCATGAGGGACTATAGAAACCAATGGATGAGTCCACCATATGGTAGCATTTCATAACCATAGTCGGGAGAATCACACCAATCTCTCATGGGAACCAAGACCTCTACAAGATGCACTCGAACCTCCATTTTATGTTTCAACCTCACTACCTCAGCTACCACAAATAACCCTCCATTTGAACAAGCCATTTTGGACCTTACCCGATAGTGGATGACTAGGCAGAAAGGTATTGTGATTAATGCCCATTCAATCGTAGAATCACATCATGAGTTGATTAATGAACAAGAAATTAGATGGGCTAAAAAATGACTTTGATCATAAATGGGACAACCTGCAAGACTCCATTGAGAACCTAATCTATCACAAAGAATGTCCACCGCAGGAAGAGTGCCAAAGTACACCATGGCAAGAGGGAGCAAAGCAGAACACCACCACACTGGGGGAGGTTATGAGGATTTTACTGAATTGATAGCTGACTACCTGAATCCAGATATTGCAGGATGTTGTTTTTCCAAGGGAGAACCAAGAAGAAATCCTTCCCTTTAAAACTGAGGAAGGTAGTGGTACAACAGGAAGAGCCCCAAGTATTTGTTTCAAAACCACTACAGCACTGAACCCATCGCCATTGCCCAAGTCACCAAAAGCCCACTGCCAGTAGCCCCCTCCACTAACCAAGTGTATATTCTACCTACACCTGAAGCACGGCCAACCCCTGAAGCACCCAACACAAAAGCCACCCCATCACTGCCTGCCATGCAAAACTTCAAGAGATTAGTGGCCTCTGTACAGAATTTTGCCACTACATCAAAAACAATGGCAACTGCTCACATCGCATGGCACGTTGGTTTGGTTCGTGCCGTCTCTGATTGGAGCATTCGAACCCTGCATTTTCCAGCTCATAATCAAGAAATCTCCAAAGGCCTAAGGAGTGGTTTGGGAGCAAGGCCTCCTACTTTTGTTTTAATTCTTCTTGTTTTATTTAATTTTATTTGATCGTATTTTATTTGGATTTCTATAATTCTTTCTTTTAGATTTTCACTAATTTTAAGTTAATCTTTTCTAGCTTGTTTTTCACTTTTCTCGCAATTTTTCTAATTCTTCTTTGTGTTAATTTTTGCGCTTGAGGAGATTGGGAGCGTAGAATGAAGATCAAGATAAGATATGAGAGCAGAAATTTCACACCATAAAGCAAATTTTCGCACATGTAGAGAAAACTAGTACTTCATACATAGCGAAATTTCTCTACGTGAGCTAAAATTTGCATGTATGTCCCCGCACAAACATTTTTATTTCTTATTTTATTTTATTATTATTATTATTATTTTTGAATTGATGTTTATTTTTATTTTTATTATTACTTTATTTTATTAAAAATTATTTTTATTTTTATTAAACACAAAAGAAAATTCTCTAAAAAAAAATAAAAAAAAATAAAAATTGTCTCAAGTTTTTATTTTTATTTTTATTATTTTATTATTATTATTATTTTATTGTATTTCAAAAAATCGCTATTACACATAGCTTAAAATTCGCACACATAGCTTAAATTCGCTATGATAGATTTTCGCCATCATAGTGAAATTTCGCTATGGTAAATAAATTTACAGGGTAGCTTAAAATTTTCGCTATGGTAGCGAAAATTTTCGCTATGCTCCACTGTTTTGCCTTTTGATTTTGTTTCGCTCATAACTTTTTCATCCGAACTCCGTTTTAGGCGTTCTTGGTACCGTTGGAAAGATGAGAGAGTGTAGAATCCAAATATGGCCAGAAAAAACACTTTTGAAATTATTATGAAGGTGTAATTTCAAAAATGCTCAAACTTGTCACTTTTTCCTCTCTTTTCTTCTTCTAACTTGTTCATTTGAAGCCCAAACGGAGTGAATAAGGTGTCGATGGAAAGCTTGCGAAGTATCCTATCCAACAACGATCACATATCTTCAAAGAGGTAACACTTCCTTCCCTAACTTTCCAATCCTAGCCTCATTGCGGACAATGAGATATTTGGTTGGGGAGAGTTAGTGAATAAGGGCTTTTGCACTTATATTTGTGTTACTATTTTGAGCAAACCCATTTTGTTATGTTCAATGCTTGTCGGTTTCCTTGTAGTTAAGAGACTATACAATTTTACTTTTTCAAAAATTGGACCCATTTTGCATCCAAATTTTTTGTGTTCCCGCTAACTCCGTAGTTTGAAAATTGAAGCATTGTCCAATTCTATTGACGTTAGGATTGGTTTCATGCTTAGTTGAGTGGATGATCGCTGAACTTTGCCGCTTTCGACCATTTTTCTTCCACCTTTAACTAACCACACACCGAGCACACTGGGTTTCAATGATAGGCTGAAAAACTGCGCAACCTCCTTTACTTTGCAATAACCTATCCTAGTGTTGTTGACTACCTTTAATAGGTTAAGGACCCCGTGGAAAGAAGGCCACGCGCCTTCTGAAAAAAAAGAAATAAAAGAAAAGAAAAGAAAGAAAAGAAAAAGAATAAAATTGCAACGCTTATGCCTTGAAACCCAACACTGGGTCCGAGGGGTTTATGGTGAAAGCCTTAAAGCCCTAAGGCCCTAAACCTTCACCAAGTTGGAGTCGACTTAGTGTTCGCCACATCGGGTGACGGGTGGAGCGAAGAAGCCAGAGGCCGGAGTTTAGAAATCATTCAAGTCCCGGTGAAACCCGAAGAGTTAGTGGTCGAAGATCTCGCGACTTGCGCCCTAAGCCTTAATTGGCTGGATGTCATCGGTAGATCCTCGTTACATGGACTTTGGTGAGGTCGACTCAAGATTGCACCCCTACAACAATGTTTGTGGAATAAGAGCTGGTCCCGATCTATTTCGCTGGTTAGCATGCTAGGTCGGTAGTAGCTAGGTTGGGGGAGTGCGCTTGACAATTTATTGTCGAGCCGATCAACAAACACTTAGATTTTGCAAAGTTTCGTTGATTCATCGAGATGGAGGCCTTTTGATACTCAATTTGTATGGCATTCATTCTCTCAAGTTATCAGGCAAGGCTTTGATGATTCTTACTTAGGGTTAGACATTACTTCTTCACAACCTTTTTGAAATACCATTTTGTTATCATTTTGTATGCTCTCTTTCTTTCTTTCTTTCTTTCATTGCTAAGGGACTAGCAATGTGTAGGTTAGTGTGATTAGGTCCCCAAAGTGCTATTTCAACCCTATTTTTAATAGGTTTTGTTAATTTTTTGTGTACTAATTGTTATAATTAACCCAATTGACATGTTCGGTCCCTACTATTCTTCCTCGACGCATTCCATGGTCGTTTTTAGTTTTTGCATGAATTGGCCAAATCGTCGTGTCAATCCAATCATAACAAAGTCGGCTCGATTTCCATCATCATATGGTTTTCTATCACCAAGAAGTCGGAATGAAGAATATCAAAGCAAGAAGAAATGGAATAGTGCAACAGGAATAAAAGCAACAAAGGAGCAATGGACAAGAGCTGAGGAACAAGGTTAAAATTTTCACATACCGAAAATTCATATCATAGCTAAATTTATCAGTATATGAATTTAATTTTCATATGATTGTAATTTTCGCTTATGATAGTGAAATTCTTGCTATCATAGCTAATTTTTCTATCATACCGAAAAATCAACGTGCATACGAAAATTGTCTCCGCTTCCCGCTTTTTGATCCAAACGACTCCGCTTTTGGTTTTTCTCCTTTCTACCCTTGTAATAGCTTTTGTTTTGGTTTATTTTGTAATTTCTTTACTTCCGAGCCATATATAAGCTAGAGTCAAGGTTTGTAACAATCAATCAACATCGCAATAAATTTTTGGGAAGCTTTCAGCTCCCGTTTCTCGCTTTTCTTCTTTCCCTCCATTTTCTCTCATTTTCTCGTCACTTTCTGGGCAGCCAAACACCCTCAGAGGATGATAACTTGGAGGATGAGTGGCTAAAACCCTTTCCTCCTTGAAGTGGAAGGTTGCTGGTTACAGATCTCGAAGGTCGGGCAGGTTCCCCCGTTTTCACGTGAAGAAAGTTTTGACATTTTGGTTCCCAAATTTTCAACTCTAGGTTTGTGCTTTGATGTACTTTGGCCAATACTTGCTGTTAAGGTTCGTGTATTTCATTTTAGATACACTAATATCCATTAGTTGCCATTTACGAGCCACTGAGGTAGGTTAAGGGATTGTATTTTCTTTGATGCATCCTCTTTGATCAATACTTGGTAATCTTTTAGGGTTCAGTGGATGCTTACTATTAGATCCACTGAGATTCATTAGTTGCCCTTTACGAGTCATTGTAGGATGGGTCAAGGTGATAGATTTTAATTGTAGGAACCATAAATGCTAAATAAATGCTTTCTATCAAAAGGAAAATTATTATGGTTTAGTTTTTAAAGTTAAATGAAGATCCGGTTTGGGAGATGACTATATGTCATCCTCCCCAACGCGACGAAATGAACCCGGGGACCTCTCAGTTGCCTTAGGACTCAAAACCGCAGCCTTCCAACTTCAAGGAGTTCTTTCTTCTTTCTTCATTTTATTTTCAGTTTGCAAACCATCAACTCCCCTGCTTTTACCAAGCCTTAAATCCAAACCAAATTCACCATTTTGACTTCACTTAAATCATTTGTACGAAGAAACCCATCCCCGTGTTCTGACCTGCACACTATATCGGCAAAGAGGTTTTACTACTGCAGTAGGAGGAATTTAGATACAAATTTTGTCAGGGCAATAAATCAATAGGTCGAATTTGCTTAATCATGTCCTTCTCAAAAGGGGAATGTTGACTTCACCGCCTCAACACTTCAAGAATGTCATTGCTGTTCACCCTACTTCTTAATGCTTGAGGGAATGGTGGGGGCATGCTCTTATTCATCATATCTTCCTTGATCGCCATTCATTTCTACTTCTCATCTCGGGCCTTCTTTAGCTTCATCATGGTTTAGTAAAGGTTGTTCAATCCTTACTACTAAAGTGATAATTGCTTTTACCTCATCCATTTTAGGAGCAATTTCACTCGAGTCAGCTATTTCATGAACTCCCCTGGGGTTTTGCTGAGTTTGTGAGGGGAACTTCCCTTTTTCTTGCACCTGATGTTGATTGGTCAACCTAGAGATGGAAAATTGCATGTTGTCAATTTTTTTGGCAATTTCATCCTGGAACCCATCTATTCTTTTGTTCATAGTACTTTCCACAGTGTCAACCCTCTTATTTAAATGCACATTCACTGCTTTCTGCTCTTCTATAAAATTACCCACCACCTTGCTCAAATTCAGAATGGCCTGTTCAACTGGAGAAGTTGACTATGGTTGTGATGGTAGGGAAGTTAAAGCATACTGTGGAGGAGCAGATAGACAAGGTGGGAGGTTTTGGCTTCCAGAGAGATTAGGAGATTTTCCAAATAGGTTGTAAGTGTTGCCATATGGTGCATTGGTTGATGGTTTGAATTGACCAACCACATTCGCTTGCTCCACTAACATCTCCCTCATTACCGGAATAGTTGGACATTGTTCTCCCAGATGCTCAGTGGACTAACAAATGAAGCATGGCTTGTTTGGCATAGGAATCTCAGTCACTACTTGCACCTCATGTGGGTTTCTCATTTCCAGTTCTTCCAACCATCTAGTTAAGGTGGAAACTTTGGCTTTCATGTCCATGTCCTTCGGAAGAGAGTACATGCCACCCCTTATACTAGATTGAGGTCTCATTCTTTCCATCTCCCTTGGGTTAGGCTCATCCTAACCTTTTGAAGCCTTAACTACATAATTCAGGAAATCCAAAGCTTCCTTTGGATTTTTGCTCAAGAAATCTCCTCCACATAGTCTCTAGCAATTGCTTCATGGTAGGAGAAATTTCATCATAAAAGTAGCTAACCAGCAGCCATGTGTAAAACCCATGGTGAGGATAAGCATTTAGTGCTTCCATATACCTCTCCCAACATGCATAGAATTTTTCATTTTCAATGGTTGAGAAGGTGGAAATCTTCCTCTTCAGACTGTTTGTTCTGTGAGTGGAGAAGAATTTCTGTAAAAACTCAATTGTATTTTTTGTCCAGATGCTCCTAAATTTTGCTGAGTCGAGTCAAATTTGATTTATCCTTCAATGTGAAAGGAAAAAGCTCAGCCCCATAGATCCATTGTGACATTTCCTCCTCAAGGTGTTGCGCACTTCAAACTCCCTCATGTGTGAGTATGGTTCTCACTCTCCATGCCATGAAAGCAGAAGAAGTGGTATAAGGCATACCTAACAACCATTTTTCTCGCGAGCCACAATGCAGGAGGGTGCACTCATTCGTGGAGGGTGTATGTGGTCCCTCATGGACATGAATGCATTGAGATTCCTGTCTACTCCCTACTAACTCTGTTGTTCTTCAGGTGGAGGTTCCAATGGGTTAAAATTCAGGCTCAATTTAGAATATGATTCCTGAGGAATACTAACTTTTACTAATATGCCTTCTGAATTCCCAAACCATTGGAACATAAACTCCTACATGAAAAACACAGGACAACACCAAAAAGAAAAGAAAACAATTCTACCAAAAAGGGTTAGTGTTAGCTTAGGAAAAATAAAAAGTATAGACAGTATAATGAATATCAAGTAACCTAGCAGTAAACTGCTAGAAAGAATGAAAAGAGAAAAGAAATTCACCATAACTTGTGATGAGGATCACAATTGTTCAGCACATTATCATTGGCATTAAGGCACCATCCCCGGCAACGTAGCCATTTGATTCGCATGTGTATGTGTAGCCTGCAGAGTATTCTGAATCAACAATATTTATAACCTAACACCTCGTACTGGCGTAGCATAGCTACTATAGTACAAAGGGTTCTGTGACTGCCTACGTGGACGTGGGTTTTCTTCGTGGGAATGACTAATGCTGAGGTTTACATTGGTGATTATAATTTGGATATTGGGATTGGATAAAAAGAGTGGGTTTTGGTAGTTGAAATCGTAACCAAAGTGAAGTTAAAATTATAGAAAGAATTCCCTTGAAGTGTTAGGTCACTGTGTTTGTCCTAAGGTAAATAAATGTGGGTCTTTATGGTCTTTTCTCGCATTAGGGATAGTAACATATAGTTACCTCCTGAATTGGATTTTGGTTTAGGTATAAAACTTGACCCTTAATAACTATCCTTTGAAAATGGCATTCAATGTCCATTAATATTCTCAGTCAATTAAAAAAATGTCTCCTTGAGTCAGCTTCCAATGGCTCATAAATGATAACTAATCAACATCATAAGATCTAACAATAAGCATCCAATGAGCCGTAAAAGCTTACCATATACTAACCATTCAAGGTGAATCGAAGGGATCGAAACCTAAATTTGAAGAAGAGAACATCAATGAAAGAGAATACCTACGTTGAAAACATGAGGGCCCTTGCTTTACCACAGGTTCCCTTGCCTAGTGCCTTCTACTTCAAGGAAGGAGGGAGTTTAGCCGCTCATCCTCTGAGTTGTAATTCTCAGGGGTTGTTTGGCTAGTGAGAAAATGAGAGAAAATGGAAAGAAAAACGGGAGCTTGTTCGATAAGCCTCCCCAAAATTATACTGAAAGATTTTTAAGATCCTTTATAGAGTTTTGTTTTGGGGATTATATACCACCAAAATCATATAAATTACCAAATTGTCAAAAGTAAGAAACTATTACATAGGGATAGTTTGGGAAGAAATAAAAAAGAGCAACAAAAGTCAACAAAAAAATCGTAGGCTAAGAAAATTCACAGCCCTGCAAAATTTCGCTTCGCAACCCCTGCGAAATTGGCAGGGGTTTGCTTATTTCTTCTTGTTTTCTCCTTATTTTGCTTTCTGCCTTCTGGTTCAGTAGCTTTGTGTTCCAATTGATTTCTTCATGCTCGAGTGCGATTCCTATATTCAATATTTATAGCCTGTAAAAACTACAAAAACTGCTATTAAATTGATTAGAAGCATTACTAGGTCATCAATGTGCCAACTAGGTCAATTTGGCTGATTACTATGCAAAAAGTGCTCAAAACCTGGACTTTTAAGAGTATGAAACAACACTATTTGGGTAGTAATCAGTCTCTCGTACTACAAGTGCATAGGTCAATAAGTAATAAAGTGGATTTTTAAGTTCGGATATCGTACAGATAGGGATCATGAGACAAATTCGTAGATCAAGTACTCAAATTACTCAAGATCACAAAAACTTGTTGTTGACTAAATTTTACAAAACAAGATTTTTGACACAGCTACCAAAGACTAATTCAGTCCCCAACAACAATGCCAAAAACTTGTTATACCAATAATACCGTTTTACTGATGTTTTCTTAGGATAATGTATTGAAATTTTAATTTAGTCTAAAACATTGCAAGTGCATAAGTCATACAAGTAATAAAGTGGATTATAAGTCTAGGTATCATTTCCATATGGATTGATGAGAAAATTTAAAGATTAAGTACCCCTACTACTCAATATCATCACTATTTGAACCTCTAACTTGAAGATTGGACTAACTTTCATAAATGAATGAAAGTATTTTTGTATATTTTTCTTTTAATGAAAAGAATAATTTAAGCTAAATAAATTAGAGGTTTCACTGAGTTGAAATAACACTGGGAATACGATCAGTGTTATGATAATCAAATTGCATGATGTTGTAAGTCATACAATATATATATATATATATATATATATATATATATATATATATATATATATATATATATATATATATATATATATATATATATATATATAGTTATGGACTTGAATTCTTGATTTGTCTAAGATCAGAGTAGTGTAGCCTTGGAATACCTCCTGACACTATACATTTCACTCTTTAGAACACCATATTCCTAAACTAGGTCAATGGGTCTAAAGAGCTACTTTTAGGATTTGATCATCTTTCTAAGATCTTGTTCTTTTTCCTAAACCAGTACTTCACAACCATTTCTCAGGACTGAAATTTGCTTGCCTCTATAGATAGGATAACTTAAGCCTCCTTCAATTTTCTTGACATCTCAGTCTGCAGTTTGGTTAGAATAATCACTCCCATATTACAAGAGCACAAACGTTCTCTCAAACCGAGATGAACTCTTTGAATATTAAAATGATTACTCATCAAATGGTCCTTATGCCTCAGGAATACATTTATGTTGTCACCTAGAAAGGATCCTTGAAGTCAGGGGTTAGAACATCACCCATGATTCATTATAGTGATATTAGAGTGCATTAGTTATAAAGGTATCAACCTAGTATACCCCTAAGTTACTTCTCCTTGCTCTCAGGTAGTAAATCTCTGTATCATTTAGAGGGATCCTGGAAATCAGAGGAAAGATACAACTCTTTTTAGGTATGATCTGCTGATACTTAGAATAGTTCTTTTAAAGAACAATGTCAATTAAACCAATTCAATACTCAAACCCACAACATTCATTTAAATACTACAAAATGATAATCAAAACATCAATCCCTTCCCAGGGGGAGCTTTACCTTTCATAACTGGATCACAAGTGACAATGACTAGTTGATCAAACAAATTCATTGAAAATGTAATCAAAACTCAATAAAATGAATTCCAGAAATAACTCCAAATCCCACTCAAGTTTAGATAGAAATGAAGCTCGATTTACAATGATCAAACTCAATATTACAACTCAGATCCACTAGTCTAATCTAAAAAATGAAAAACCAAAACAATACAAAAAAATAAAAATAAATATAAATACAAAAGCTTCAGTTACTCCTCCTCTATGTTCTCCTGAAGATGCTTATCTCAATGATCTCTTTGCTGCACTTTCTCTTTTAATTTATAGGCCTCATAAATGCTAGGCCGGAATTCCAGGCTGATTTCTCTGTGTAGGCCAAGTTATGTTCATTGTTGCGACAAAGTTTTGTTTGTCACGACATTGAAGCTACCTCCTCTATCACCAGGCTCTGTCGTTGCTTTGTCACAATAATTGATGATGTTGCTCTTTAGCTATGTATGTTGCGACAAAGTTGTGAAATGTTGCGACATAGATGCAGTTCATATGTCTTCAGTTTTTATTACAAGCTTGTTGCGATACTGTGGCTTGATATTCTTCTTTCATGATTGTCGTGACAAACTATTTATTGTCGCGACAAAGTTGGCAAATGTCGTGACAAAGTTTAGCTGATTCCACCTAATAATTGTCGCGATAAAGTTTGAAATGTTGTAACATGCTTTCCTTGCCTTGCACTGCTGATCTCTGGGGGTTTTGTAGTGACATAAAAATTTTTTTCGATACAAAATCTTGTGATCTCTTGCCTGCTTTTATCACGACAATCTTTTCAAGTGTCGCGACATTCCTTCTTAAGTCTGCCCTTTGTTTTGTTGTGACCATGATTTCTATGTCGTGACATTCTTCTAGTATTTCTTCAAGTTTTCTAGTCATATTTTTTTGCGACATATTTCCATTGTTGCGACAGTGTTCTGTTGGCATTCTCCTTGATTGTGTCTCGACAAAATTAAGAAATGTCGCGACAAAGTTTCTATTTCTTGTTTAAGGACAACTTTTGGTATTTTTGGCAACAGGGCTCCGATTGTTGCGATATTTCTTCTGTTGCTTGCCTTGAGTTTTGTCACGACAAAGGTGATTTTTTTTGCGACATCCAACAATTTCCTCCCTTAGCAATTTTTGCCGTTTTTCCTATTGATTTTTTTTCTTATTTTCTCTAAATTCCTATAAAACACAAATCTAGGTGAAGACCCCATATTTTTGCATTAAATTGACTTTTTAAGCTTCAAACATACATGAAAAATGGGCTTAAAAATAGTTGAGTTTCACACTCATCAAACTTAAAGTTTTTCTTGTCCCTAAGCAAAGAACAAACTATTTGTTTGTCCTCAAACAATTTAGAAATAATTTTTAAGGACATTTTTCTTTTCAATTATATTAGCAAATTGGCCTCAGTGAAATGTCAGTTGTGATATCAGTTCCAGCCAAGCTTTCATTTAAGAATCCTAAAAGATCTTTAATTCAAATCATTCAACATAGCAGATAATTCATAACTTATAAACAATCCAGTTCTTAAACTCTGATGTGAAAGTGTGTGTTGGTCATCCCTTTCTGACTAATTTGTAGGTTAGGTTTCCTTATGAGACATGTTGTAAAGGATGAAGTCTCTTTAAAATGACTTAGATCCCATAGGCTTGTTAGTCATATTATTCTCCACTAATGTAGGCATAACACAACCCTTGGGATCAAATAGGTATTTTAAGCTTGTATTGGGTAGTTAACTGGTCATTTTAAGCTAAAATTCACCCAGAATGCACATACTGTTCATCATTCAACCTTCAACTGCTCATCCTCCCTTTTATACTCAGAACAGCCTTTAAAAGCACACCTAAATTTGGTTAGGTACATCTCTCTTCATATTTTCCACTGTGGATTTTTCTTTCTCAACTTTTTGTTTCAAATTCAGTTTCTCCAATTTATAAGCTCTTTTCATTTCATTTTGTTTACAGGTTTAGGAATGGTGCAATGTTTTTCCTTCTTAAGCTTTCTACCTCCCTTTAGCAAGCTTTGGGTTAGTAACTCTCATAACAGTTGGCATTAGGGTACTAGGTGTAGAACACCCCTAATAACTTAATGGCTCAAGGGAGGAAAACTACAAGGCAAAACTCATTCCTCCTTGAAACTGGCATATTTTTCAGCTTCTTAGTTTTCTTCTGTGCACCTCTTTTGTACATCTTTACTCAATTGATTTTCTTTCCACATCACTAGTTCTTTTCCTTCTTCACATTCCAAAATACACTCCCCCAAACTTGTCCTCTTGATTATTTTTTCTGCACTCTTCTTGCAATTTGGGCAAACTCATTGTTCTTTACTACAGAGTTAGAATTTAAAGAAGGGTTAAGGGTCTTTTATGTGGCTTTGATGATGAAATTGGCATTAGGTTGAAACAAGGTACTAAGGTGTATGCATATATGCATATTAAAGGGTATGCTGTGAAAGGCACAAACTTTCCAAGGATGGCCTAAATCATTTCTTGCTGGTTGTAATGCCTAGGATTTCACCTCGAATAATAATATGACAAGTTCTAGGACCCCTTGTGACTAAAATTATGATAAATCTAAAAAGGTGTTCCTAACCTAAGCTTAATCAGTTTTCAAGGTACTATGACCAATGTGCATTGTTTTTGGTTATCAATTGAACTGTACTATTCAAGCAAACTAGAATTATCAGTCTAGTCAACATTGTCATTCATTTCAGTCTTCAAGAATCTAAAATTTTAGCTTATTTGTCTTTGACATTACAAGTTTTCAATTATGCTCAACTTATTCTGCTTAATTTCATCTACAATTTGTCTTGTTTGGTTTCTAAACATGTTATTGTGATGTTGGAGGTCCATTTCTTGGATTTATTTTTAAAGGTACAAAGATCATTTCTACTTGTTCATCAGGGTTAGTAAAGGGTATGATAGGGTTTTGCACATCTTTATGTACTATGGTATAGGGTACATAGTCATATATATGGATATTAGGCAATGACACCTTCTTCTTCCCTGATACTGTCTTCATAGCCCAATCGAGGATTTCTGCATTTCGCTTTGTTAGCTCATGTTGCCTCTTGCCTATTGATTCCAAAGTTTCCCTATTATTGATCCATTCTTGAGTCATTAGCCTTAGACCTTCCTTGCAGTGTTGCAACCCATTTAACCACTCTTGATCCCTAGAAACCAAGCAATTTTGCATTGCCTGGTCCCTTTTTTCGAGCATTCTTGACAAACTATCATCCCTTTCTTTTTGCCCTTTTCAATGCTCTTTATCCAGCTCTTTTTTCCATTCGAGGTCTCTTTGTCTTATCACCTCCTCTAGGAATTGGTTCATATTTCTTAGCTTGGCATCAAAATACTCATCCCTCAATTTCAATTTCATTCTTAACTGGCTATCTTTCTCTCTTATACGCTGCTCCATTCTTTTTAGCATTTCCATTAATTCTGTATTGTTGCCTTGTTGTCTTGAGCTTTCTACTTGCTCATTTTGGTAACTTTCAGTTGGTTGCCCATGCATCCAGTTAAAACGGGGACTGATATGCCTCTATTCTCTTATTCTGACATTGCTTACTACTAGAGTCCACTCAGTATTCTCAGCTTCTCTTCCTTCTTCTTCAATCACTTGCACTTTTTCGCCTTTGTCTGATTTGGGGCTTATTATACATGGTGGGTGAGGAGAGGTTGTCACGCCTCATCTTTCTTCCACTTGCCTTCCACCTTCTAAAAGATGCAATAACCCGGTTACGGCTGGAAAAGGGATTAGACCTCTCAGATTTGGTCGTTAGATTTTAGATGTTAGGATTAGTTTTAAATCAGTTTTTAATTTCAATTAAGTTGATTTTAATTCGCATCCTATTTGGTCGCCTAAATAGTGAAGATTCTTGTAATCGGGTGCCCAAATTCACCAGAGAACCCAACTCATGGGCATGATATATTCGGGACTCCTAGAGTCCACTTTATTACTTGTATGACCCGTGCACTTGCGGAAAGGGGATGAATGTTGGTAATACTTTTCATTTTAGTTTTTGAGTACGCTTACTTTTATTTCAAATCAGTTTTTGAGTATTTACCACATTCACTTCCCTTGGCCATATTTTGTTCTTTACAAGTTTTTAGCGTCGTTGCTAGGGACTTTAGTTAGTCTTTGGTAGTCGTGTTGGAAAATTAGTCTAACAATTGTTGATCTCTAGGTGTTTTTTCTTGACATTAAAACTTTTTTCACCACAAAATCTTGTGAACTCTTGCCTACTTTTGTCGTGACAATCTTTTCAAGTGTCGCGACATTATTTCTTCAGTCTGCCCTTTGTTTTAGCACGACAATAATTTATGTCGCAACATTCTTCCAGTATTTCTTCAGGATTTCTTCTCATCTTTTGTCGTGACATATTTCATTGTTGTGACAATTTTCTGCTGGCATTTACCTTGATTGTGTCGTGACAAAATTCAGAAATATTGTGACAAAGTTTCTATTCCTTGTTTAAGGACTCCTTTTTGGTATTTTTCGTGGCAGGGCTCTGATTGTTACGAAATTTCTTCTGCTGCTTGCCCTGACTTTTGTTTTCTTGCCTTAGCAATTTTTGCTGCTTTTCCTACTGATTTTTGCTTCCTTTCTCTAAATTCCTGCAAAACACAAATTCGGGTGAAGACCCAATATTTTTGCATTAAATTGAACTTTTAAGCTTCAATTATACATGAAAAAATAGGCTTAAAAATAGATGATTTTCACACTCATCAATCATCACTATTTGAACTGCAGTTTTCAAGATTAGAAACTAAATAGAAAAAATAACATAACAGTACCTTTGTACTCTTTTCTTCAATTTAAAGGAAGTTGAAATCTAAAACAATTAGAGATTTCTCTAAGAATGAGTATAACACTAGGAATGGGATAATAAATATGAATGTTAGCTTGCAGTTTGTTAAAAAATAACACAATTATGGTTTGAATCTTGGATTTTTCTAAGGGTATGTTAGTATAGTCTTGAAAAAACCTTCAACCACTATACATTTCACAATTTAGGAAACCATGATCCTAAACCAGGACAACATGTGTCTAAATAGCTACTTGTAGGATAAAATTCCCTCAAAGACTTGGCTGCATTTCCTAAAACAGTACCACTCAACCAATTCTTAGGACTGAAGTTAACCTACCCCCCTATAGACAGGGATATTAGTTCGTGGCACGGAGGGTGTATATGCAATCAACAAAATTTATAAACCTAATTCCTCGTACTACTGTAGCATGGCTATTGCAGTATAGTGGCTCTAGGGTCAAACACAGGGATGGGTTTTCTTCGCACAAATGGCTTACAGTTAAGTCCAAAATGGTGAATTTGTTTTGAATTTTAAGGTTTGGTAAAAATAGTGAGGTTTAATGTTTCGAAATTGAAAATAAAATAAGTTAAAATGTAAAGGAGAACTCCTTGAAGTGTTAGGTCATTGGGGTTGGATTCCTAGGGCAACTGAGGGTTTCCAGGGTCCTTTCCTCGTGTTGGGGAGGATGACCTATAGTCATTTCTTGAACTGGATCTTCATTTAGCTATAAAAAATTGACCCTTAATTGTAACGCCCTAAAAATACCCTAGAATTTTTATAATAATTTTATTATATATTTCGGGTATAAATTGAGTCAAACTTGGGTTTTTCCGGGAAAAACTGATAAATTGTTAAATTGTGAATTGTGAAGTGAAAATGTGAGCATATGATTAAATATTATATGCTAAAATGAGAAAGTGAAAAAGGGCAAATTGGAAATGTGTAAATGAGGACCTAAGGGTCTAATGAGAATAAGCTTAAATGCCAAGTGAATTAAATGATAAATGAAAGTGAAATGAAGAGTTAAAATGCCAAAAATGAGAAATGGGATTTATTGTGTAAGCCAAACAAGGCTTTATGGAAATAAATGCTTAAAAGACCAAAAGTGGTCTAAGGGCTCATTTTGAGCCAACCGTATTTGAGAGAGAAAGAGCTTAGGGCTTCGAGAAGAAAGAGGTTTTGGGTGTGATTCTTCCCTTTTTTCTCGGTTATCTGTAAGAAGTGAAGAAGGAAAAGGCTAGGCTTAAGTGCAAGGGGGTTAAAGGTAAGAACCAAACCCTAGAAAGTTGTATTTGATGTTTGGGTTAGAAAAACCCTAATCCATCCATGGGTTTTGCTCATGGTTGGGTAAGGATGGTATTAGGATGTTATTCGGAGTGATTCCCATGATTTGTTTTTAGTTTTGGGTGATTTTTTGAGAAAAACGCAAAAGGAGCAAAAAACTGAAAACTGGGCATTTCGGGCCTCTTCGTCGTAGAGAAGGGCTCCCTTGCCGTGGTGAAGCCCTACGTCGCAGCGAGGGCAAAGGGCCAAAAATGCAAGAAAATGAAAATTGAGCTAAAAACAAAGATTAAATTAAAATTAGAGGAAATCTAAATAGAAAAACTAAATAAAATAAAATAACACCAAAAAATCAAACAAAAGTGGGGAGACTAAGGCGCCCCCCCTCCCTCTCTCAAACCAAGCCAAGTCTTTGAAGGTCGCTGAACTAGAGGAGCTTATAACGCCTCTAAAATACCCTACCGCTTAAACATGTTTAAAGTTATAAATAAAAGTAAATGAAATTTTTCCTAATTTAAATTATAAGAACAAAAATACAACCCTAAAAATTTATAGAAGCTTAAAATAAATTCTTTGAAAAATTGTAAAATAAGGACCTAAGGGTCATATATAAATGAGTTTGTAGGTCTAAGTGTGAATATTGAAAATTGAAATGCAATTAGAGAGATTTATGGGCTATATAGAAATTAGAGAGAAACTTAAGTAAAGAATGCATTTTTGGTGGCCAAACAAGGCCTTGAGGAGATAGGGATTTAAAAGACCAAATTTGGTCTTAGATGCCTCATTTTTTAGCAAACACGTTTTGGGAGAGAATGAGAGCAACGTGTGGGAGAAAAGCTAGGGTTAGTAAGAAGGAGTGATTTTGGTGGGATTGTTTCCGATTTCTTGCTTCTAAGAGACCAAGTAACATGAAAGAAAAGATTTAAAGAGACTAAGGTAAGAAAACAAAACCCTAACTTCGTTTTTTTTTTTTTTTTGGTTTGGAGAAAAACCCTAGCTTTGTGTAAAAGTGTTATTGGATGGTTTTAGTTCGCCTTGAGGTTGGGATTTGTATTTTGGTTGGGATTGGCCTGATCGTTTGGAGGAGTTTTTAAAAGGAAAATGTCAAGTTTTCAAAGGAAATGTTGTCGAAATTTTGTCAAAACCCCGTTTGTTTTCGTTATAGATTAAGTTATAATAATCCAAATGAAGTTATTCTAATTGGTAAATAACCATAAGAGATAGGGCTACAAATTTATAGAAGGGACTAGGAGCAAATTATAGCTCGAAGGCTCCCTAATACGGGATTAAAGGTGAAATCGGGTAGCTCACGGGTTATGCTTTGTTTTGGGTATTGTTATAGTGTTTTGGCCATAAGTTGACTTTCACTCATCCACATTGAGTGATTCATAAGTATGGGTATAATATACTTCTAGGAGAATAATTTACTTGAAGGAAGTATATGCAAATTGTAACCCCAAAGTGCCCAGAAATTTATCTAAGTGGAGCTATGTGTAAGAACAGTCTGATTCTGCTTTGCAAATTGGAGTAGTATGGATGTAAAATGAAATATCTTGAGTTTTTTTATATATATTGCAAATTGAACATTTCTTAGTCATTAAAAAAGGTTCCTAAACTATCGGTGTACGAATTCGGGCTTAATTACACAAAAACACAGCATTATGGGCATTTTTGGCTCACATGTACCGGTACTGACCCGCATCACATGTTGTATCATACATGTACCGTACATGTTGGCCTTTAGTGACCTAAAATTTATTAATTCCTCGTACATGTATCTACACCCTCAAATTTTGCCCGTATTTGCTTCTTTGCCACTTCCTTTTGATACCAATTAACTTCATACAACTTCTATAATCCATAACACTTCAAAAACCAACTTGGAATTCATCTAAAACAACTTCATAACACTTGAATTGGTGCTTTGGAACTCATACCACAAAACCCTTGGTGGAAATCTTATGAGCTCACCCAAAGGTCCACCAATTCTTCTAAAAACCATAAGAATATGTTGATTCCATGTTTATTTTACACCAATTGGGGTTTCACCCATTTAACCTCAAGAATTCAAAGGTTTATGTGATCTTTCCACAAAACCTAGACCAAAGGAGCAACTAATCTCCATACCAAACCTTAAGAATCCAAATACAATTGATTCTAAGACAAACATACCTTGATCTTCTTCTTCTCCTCCTCCTTCTTCTTCCTCTTCCTTGCTCTTCTATCCTCTCCAAAACGTGAACCCTAGCCTTTGGAGACCAAAAATATGATTTTGGTTTGTCTCCCACATTTAATATTCTAATTTTTCCTTTAATTACCATTTGATCCCCCATTTCTTTAATATTGCCAATCAACTTGTTTTATTTCAATTTTTGGCATCCTATCTTCTCAAGATTTGCACATCAACTTTTGACATTTCTATTATGGCCCATCTCTACTTATTTTATGATTTTCATATCCTTTATGGAAATTACAATTTTACCCTTTCTTCTAGCATCACATTCCAGGTTTACTAATTTTATCATTTCCTAATTTCATCTCCAAAATATTACAATGTGACACTTAGTGCTCATATGTGCTCCAACAGTTACATGTACGGTACATCCTCTCGGGATGGGGCGTTACAAAACCAACCCCGAAAAGACTTTGTAAACATTATGTTCGATATTTAGTAAAGCTTGCAGTAGAAGCTTTCGTATTTTCTCTCGTTTTCTCTCTTTTCTTTCTCGAAAACCAAACAACCTCTGAGAAGAGGAGGGACTAAAACCTTCGTTTCCTTGGAGTAAAGGAAACTAGGTGAAGGTTTTGGATGAAAGGTGGGGGTTTTCCATGTTTTAAAGGAGGTATTTTCCACCATTAATGGTTTCTTTTCAAACATTGGTTTTAATCCCTTCGGGTTACCTTGAATGATCTGTATTTGATAAGCTTTTGGGTTCATTGTATGCTTATTCCTAGATCCATTGACATTCGTTAGTTATCATCGATGGGTTATTTGAAGGCGATTTAAGGATGTTTTTATTTCCTTTAAATTCTAGGTTCGATCCCTTCGATTCACCTTGGATGGTTGGCATTTGGTAAGCTCTCAAGGCTCATTGGATACTTATCGCTAGATCCAGTGATGTTCGTCAGTTATCATTTATGGACCATTGGAATGTGAGTCAAGGAGATGTTTTCATTGTCCGAGACCATTAATGGGAAGCAAATACAATTTTCAAGGATATTTATTTAGGGTCAGTTATTATAGCTAAACCAAGAACCGATTCGGGAGATAACTATATGTTATCCTCCCCACTGTGAGGAAAAGACCCGAAAATCCCCTCCTTTGCCTAAGGAACCTGAAACCTAGTGACTTGACACTCCAAGGGATTTGTTTTCATGTTTTAGTAAATTTTTATTTTTAGTTTTCATCACTAAAATCGCCTCTTTTTATCACAACCCAAATATTCAAATGAAATCACCAGTATAAGCTTAACTATCAGTCATTTCCACGAAGAAAACCCATCCCTGTGGATGATCCTAGAGTCACTATACTATATTAGCAATGCTACAGTAGTATGAGGTATTAGGTTATAAATTTTTTTGATTTAGAATACCCTACGGGTTGCAAATCACTTTCCATTATGGCATTTATGTTGACCACTTTCTACAATGAATTCAATTCTCATTCTAGAAGCTCTTTTCTTTTCATTTATGTTCAAGGTTTTAGGAATGGTGCTATGTTTTGTCCTCTTAAGCTTTCTACCACCCTTAGATAGCTTTGGGTTAGTAACTCCCATACTAGTTGGCATTAGGGTACTAGGTGTTGAAACACCCCTAAGAACTTAATGGCTCAAGGGAGGAAGGCTATAAGACAAAACTCATTCCACCATGATACTTTTGTTATCTTTAGCTTCTATTGCACATCTATTGGTGCAATCTTTTCTTCTTTTCTTCATCTTAATTTATCATTCTTTCACATCCCCTGCTCTTATCCTTTTTCATCTTTCAAATTGTACTCCCCCAAACTTGTCCCATTGTCTATTTCATATGCACTCACAATGCAGTTTAGGCAAACTAGGGTTCTTTACTGAAGGATTACAATTGAGGGACGTTTAAGGGTTTTCATTTGGCTTTTGATGACATAAATGGGTATTAAGATCAAACAAAGAACTAGGGTATATGCATATGCATATCACAAGGGTAGGCTTGATAGGTACAAACTTTTCAAGGATGGCCTACATCATTTCTTGTTGGTTGTATTGCCTATAATTTCGCCTTGAATAATATTCTAACAAGTTCAAGAACCTTTGGAGACTAAGACTATGATGGATCTCAGAAGATGTTCCTAACTCTAAGCACAATCAGTTGCAAAGGTACTAGTGACCATGTGTATGTTCTCAAGCTTTATTAAAACTAAAATGTTCAACCACAACATAATTATAAGCTTTATCAGTTCCATCATTTTTTTAAATCTTCCTAAGTTTAGAATTTCAGGATAATTATCCTTGACATCACAACTTTGCAATTTTGTTGATATCATCCAACCCTAATTTTAGTTGCCAATTTTGTTGTTTAGATTGTTTGGTCTTTTCACAAGATACTGTGTTATATGGTCAGTCAAAAGTTCAGTTTGATCAACTATTCATTATGAGATTAGCAAAGTTAACACAAGTAATCTCACACATTCAGCTCACCCAAACAATTCAATATCGCATTTATAAGCAAGTTTACTCAAATACCAGAATCCACTGAATCAATATACAATTAACACAATTCAACAAAGGTATTTCATTTGTATTCAAGGAAAAATTTACAAAAGTGGTTTTTAGATATGATGGGGACATACAAGAGAGATATTCATTTACTATGTTTCTTCTTAGGCTTTACACAAGGTTTTAAGGGTTTCTACCTGGGATTCTCAGGGTTCTTGAGTTTCTAGGGGTCCTATAAAGCTTTTCCCATAATGGGGCACAAAGTTTGAAATTTTAATTTTTGGCATTGGTACTTTTTTCTTTCCTAAAACTGTTACTATGGCCCATGCTAGCATGTCTACATTTGACCTTATCAAATCACCCTGCTTGATGGCTATTGATTCGATGCTCTTCCTCATGTTGATTTGCTCATAGTACAGAGAAGTCATGAGATGATTTTAGGAACCCATATTGTCTAACCAAAATTTGTCTCTGGAGACTAATGTCTCGTAAATTGCCTTATCTCTCCCTTCCATCATTCTGGCTAAATCAACATCCCTCTTGGTTTTCCATTTCCAATATTCCTCATCTCTATTCTTCAGTTAATTTCTCAACATTGCATATATTTTTTCCAATTCTTCCTTCCATTGTGCATCTCTTTACTTGATTGCCTCATCCATGAACTAATCTCTCTTCCTTATTCTAGCCTTAAAAAATTGGTCTCTCATTTGCAATTGGGCTTTCAGTTGACTGTCTTTCTCAAGCATGCCTTGCTCCATCTTTCTTAACCTCTCCATCAGCTCTGAATTACTACCCGGCTTCCTTAAGCTTTCTCCTTATTCTATTTGATAGGCTTCAATGTTTGGTTCAATCATCCAATCAGGATTATCACTGCTCTGCCTTGCATTACTCCTCTTCTATGTGCTTAAAACTAGAGCCTTCTAATTTAGTTCAATCCTTTCCAATTTAGTCCCCTTTTCTCTTCTTTCTTCCTTAACTTCTTTCAGTTTACCCTTGCCTTTGATTGCTGGAGGTTTTATGATGGCAGTGAGGGTGAGTAGAGGGGTTTTAGGGCATCTTTCTTTTTCATTTTTGTTGAAGCTTACTCCTCCCTTTACGCATAGATAGGTGATGATTATTGGGTGAGACATTGACCCCAAAAGTTGCTACTCTAATAGCTGACAATTGACTTTTCAATGAGCTTTCCCAAACTGATCTTGTAACCTTTCAGAATGGCATAAAAGAGCACTAGTTCTTCCTACCTCATAGTGGTCAAGTGCTTGGAAGGCATTAAAACTGACTGAGGAAGTAGAACCATACTTTTACTTCCTCAGTCAGCGATCCTCTTGCTATAGAGTCAAAGGGAGTCTTCTTGTTTCCCTTATATTTCCCTTTTTCCAACAGACATCACTTTCAATATCTTCTGGTAGTCTGGGTTCTTCTTCAACTTCTTGTATTTGGACCTATTACTCAATTTGCCCAACTTTAGTAGTTGAATGATATTGTCTCTATGGAATGAGACCCACTTCCCTCTCACATAACAAGTGGTCTCCTTCTTACCCACCATGTTGGCATAGAATTCTCTCACCAGTGCAAGAAGCCCAAGTGACATGTGCTCACATATAATTTTCCATCCTCTCATTTCAATCACTTCTTTGAATGGTGAGATAAATTTCTTGAATCATCTTTCTTCAATGAATCCCTTCTTTAGTATTTTCTTCACCATTACTTCATATGCCTTATCAGATACGAACTAATCAACTTCATCTCCACTACTCTACTCATTTTCTCCTTTCTCCCCTCTTTTTGTTTTCCTTCTTTCTTCACCTTTCTTTTTTGCTTCGACATTTCTTCTTGAGGTTCTTTCTCATTAGCAGTATCGATAATCCTTATAGCTATTTCCTTAGTGGTATCAAGAATTCCCGCTATAATCCCATTCCGCATTTGGAATCAATCTCACTGCTTAGACATTCGTTAAGGAGAATCATTTAGTGGTTTAGAAAGGAGAAAGGGGTCTAGGGTTTCTAACGGCTTGGAAGTATAACAAAGATTTGAAATTTTAAACCTTTTAAATTCTCTTTTTATAGGTTGCAGAAATTATGTCATGACAATTAGATTGCCGCGACAAATAAATTATTGTCGTGGCAAATAATTTAACTCTGAAAGCTAAAATAATGTCGCAATAAATAATTTTATGTCATGACAATTACATTATCAAGACAAAAAAAAAATTAATGTCACGACAAAATTTTAGACCTTTAAAGCATGAAAAATTGTTGCGACAAAATTTTCAATTCTCGAGACAAATAATTGTCTTATATTGAGAAAGGCTAGAAGGTTATTTGTTGCGACAATTAAAAATATGTCACGATAATTACTTTATTTATATCTTAGTTCTAACCAATCTAGTATGTTGAATAATCTTCATCAATCTTAGACACAAGGCAACATGCATCAATTCTAATCACACAAATCATAAAATCATGCTTGTGAATACAAATTGATCATAATTTAATAGTTCAATTCAAGCATGTACAATTAAGCACAATGTTCTCATTTTAGCAAAATTCAAAAATTGATAAGCAAAGAAAATAAAGACAAGGAAAACCAATTGGAAGATCCTCACAAAGTTTTTGAGCATGTGATCCTTCTTCATTTGGCAGATTTTTGTTCATTGCTCAAATTTGCTCATCAACTATAATTCCCACATAAGAATCAACCTTCCTATCCTGAAAAACACAAAATTCAACTAACATAGACATCTAACTTGAAATCAAAATGTCAAATAGACTATACTAATAAAAAACAAATTAAAAATAACAATAAAATTTTACTTCAGTTTTTAGCTAGAGATGGCTACAGCAATAAAATTTCTCAGCACCCATTTCTTCAAAACTTTTAATCTACAGACTGTTCTTTATTCAAATTTCCTCCCATGTAGTACTTTAATCTTTGACCATTCACCTTAAATTAAGTTCCAGAATGTCCTTACAATGTTACTGCTCCAAATGGTGTGACTGATATGATTGTAAAGGGACACTCCATCTTCACTTCAGCTTCCCTGGGAATAGCCTAAGTCTTGAGTGGTACAATAAGACAGATTCTCCTTCTTTAAACTCTTTTCTAAGAATTTTCTGATCATGCCACCTTTTGGTTCTATATTTGTAAATTATGGCACTATCATAGTCTTCATTCCTCAGTTCTTCCAATTCATTTAATTGGAGTAGTCTTCTTTCCTTAGCATCTTGGCAATCTAAGTTCAGCTTCTTAATTGCCCACATAGATTTAAATTCAAGCTCAAGGGGTAAATGACAAGCTTTTCCCAAAAACAATTCTGTATGGGGATATCCTAATAGGAGATTTGTAAGTAGTCTTGTATGCCCACAATGCATCATCTAGCTTCAATGACCAGTCTTTCCTGCTTGTATTAACCGTCTTCTCCAGTATATTCTTTATATCTATATTTGACACTTCAGCTTATCTATTTGACTGAGGGTGATAAGCCAAACCCATAGCATGTCTCACACCATATCTGTTCATGAGTTTTGCAAACAGTTTGTTAGCAAAATGACTCCCCTCATCACTTATGATAGTTTTTAGAGCTGTATATATGTTTAGTATATTCCTTTGGACAAATCCAACAATTGTATTGGCATCATTTATTTGACAGTCTATAGCTTCTACTCATTTGGATACATAATCCATAGCAAGGAGAATGTATATATTCCTAAAAGATGGTGGAAAAGGTCCCATGAAGTATATCCCCCTTACATAAAAAGTTTGTACCACTAAGATTCCCTGTAGAGGCATTTCATTCCTTTGATTGATGTTGCCCATTCTTTGACATCTGTCATAATGCCTGACCCATTCAAAACTTTCCTTGAATAAAGTTGGCTAGTAGAAACCAGATTGGAGGATTTTCTGAGCTGTTATTTGACCTGCAAAGTGACCTTCATACTGTGTTGAATGACATTTGTCTAGAATCTCAACTTGCTTAGTCTCAGGTACACACCTTCTTACAATCTAATCTGCACCCTTTCTAAATAGAAGTGGGTCATCCCATATATAGAATCTTGTTTCATGTCTCAACTTCTTCTTTTGTTGATAAGTGAATTCTTGTGGCATATTACCACAAGCCAAGTAATTGACTAAATCAACATACCAAGGTAACTGAATTTTTACCTGAAACAACTGCTCATTAGGGAGGTTTTCTTCAACTTTAGTTCCCCTTTTATCTTAAGCAACCTTTTCTATTCTTGATAAATGACCTGCTATAACATTATCACTGCCCTTCTTATCCTTGATGTCTATATCAAATTCTTGCAACAATAAAGCCCATTTGATCAGTCTTGGCTTAACATCTTTCTTGCTATTCAAAGAGCTGACAGCGTGAAACCACTAGTTTTAAATCCATTTTCATGCATATTTGAGACCTTAATGTTCAATGAGTGCTAAATTATGAATTTTCACCCAAATTAAAGTGCTTTTTAGGGCAGAGAAAAAGAAAAAAGCAAGAAAACAATCGAATCTGGGCCAAGGCAGAAGATAAAATGTCGTGACACCCCAATATTGTCACTAAAAAAATTGAAGTCAATCAGTAAGAAGTGTCACAACACCAAACTCAAGCCGCGACAACATTGGGAAGAACTTGAAGACAATTAGTGTTGCTATTTACAATTCAAAAGTTGTCGCGACACAGTACAAGGCAAACTAAAAGAATTTGTTGCGACATTTAAAAAGTTGTTGCAAAAATTATGAGGAGAGATGGTCGCGACAATTATCCAAGAGAAAGGTCAAGCAACAATGTCACGACAATCTCATAACAACTCTTAAGACATTCAACAACTCAACATTGTCGCAACAATTATACACATGTCTGATGAGTGTGAAACTCATCTAATTTTAAGTCCACTTTTCATGCATATTTGAGATCTTTAATGTTTAATTTAATGCAAAATTCTTGAGTCTTCACCCAAATTTGTGTTTTGTAGTCTTTATTGCAAAAGCAGCAAAAAGAGCAAGAAAAGCAACAAATCTAGCAAAACACAAGAAAAGCAGCATATTGGGTTAAGGCAGGAGATGCTGAATGTTGTGATGAAATGCATCATTGTCGCAATAAAACTCAAGGCAAATAGCAGAAGAAATGTCGCAACAATTGGAACATTGTTGCGACAAAGATTGAGAAGAATCCTTGAGAAGAATGCAAAAACTTTGCCACGACATTTCAAACCTTTGTCATGACACAATTACAAGGAAAGAGGATTGAAGGTTTGTTGCGACAATGGAAATATGTTGCGACAAAAGATGAGAAGCATTCCTGAAGAAACACTAAAGTTATGTTCCAACATAGCAATGATTGTCTTAAAAAAACAAAGGGAAGAAGAAAGAAAGAATGTCGGACATCCAAATCTTATGTCGCGATAAAATGCTGGCAAGAGTTCAATACAAGACATCAAAAGTTTGTCGTGACAATGTTTCTTATGTCACGACAAAACCTCCAGAGCTCAACAGTGTAAGGCAAAGAAAGTTTGTCACAACATATGAAACTTATGTCACGACAATTATGAAATGGAGTCAGCTGAACTTTGTTGCGACATTCACCAAAATTGTCACGACAAATATTGAGAAGAATCCTTGAGAATGCACTGAAAGTTTGTCGTAAAAAATATTGAGTAGAATCCTTGAGAAGGAATTGAAAGTTTGTTGCGACAATGATCTTAAAGAATCCATTGAAAGTTTGTCGCAACAATTATCCAAGGTGAATGTCAAGCCACAGTGTCATGACAATCTCACAACAATAAAGAAGACATCCAACTCTACAACTTTGTCGCGACATTGAAAAACTTTGTCACGACAAACACTTAAAGTGCACTCTGGAAAGTAGCATTAACAGATGTCGTGACAATGACACAACAAAGCCTGAAGACAAACAAGGATGCTGAATGCGCAGAGTGAGATACCAATTATTTTGAAGAAGGCTTGTGTTATCCTATTTGTGGGGGCAAGCTAACCTCAGTCCTAAGAAATGGTTGACGAGTACTGGTTTGGGAATGACAACCAATTCTTAAAGATGATCAAATCATAAGACATAATGACCTAGTGTACAAATATTGTGTTCTAAATGGTGAAATGTATAGTGTCAGAAGGTATTTCAAGGCTATACTGCTATGCTCTTAGACAAATCAAGAATTTAAGCCCATGACTATACTGTTTTTGAACAATATGCAAATTGATGATCATAACACCGATCCTATTCCCAGTGTTATTAAATCTAAGTGAAACCTCTAATCCCTCTAGATTTGAATATATTTTTCATTAAAGAACAATTGATAAAAATACTTTTATTTCAGTTATGTTAGTTAGTCCACTCATCATGTTAGATGTTCAAATATTGATGATCTTGAGTAGTAGGGGTACTTGATCTTTAAATTTTCTGATCCATCCCTGTGGGAATGATATCTGGACTTATAATCCACTTTATTACTTGTTGACCTATGCACTTACAGTGATTTAGACCAAATTGAATTTTAAACATATTATTATAGACAAATTGTAGAAAAACAATCTCAACAGTGAATACAAGTTTTTGGCATTATTGTCGGGGATTCTAAACAAGTCACTAATTGTAATAGTCAAACAATATTAACAACAATTTGGTCTATACAAAATCAATCAAACGATTTTTTTTCGCTATTACCGGGGATTGATGTAGAAGTTTATAGATTAATATTCCAACCAAAAAGGAAATTGCTAATTTAGACATTTTTATCTTTTTACCAAATTTTTTGAAAAATTCAAAAAATAGTTCTAACTGAAGGTGGTGGATTTAGTTGCATGTCTTTAGATTGTGCTAACCAAATTTATCTAGTGATCTCACTTTGATTTCAGTGTGATATATCTTCAGGTACCTATTACATGCATAGGAGACTAGAAGCTGAATTATTGTCACTTGACACTGAATTAGAGAGGACACTCAGAAATTTGAAGAAAGTAAGAGTAGCTGAAGCAGAAACCATGGCAGAGCACATAGAAGGTAATCAGGATATTCTTGTTGTAGCAATTGACAGACCTCCGCAAAGACAGAGAACAATGGAGGATTTATGGAGACCGGTTATAAGGGAAAGGTATAAATAGTGGCTGAGGAGATGTCCCATGCATGGATTAAAGCAAATGGCTCAAATGGATATCTTCTAACATGCCATGAACTACACTTCAAAGAGGACAATGGATGCAACCTCTGGAGATGCATTCAAAAGAAAAAGTGCAAAGAAGCTACTAAGCTAATTGAATAGTTAGCCAAGAGAAACTATAGAGCTCCATCTGGGCTTCAAGGAGCAATAGCAGACTTAGAGCTGGAGGTGTGATTGAGCTGAACAACATGTCATCCGTTGAAGCTAATCTAGATGCTATAATGAATAGAATGAACAACTAAGAAAGAAGAAGTCATTCAGTGAATGAAGTGGGAATTGTGGAAGGTGTTGAGTAGAAAAATGTAGTTGATTTGGGACTTACTCATGAAGGTCCATACCAGGTTGAGGAGGCTCAGTTCATTAAGGGGAATAGAAGTTACAACTTCAAGCCCAATAACAACCTACCAACACACTACACACTTGCCTTGAGGAACCATGAAAACTTGTCTTATGGAGGTGGAGTACAACAAGGTCCAAGACCAGCTCATAATTATCAGAACTATGCTCTACTTGGTTTCCAAGGGCAGAATCAGGGAATTCAAAGGGGATATAATCAAGGACAAGAGGAGATCTCAGTCCTTTGAAAATCAAAAGCTGAGTTATATGGAAGAAAACAAAAGAATACTCAACTTGCATGAACAGAAGTTTGCTGAACTTGTAGTTTTTCAAGCTAACACAACTGTGTTTTAGGCTAATATAAATACCTCCTTGAAAAAGTTGGAGACTCAAATAAGGCAACTAGCCCTTAACATGTAGTATCAGTTTAGGGATTCTTTCCCTAATGATACCAAGAAGAATCCAAAGGACTGCATGGCCATCACATTGAGAAGTGGCAAAGAACTACAAGGCAAAAATGAAAGTTGAGAAAAATCAGACTAATGTTACAACTAAAAGTAAAGATCCTAATTCAACAAGTAGTGAGAAAGAACAAAATAGAAATGGGATATTAGATGAGAATCAGCAACTGGGAAATCAAAATGAAGTGGCAACAGAAAAGACAGTGCATAAGAAGGAGGAAGTGAGAGCTTATCAACCTCCAATTCCATTCTCTCAAAGACTGAAGTAGTCAAAGCTGGATAATCATTATGCCAAGTTGTTGAATATGTTCAAGAAGTTGGAGATCAACATTCCTTTTGTTGATGCATTAGCTCAAATGCCACATTATGCAAAATTTATGAAAGATATAATTAGCTAGAAGAGGAAGGTGGATGAAGGTTGAGTGGTGAACTTGACTACAAACTATAGTGCCATTATTCAAAAGAACCTGTAAGACCCAGGAAGTTTCATTAATAAAGTTAAGGGAAGCTCAGTAGTCCCTACTCTTCTCACTTTCTCGCTTCCACTCACTAGCCAAACACCGAGGATGAATAACTCGAGGATGAGTGGCCAACCCTTCCTCCTTGAAGTGAAAGGCAGCTGTGTACATGATCCTAAGGTAACTGGAGGTTTTCATTGTTTTACGCAGGTATTCACTGTTTTTAATGCTCTTTCTTAAACTCTAGGTTTAGATCCCTTCGATGCACCTTGAATGATTCGTATTTGATAATCTTTTAAGGTTCAGTAGATGCTTATTGTTAGATCCACTAAGATTCATTAGTTATCATCTATTAGTCATTGGAAGGTGAGTCAAGGAGACTTGTTTTTCACTACCTGAGACCATTAATATTCAGTGAATACCATTTTCAAAAGGATAGTTATTTTGGGTCGCTTTTATAGTTGTACGAAGATCCGCTCGTGAGATGACTACAGTCATCCTCCCCAACACGAGGAAAATGGCTCGAGGACCCCTTAGTTACCTTTAGAACCCAAACCCAGTAACCTGATGCTTCAAGGAATTCTCTTTTACTTTTTAACTTATTTTATTTTCAAGTTTTAACCATCACAACCCACTGTTTTTACCAAAAACCCTGAATCCATACCAAATTCACCATTTTTGAACCCCACTATAAGTCATTTGTGCGAAGAAAACCCATCCCTGTGTTTGACCCTAGAGTCACTATACTGCAGTAACCATGCTACGACAGTAGGAGGTATTAGGTATAAATTTTGTTGATTTGGGATACACCCTCTGGCTGCACGAATCAAATGGCTCCGTTGCTGGGGATAGTGCTTAAGTGCAAATGACAACATACTGAACACTTGTGATCCTCATCACAAGTTCTGGTGAATTTTCTTTTATCATTCTTTTTAGTGTTTTATTGTCAGTTTCTTTTTTTCATTTCATTGTTAAAAATATTAAAACCTTTAGGTAGGATTGTTTCTTTGTTATTCGGTGTTGTCCTGGCTCAGTCAGGTGTATGTTCCAAGGAATAGAATACAAGAAGGCATTAGTGAGAATCGATTCTACATAAGAACAAGGTTGTGAAGTGGGCTTGAATTGTGATCAAATGGAACCCTTACATGAAGAGCAGGAAAATTAGTAGGGAGTGGAGAGAAACCTCAATGCATTTAGGTCAATGAGGGATTATAGGCACCCTCCATGGGTGAGTGCACCCTCCTACATGGTGCCTCAAACTAATTCATCATATGGCAGTACTTATAACCCTAGTTAGGGGAACCACCCAAATTTCTCATGGAAACCAAGACCTCCAAAGTATGCACCTCCTGCTCCTCCATATTATGCTTCAACTCCTCAGCCACCACAACCACCACAGTTAACTTCTTCAGTTGAGCAAGCAATACTGAACTTGAGAAAATTGGTGGGTACTTTTATTGAGGAGCAGAAATTAGTGAATGTCAAAACAAATCAAATAATTGATACTATGGAGAGCTCTCTAAACCAAAAATTAGATGGGCTTTAAAGTGACCTTGATCATAAAATTGACATCCTGCAGTACTCTATTTCAAGGCTTACCAATCAGCAGCATGTTCATCCAGAGGAAGAGTGCCTGACTGACACCACAATGGAGGAGAGTTATAAACAACAGAATGAAGCAATCTCCCCATTGCTGATTGAGGAGGGTAGTGAAAAGGAAGTAGTGGAAGAGCCCCAAAAGCTTATTCTTAAGCCACTTCCCACAAAATTGAATCTAGTGCCACTGCCTAAGCCACCAACAGCCCACTGCTAGCAGCACCCTCTCCTGACCTAGTGCATATCCTTCCTACACCTGTAGCACATTCAACACATGAAACACCTACTGCTAAGGCCATCCCATCTGCACTGCCTATGCAATACTTTAGGAAGTTAGTGGCCTCTATTCAAACCTTCGCCACTACATCACAGACATTGGCTGCCCATGTTGCATGTCATAGCGGATGGCTCATACCAAAACTATCTTGGTTCGGGATTTGTTTCGAGCACTTGGACTCGAAGAATTACACTGGCCCAACAATTTCAAAAGTGCTCGGGAAACTGGTTCGTGGGGCTCAGTCTCCACCACGTTTTGTTTTGATAATTTTTTTTTTTGTGTTATTTTATTTTGATTTATTTAGTTTTTCTCTTTATATTTCCTATAATTATAATTTAATCTTTGTTTTTTAGCTTAATATTTGTTTTTAGCGCTTTTTTTCCTGCATTTTTTTTTTAATTTTTTCTTGGCTTATTTTTGCAGGTTTGTGCTTAGTTTCTGCAGTAGGGGAGATCTAAGTGCAAATCTCCATTTTGGCAAGGGTTGCGAAAATTTCGTAGGGTTGCGAAAGTTCGCAGGACTCGTACGACAACAATATCACAAGAAATGAAAAGCCAAAGCACTGTAGTAGGAACAGTGTAGTTAAACAAAAAAAATCTTTTGTTATATATATATATATATATTCGCAGCCCCCTCCCAATTTCTACACCATTATTTTCTTTTGGCCATAACTTTTTCATCCAAACTCCGTTTTGGGTAATTTTGGTATCGTTGGAAAGCTTAGAGAGTGTAGAATCTAAATATAGCCTGAAATAACACTTTTGAGATTATGATAAGGGTGTAGTTTTAAAAATTATCCAATTGGTCCCTTTTAACCTCTCTTTTCTTCTCCCAACTTGATCATTTGAAGCCCAATTGGGGTGAATAAGGCCTCTTTGGGAAGAAAATTTTTATCTTTTTGATTTCCATTCTTGTAACATGATCATATTTTGCACTGTTAATATTTTTGTTTAACACTTTTCCCCTCTTTTGTTTATTGTTTCAAGTGGTTCCTCATCTCTACAACCGGCTACATTTCTCCTAGTAGGTATCACTTCCTCCCTTATATTTCCATTCCATAATCACATTGGGGACAATGGAGAATTTGGTTGGGGGGAGAGTTAAGGAAGGAAATGTTGATTTATGTTTTAAGCAAGTCTATTTTGTTTAGTTGAATGACTTGCTAGTTAGTTTTTTTTACAATATCATGCATGTTTTTTTTTTCTAGTTCATGCTTTCGGTTTCTCATTTTTAGAAAACCTATTTATTTTGTAATGCCCAGCTTACAGTATAAGAAATTGAAATTTTATTCCATTGTTGTTGATGTTAGAATGGTGTTATGATTAGTTGAGTTGATAACAAGTTGAAATTTTTATGGTATTGAACATTTTTTCTTCCACATTGAACTAACCACACACTATGCACATTAGATTTCATTTATAGGATGAAAAACTGCCTTGCCTCCTAAGCCCTGCAAAAGTCCAGCTTGGTACTTTTGACCACCTTTAATAGGTCGAGACCATTGAATAAAAGACCAATGAGTCTTTCAAAAAAAAAACAAAAAAAGAAATAAAGAAAAGAAAAAGAAAAAAGAAAAAGAAAATAATAATAATAATAATAATTGTGACGCTTTGTCTTGAAACCCAAATACGGTCCGAGGCATATGGCGAAGTCTTAAAGCCCTAAGTGTCTAAACCAAATGGTTGGGAGTCACCAACTTGTGCTCGTTACATGGGCGAATAGACGCAGTTTAGCAAATCAGTGTCAAGTCACTCATTAAAGCCTCCGTGGGCAAACCTGAAGATATAGTGGTTAAGAGATCCTTATGACTTGATGCCCTAAGCCTTAATTGGTTTGGAGTCAACAGTGGACCCCTGTTACATGGACATTTATGAGTTAGATACCCTCAGCATTGCACCCCTACAAAAAAAAAAGAAAAAAAGAAAAAAAAAAGGAATTGTGGAATAAAAGTGGGTCCTGAACTATTGAGGTTGGTTAGTCTACTAGGTTTAGACAAGAGCTAGGTTGGGGGGAGAGGACAGTTTGATAGATTATTTTTGAAAACTAATCAAGTTAACACTTAGGTTTTCATGGAAGCTGTCAGGTTGGTTCTCTAGGAGTTGACACTATTTTGATACTTGATTTTGCATAGCACGCACTCTTCTTGAGATGGTCATTGGACATGGTTTTGGTAACTTGCACTGCAGGTTGGGTTTTATCACTTCAATGATTTTGAAAACCATTTTTGTGTAGATATATTTATAGCTCATCTTGCCTTTATTTTCTTTCTCCTTATTCCATTGCTAAGGGACTAGCAATGTGTCGGTTGGGGGGGAGTGATTACTACTCAAATAGTGCTATTTTACACCCTTATTAATACATGTTTTGATGTGTAGTAATCGCCCTAATTAACTCAATTGGCATGTTAAGGTCCTAGCTATACTAATTGCATTTTGTGGAAAATTTTGTAGTTTTTGCATGCCAATCATGTCAAAGTTTTTCAATAAGCTCAACCGTGGAGAATCCAAGTTCAACTTAGAGCTGCATATAAGAAATTAGAAGAAGAGCAGCATGGAATCAGAGCACCTGGCAATTTTGCAAGGGTGGCAAAATTTCGCAGCCCCTACAAAATTTCGCAGGGTTGTGAATTTTTGCAGCCTGCAACACTGTTCATACTGCTTTTAATTTTTTTTGACTTTTTTTTGTCACTTTTTTTATTTTCTTCCCAATTGATCCTCTTGTAATAGTTATTCTTCCTATTATTTTGGTAATTTGGACAGGGGGTTTGGCTATAAAAGCCCCAGATAGGACAATGTAATGAAAAAAGACTTTTTGTTAGATCATTAATAAAAGTTGGGCAGGAAGCTTTCAGTAGTTCCCGCTCTTTTCTCACTTTCTCTCGTTTTCTTTCCACTTTCTCACTAGCCAAACATCCTCCGAGGATGACAACTCAGAGGATGAGTGGCTAGAACCCTTTCCTCCTTGAAGTGAAAGGCTGCTGGGTACAGGATCCTAAGGCAACTGGAGGTTTTCATTGTTTTCAAGCAGGTATTCCCTATTTTTAATGCTCTTTCTTAAACTCTAGGTTTAGATCCCTTCGATGCACCTTGAATGATCCGTATTTGATAATCTTTTAGGGTTCAGTAGATGCTTATAGTTAGATCCACTGAGATTCATTAGTTATCATCTATTAGTCATTGGAAGGTGAGTCAAGGAGACTTGTTTTTCACTGCCTGAGACCATTAATGCTCAGTGAATACCATTTTCAAAAGGATAGTTATTTTGGGTAAGTTTTTATAGCTAAATGAAGATTCGGTTTGGGGGATGACTATAGGTCTTCCTTCCCAACGCGAGGAAAAGGGCCCAAGGACCCCTCAGTTACCTTTAGAACCCAAACCCAGTAGCCTAATGCTTCAAGGAATTCTCTTTTACATTTTAACTTATTTTATTTTCAAGTTTTAACCATCACAAGCCACCGTTTTTACCAAAAACCCTGAATCCAAACCAAATTCACCATTTTGAACCCCACTGTAAGTCATATGTGCGACAAAAACCCATTCCTGTGTTTGACCCTAGAGCAACTATACTGCAGTAGCCATGCTACGGTAGTAGGAGGTATAAGGTATAAATTTTGTTGATTCAGGATACACCCTCTGGATGCACGAACCAAATGGTGTCGTTGTCGGGTAACGGTAAATGATGACATACCGAACACTTGCATCCCCATCACAAGTTCTCCCGTGAATTTCTTTATGATTCTTTTTAATATTTTACTGTCGTTTTTTTTTTGTTTCATTTCATTGTTAAAAATAAAAACAAAAACTAAAACCTGGTTTGCAGGGGATTGTTTTTTTGTTGTCCGGGTGTTGTTCCGTTTTCACTGTGGGTATAACTAGTGGAATAGGAATACAACCTGATGATTAGTGAGAATCGCATTCCACAGAACCAGGTCAGGAGTGGGCTTGAATTGTGATCAAATGAAACCCCCACATGAAGAGCAGCAAAGTCAGTAGGGAGTGGAGAGGAACCTCAATGCATTTAGGTCTATGAGGGATTACAGGCACCCTCCATGGGTGAGTGCACTCTCTTTTATGGTGCCTCCAACTAATGCACCATATGGCAGTACTTACAACCCTAGCTAGGGGAACCACCCAAATTTGTCATGGAAACCAAGACCTCCACAGTATGCACCTCCTGCTTGTCTCAGAAATGATGCTAACACAATTGTGGGGTTTATTCAAAGGAATATACTGAATAGATATGGATCCCCAAAAGCATCATCATTGATAAAAGAACCTATTTTTCTAACAAATTGTTTGCAAAACTATTGAGCAGATATGGAGTAAGGCATGCTATGGGTTTGGCTTACCACCTTAAATCAAGTGGGCAAGCTAAGATATCCAATAGGGAGATAAAGAACATATTGGAGAAAACAGTGAATACAAGCAGAAGGGATTGGTCAATAAAGCTAGATGATGCGGCTTACAGAACTGCTTACAAGTCTCCTTTTGGGATGTCCTCATACAGGATTGTGTTTGGAAAGGCTTGTCATCTCCCTCTTGATTTTAAATATAAGGCTATGTGGGCAATAAAGAAGCTGAATTTGATTACCAAGATGCTAAAGAGAAATAATTACTGTAGTTGAATGAATTGGAAGAACTGAGAAATGAAGCCTATGATAATGCCAGAATCTATAAAGACAAGGCTAAGAGATGACATGATCAAAGAATTCTAAGAAAAGAATTCAAAGTAGGAGAACTAGTCCTACTATACAATTCAAGGCTCAGACTTTTTCCAGGGAAGCTCAAATCAAGGTGGAGTGGTCATTTCACAGTCACTACAGTTACACCATTTAGAGTAATGTCATAGAAGATAGAATTTGGAAATGAATTCAAAGTGAATGGTCAAAGGTTGAAACACTATATTGGAGGAAATTTAAATGAGGAATTGCTAGAGATTTGAAAATTTTTAAGAGATTTACTGAAAAGAATGAATACTGCATCAATGTCTAGCTAAAGACATAAAACTTAGCAGATTCTTAGTAGGCAACCGAAGCAAATTTTAATTTCCATTTATAGTTTTTTTAATTAATGTAGTATGTTTGAAGTTTTGATTTCAAGTTGTTTTTAATGTTAGTTGATTTTTACTGATTTTCAGGACAAGGGAGCTGAATATTGAGTTGGAGTTAATGTAAAAAGAGCAGCTTTGAGTAATGAGTGAAATTCAACTAGTTGAAGAGAAAAAACATGCTCTACAATTATGTGAGAAGTTTCCAATCATCTTTCTTAGTAATTAATTTATATATCTGTATAGTTTCATGTGTTGTTGAGTTGGGAAAATTGAACTTAATTGTCATTGCTTGAATTGAGATGCTTAGTTCATGTTAAATTTGTATTCACAAACATGATTTGATTGATTTTAATGAATTGCATGTTGTCTTGTTTATTAAACTGATTAAAATGGCTCAAAAGTGTCGACAAGATGGAGATTGGGATAAAAATGCAAATTTTATTGCGACATAATTTTCATTTGTCGCAACAAATAACAGTCTAGCCTTTCTCAGTGTAAGGCAAGTTTTTCGTGACATTTTGTATTTTTGGTGCAACGTTTGTATGTCGCAACATTTAAAAACTTTATCGTGACAAAAATTTCACTATGGGAATTCTAATATATTGTCGCGACATGTTACGTGTGGCATTTGTTTGCCTAAAAATCCATTGTCACGACATTGCTTAAGCTTTCAGAGTCATTTAATTGTTGTGACATAGAAATTTTTGTCGCAACAATTTTGTTTTATGACTCAAAAATTTGTGCCACGATAGAAATTTTGGGCTTCAAAGCCATTGTTTTTGTAGCAACATAGAAATTTGTTGTCACGACATATCCTTGGGCATATAAAAAGAGAACTTAAAAGTTGTGAATTCAAAAGTTTGAAACCCTTTTCTTCTCTCAAACCTTTCCTCACTTTTTATTTTCTAAACCCTAGAACCCTCCATCTTCCTTTTCTATACCCTAAACCCACTCCAGCCATCGATAATGTCTAAGCAGTAGAGGTTGATTCCAAACTTGAATGAAATCATTGAGGAGTATGCTGAAATTGAAGAAGAAACTACTTTGGATGTCGCGCCCGGATCCCTGGTTCGACCCGAATGGCGGATCCTAGCATAGTCCGAGGCGCGAGACTATATACTGGACTCACTGACCAGACTGCACCGTGGGTATAAAACAATTCCGTACTAACAAAAATCATTTACATATACAAAGAACTACCATCGGAGGTGTCCATCAAAATCTATACACATATACCGAAATAGTCCCATTTACTTACATGTACTTCCTTTATATTGAATATATTTTGCAAGCTAATGAATACAAATATAATCATACTCCTCCAATGGGAGTTTCATCTATACAAACACTTATACATACATATCAAATACAAAAATATTAGAGATTTCTCGAATCCGCTGCCGGTGAGCACCTATCTCGAGTCAGCTCGCTCCGCTAATGTGGATGTCCCGTTTCTATCCTTGTCTTCGTTTTGTACTCACATCGGATTGTGAACCCGTGCTAAGCTTTACGCTTAGTGGGAAACATATACAGGGATGACCAATAACAATAATCGTCGTCTTAATCTTTTACATTTACTTGTCCTTATGCATATCACGAAACCTATTCTTATGTGACTTCTAACTCATCATATTATTTATGTAGGTTTTACCCTTTTTAGATTCCATATCATTATCTTATTCTTATTACTTCCATGTGTCATGTCTTTTACAAGTTGTAACTCATATCTTCTACATGTATGACAGATCAGATCATATTCAGAGTAAACTTATACGTATACAATGGCAAGTCGGAACAGATCAAATTCATATAAAATACATACAAGGTCAAATCAGACTGACATGCATACATATCGATAATGGACATTAGTCCATTTCATTAAACTAATGCCTTTATACAATGTCCGTGTAATGTATAAGATAATTCTTGTTCAAATACTTTCTTAAATCATTTTCTTTCTTTTTCTGCTTTCTATTAGATTTCACATATGTATTATAGAGTCAACATTCACGATGCATTCGCTGATGAACCCGTCCCGGCTTTGTCATCTCAAGAGCAATGTGATTCACATTCAATATTGCACCGGCCATGTGGTTAAAGAAGTCGACATTCACGACATGATTCAGCAGAATCCTGTCCGCTTGTCATTCAAGAGGAAATGTGATCTCACATTCATTGCAATCTCACATAGACCAGCGAAGTCGTATTATCCGCGACGTGATCCTAGCCAGAATCCTGTCCCGTTTGTCATCTGCAGCAATGTGATCTCACATTGAAGGTAATCCTCACATGACTATAGAAGTCCACATTCACGACATATTCAGTTGGTGAATCCTGTCTTGTTTGTCATTCAGTAGCAATGTGATCTCACATTCAATATTGAAATCTCACATATGACTATAGAAGTTGATATTCACGACATATTCAGTTGGTGAATCATGTCCTGTTTGTCATTCAGTAGCAATGTGATCTCACATTCAATATTGCAATCTCACATATGACTATAGAAGTCGGCCATTCACGGCGATTCGGGCCAGGAATCCCGTCCTCGTTTGTCATTCAAGAACAATGCGGGATTTCAAGATGGAACAATTACGGTTACCCTCATGACGAATTCAGTTGGTGAATCCCGTCATGTTGGTCATTCAATAATACATTTCAAATCCATTTACTTTTATGCAGTAATTTCACTTATAGTTCAAATACACGCACACATGAATATATTTGACAAACATTTCGAATAATAATAATTCAAATCGATATATATATATATATATATATATATATATATATATATATATATATATATATATATATATATATATATATATATATTACAAATAGAACTCATAACCGATCTTAATCACATTTGTCTTCATATCATTTATGTAGATCTACCGTAGTTCTTATCTATTCATAGCCTTCTTAATCGCTATCACTTGTTCATTCATGTATTTCCTATCATTTGTTATTTTTTTTCTGGTTATATGTGATAATAATCATATATAACTTAACCACATTATGTTCATGACATATTGTCTTTCATGTTCGTGTTCATGTTTCAGTTCGTTTTCATTTTTCATATCATATTCATGTTTCATGAACACATCTATACATATTGCATTTCATATATGTTTCCTGCTTCATTTATGTTGCATATGGCATTTCATATATTTGTACGGTAGGACACCTATGTATTCACACATCATTCATGTATTCTTGTTCCCCTATGAATCTACTTTACTTAGAAATTGGAATCATTCCAAAGGAATCATCCAAACTCAAGTTATGCCATTTTCATGCCAAACTAGTCATTTTGCCCATATTACACTAGGGACAGTTTGAAATACCCATTTTCAGGGGTCTTAACTTCATCTGGCACTGGGTTCTTGTATTCCTTGAAGCTAAGGTGCTAAGGGTTCTTCTCCCAACTAGAATCACCTAAATCGAGCACCGAAACTCAAGCTATGTCCTTAAACAACCGGGACTACTCTATGTTCAAACTTAATCGAAATTGGTTTGAACATAATCACTTTGCGAATTTACGCCACATAGACTCATAATTTGAAGGTACCTATTTCAGGGTGTTTTGTTCTCCTTGAAGTCTAGTTTAACTAGCAACTTGAATCACTCAAATAGGATAAGAAATGACCAAGTTATGGCCAAAATACTAACATCGTCCAAACAGCATTGGTACCTATCAAAATTTGGTACCTGGGTATCAGATAGAAGATTTTATGGTACTGTAGACCACTCTGTTTGGTACCGGTACCACCCCTCGAAATTTTCTAGAAATGGTGGTTTTTCTTCCCTTTTTCCATATTTTTCAACCCAAACCAACTCAATAATCAATAGACACTTCAAAACCCCTCCATATTCATCTTGTAACCTCTATTCTACTCAAATCATCTTTCAATACATATATTTCTTCAAAAACCTTTCATGAATTACTCCCAAAACAACTCTAATATGGGTCAAGTAACCCATACACAAAACCAAACACAAGGGATTATTAGTTAGGGTTTGTTCTAACCCCAACTCCGTTACTTAAAATTAAACCATGAATCCAACCTCAAAGGGAGGATTCCACATTCTTCTTGTACCATTTAGGGTTTTACCAACCTTACTTTCAATAATTTTAGGAACCCTAGGTTTAGGGACAAGCTACTAACCATCCAATAGCATGGAAATTCATACAAAACTTTAGAATTCCATACTTAATGTTAGAATCCATACCTTTTTTTGCTCTTCCTTTCTTCTTCTCTTCTCTTCTTCTTGTCTTCCTTTTCCTCTCCTTCTTCTTCTCCCTTTCTTCCCTTCTCTACGCTGTCTCTCAAAATGAGAGACCAATTAACCTTATCCATATTTTTGAGTTAAGGCCATGTTTGGCCTTTGCATTTTTAATTTATTTTCTCATTTTTTCATTTAAGTCCTTCCATTTTTTCTAATTTATATTCCATATTTTCTCAAATTCCATAATTGCATATAAACTTATTGATTTATGCCTCTCATATCCTCAAGTGGTAAATGACTAATTTACCCTTGGCTTTATTATTAATTCCGGGTCTCTCGTTTTATTTTCGAACAATTCCATTTAGTTTTTTAGTATACCCTAAACAAGTCCGAAAACTGCTAAGGTATATTTCGGGGTGTTACACTAGAGCTGCAAACTACAGCAAATGAATAAGAAGTGCCAAAAGAAAGAATTGAAAAAAGGCACAGGCTAAAGAAGAGAGAAAAAGAAAAAGGAATGAATAGTGAGAAAGAGAGCAAAGTGAGGAAGTTAAGATGGATGAGTTCATATCAGACAGAGCCTATGAAGTCATGGACAAGAAAATGCTAAGGAAGGATTTTAATGGGGAAAGAGGCTTTAAGAAGTTCACCTCACCGTTTAAGGAGGTAATTGAGAAGAGATGGTGGAGTCAATTGTGTGAAAATAAATTAGTTGGATATGCTGCACTGGTGAGAGAGTTCTACTCGAACATGGTGGGGAAGAAGGAGAAGACCTGCTATGTTAGGGGAAAATGGATCTCATTCGACAGGGATGAGATAAACAAGGTACTGAAGTTGAGCAAGCTAAAAGATAGGTCCAAATTCAAAAAGCTACAGAAAGACGCAAACCACAAGAAGATTGTGGAGCTGCTCACTTATGGGAAAGGGGAATGGAAAGGAACTAAGAAGAACCCCTTTGACTCTGACGCCAGAGGGTCACTGATTGAGGAAGTTGATTGACTGATTTATAACATGGACAAAAAACGACTGATTCTTAGCATTATCACTAGAGATTATTCGATCCCCAACAGTAATGCCAAAACTTGATTGATTGAATATATAAAATCTACCTTTTTCTTTATAAGAAATTATTTGCAATTAAAATTTGGTTTTGGTCTAAATCACTACAAGTGCATAGGTCATACACGTAATAAAGTAGACAAAATAAGTCTGGATATCATTCCCATGAGGATTGATTTTTGATAGTTCTAAAGATTAACTACCCTCACTACTCAAGATCATCACTATTTGAACCTCTAATTTATGTAAAAATTATATGTCTAAAATAATTTGAAATAAAAGATAAAGAAATTCTAAAAATACAAGAATTAGAGAGTTTACTAGACTGAGATAACACTGGGAATGAAATCAGTGTTGTGACCATTAATTTGCAAGTTTCCAAATAAAACATAGAGTATGAGACATGAACTTTGAAGTGGTCCAAGAGCAAGGTAGTGTAGCAATGGATTTCTCCTCACACCACACATTTTACTCTCCAGTTTACCACATTTCTATCTATAGACAATGGGTCTGAAAATTTACTTGTAAGACTTTATCCTCTTTAAGATCTGACTATTTTTCTTTCTCAGTACTTCACAACCATCTCTTAAGACTGGAAATTGCTTGTCCCCATAGAAAGGATTATACAAGCCTTCTCCAATATAATTGATACCTTAGCCATCAATTAGATAAGAATCCTCTTTCTCCTTGATTAGAATCTCAACTAACACGAGATTGAGTTTATTCTTCTCAATTGAGGTGAAACCTCTCTGAATTAAACTGTTATATCAATAGGTGGATCATATGCCTTGAGAACACACTCCCGCTATCACCCAAGAGGGATCCTTGAAGTCAGAGGTTGAATCTTCACATGTGATGTACTATAGTTATTCAAAGAGTTAAGTAGTTCAAACAATATAATGTAATATACCCCAAAGTGACTACTCTTTGCTCTCAGGGAGTCAATATCTTTGTCACTCAAAGGGATTCCTAGAAATTAGAGCAATGATACAACTCTTTCTGGGTACTAAATACCGATATTTAGAACAACTCAATGTAGGAGTAATATCATTTAAATCACTCCAATTTTCATACCCAAAACAACATTATAACACTACAAATAATAATTACAACAACAGATTCTTCCTAAAGGGAGCTTAGCCTTTCAAATATGGATCACAAATGACAATGACTAGTCGATCAAACAAATTCATTGAAATTGTAATCAAAACTAAAGAAAAATGAATTCTAGAAAATTTCCCAAATTCCATTGAATTTAAAATATAAATTTAAGATTTGATTTACATTCATCTAGCTCCAAATCCCAGTTTAGATCACTACTCTAATTTGAAAGAAGAAGACTAAATCTAGAAAACAAACTAAAAAAAAAAAGAAAAAAAAAGAAAAATATATTCAATTAGACTTCATCTCTCCCAAAAGCAAATAGAGTTGATGAAAAGTGGTTGAAAGCTGCGCATTATTCCTTAGGAGCTTCTCTTTATAAGCTAAGGTCTTAGGCCTTAAAAACGAGGTGAGAATCATGAACTTCGAAAAGCCTAGAAATTTTGCATTAGCTGCTGATGTTGTGGTAATGTCACGACATCAAAGTTGTCAATGTCTTGGGTCATCGGATGTTGCGACATTGAAAATTTGTTGGGCAATTCTCAATTTCCAATGATAAGTCAATGTCGTGATGATGTCACGACATCGAAATCCAGTATTTTAGATCTACTCTAATGTCGCAACCTTGCTTTTCTTATGTTGTGACAGTGACTTGATGTTACGACATTGTGTTGATGTCGCGACATTGCTCTTACATGTTAAGGTTACTTTCTGCTAACGCGACATTGCATTCAGCTCATCCTACTTCAGTTGATGTTGCGACATTAAGCCAATGTCACAACATTGGCTCTTCATTGTTTCAACTTGGATGCTCAAGTTTGAAGTTGCGACATTTCAGTAGTTCTCTGTTCTGATGTCGCGACATTTCTAACTAGTGTCTTTGCTCTTACATTTCTTGCCCTAATGTCGCAACATTGCTTGTAGTTCACTTGTTGATGTCGTGATATCGCCTCTCAGAGTTTTGACTATTTCATCCGATACATGACATTGCAAACCTCGTGTCGCGACATTAGCCGGCTTAATGTTCACCTTGACCAGCTCTGAAGATGATGCTACACATTAGCTGACGTCATATCAATCCGGGTTGTTATGAAGCCTCTTACCACGTCGTAGCCGATGTCGCGACATAGGTCCGATGTTGTGACATTGGACTGGTCTCACCATTTAGGCTACTTTGATATGATGTCGCGACATCACTGATTCGATGTCGCGATATTGGATGTTTAGGATTCCAATGTTCGCTTCGCTGATGTCAAGATATCGCTCGTTAGTCTTCCTCTGGCCGATGTCACGGTATTACTGGTCCGTTAAAACCTCACTCTCAAAGCTGCTTTGATATGATGTTGCTATTACTGCTTTGATGTTGGGCGACAAACATTCACCATGTCTTCACCGTCGAGGCTTGTTCTGATGTTGTCATGATGTCGTGGTCATGTCGCGACATTTAAACATTTCAATTCTTCTCACTGCAGCCAATGTCGTAGCCATGTCGTGGCGATGTCCCAACATTAGATGTCTGAGGCTGCTTTTGATGTTGCGACATTAAGTTGTGTTATCGCGACATTGGCTTATCTTTGCCTTCACCTCTTCAGCTGATGTCGCGGCTATCTCGTAACATTGCAGTAGTGTCAAGACCTTCTCTACATAATGTCGCGACACTAGAAATCTAATGTCGCAACATTGGCCCTTTCTTTGCACAATGCTGATTTCTGCCCATTTTTATGCTCAGTTATGCTTCTTTTCCTTAAGTTCCTGCAAAACATAAATCTGGGTGAAAGCTCAATAATTTTGCATTAAAATGAACTTTTAAGCCTGAAATATATTTGAAAAATGAGCTTAAAAATAGATGAGTTTTAGACTCATCAAACTCCTCCAAACTTAAAGTTTTGCTTGCCGTTAAGCAAAGAAAAGGCTATTTGTTTGTCCTCAAACAATACAAATAAAATTTTAAGGACATTTTTCAATTAAATCATCTTTTCAATCAGATAAGCATTTAGACTTTAGTAGCATTTCAGTTTTGACATAATATCTAATAAAGCTTCATTTTCAAAATCTCAAAAATTTTCAATTTAGATCATTTAATAAAACATGTAATTCATAGTTAATACACAGATGTAGTTCTTGACTTTGTGAGTGTGTGTTGGTCTTGCCTTTATGACTAATTCAAAGATTAGGTAGCTTTATGAGAGTTACTTTGTAGAATGATATTCTTTCAGAGTAATTTAGGTCTCATAAGCTTGTTGGTCATATTATTCTTCACTAATGTAGACATAACATAACCCTCAGAATCAAATAGGTATTTTGAGCTTGTAATGTGTGGCTAGGGCACTTGGGTAGGTAACTAGACATTTTAGGCTCAAGTTTACCCAAACTGCATACATTTTCTCATTATTTTACCTTCACCATGCATCCTATTTTTCTGCTAAACTAGCTTTTCAAGCACCACCAAACTTACTCTAGTGCATTTTTCAGTATTTTCTCCTCCATGGCTTGTAACACCCTGAAATATACCCTAGCAGTTTTCGGACTTGTTTAGGGTATATTATAAGCTAAATAGGAATTTTCGGGAAATAAAACGTATGTAATCTTAATTAATTTATAGCCAAGGGTAAATTAGTCATTTACCACTAGGATATGAAAGGCATAAAACCATGTTTATATACACATGGAATTTGAGAAAAATGAAACAAATAGAAGTCATAGGATTCAAAGCAATTAGAGAAAAGATGGAATAGAAATAATAAAGAATAAGGCCCAATTGCAAAATGAGAAAAATACTTAAAATGCAAAGGCCAAACATGGCCTGAACATAAAAATGGGATTTAAGACCAAATTTGTCCCATTTTGAGAACAAAAAACCTGTGAGAAGAGAAGGGAGGAGGAAAAGAGAGGTTAAAGGAGTAATATACATAAGAAGTTAAGTGAAGAAGAGAGGAAGCAAGACAAAAGTGTATAAACTAACTCTCGAGTATGGAACTTTGTATAGATTTGTATGGATACATGTTTCTGTGGGGTTGTGGTTGTGAGAAAACCTAACCCTAAAATGAGCTCTTGTATGGAAATCATCATAACCTTTGTTTTTCTGTGGTTATGCTAAGAGAAGATCAGAGGTCCCATTACATGTGTTTCTTGGGGGTTCTAAGTGTTATGTAAAGCATGGACATGTTTGTTCTTGTTCTTAGGGTTTTGATAAGAACCCTAGGATTTCTGAAGATGGTTATAAAACCTAGGCCTGTATATGAGATGAAGAGAGTTACATGTTTGAGTTCAATATAGTTCATAAGAGGTGTTTTGAAAGATAATTTGAGTAGAAAAGAGATTACAAGATGAATTTGGAGTGGTTTTGACGTGTTTATGGAGCATTGGGTATCAAAATATGGAAAAATGGGAGAAAAACACACATTCTAAGATGCCAGACCTGTACCGGTACACCTTGAACTCACACCGTACAGCCTCCGTAACCGAACCTCCGTACCAGACAAAGGAACAGGGGCTGTACACCCTTCTCTATTTTGACAAAGGTTCGTATTTTGAGTGGCCATAACTGTAACATTTCTTATCCGATTTGAGTGGATTTATGCTACTTAAATTTGACTTCAAGGATAAATCCTAAACATCCGTAAATAGGCGGTATAGTCACTCAATTTGCTGCCCAAATTCACTCTCAAAGTGGGCTATGTTCAAGCCACTCTCTCGGTTCTCTGCTTTTGAACATAGAGTAAATTCCGGTTGTTTAGGACATAACTCGGAGTTTCGGTGCTCCAATTTGGTGATTCTAGTTGAGTAGAACTTTAGCACCTTAGCTTTAAAGGAGTACAAGAACAAGTGTCAAATATGGAGTCAAGACATCTGAAAATGAGTATTATAAATCATTCCCAAGTGTAATATTTGTGAATTGACTAGTTTGTATGAATATGTCATAACTTTAGTTTGATGATCCGACATTGGAATGATTCCAATTTCTAAGTGCAAAGTAGATTCATAGAGGAATAAGGAACAGATAAGAGGTGTGGATTATAGACATCATACTTACAAGTATATGAAGTGCTATGTGTAATAGGCATGAAACAAGGAAAATATAGAAAATGCAATATGGGCAATGTGTTCGTGAAACATGAACGTGATATGGAAAATGAAAACGAACTGAAATATAAATACACTAATAAGAAGGAAATATGTCATGAACACATAATGTGGTTAAGTTATATATGATTATTATCATATATAACCAGAAAAAGGTAATAAATGATATGAAGACAGAGTGTGATTATGATCAGTTATTAATGCTATTTGTGAAATATATATAAGTATATATATATTGATTTGAATTATTGTTGTTCGAAATGTTTGTCATACATAAATGACATGAAGACGTAATGTGTTTATGATCGATTATGAGTTTTATTTGTGAAATATACATATGTATATGCATGTATCGATTTAAATTATTGTTATTCGAAATGTTTGTCACACATATGCATGTGTGCATGTATTTGAACTATGAGAGAAATTACTGCATAAAAGTAAATTGATTTGAAATGTATCATTGAATGACCGACATGACGGGATTCACCAACTGAATTCGTCATGAAGGTAATCGCAAATACACTGAAATCATTTATCGAATGACAACACTATAATTCACTCCAATCAATAGTCATGAAGGTAACCGTAATTGTTAAATGTGAGATCATTAATAATTAATGACAAATGAGAAAGGATTCTAAGTGAATCTATCGTGAATGTCGACTCCATAAATGTATATGTGATGATAATAATTGAATGCGAAATCACATTGCTACCACGACAAATGTGACAGATTCCCAGCGAACTGGCCGTGAATGTCGAATTTCATAGCCATATGTGAGATGGTAATAATTGAATACGAATCACATCGCTACTGCACGACAAATGTGACAGATTCCAAATCATCGTGAATGTCGATTTCTATAAACTATATGATGACAATAATTGAATGCGAATCACATTGCTATCGACGACAATAGATAGGATTCCTAAGCGACTATTGACTGGTTACATTAATTCATTACAACACACAATTCATTAATCACACTCATTACTACAGCAATACAACAATATACATTTAATTATTAATAACATTTACAGTATTACATTTTTACATTTATTATATATATTTTCATTATTATATTACTTTTTTCTTTCTTTCTTTTTCTATAGCTATATGTAGATGGTAATAATTGAATGCGAAATCACATTGCCAGCTGCACGACAACAGGACAAGATTCCCAAGTGAATCTATCGCAGCACACTTTATAACCATACGTGAGATGACAATAATTAATGCGAATCACATTGCTACCGACGACAAAACAGACAGATTCCCCAAGTGAATCAACGAATGTCGAATTTCTATAGCCATATGTGAGATGGTAATAATTGAATGCAAATCACGACACATCGCACGAAAATGTGACGTGATTCCCTGCGAATCCTGCCTTGAATGTCTAATTTCTATAGCCATATATGTGAGATGGTGATATTAAATGTGAAAACCACATTGCTATCGAATACAAACAAGACAGATTCACAAATGAATCTATCCCTAATGTCAATTTCAGCTATATGTGAAATCACAAACCGGTGCGAAAATTGACATTAAAACTGTGATTTGCTACATCTTTACATTACACGTACATAAAGACATTATTTTTGTAAATGCATTTTTTTAATGCGAATGTTAAGGTCTGAATTTGTAAATGTTTATGGATTGCCCAATGAAGTAAGTTTAACTAATTTAAAAGTCTTAAAATGGAATAACAAACAAAATGTTTTGGGAAGATAATTGAAATACACCTGAGTAAAACTCGGTTCACTTTTGATCCGCCAACCTGGCCAAGCCTGGGATTTGGGTCAACACTTTGAAACAAAATTTAATAAAACCAAACAAAAATGTTCTGATTGAAAATGTCGGAGTAAACCGGGCTCCAGCTTGGATCCGCCAACCGGGTTGAGTCGGGGATTCGGGTCGCAACACTTTTGAAAATGAAAATTTAATAAAACGATAACTAAAAGAATTAAATGGGCCTCTCAGATCATGAAATGTAATTGCTAAAGGGATGTGATTAATGGCTTCGGCCATGATAATGATATGAGTCTAATATGTATCGGTATCACCGATTTGATCTGTATAATTTAATATGACTTGGATTTGTTCTCAATTGCCATTGTATACGTATAAGCTTGTTTTGAATATGATCTAACATGCCATACATGAGAAGATATGAATTGAAACTTGTAAAAAAGACATGACATAAATGTATAATAATAACAAGATAATGATATGAAATCTGAAAAGGATAAAATCTACATGTATAATATGCTATGAGTTAGAAGTCACATAAGAATAGGCTTCGTTATATGCATAAGGAAACGTAAATGTAAAAACATTGTGACGACGAGTATTGTTATTGGTCGTTACTGTCTATATGTTCCCACTAAGCTTAAAGCTTAGCACGTTCAACTGTAGAAATCAAGAGAGAGAAAGAGTGACGTGACATTCCACACCAAGAAGACGGGCCATCTCGAGATAGATGCTCACCAAAGACTGCTCCGTGATTCTCCGATGTTTGTATTAGACATATGTACATGTATAAGTATTTGTATAAGTAAACGGGACTTAGCATATGTGTATAGATATTAATGGATACCACTCCGGTGGTAGTTCCTTTGTATATGTAAATGACTTTTGGTTATTACAAAAATTGTTTGTATACCCACAGTATAAGTTCACTCTTAAAAAATGCATAAAGAGTCCTAAGATATGGTTTCGCACCCCGAACCCATCTGATTCGCCACCTGCCTGGACCGAATCGAGGTGTGAAAAGCTATATTAGGAGCCTAGGTTTAGGCGTCGAAAAGTCAGTAGCAGCGATTCTAGATAGAGATATGATAGAAAAGATAGAATGCGCATAAACAGAAAAGGCTGCCCCGATGCGGATGTCCGTGTTTTGTATGATGGATCTGCTCTTCGAATCCAAATAAGAAGCTATTGAAAGTGTTAACCCTACAAGATGTGGATGTCCTACAAGGGTTACCAGCTTCTAATCCTTAGGAATCATTTAGAAGTGAGAGTCACGCTCTAGCCGAGCTAAATGAAAATAAAATATAAGAAATGTCATTCGTAAAAGACATGAAAAGAAAAGATCTAACATAGAACATACAAATGACAGAGTATGAATTTCGAGGACGAAATTCTTATAAGGAGGGGAGAGTTGTAACACCCCAACATACCCTAGCAAGCCGGACTTGTTTAGGGTATATTATAAGCCAATAGGAATTTTCCGAAATAAAATCAGATAGACTGAATTAATCATAAAGCCAAGGGTAAATTAGTCATTTACCACTTGAGGATATGAAAGGCATAAAACCATAAGTTTATATGCCAATATGGAATTTGAGAAAATGAAATGTAAAATAGAAGAAGCCATGGGATTCAAAGCGACAGGTATGGAATAGAAATAAGAAAATGAAAGGCCTAATTGCAAAAATGAGAAAAATGTTTAAAAATGCAAAGGCCAAACATGGCCTTAACTTAAAAATGGGATTTAAGACCATATTGGTCTCATTTTAGAGAACCAAAAAAACCGTAGAAGAGAAGGGAGGAGGAAAAGAGAGAAGAAGAGGAAGAGGAAAAGAAGAAGAAGAGAAGAAGAGGTGAAGCCAAGATCAAAAGGTATGGAACTGAGTCCCGAGAGTATGGAACTTTGTATAGATTTGTATGGATACATGTTTCTGGGTTGGGTTGTGAGAAACCTAACCCTAAAATGAGTTCTTGTATGGAAATCATCATAAACCTCGGTTTTTCTAGGTTTTGTTATGAGAAGTTCAGAGGTCCCATTGTACATGTACAGTTCTAAGTGTTATGGTAAAGCATGGACATGTTTGTTCTTGTTCTAGGTTTTGATAAGAACCTTAGATTTCAAAGATGGGCTGAGTAAAACCTAGGCCTTGTATAAGAGATGAATAGAAAGCATGTTTGAGTTCGATATAGTTCATAAGAGGTGTATTGAAAGATAATTTGAGTGAAAAGAGATGCAGATGAATTTGGAGTGGTTTTGATGTGTTTATGGAGTATTGGGTTGATTTGGGTATCAACATATGGAAAAATGGGAGAAAAACACACATTCTGGGCATTTTTCGGTGACACAGCATGCGGTACACCTTGAACACAGCTGCGTGCAGCCCTCATAGAACGCACGTAATACTTAGGTATAGGTCGCGAGCAGTGTGGTACACCTATATTTTGACCCGGTGTTCGTATTTTAGCCATAACTTGCTCATTTTCATATCCGATTTGAGTGATTGAAATTGGATAATAATTGAAATAAGCGTCAAGAGCCAAACATCAGAAATCAGGCATAGTCAAATTTTGACTCTATGTGGCTCAGAAATTCACTCAAAGTGGGGCTATGTTCAAGCGATTACAGTTGTTTTTTAAATGAATTAGTTCGGGTTTGGGTTCAGTAGCACGAGTTTCGGTGCTCCGAATTGGGTGATTCCAGTTGGAGTAGAACCCTTAGCACCTTAGATTTAAAGGAGTACAAAGAAAAAGTGTCAAATATGGAGTCAAGATACAGGAAAATGAGTATTAGAAACTGTCCCAAGTTTAATATCGATAAATTGATTAGTTTGGCAAGAAAATGCCATAACTTTAGTTTGGATGATCCGATTGGAATGATTCCAATTTCTAAGTAAAGTAGATTCATAGAGGAATAAGAATACATAAATGAGGTGTGATTTCTTAATTCATCATACTACAAGTACATGAGAGCCTGCATGTGTGGCGTGAAACAAAGGAAAATACTTTTAGAAAATGTGACATGTATAAATGTGTTCATGAAACAAGATGTGATATGGAAAATGAAAACGGACTGAAACATAAATATCTGAATATGAAGGGAGCAACTATGTCATGAACATAATGTAGTTAAGGAACATATATGATTATTATCATATATAACCAGAAAAAGGTAATAAATGATATGAAGACAGAATGTGATTATGATCAGTTATTAATGCTTTTTGTGAAATATATATAAGTATATATATATATTGATTTGAGTTATTGTTATTCAAAATGTTTGTCATACATAAATGACATGAAGACAGAATGTGTTTATGATCGATTATGAGTTTTATTTGTGAAATATACATATGTATATGCATGTATCAATTTGAATTATTGTTGTTAATGTTTGTCACCACATGCATGTGTGCATGTATTTGAACTATAAAGCGAAATGCGCATAAAAGTAAATTGATTTGAAATGTATCATTGAATGACCAACATGACGGGATTCACCAACTGAATTCGTCATGAAGGTAATCGTAAATATTGATTGTGAAATCACATTTTTATTGAATGACCAACATGATGGGATTCACCAACTGAATTAGTCATGAAGGTAACCGTAATTGCTAAATGTGAGATCACATTATCTGCGGGCTGACAAACGGAAAGAGTTCCCCAAAGTGAATCTATCGTGAATGTCCGACTTCTATAGCCATATGTGAGATGATAATAATTGAATGCGAAATCACATTGCTCTGCCCAGATGAAAACAAGCGGGGCTGAGTTCCCCTAGTGAATCTGTCGTGAATGTAATGGAGCTTCTATAGCCATATGTGAGACGGTAATAATTGAATGAGATCACGTGATTTAGAATGACAAACGGGGCTGGATTCCTAAGAGTGAATGCGTAGTGAATGTCGGCTTCTATGGCCATATGTGAGATGGGAATAATTGAATGCGAAATCACATTGCTCTTTGGATGACAAACGGGCGAGGATTCCCAGTGAGATCTGTCGTGAATGTATCGACTTCTATAGCCATATGTGAAGTGGTAATAATTGAATGCGAGATCACATTGCTACGGAATAATAACTAATTTGGATTCCCGAGAAGAATATGTGGTGAATGTGGAAGCTTCTATAGCCCGTATGTGAGATGGGAAAAGGAGGGAGGAGATTGAATGCGAAATCACATTGCTGCTAAATGACAAGCGAGACGAGTTCCCAGTGAGTCGTCGCGTGAATGTCGACTTCTATAATATAATGGATCAGTGATAATTTGGATGCCGAAGTCCATTGCTTTCTTGTTGCGTTGTGACGGGTGGTTCCATGATGTGAATGTGATGATGTGTTCTATTTCAATATGGCGGATGGAGTGGTATTAATGTGACACATTTGCTCTTGGATGACCAAGCCTAGGCGGGGTTCTGGCCACAGATAAATCTGGAATGTGGGCTTCTATCAGCTATATTTGAGTCTGTTAAGTATTGCATTAAGTGTGTTTGTTTTGATATCTTTTACATTGGGACCTTGGTAAGGCATTATTTTGATGTGGGCTTTACATTAAATGGATGTTGTGGATCTTTTGAATTTGTGTAAATGTTTGTAGGTTTGCCAGTTGCTTTCTCTTATTAAAAGTGAATGTGGACTCTTGGAAGGCGCCGAGCAGGAAGGCTACTGGGTGAGAAGGCGGGGATGGCTGTTCGACGGATCAGCGGAAGCGGGGTTGAGTCGAGGATTAGTTAGTGACGCCTGGCTCAAAGTGTCGTAAACAAAATTGTTTGATTGAAAATGTCGGAGTAAACCGGGCTCCGGCTTGGATCCGCCAACCGGGTCGAGTCGGGGATTCGGGTCGCGAAACTTTTGAAAATGAAAATTTAATAAAACGATAACTAAAAGAATTAAACTTGCGTCCCGGATCATGAAATGTAATTGCTAAAGGGCTGTGATTAATGGCTTCGGCCGTGATAATGATATGAGTCTAATATGTATCGGTATCAGTCTGATTTGACCCTGTATGTAATTAATATGATTTGATTTGTTCTGACTTGCCATTGTATACGTATAAGTTTGTTTTGAATATGATCTAACATGCCATACATGTAGAAGATATGAATTGACACTTGTAAAAGACATGACACATGGAAGTAATACGAACAAGATAATGATATGGAATCTGAAAAGGATAAAATCTACATGTATAATATGCTATGAGTTAGAAGTCACATAAGAATAAACGTTATATGCATAAGAAGCGTAAATGTAAAAAGATTGTGACGGCCAGTATTGTTATGGCCAGATTCACGTCTATATGTTCCCAGCTAGCGTAAAGCAGCACGGGTGTTCAATGTCAGGTGTAGAGTGCGAAGAGGAGATAAAGAGAGACCGGGACATTCCCACCTGCGATCTGGTCATCTCGAAGATCGTGCTCACGGCTTGTTCGCGATCTCGATGTTTGTATTAGATATGTACATGTGTAAGTATTGTATAAGTAAATGGGACAGCATATATGTATAGATTTTAATGGATACCACTAGGTGGTAGTTCCTTTGTATGTAAGTGATTTTTGGTTATTACAAAAATTGTTTGTATACCAGCGGGTATAAAGTTCGACTCTGAAAAGCAATTAAAAGTCCCGGTATATGGTTTAGCACCCGACAAGTCTTGGTTGTCCATGTCCGGTCGGGCCAAGGAATCGGAAGCGACATGGCCTTTGCACCTCTGCTATTTTCAATTATGCTCCAGTAGCTCTTTTTTTCCATTTTGTTTCAGGTTTGGAGTGGTGCGATGTTTTACCTTTTTAAGCTTTCTACTACCTTTTAACAACTTTGGGTCAATAACTTTCATACTAGTTGGCATTAGGATACTAGGTGTAAAACACCCCTAAGGAATTAATTGCTCAAGGTTAGTAGCCTACAAGGTAAAACTCACTCCTTAAAATTGTCATTCTTTTTCAGCTTCTCAATTTTCAGTTTAGCACCTCCTTTAGTACAACTTTTTCTTAATTGTCTTCCTTACTCATCCTTAATTCTCCTCCTTCATTTCAATTAAAATTTGTAGTCTTGATCATTTCTGCTGTATTGATCTATAGTTTTGGGTAAATTAAGGGCTCTTTACTGTAAGGAAGGTTTCAGGCCATTCTTTGTGGCTGTGATGATGAAAATGGCATTAGGCTCAAAATAGGTACTAAGGTATATGCATATAGCATATCAAAAGGGTAGGCTTTTAAAAGTCCCAAACTGTCCAAGGATGGCCTGAATAATTATCTGTGGGTTGTGATGCCTAGGATTTCGCCTTGAATAATAATGCAATAAGTTCTAGGACTCTTTAGAGATTTATGATGGTAAGTCCCATAAAGTTTTCCTAACTCAAGCACAATCAGTTTTTAAGGTATTTCTGACCAGTGTGTTAGATTAGTCATTTTTCGAATTGTACTTTTCAATTTGACTAGAATTAGTAACCTTATTAGCTTTGATTTCAATTTCAGTTTTTTTCAAAACTGAAGATTTAGCTTCTCTATCCTTGACATCACAGCTTGAAATCCAGTTTCAAATTAATTTTTTTTTAGCCTATTTGCATTTTAGAGTTTTGCTTTATTTGGTTTAAAACATTTTGTTATGTTATTGTTCAACTTTACAGTTCATTCTAATTAAGCAATTTAGTTCACTTGGTTTACAACAATAACACCAACATTTCAACAAATTTCTCACAATCCCTAAACAAGCAATCACAACATCCCTTCAGAAAATATGCAATCAACATCCAACAATTTTTCAACTCTACAACATTTTTACATTCAACATATTGAATTCTCATTTATTCAAAAAAACAAACTCAGGCTTAAATTTATTATAATTCTTAGAATGGTAAAATTAAAAGAAAATGAGAATAATAAAATTATGTACAAAAATTTCAAAAACTGCCTTTTTATTTATAGAGGGAAGAATTACATTGTATAGCTTATAAGAGAGAAAGAAATGTAGAGAAGATAGAGATATGGAAGGATAGAGAGAGAGAGAGAGAGAGAGAGAGGAGAGAGAGAGAGAAAGAGAGAGAGAGAGAGAGAGAGAGAGAGAGAGAGAGAGAGAGAGAGAGAGAGAGAGAGAGAGAGAGAAAGAGAGAGAGTTATTTACTCTTTCCATGGGATTAGGATTTTGAGGGCTTGAGGTTCACCGATTCATACTTGTAATCGGCACTAGTTTTCTAGTTGAGCCACTTCCACCCTTGTTAAGGAGGTACCATTCATGTGTTCTAATGTGTTACTTGATGAGCTCATTTTGCCTCTGCCCAATGGAATTCAAGGACTGCCTGGGCTTGATACATCTTTGTCATCTTCTGGGTTACCAGATCAATGCTCTCTATCCACATTTTCTCCTTGTCGTTCAGAGTGGACTCTAGCTCTTCATCCTTCTTTTGGATGGTAGCTTTGATCTCTTTCTATTGTTCCTTGTAGAAGTACCCAAAGGCTTCTGCCTTTTAAAGCAGGTTTCGTTCCATTTCTTTTTCCCTGACTTCCATGATCTTGATAAGCTCATGATCTCTCATGAGCTGTTCATTCACAAATGATTTCTCCCTCTCTTTTAGCTTTGCCATTAGGGCTTTATCCCTCTATGTTAGTTCTTCTCTCCACTCCTTATCCCTCTATTCGAGAAGTGCTGCTAAATTTTCTTCTCTTGTTCTATTTTCTGCAACTAGATTTTCATATCTCTATCTCAGTTCTTCCCTGAACTGCTCATCTCTCCTCTTTATCTCTTCTCATCTCTGTTAGTAAAGAGAACAACTCAGAATTGTTGCTCTCTTGCTCTTCCGCTCTTCTCTTCCCTCTTTTTGCTCAAGTATGAGCAAAGTTTTATTTCTTTAACCTAGGAGAATAATGGTTCCTTCCGATAGTCTTCAAAACCCCCCTTTCTTCAGTTTCTTGCTCTTCCTCAACTGTAGGAGTTGCCTTCCAAGCAGTTTTGTAGCTGCTCCCTTCCTTTTTCTTACTCTCTATACCTTTTCACCCTATGCTAGAGTTTTGAGGACCTCCGTAAGAGTGAGAGGAGAGGATCTTGGGCATTTATCCTCTGTCTCGTCAATGTTACACCTCTGATGCATGAGAAAGTGGGATTACAAGTGTAGCGGGATGTAATCTCGGGAGAAGCTTCAAGCCAAAGTGTAGTCCAGAATGGATTGTTCCACTATTTTCCTCACATTCAGACTCCACCCCTTGACCAGTGCATACAAGAGTATGGCACGGTCTTGTCTCACTGTTGAGACATGCTTCGAGGGGGTGACAACATAATTGACAAAATATAACCATACCTTATTCGCCTCTATCAAATCTCCTTGTCGACATAAAGGCCAGGATGGCTTTAGTTCTTCGCCATTACTCCTAGACCATTCACGCCTCTCCGACGATTTCTTCAAATTCGCTCCCGAGCCGGCCTTACTCGCACGGGCCACCTACCGGTTCCCAAACCCAGAGTTGGGAATGGCCCCGGTCCCCAAAAGGGATCCATCTCCCGCTAACATAGCATGTTAGGTTCTTCTGGTCACCTAGATTAGCGTAGAACTCTTTAACGAAGGCCCTAGCTTCTCCTTCCTCCACCACAACCTCTATCTCCTTAGGCACGACCTTGAGGCGCCTAGTCCACCATCTATTCTTTCTTTTGAACTTCTCGCCCCTCTCGTTAACTCTACTACATTTCCTATCACTGGTCGTTACTGGGGAGAGCCAGTGGTTCGACATTTTGGGTTTCAGTGAGATTTTGAGAAGCCTAAGGTTTGAAAGCTTGAGAAATTTGATTTAAGATTGAAAATTTCTCGAAGTGTTTTTTTATAGGTGGGCTGCCCTAATTGTGATGTTATGACATTAGAGTTCTAATGTCGCTGCAATGATTTGATGTCGCAACGATGTTGTGTTGATGTTGCGACATCGTTCAAATTTTCTAAATGGGCTTCACTTGATGTAGCGACATTGAAATTGATGTCGCATAATTATCCTAATGTCACGACATTGAGATTGCTATGTCGTGACATTGCTTAGGTTTACAAGTTGGCTTTTTTGGATGTCGTGACATTAGAAATGCAATATCATGACATCGACTTGATGTTGCGACATTGGAAATGCAATTTCGTGACATTTCTTCAAGCTTAATCTTGGTGTTGCTCTTCTATAAGTGCGATGTCACAACATCAACACAGTTTCACGATAATGTCGCGACATTGGGGAAATTGTTGGAACAGATGTTGCGACATTGCTGTCGATGTCGCGACAATGAGAAGGAGTTTTCTTCATTCAAGTAGAAAAAAAAATTACTTGTTTTCCCCATTTTATTTCTACAATTTAAGTTCATGCTCATGAATATAAGTCTATCACTATTAAAAATTCTAAATTCAAGCATGAACAGTAACACTCAAATTTTCAATTTAATCAATTTAGCTTGCATTCATGGTATTGTAGAAATTTTCACATAGCTATTCAACAAAGGTACAGTGAAGCTACTATGCAATTTCTAACTCAGAAAAATTAAACTCCCCCAAACTTAATTATGAATTGATGAGTGCCTAAAACACTCATCTTACACTCGCGTCGGTTCTTCATTTTCACATTTATTTTATAGTAATTTTATAGTTTTTTGTGGCTAGATCCCTGATTTGGTGTCTGGTGTGGTTGCAGGTTCATTGGAGCGTAAAGAGCAGCTTTTGGAAGCAGTTTTTGGAACAATGAGGAGGTGCAAGGAGGATCACACGTCGCGACGTCCCACGGCCGCGACGCCACGACGTCTGGTCAACAACGCAGGTCAACGTATCGGAACGCCATGACGCCACCACGTCGCGACGTCACCACGTCACGACGTCAGCACGAAAATCTGCACCTCATCATTTAAAGTACGAATGGCTCTTAAATTAGGGTATCGGGAGGCGACGGATCCGATGACGCTTCCAGAAATGAATGATTAATCGACTTCGAGGAAGTGTCTCGAATTGTACCGCTTTTTCATTTTTTTTTGATATTTTCGGATATTAGAACGATGTTTTCTTTATTAAACATTTTCATCTTTTCTTTCATTATGTTCTAGATCTCTTTCTAGGGTTACATCGAACCCTGTCATATGTGATGGATTAAAGATTGATCTTTTATATTATTCAGTTATTGCTCAATATGTTGTAACTATTCTATGCCTATGATTTAATCGTATGTTGATGTCTGGCCAACATTGGCATAATTACACTGGAGATCCGAGATTCGAGAGATGAGGGTAGTCAGTGATCCTGCAGAGACTTCACGATCTCGGTAAATAGAGATATTCGAACCCGAAGGTGGCAATTGGGGTTAGGACATTAATGCATTTCTAATGAGTCGGGATAGAGATATACCCGAATTTATTCGCGAAATAGGCGATATACCTCGAGAGAGGATACTGTAGAAAAGATCACCTCGCTTAATACATATTGCAAATATACTGAATAATAACATATTTAGAAGATTAATCCATTGAATGTGACAGGGGGAGATATAACCCTAGGCTTCAAAACCAATACTTTAATTGAATCAATAGTTAAGGTAATCTTTACATAGTTGAAGTCCCTCCTGAGCATCTCGATATTATCTGTGCGTAACCTTGTAGTCAATACACCCGTCCCCGTGGATCGATATCCTGCACTAATGAGTACACTATACTACTTGGGGCGAAGCGTGCACTTGCGCATATAGGCGTGTATTTTATACACCGCGTTTTCCGCCTACCAAGTTTTTGGCGCCGTTGCCGGGGACAGGTTTAGATTGATATAGAGAATTACGCAAGTAGATATTACTCTGAAATTTTCTTTATTTTTGTTTATTTTTACAAGTGCTGGTAATCTGGTTTGGTTGGTTCGTGTGTTATTGCAGTATAGGGTTCAGTAAGTACATGCGACATCGAGATCAAGCTAATCTACATTTGTGTGATCCTGAGCCAGAAAGACTTTTGCACAGATTACTTCGAGAACAAAGAGCAATGTACGTACCAGTGAAACCGAACGACCATGGAAAATAATGAAGATCAAAATCTTGGCATTGGAAATCGTGATCGAACTACGAGAGGCCGAATGGGAATCACTACTGAATCAAGCGCCTGTGCCAATTATTATACAAAACCCAAGATGATCCTTTCATGTTATTAGACGAGTTCGTGTTACCACCGACTGTTGTTCAGATAGCTATCAGACGACCACCTATTCAATCAAACAATTTCGAATTGAAGCCGCCGCGCATGCATGCTCTCACATCTTATTCCATGGACTACCCTTAAGAGAACCCGAACATGCATTTGACTAACTTCCTAAGTTTGCTATACTATCAAATACAACGGAGTTATCAAGAAGCTCTAAGGTTACATGGTTCCCGACTTCACTGAGATAGAGCCAACATCAAGCAACTGGCCAACCACCAGACTCCATTACTACATGGAACGACGGTGCAAAGATCTTCACTGTTGTTCCTGATCATTTAAAATTGCAATAACTCGGTGCAAGAGATCAATACCTGACAACTCTTAGCGGGAGAACCCGCGGCAGGTACGGGACGTTTCACGAATTATCATGTGGCGCCCACCACCGACTCAACCGTATGGATGCAAGTCCACACCTTCTATAATGGTTTCCAGAAACGCAACTCCGCTAAATGATTGATGCTTCAACCGAGGAGCACTCGATGAAGAAAACTACAGACCAAGCCTATGAAATCTTAGAAGATGTCATGATTAACACTAATCACGGCCTAGAGAGAAGGCTACACCGTTGAATACCGTGGGGTGGCAATGTGATAATGATGTCCTCAACAACTGGGTGAATCATGTGGCACACCGACTAAACAAGCAAATAGACAAGAAGGAACCGCAGAACGCAATCCAAACCAACCTATGGAGTTATGTGAATTTCGTGGTGGACCGCACAATGAAGACGGACGTCGGCCGTGAAACCTTACAGCTGAGCAAGCCCAGATGTCTGCAGTTTAATCGAATCAATCATGCTACAAGGACCATATGGGGAAACAAAGCCATCGAATCAGAATCGTACGGGGTGGCGAATAATCGCAACTGTAATAGTCGTGAATAACCAAGGATATGGGTGGCGGAATAATCGTAACAATATGCCATCGAATCGAAATAGTGAACCAATTTCTGAGAAAAAATTGGATTTAGAACAAGCTCTAGCACGTATGTTAATCTCCCACTGGGCCATGCGAATGAAACCAAAGTAAACATGCAGCAGCAGTAAACCCATTGAACAATCAAGCAAGACAATCGAGAAGTTTGAGGCACAATGGGCCAAATGGAAAATTCTATCGGCGTAGCAATGATCATTGCCAAGCAATTCAGAGGTAAACCCTAGAGGCGAAGGAAAAGAGTACTGCAAGGCCATCACTCTAAGGAGTGGAAGAGAATTGGAAAACTTGGGGCCACAACTAGTGATACGAGAACTAGAAAATAAAGGGCATGATCGTGTCATTTAAAGATCGATATTAAACCGCAAGATTCCCGAGATACGACAGCGGTCAAGGACAACAAAGTTGGGGATGAGACCAAGAAACAGTTAAAAATGGATGAACCTGCCAAACATATTCCGTATCCTCAAAGATTGAAGAAAGGTAAGTTAGAGAAACAGTTCATAAAGTTTCTTGATATCTTTAAGAAACTACATATTAACATACCCTTTTTGGAAGCATTAGAGAATATGCCACGTTATGTGAAATTCATGAAAAGATCTCGCAAGTAAGAAGAAATCGGGAAGAGTATGGGACCATCGCTCTTAATCGAGGAATGCAAAGGCATCCTCGCAAAGAAGCTTCAAAACTTCAAGATCCGGTAGCTTTTCTATACCGTTTATGCGGGAATCGTATCCGAAAGCCCCGTGTGACTCGGGAGCCGCATCAACTTGATGCCACTTTCGATGTTTAAAAGGCTAAAGTCAGGGAACCAAAATCAACTACAATCGCCTTGCAACTTGCGCATGTGTCATACCAACATCCCGGGCATAATCGAAAATGTCTTAGTAAAAGTTGGTAAATTTGTCCTTCCAAAGAGACTCTCTCGCCATTCCTCGACATGGAGGAAGACGACTTCGTTCCCATCATACTGGGTAGACCCTTCCTAGCCACGGGAAAAGCTCAAATCAATGTGCAAGAAGGTGAACTCAAATTGAGAGTACAAGGAGACGAGATCACTTTCCATGTATTTCAGCCTATGAAGCATCCCGATAATGACCCAAATGAAGATATCTCAACCTCGCATACGTAGATGTTGCAAGAAGATGCGAAAAACTTCGTGGATAAGCCTATGATCACTTAAAGACACCGAGAAGCGGCAAGGGCGTGAACAGAAGAATATTTCATCCACCTTGAACATGGGGTGTGAGCATTATAGGGGGATGCACAAGCATTTTCCAGTTCCTTCTAATCATGTCGCAAATTGAGATTCAGGGTCGTCGAGCTAACGACAGTAAACATAGCGCTTCTTGGGAGGCAACCCAAGTGTTCTTAAACTTTCCCTTTTGTTTGGCTCCAAGTTCTATTGTTTATTTTCTGCATTTTAGGTTTCGCTTTATTTGTGATTGGTATTTCGGTTTGTTTGTTTACTTCAGGATGCGCGATGCAGGTCAGGGGAAGATCTGCTCCAATCCACGACATAAGCCCATAGAGTCACAAGTACGAGAGAGGGGGTTCCTGTTCATGAAATCTTCAATATGCTCGAATTTTTCTCTGTCACGTCGCGACGTGGACTTCCCACGTCGCGACGTCAAATTATCACCCCTCTGTCACGTCGCGACGTGTATTTTCACGTCGCGACGTCAAATTATCACCCCTCTGTCACGTCGCGACGCAGGTTGTCACGTCAGCGACGCCAAATTAACACTGGTTAGCCACGTCAAGGACAGAGTCTTTCACGTCGCGACGTGGATTTGCACAAGCCTCTGTCACGTCGCGACGTCATCCTCCACGCCGACGCCATTTTGACATAGCGTCTCCGCTTCACGCCGCTGACGTTGCCATAACGTCAGCTGACGCTTGCCTAGTGAAGCTCTTTGTCACGCCGCTGACGTGACTTCGCGACGTCAGCGACGCCAATTCTCGCTTTAAGCCCAATATCGCCATTTCTCTCGCTTTCACCGCGACACACTCCAAATTGAAACCCTAGGCTTCGCGCACCAAATACCATCGACTCGTCTGAGCCCTTTGTTTCCACCGGCCCAGGCCTCCATTGTTCTCCGACCCCATTGTGCTCCTACGAGCCACCCTCTTCCCGGTTTCGGTCATTGTGGTATTTCACCTGTACTCTGCTCTAGCTTGTGGTCGCATTCTAGGTACCTTTGTGCTCCAGTAGTTTCGGGGGCCAATAAGGTTCATTGCAGTATTTTTTAAATTCAGAGTAGGTCTCTGGTCTTGAGTTGGGAGTTTGAGTCTTGAGTCTTAGTTAGTTTTTCTAGCACATTAGGTGTTTGTGTTTTTGTCTGAGTCAGAGGTGCCCACTTTGGTACCACTACCACGTGTCTCCTAGTACAATATGTCTGGCAAGAGGCAAACTGCTCGCCTGCCGGAGCCTGACCCGAGGACCCGACTCCCACATTCGATGCCTCGCGGTTTGTGAATTCGAGTGCCGCTGATCGGTTTGGCATCATTTGCAAAAACCGATCCTTCATCAAAGAGAAGGGGTTTCATCACCCCGATGACTTCTTCCGCAAGACAATCGCGCCATGGGATGACGCGTTCTCAGGCCAAATCCACCTCATCCGGCAAATGATGGCGTAAGGTGCGAGTTCTACGCCAATCTCGCCTCCCATGTCTTGAAGAAAGTCAGGGTGCGGGGCATATTGGTCGACTTCAGTGCGGAGTCGATCAATAGTTATTACAGTCTAGAGCATGTCCCTTCGAGTCGCTCGACGGGCCCAAGGAAAGCACCGACTCACTCCCGAGGTTATACACGATTGACCAATGGTCGTGGTGAATGGAGAATCATTAGTGCGGGTCATGCGTCAATTTCAGCGCCAAGCATTTGGCCTTCATTCCTATGTCCGCACCATCACTTCGCCTCATCCCGATGACGAACGCAGGAGGTGACCGCTCTGGGCCGGCCGTGCTCAACTACGCCATCTTACAGGGTATACCCTTCGATGTTGGGCAGGTTATCGAGGATGCCATCCTCCATAACCGGGATGCGAAGATGAACCTGGGACACCCCTTCCTGATCTTTGGCTTGTGCAAACAAGCCGGGGTGCCCCTAGACGACAATGAGGCCTGGCTTCATCCCATCAAGGCAATATCGCTGCTTCGGGGACACACCGGTGCCCAACCCGAGGGGGGTTTTATGATTCCGGCCAGAGCCTCCGGACGAGGACGAGCTTTATGAGGATCGGGTCATAGGATCCCGCCATCCCTGTGGAGACACGTCACCCATCCCAAATGCACTTCCACCACCACCCCGGCGTACCACAGCGGCAGCCTCCCTCCAAATTCCTTCCTGCACTGAGATCCTAGTTTCCTCACTCGAGCGCTCTGACGCATTCCTGATGAGACCAGTGAGGAGCACCGCGTCCCGCCTCTCACAGGATCTCGGAGGCCCCAAGGTGTTGACATGCGACGCCCGCCACTGTGCTCCTCATTCTTCAAAGAAGAAGAATTTATGTGCCCACGCTCTGCTTCAAGGTTTCCACCAGCCTCCACCACCACCGCAGCTGACTTCGTGTGGGAGTCCCCTTACTCTATTGTTTATATCTTACCAAAGGAGGACACCGGATATTTTGCTCGTGGGATGTGCGATCGTACTATGTTTTTGTGTTTTGTTTATTGTTGTTTTGGTTTCAGTAGTAGTCTTTTAGTGTGTTCCAAGAGGACATTGTTTCGCTTAGTACTTATGCGCTATCGTGGTGTTTAGGCTTAGTTTTAGTTTATTTTGCATCACACTTTCATGTTGGATTTGTTTCATGTGTTAGTTGTTTGCGTGTGATTTAGACATTCTTGCATGTAATAATTGCGTATATGTGTGCCAGTTATGTTGAATATTGAGACTCATTTTGGATTGAATTCACTATAGACTTGTCTAAATGCATACATTTGACATGCTCTAGAATAGTTTGATAGTGAAAAGGGCTAGTGAACTAATCCCTGTAGTCAAGAAAACCAGCCAAAGACCCTATCACACTCACACACTATGACTTTCGCAGTATGCATAGGTGTCGAACTATCCACAAAGTTCCGATCAACCCCAGGTATTCAACCATTTGAGTGGGATGGACACTCGAATCAAAAGAGGATTTCCATCGAGCCAAACTAAAAAGAGAAAAAAAAAAAGAAAAAAATACAAAAACAATAGAAAGAGAAAAGAAAAGAAATATGACAAAAATAGGTATATGCATAGAATAAGCTGGATCATCCAACTGAATCCCGGCACACCGAAGGGCCTATCAAAGCCTAATGCCCCGGCTTCTGTCCGGGTCGAGTCACACCACCGCCCGCTACATGGGACAGAAGATGGATCATTCACACAACCTAGGGTCTTGAGTTTGGCTGAGTGTCTGGGTGAAGTTTGAAGGGAATCGAATGCCCGGTGCTCCTAATCAACTCGGTGAGTCACCAATGATCCTGCATACAACACTCCAACTAAAACTTCTCGCACTAGATATTCTTCCATTTTGTTTTAGGTAATGAGGACGTTTCTAGTAGTTGGACATGAATAAATGGGAGGCTCTATCCTTTTCTAGTTGGCCTCTTCCAAATAGGTGACTTTGAACTTAAGTTTGGGGGTATCGAACCCAGGGACATATACCGGAGGTCACTTATTATAAGCACATAGGATTTTGGGAAAGGCTATCAACACCATGATTTGATGACTAGTCACTTCTTAATCTATCTCAATCGAATTTACCGAAAGTCAAATACCTGCATGCATTTTCTGAATGTCGAGCAAAACAAAGGGGGAGGTGGGTCACCAAATTGATCCCTACTTTTCAAAGATGTGCATTACTACGTTTGTGAGTCCGTCGTCCAGCGAGGTAGTTCCGTTAGTCGGGCTCTTGCTCGAGGACAAGCAAGAAACTAAGTTTGGGGTGACAGCGCTCAAAACACTCATCTTACACTCGCCGGTTCTTCATTTTCACATTTATTTTATTGTAATTTTATAGTTTTTTGTGGCTAGATCCCCGATTTGGTGTCCGTGGTCAGCAGGTTCATCGAGAGTCAGAAAGAGCAAACTTTCAGCGCGCTGGAACAATGAGGAAGGTGCAAGGAAGTGATCGCCGCCACGACGCCCCCATGTCGCGACGTCCCATCGAAGCGACGCCACGACGCCGGTCAACAACGAGAAGCTCAACGTAATGGGAACGTCGGCGACACCACGTCAAGGACGTCACCATCGCCGCGACATCAACCTCAGTAACTGCACCTCATCATTTAAAGTATGAATGGTTTAGAAATTATGGTATCTGGAGGCGACGAACGGAGGCACGGGTTTCCGTGAGCTGAGTGATACCCACTTCGAGGGAAGTCTGGAATTGTACCGCTTTTCATTTTTTTCGATATTTTCATATTAGAACGTATGTTTTCTTTATTAAACATTTTCATCTCTTTCATTATGTTCTAGATCTCTTTCTGTGGTTACATCGAACTCGCCATATGTGATGGATTAAAGATTGATCTTTATATTATTCGCTTATCGTCAATATGTTGTAACTATTCTATGCCTATGATTTAATCGTATGTTGATGTCCGCCAACATCGCATAATTACACCGAGATCCGAGATCTCGAGAGACGAGAGAGGTCGGGATCCGGTAGAGTAGACTTCGGCCGATTCATAAATAGAGATATTCGAACCCGAAGGTGGCAATTGGGGTTAGGACATTAATGCATTTCGGAATACTGAGTCGGGATAGAGATATACCCGATTCTATCTTCACAAATAGATGATATACCCCGAGAGGATACCCAGAGAAAAGATCACCTCGCCATTGACATTGTAAATATACCGAATAATAACATATTTAGAAGATTAATCCACGAATGTGACAGGGGAGATATAACCCTAGGCTTCAAAACCAATACTTTAATTGAATTAATAGTTTAGGTAATCTTTACATAGTTGAAGTCCTCTCCTTAGATCATCTTTCGATATTATCTAAGAAGCGTAACCTTGTGAATAATACACTCCGTCCTCGTGGATCGGAGACATTCGTACTCACGAGTACACTATACTACTTGGGGCGAAGCGTGCACTTGCGCATATAGGCGTGTATTTTATACACCGCGTTTTCCGCCTACCATGAATCATTTCCAAAGAATAAGAAATAGAAGTAGAATTCTCTTTGTAGTTAACTCTGCATAACTCAATCTGGTTGGAGATGCTTCAAAAATGACCTTCATATATCCTTCCAGCTTCATTATCCTGACATTCAACAGATTGTAATTAACTAAATTGCAAAAACACACTGAACTATTCAAAAATTCTAACAAAACTAAACTACTTCTAAAATATTCAAAACACACTAAAATGAATAAAATTGCATAAAAAGAAATTGGAAATTGCTTGGGTTACTTCTCAAGAAGATGCTCCTTTTGAAGTCTTTGGCTAGACTTTGCTGCAAGATTTTCTCTTTTCAACAATTTCTTCCTTCCTCTTCAAATCTGGGACTACTCTTCATTCAGATTGCCTCCCAAATAGTGCTTCAATCTTTGGTCATTAACCTTAAACTCATTTCCTGAATTTGACTTCAGCAGTAATCGTCCAAAGGGTGTAACTTCAATGACTCGGTGGTAAGACCACCACCTGATTTGAGCTTCCTAGGAAATAATCTAATCATTGAGTTGTACAAGAGAACTGATTCTCCTATTTTGAATTCTTTCCTCAGTATCCTCTAGTCATGTCATTTCTTAGTCTTATCCTTGTAAATTCTTGCACTGTCGTAAGATTCATTCCTCAACTCTTCTAATTCATTCAATTGGAGAAATCTCTTTTCTTTCACAGCTTGAAAATCAAAGTTCAGCTTTTTTATTGCCCACATTGCTTTATACTCAAGTTCCAGAGGTAGATGACATTGCTTACCATAGGGAATTCTGTATGGGGACATTTCAATAGGGGGCTTATAAGCAGTTATATAAGCCCACATTGCATCATCCAACTTTGTTGACCAATCTTTTCTGCTTACATTGACTTTCTTCTCAAGAATATTCTTTATCTCCCTATTAGATACTTCTGCTTGTCCATTTGATTGAGAGTGATAAGCCAATCCCATAACATGTCTGATTCCATATTTGCTCATGAGTTTTACAAAATGCTTCCCTTATCACTGATGAGTGTCCTTGGGGCTCTAAATCTGCTCAAGATATTTCTTGTATGGTCCTCAACATATGTTATCATCTTCCTTAAGAGATAGCTGCAAAGTCTCACCTATTTGGATAATATACTACTATTTGTAGAATGTACTGATTCTATGAGGAAGAAAGGTCTTATAAAATCTATCCCCCATACATAAAAAATTTGTAGCACCAGGATTCCTTGCAAGGACATCTCATTTCTTCTGTTTATATTGCCCATTCTTTGATATCTATTACAATGTTTAACCCATTCAGAACAGTCTCAGAATAAAGTTGGCCAATAAAAACCTGATTGGAGAAATTTCTAGGTTGTTTTGTCTCCTACAAAGTGTCCTCCATATGGTGATGAATGGCATTTATCCACAATTCAGCCTTGTTCTGCCTCTGGTACACATCTTCTAATAATTTGATCTTCTCCTCTTCTAAAAAGCAATGGGTCATTCCATATATAAAGCCTAGCATTAGTTCTCAACTTTATTTTCCGTTGGTAGCTGAATTCTGATGGCATAATTCCACAAGCCAAAAAGTTCACAATATTAGCATACCATGGTATTTGAACTGATACTTGAAAAAGCTGCTCATCAGGGAAATTTTCTTTAATCTCATTCCCTTTTTCACCTTCCATAGGCTTCTCTAGTCTTGATAAGTGATATGCTATCACATTCTCATTACCTTTCTTATCCTTGATTTCCAAATCAAATTCCTGTAGCAGAAAAACCCATATGATTAGTCTTGGATTTTCATATTTCTTTGCCATCAGGTATTTAATTGAATGATCAAATGTGCACTATTACATTAGACCCCAATATATATGACATAAACTTTTCACAAGTAATGACCATTGTTAGCATTTCTTTTTCAGTTGTTGAATAATTCTCTTATGCTTCATTAAAGTCTTGCTAGAATAATATATGGTTCTTAAGGTCTTGTCAGCTCTTTGTCCTAGCACAACTCCCAATAATCACTGGCATCACACATGATCTCAAATTCTTTGTTCTAGTCTGGTGTTGCCATGATAAGGGCTTTGATCAATATATCCTTGATTTCTTCAAAAGCACATTTACACTTTTCATCAAATTCAAAATTTGTTTCTTTTTTAAGCAATCAGCATAATGGCCTTGATATTTTTGAGAAGTCTTTTATGAATCTTGTTTAGAATCCAACATGTCCTAAAAAACTTCTAATCTCTTTTACTGTGGTAGTTGGAAAAAGAGTTTCAATGATGGAAATTTTATCTTGGTTAACTTCTAATCCAATTGCAAAATTTTTTATGACCTAAGACAATGCCTTATGTTACCATGAAATGGCATTTTTCCCAATTAAGAGCTAAATTTTTGTCTTAGCATCTTTGAAGTGTAGTTTCCAAATTATGCAAGCAATGTTCAAAACCGGATCCATAATCTGAAAAGTCATCCATGACGATTTCCATAGCCTCTTCCACTAAATCAAAAAATATAGATATCATATACCTTTGAAAGGTGGCAAGAGAATTACATAATCCAAATTACATCCTTTTGAAGGCAAAGGTGTCATAAGGGCAAGTAAAAGTGGTCTTCTCCTGATCCTCAAGGGCTATGGAAATTTGATTATAGCCAGAGTATCCATAAAGAAAATAGAAATGGTAGAGGATAATGATTCTTTCTTGTACCAGTATTCAGTTTTCTATAGTCTATACACACCCTCCATCCTGTTATAGTTCTTGTTGGAATAAATTCATTCTTCTCATTTATGATGACAGTGAATCCACCATTCTTGGGAATCACATGAACTGGGCTCACCAAGGGCTGTTTGATATTACATAAATGAAGCTTGCATTCAACCATTTCAATACTTATTTTCTGACAACTTCTTTCATAACTAGATTCAACCTTCTTCGATGTTCTATTGAAGTCTTTGCATTTTCCTCCAAGAAGATTTTATGCATACAAATTGAAGGACTGATTCATTTTAAAACATCTATTGACCAAACAATGCCTCCCTTATACTTCCTAAGAATTTCCAAAAGTTTCTGTTCTTTATGCTTCGTCAAGTCAGCTGATATAATTACTAGTTTAGATTTTTCAACTTAAAGGAAGGAATACATCAAATGTTTGGGCAATTCTTTCAGAATTAAACCCTCTTAGCTTGTGTTTACTTCTAAAACCTTCCCTTCATAACTACTTGATTTTTATGCACTACTTTCATTAAGACTAAGTACTGCTTCTTTAAATTCAAAGCTGGAATTCAGAAATTCTCAACATCAAGACATTCAATATATTGAAAATTCATCTCATTTTCATTCATTGAACTCTGAATCTTACAATCATTTTTCAATTCATAACTGATGGGCACTTTTGTTTTTACAATCTTACAATCAACATTATCAAATCTAGGCTGTTTCAAACTCTGATTGAGATTGAAGTGCACTGCTTCATCTCCAACCCTAAGAGTAAGCCCCCCTTTCTTTACATCTATCAAAGCTACTCTTGTAGCAAGGAAATGCCTTCCTAGAAGCAGTGGGACTTGTTTATATTCTTCAATATCAATAAACACAAAGTCTACTGGGAAAATGAACTTTCCCACTTTGATAAGCACATCCTCAAGGATACCCTTTAGTTGAGCTAAGGCTATGTCTGACATATGTAGGGTCATGGCTATGGGAGTAAGCTCCCCTAAACTTAGTCTTTTGACAACAGATAAGGGCATCAGATTAATGTTAGCTCCAAAATCACACTGTGCTTTTCCCAATTCAGAATTCCCTATGGTGCAAGGAATAGTGAAGGTGCATGGATCCTACATTTTCATTGGTAAAGTCCTCTGAATAACTGCACTGCAGGTTGCTGTTAGGCTCACTACTCCTTCAGCAAATTTCCCTTTTATGCTCAGTATATCCTTCATGAACTTAGCATAGTGAGGCATTTGAGTCAGTGCCTCAGAAAAAGGGATATTTATCTCTATTTTCTTAAACATGTTCAAGAATTTAGAGAGTTTCTCTTCCAGCTTAGCTTTCTCCAGCCTTTGAGGGAATGGTACTGAAGGCTTGTAAGCTTGCACCTTTTCTTTCTTTCTCAGATCACCCTCTTCAATTGGCTGCTCTTACTGCACCTTTACTGTTCTTTCATCTTTAGTAACTTCTAAAATGCACATCTTTTTCTCTTCTCCATTTTCTGCATGTTTTTCTATCCCATCCATCATTTTCTCATTTTATTCTCTTTCTTTCAATTCTCTGCCACTCCTAAGAGTAATTTCCATATAGTCTTTAGGATTCATCTTTGTATCACTTGAGAAGGCATCCTTAGACTGGTTCCTAGGGCTAGCTACCTTACTTGTGTCTCTAGATTTTTCAGAGAGGCATTTGTATTGGCCTGAAACACATTTGTGTTTGCCTGAAATACTGTTAGTTCAAAAAAAATTTCCATCCATATATTTGTTAGAGAGCCATTCATCTTCACCTTACTTGAATACAATGATTTCTCCCATCTTCTCTAAAGTGAGAGCAGAAAGGAAAAATCTACTCATGAATGCTTTAACCAGCTCCTCCCAGTTGTTCACTGATCCATAGGGAAGTGATTCAAACCAACTTGTTATTTTATCCCTTAAGGAAAAAGGGAACAACTGCAACTTAATCACATTAAGTATCACCCCATTCAATTTCACAGTATTGGCCGTTATAAGAAACCTACCCATATGCTCATTAAGGTCTTCACTAGGATGCCCAGTAAACTGATTCTGCTGGACCATGGTGGTTAGTGCATGCTTAAGCTCAAAATTTTTTGCTTCAATTGCAGGCCACCTGACTGCAAAATAATCATCTCTAATAACAGGCCTCCAAAAATCTTCCATAGTTCTCTGTCCTTGAGGTCTGTCAATTGCCACAACTGGAATGTTATGTTGTATCTCCCTCTGCTCTACCATAACTACTAATTCAGAAATCTAACTTTCGTCAAATTTGTCAGTGTTCTTTCCAATTCAGTGTCCAATGGCAGTAGTTATGCTTCTAGCTTTTTGTGCATGTGATAAATTTCTGAAATGGAAATACACCGAGATCAATAGATAACATAAATATATTATGATATGCTTTCATAAAAGATTAGTAGCTAAGTTAGCTACTGTAGTTAAAACTATTTTTGAAAATTTTAATAAAAGATAAAAGAAAAATGTTCAAACTAGCAATTTTCTCTTTAGTGAGAATATTGATCTTTAAACTTTACTTTCATTTCAATCCCCAGCAAAGACGCCATAAACTTGATTGACTGATTTATAACATAGACTAAAAACGACTAATTCTTAGCATTATTACCAAAGATTATTCGATCCCTAACAGTAATGCCAAAACTTGATTGACTGAATATATAAAATCTGCCTTTTTCTTTATAAGTAATGATTTGCAATTAAAATTTGGTTTTGGTCTAAATCACTGCAAGTCCATAGGTCATACAAGTAATAAAGTGAACAAAATAAGTCCGGATATAATTCCCACGAGGATTGATTTTTGAAAGTCTAAATATTAACTACCCTCACTATTAAAGATCATCACTATTTGAACCTCTAATTTCTTTAAAAATTATTTGCCTAAAATAATTTGAAATAAAAGATAAAGAAATTCTATAAATACATGAATTAGAGAGATTATTGGACTGAAATAACACTGGGAATGAAATCAGTGTTGTGACCATTAATTTTCAAGTTTTCAAATAAAATATAGAGTATGGGACATGAACTTTGAAGTTGTCCAATAGCAAGGTAGTGTAGCAATGGATTTCTCCTTATACCACACATTTCACTCTCCATTTTACAACATTTATATCTATAGACAATGGGTCTGAAAAGCTACTTGTAAGACTTGATCCTCTTTAAGATCTGACTATTTTTCCCTCTCAGTAATTCATAGCCATCTCTTAGGACTAGAAATTGCTTGTCCCCATAGACAAGATTATACAAGCCTTCTCCAATATAATTGATACCTCAGCCATCAATTAGACAAGAATCCCCTCTCTCATTGATTAGAAAAAGGAGGATTAGACCTATGAAATAAAACCATACCTTTGCTTCCTTTGTCAATGATCCTCTGGAAATCGATTCGAATGGGTTCTTCTTTGTAAAATTCAACTCACCCTTCCCATAAGTTAGCAACTCCATAATTTTCTGGTATTCTATTTCTTTCTATAACTTTTTGAATTTAGATCCATCCTTTAACTCCTTAAGGTTGTATGTCTTGTTTAAAGCTTCCCTGTCGAAGGAGATCCATTTGCCTTTGACATAGACAGTCTTCTCTTTCTTTCCTACCATGTTTTCATAGAACTCTCAAACTACTGTAACAAAGCCAGGTGGTTTATGCTCGTAAAACAAACTCCATCTCCTCTTCTTAATCACCTCTTCAAATGGTGATATGAGCTTAACAAAAACTCTCTCCCCTATGAAACTCTATAACATCAATGGTTCTTTCATGATAACGTATGCCCCATTTGATATCAATTCATTGTCTGAATCTTCTTTTTCCCCTTGCTCTATTTCTTCCTCTTCTGTGTTTCTCTTACTCTTTTTATTTTCTACAAGTAGTTGCTTTGTTTTAGTTTTCGCTTTAAATGGTTGCTCCATTTATACCCTTTCTTCATGCATAACCATAATTTGAAGCTCAGGAGTCAATTCTTCTTCATTTCCAACATACTCCTCCATGATCTCATTCAGATTAGGAATCAAACTTTGTTGTTCAGACATTGCAGTAGCTGGTTTGGAATGAGGGTTTCGAAGAAAAGGTTGAGGAAGGTTTCTAGGGTTTAAAGGCTTGAGAGATGAAAGGTTTTAGGGCTTTTCGAGGAAAAAGGTTTTTCAAAATTTTGGACTTCCAACGTTCGAAGTTCTCTATTTATAGGCCCAATTATTGTTGCGACAAATGAATTGTTGTGACAAATAATTCCCATGTCGCAACATTAAACAAGCCTTGAACACTAAAATTCATGTTGTGACATAAGATTTTATTATTGTGACACAAAATTATGACTCACAAATTTTCAATGTTGCGACAATTATCTTATTTTATTTTTGTGTAAAAACCATGTCGCGACACAAAATTTATTTGTCACAAATGAAAAATTGTTGCGACAAAATAATAGCACTGGGGTTTAAAAAGTGTGTCGCGACAATGATTATTTTATCGCAAAAAATTATTGTGAGTTACAAAATTGCATTGTCGAGATAACAAACACAATGTCATGACATATTTTTCTTCAACTAAGGTAGGCAAGAGTAATATTTATAACAACAAAGAAAAATCATGTCACGACAAAATATGCATTTTCATTCAGAAGGCCAATTTACTAGTTTCAAACAATTAACCCATAGAACACCATGTAATTTATTCAAACCACTATGATCATGCTTGTGAATACAAGTTTAACAACAACAGAGCATCTCAATTCAAACATGATCAATCCAGTACAATTTCTCAGTTCTATATATATCAGCAATCTATTTAGAAAACTAATTAAAACATCATGAAAGCTAAATAAGAATTTTCTCACAAGATTGTTGAGCAAGCTTTTCTTCTTCAAGATGTATTATCTTATTATTTCCATTCTAGCTTCTTCTTTACAATAACTCCACTTACTAATTAGCTTTCATGACCTAAAAAACAATAAAATCACTAAAATAAAATTTTCAAAAATTAAAGCTAAAACTTCAAACACACAAAATTTAATAAAATCAAATTATAAATGGAAAAAAAAATTGCTTGGGTTGCCTTCCAAGAAGTTGCTCAATTTTGTTGTCTTTAGCTAGACATTGCTGCAATGTTTTCTATTTTCAGCAATTGTTTCATTCTCTTAAAATTTGTGACTACTTTTCATTCAAACTGCCTCCTAAATAATGTTTCAATCTTTGGCCATTAACCTTAACTCATTTTCTGAATTTGATTTCAGTGTAACTGCTCCAAACGGTGTAACTGCAATCACTGTGTAATGGCCATTCCATCTTGATTTGAGATTTTCTGGAAATAATCTAAGCCTTGAGTTATATAAGATGACTGATTCTCCTATTTTGAACTCTTTCCTCAGTATCCTCTGGTCATGCCATTTCTTGGTTTTATCTTTGTAGATTTTTGCATTGTCATAGGCTTCATTTCTCAGCTCTTCTAATTCATTTAATTGGAGGAATCTCTTTTCTTTTACAGCTTGGAAATCAAAGTTCATTGATTGCCCACATTGCTTTATATTCAAGCTCCAAAGGTAAATGACATTGCTTTCCAAATACACTCTTGTATAGGGACATTCCTATAGGGGACTTATAAGCAGTTCTATAAGCCCACAATGCATCATCAAGCTTTGTTGACTAGTCTTTTCTGCTTTCATTGACTATCTTCTCAAGTATATTCTTGATCTCTCTATTGGATATCTCAACTTGCCCATTTGACTGAGGGTGATAAGCTAGTCTCATAACATGTCTGACTCCATACCTGCTCATAAGTTTTGCAAACAGTTTGTTTGCAAAATCGCTTACCACATCACTAATAATAGTTTTAGGGGCTTCAAATCTACTCAAGATATTTCTTTGTATAAATCCTACAACTGTTTTAGCATCATTTATGGGGTAAGTTATGGCTTCCATCCATTTTGATACATAATCCATAGCTAGGAGAATGTATAGATTTCCAAATGAAGGTGGGAAAGGCCCTAGGAAGTCTATCCTCCATACATAAAAAATATTCACCACTATGATTCGTTATAGAGGCATCTCATTTCTTCTATTGAAGTTGCCCATTATCTGACATCTATCACAATGTTTAACCCATTCCAAATAGTCTTAGAATAGAGTTGGCCAATAAAAACCTATATGGAGAATTTTCTAGGCTGTTTTGTCTCCTGCAAAGTGTCCTCCATGATGCATGGAATTTATCCAACATTCCAGCCTGTTCTGCCTTTGGTACACATCTTCTAATGATCTAATCAGCTCATCTTCTAAAAAGCAATGGGTCATCCCATATATAAAACCTAACATCAGTCCTCAACTTTCTTTTCTACAGGTAACTGAATTCTGGTGGCATAATTCCATAATCCAAAAAGTTTACAATATCAACATACCATGGTATTTGAATTGATACCTAAAAAAACTGCTCATCAAGGAAATTTTATTTTTTTTAGTCCCTCTTTTATCTTCAATAGGCTTTTCTAGTCTTGATAAGTGATCAACTATAACATTATCACTACCTTTCTTGTCTTTGATCTCCAAATCAAATTCCTGTAACAATAAAACCCATATGATTAGTCTTAGCTTAGCATATTTCTTTGCCAACAGGTATTTGGTTGTTTCATGATCAGTGTGCACTATGACATGAGATCCTAATATATATGGCCTGAACTTCTCACAAGCAAAGACCATTGCTAGCATTTCTTTTTTAGTGGTTGAATAATTCTCTTATGCTTCATAAAAGTCTACTAGCATAATATATAGCTTTGGAGGTCTTGTCCGTTATTTGTCCTAGCACAACTCCCATTGCATAATCACTGGCATCACACATGATCTCAAATTCTTTGTTCCAGTCTGGTGTTGCATGATAGGAGATTCGATCAGTCTGGCCTTGATTTCTTCAAATGGACATTTACACTTTTAATCAAATTCAAATTTTGCTTCTTTTTCAAGCAGTCTGCATAATGACCTTGATATTTTTGAGAAGTCCTTTATAAATCTTCTATAAAATCCAGCATGTCACTTCTAATCCCTTTAACTGTAGTCGGTGGTATTAGAGTTTCAATAACAGAAACTGTAGCTTGGTCAACTTCAAGTTCAGCTATAGAAATTTTTTGCCCCAAGACAATGCCTTCATTTACCATAAAGTAGCATTTTTCCTAATTTAGAGCTAAGTTTTTGTCTTGGCATCTTTGAAGTACAATCTCTAAATTCTCTAAGCAATTCTCAAAACTAGATCCATATATTGAGAAGTCATCCATGAAGATCTCCATAGCCTCCTCCACCAAATCAGAAAAGATAGACATCATACACCTTTGAAAGGTGGTCGGAGCATTGCATAATCCAAATGGCATCTTTCTAAAAGAAAAGGTGCCATAAGGAAATGTAAAGGTAGTCTTCTCCTATTCTTCAGGGGCTATGTCAATCTGGTTATATCTAGAATATCCATGAAGAAAACAAAAATGGTAGTGTCCTACTAACCTATCCAACATTTGATCAATGAAAGATAAAATATATTGATCATTTCTTGTAGAAGTATTCAATTTTCTATAGTCAATGCATACCCTTCATCTTGTCACAGTTCTTATTGGAATTAAATCATTATTCTCATTTCTGATGACTATGAATCCACCCTTCTTGGAAACCACATGAATTGGGCTCACCCAAGGGATATTTGAGGTTACATAAATGAATCCTGCATTTAGCCATTTCAACACTTCTTTCATGACAACTTCTTTCATAATTGCTCCTTCTTTCAGCACACACAATCCTTTCAGTATAATTTAAGTCTACAAATGTTTTTTCCAAGAATTGAATGGATGTTTTTTGCATTCCTCCTCCAAGAGATTTTATACGTAAATGTATGACCAATTCCAGAATAAAGTATTCCTTGATCAATATTGTCACTTTATGAGAACTTTAATGCTTCACTTCTTGGTCAAGCCCAATTTATAACTATCGGGGTTTAGATTTTCAGCCTCCTGGTAAGGCATACTCAAACGTTCATAAATCTTTCAAATTTAACCCATTTTGTCTCACTTTTAAGGCCTCCTTCAGAACCACACTGATTTCTTTCCCACGCCTCTCATTTGCATCACACCATATTCCTCATAACCCAAACAAGAAAATCCCACTCCTCCTCCTTCCCCCTAAACCAACATCAAGGTCCCTCAATATACTGTGAAATCTCTCATTCCATCCATTGGAACTCGACCTGCAATCATATTCAGCCTGTGAACCCATTTTTGAGCCATTTGCTTCTACCGGCCTTATAATCAACATTAGTCAATTCAAAGTCAAGCTTCAAGCCTGATCTCGGGATTGAAGTGTACTGGTCCCCACCTGAGCGGTTCCTCCCTTACTGGACATTTATCAAGGCACAATTGGTAAGGAAAGGGCCTCGCCCAAAGATCAATGGAGACTGCCAGATAATATCTTCTTACAGTCGACAACAAAAGTCCACACAGAAACAAATTCTTCCACCTTGATAAATACATCTTCAAAGGATTCCTCTGAATGAGTTTTGAAGTCTCATTCTATCCTGGTGGTCATGGTTCTGGGTAAGCTCCCAAAACCGAGTCTCTTTTACTGCAGATAGCAGCGTCGTTGATGCTTGCCTCCAGACCACATAATGCCTTACCCATTCTGAAAAGCTTCTATGGTGTATATGAATGCTGTCGCTTCGATCCTACATCTTCCGAGACGGAAAATACAATAAAGCTGGTAAACGAGGTGACACCTCGAGGTGAACAAGCTAGCAGAACCTTTCTTTTTTCATTCACGGCAACACTTGGTTTGAATCACTCATATGGATCAGTTGAACAATCGGGGAAGAGTTAGTGGAGGCTTACATGAGCACACATTCTTCCTCTCCACTACCCTTACTTCAAAAAAGAGAGGGGAAACTACAGTGTTTGAAAACGAGACAAAGTCTCATATCACGAGAGAGATAAAAAGATTATTGAAAATATAGCCAATGCATGGAATAGATTTAATTTACCACAGATCGACATCTTTTACTCATCACCTCATGAACCACACTCCAAAGCTATAATCTATGTGCCCTCAGTCAGGAGCATTCAAGAAGAAGATTGCTGAAGAGGCAAAACAGTTGATTGAAGATCTAGCAAAAAGCAACTATAGATCTCCATCTAAGACTTCAGATGTTGAAGAGATCAAAGGAAGCAGATGTAATCCTAACGTAGTTATTCATTATCAAGCCAAACTTGATGCATTGATGAACAAGTCAAAAAACTAAGAAAGAAGAATGCATTCAACAGCATGAAGTGAACAGCTGAGGAAAAGAAGAAAAGAGTAAAGTGTTGATTAATACCAAATAGTGTTATTTCATACCCCTTTAACACTCCAAGTTTTAACACTTTTAGTGCAGTGAATCACTTAATTAACTCATTTCTAAATGTTATGACCTAGCAAGACTACTAATCAAATTTTGTGGCAAGTTTGGTTGTTTTTAGGGACTGTATATCTTGAGGATAAGGATTCAAGTGAACGCATGAAGAATCAAGTTACAGTTCAAAGCACCTAAGCTAGAATAAAGCAGAAGCAGTGCATGCAAAGATGCAATGCTAGGCACTCAGAATTGGGTGATAGTCTGTAGCTCTCATATTTGTGAAAATTCGCAGCCCCTTTGAAAACTCTTGCAAACTTTTACTTTTTGTATTTTTTTTTATTCTTACCAGTTTATCCTTGTGTAATAGTGTTATGAGTTGTATATTTTGGTAATTTGTAATGGGTTTGGTGGTATGAAACACCCCAGACAAGACTTTGTAAACATTTAGTTCATTATTAAGGAAAGTTTTAGTCATGAGAAGTTTCCATTTTCTCTCATTAATATTTTTCATAATCAAACAACCTTAGAGAGAAAGAGATGTTAAACCCATTTCCTTGAGAAGGAAATTTGGTAAGGCAATTATTAAAGTGGGAGTTCTTTCCATGTTTTAACAGAGGTATTTTTCCACCATTAATGGTTTTTTTCAAATATTGGTTTTAATTCCTTTCTGCCACTGAACGCATCCGTACTTATACATAAGCTTAGTGGTTCAATGGATGTTTACCATAGATTCATTATTCGCATATCATTCATGGTTATTGGAAGTGATTCAAGGTGGATGTTATTTCCTTCAAACCCTAGATTCGATCCTTCGAGTCACCTTGAATGGTTGGGTATTTGTTGCTTCTCGTGTGGTCTATTGATAATTATTGCTGATATAATGATGTTCACAGCCATCACTAGTGACCATCGAAGTTGAGTCAAGGAGATGTTTCTTCATCGTCCGAGACCATTAACCGAGGCAACATCATTCAAGGATATTTATTTAGGGTCGCTTATTATAGAAGCGTTTAAGAACTCATTCAGAGAACTATATGTTATCCTCCTAATGAGAGGAAAGGACCAGAAACCCTCCTTCGCTTAAGGAACCTAAAATCTAAGACTGAACTCCAAGGAATTTCTGTATTTTTATACATTTTATCCGATTTTACTTTCTTCGCTTATTTATTTTTATTTTCTCTCTTAACCACTATTTTTATCACAAACCCATAAATATCCAAAAAACAAACTACCAAGACAAGCCCACTTTATCGCTATTTCCACAAAGAAAACCCATCTATATGATCGATCCTAGACTATGCTACTATAGTAGCTGTTACACTACCATGAGGTATTAGGGTTATAAATTTTTGCCGACGACACTCACAGCCTAATCAAGCAATGAAGAGGATCAGCCTGAGGGTCCCGCTTAATAAGTCGAGAGACTCAGTTGTCAATGGAATAGAAGCTGTACAACTTCATGCAAACCTCACTCATTAATCGACATTAAGAACCTCGAATTTCTCATAAGTGAAGAGAAATGTGTTAAGGTCCAGTAATAGTGCAGACTTTAAGAACATTATGCTCATAAATCTTCAAGGATAAGAAATAAATAAGGAGTCGAGAGAAAAATTTAAAGACAAATAGAGATCTCATAACTTCCAGCAGACTGAATGCTTCGAAGACCATGGGAGATAATTAGAGGTCAGTTAAAATATTCCATGAGTGTACAATTCTGTTAAAGCAAAGATTTTAGCAAATACAGAGCCAGTGCCAACTGTTAATGCCTCCCTAAAAACTGAGACAAAGTAGTGGCAATTGTTGTGGACCAAACTCAACAAACAGTATCATACAACAAAAGACTATTTCATTCCCACAACGGCGCCAAAAACTTGTTAACTATTTTTTTAACATAGACCAAAAATATCTAGATCATGACCTTGTTGTTTGAACAATTTTCTAATGTAGCTATCAAGAACTAACCGGCCCTTGAAACAAAGACTCAAAACTTGCTCGAAGTTACCAATATATAATAAATACTGTTTGGCTTGTATTTATGCTGTTTCATTCTTAAAATGTCTTTGGTCTGGGGCTTTTAATCGCAGCGTGCATAGGTCGTGCAAGTAATAAAAGTGATTTAAGTCCGTATATCGTTCCTATCAGTAGATTGATGAAAACGTGAAGATTATTCACTCTGATGTACTCATGATCCATTACTAACTCCAAAGTTTAAATTTATTTGGCCTTAAACTGCAGGAATCGTAAAAACTTAATTAAAATTCTATAACTATAAATGAAAAATTCAAAATAATTACTGAAAGTTCACCGGTAAAGGGAACTCCGAAATGATCACTTTTGCTACTTATCTATTTCTCACATCATTTTATAACATGGTTTAAATTACAAGTTTGAAACTAATCATTAAAGATGCAACAGAAGAGGCCGATTTCCAATACACACTATACATCCCACTAGATGTTCTGTTCTTTCGCATAGACATGATTCTGTAATAGTTGCCTCAGAGAATGTAACTCTCTTCTAAGATCCTGATATTTTCTTTTCTGCATTTCATACACTAACTAGACCAAAAAATTACGCCTATGTATAAATAGCTTCGCAAGCCTTCCTAATTTAATTGGTATCTCATCCATCTAATATAAAATTCTCCATCTCCTTTGACAGATCGGCCGCTAACACTCATGGTCGCTATCCTTTCTATTTAGTAAGAGGAGAAACCTGATCAATCAAATTGATATATCATCCAATTAATCCTCAAACTATGAGTAACCGCTGATTTATCAAATAAATCTTAGTTTGAGAGTTCAATATTAGTTCAATGTACCCCCAAGAAACTGCCCATGCCTAGATTCTCCATCTTGTTACCAAGAGGGCCTCCTGTAACCAGCAAGATACAATCCTTTTCATAAAGACTTGACACTTAATATTTAAATTGTGTAATTCCCAAGAACAACACAATCTGAAATAAACTACAAGATTTCAACTATGACGCTTTCAAGTTATTGCGCGGAAAATAATAAACTAACATCGATTCATTCCCAAAGGGAGTCACTTTTCAAAACCTGGATTACAATTGAAGAATATATGATCAACTGACAGGAAAATTCATTGAGATCACAAGCCACCTAAATAAATGAACTTCAGCAATTCTCCAAATTTAATTAATTCAACAATAATGAAAATAAAATTCTTACAGACAAACCCACTCAATAACTCATGGAAATAAAATCAAAACGAGAAATGTAATTGAAGGTTTTAAAATTTTTCCTTAAAATCTTATTTCACAGTAGAACCCATGCAAACACATTATATTAATATCAAAAAGGTGAAGATCGATCTATATCAGATTTATATATAGAGATTTTTTCGCTAGTAAAGGTTGAAACAACTCCCTGCACCACAAAGTCTCGACCCGACCTCCTTACTTCAGTGTGTGTGGGCACCAAACGATTGCACAGAACAACACACCTAGTTTTTTCGCCTAGATCACTTTCAAGGCATCAACACATGAGTGCAAGGGATCTCCGAAGGGAAGACTCTAGAGACTGTGGCCTGAAAAAAACCTCATTTTTTTTTTCTTTTCTTTTGTTTCTTCTCTTCTCTCAAAGACTACCTCACCACTTAAATATATATCTCCTCAAGTTGCTTTACGTAATGCTTCAAATCCTTATCGATAAGGAAACGAATTAATTATATTTAATATTCTTAAATTCAAACTCTGTCGATATGGAAATGAATTAATAATATTTATAAATTTAATTGTTTCTATCGTATAAGAAAACGAATTAATATATAATAACAATTATAAATATTATTACCCTTACAGTCTATTTCATTCAATGAGAAAGAAATAGAATTTAAATTCAATTCTAAAGGTCAACTAATGCCAGTTATTTGTAATTTTTAAAATAATCCTTCATCATTTAAATTACGTTAGTGCAATTTATTCCAAATCATGCTATGAAACTGCTCATTGTGCACATAGAGGGAATTGGGACCCATGGACTCCTTGTAATTTCAAGCTCAATAAATTCAATAATTAATTCAAACTTAATCAATTATTTTAATTTTATTAATTTTAGAGTTATTCCACTAAAAACTCTGAAATTGAACTCTTTGTCCTTATAGTATCGATTTCTATCTTAAATTTAGAGTGTCCCATTGATTTAATCATGATACGCTTCTATCTCCAAGAAGGTGGTTCATAACCTCAGAGTGTCTAGAAATTACACATTGCCCATCTAATTATATCTTGACTAAAGTTCCATTAATCCACTAGTGAATGCCAATTGAGTAAACTCAGAATGAGCGCCAAACTGCTCGGCCTGTAACACATACCATGGGAACTAACCCGTCCAGCCTTCCATGAAGGGTCGATTCCATGTCCATAGTTCATGGCTCAACAAGATGCCACTCAATGCCTCCGATGAAGATTGGGCTTCATTCAGCAATCTGCTTAACCCATGACTCAAAATGTTCGGGGCTGACATGTAAACAGATTCAGATCATCAGATTTGAGACTGAGAGCATGCATATGATCATCTAGCGGCGTCATGCATTCTTAGACAACCATGATGCAACAAATTAAAATCGCGCTCGTCCCGCCCTATATAATCTTATATATATGGAGCTCCACTTAATGTCATTGCACATGAAGAATCTAGATTAAGGTCACTTCATTCAATTGAGCTTTAACATTTCATGAATATTTAAATTCTGAAGATCCCTAAACTTCAATTAATTTGTTTACATAATATGATTTATAATCCATAATCCTCGACATCCTCTCTCTGTATAATCACATATACACTGAGGTTATGGTTTAATAATAATTTGGATTTTCCTGATGTTTCAATCCATACATTATACAAAAATTAACATAAATTGTAACATGAAGACACTTTGGTTTAATTCTATAAACATAAACCAACCATGCCTTTATGGCACTATCCCTTAGTCACTAATCTCCACAACACTCACTAAAGCACTGTGAATGTCTTTCTAAACTCATCCCGTATAAGACCTTTAAACGATTTTGCAACGCTCGTAACTCGATCCAAGGTTGTTCCTGGCGATGCTGGTCTTCATAATAAAATATCACCAATTCCTGCAACACTCCTCTAATCGATGATATACTCCTCTCATATGTTTCCCTCAGACTCGTCTTCGGAGCTCACGCCCAACGCGCCTCGCCAGCGTCGGTCATCCATATTTGAACAACTCCGTGATCCGTAATGAACTTCTAATGATCGCCTGGGTCACGCTTTCCATAAGCCGCTATATATTCAGCCCCATATGGAACAAAACACCTCGCGCGTCGGATTGTCATAATTTCCGGCTATCACCACAGCCCATCAATTAGAGCACATCATCACTTTCTGACTTTCGATCGGCTTCTGTCTCCACATGAAGCCGAACTGAGATCCACAGATCCAAAGCCACACCTGACAACCAACATTATAGTTTCGCTTCCGCAGACGGTGAATGTGCCTTATTTATCCAGCATAAACTCAGTGGTTACTAGTGTCATCATAATCAATCAGATAGCGTATGTCTCCGGTCTTGTACATGTATGGTACAGATATTCTTCCACCACAGCTGAGAACCCGCCCATGCCCTTCCTTCTTCCGAGTCGAGACATCGCCCTGCAGAGACAACACGCCTGTCTGATCAATCTTCTGGAATCGATCGAAAATCGGTTTCAACATCTTTAACATTTATAAGACGCCAGATAGCGCTAAGAGTCTGTGTTTCACATCCCTTAGCGGATTGGGATCCTCGGTATATGGCCCAAAGCCATTCAAATATTTGGCCAGCCCGATTAGCTATTTTTACGCCGGGCATAACCCAGATTACCCTAGCCGAGAGACATCTACGATAAAGACAACAAAGAGACGCCATGGTTTCATATCAGAAGGGCGTTCATCAACATTGCCTGAAACAGTGTTTTAATTTATTGACCAAACTTAGTCAAGACTTTAAGTTTAAGCAAGCTTCCACAAGACCCCGCAGCCATAGAGACTTTCGCCTTTCAGTTTTCAACTAAGTAAACCCGTCAGATTATATAAATGCTTCATCAAGATACAAATCAGTTACAAAAGCCGCCTGAGATGTTCATTTCTTCCATGATTCACAATCTGGAATTGAAATGAGATGAACAAGAGCACGATAATTTATCGCCGCACAGATAATATCGGGCGAAAGTCTCTTCATCCCACAGGTAGCCTTCGTGCCACGCTTTCTTTCACACTTTGAAAGCCTCACTTCATCCACCTTCTTTCAGGGATCCATCAGAGATCCAATGGCCCAACACCGCGTGGAAGATCTAAGTTCTGCATGCACTGGGAACGCATGAGACCATTCTTCGCCCATGCGCAGTCATCATTCATCGTGACCATCCGATCGATGTCAGATAACATGTGGATCGCCATCGCTAGTATCGCAGCTGCATCAAACATTAGCTTCACCGCCCCGGTGGAGTAATTGTTTTGTTCAGAAACCCTCCCATCTTCGAGGTGCAATAGAGAGATCTAAAGAGGCAGATCCAGCTCCCGGCATGCTCCTAGCAGACTACATTAATGGTGGCCTCATCCTTGTCTGATCAATCCTCTCAAGAACCCAGATTTCAGGCTGAAGCTCACATGGTCATTTTCATAGCAAAGCAAAGAGGCATTCAATATAAAATACTTTCTAATATCTTAGTGACTATAGAACAAACCCCTGCAGCCTGGGGTGAAACTCATACGTCAGATATGTTTCGTTTTCATAGTCACTTCCTCGTTTTCCTTTTCTTAAAGATCGTAGCGCCAGAGATCTCATGAGAGAAGGGACATGACGTGAACTGGCTTGACGCATCAATCTTACAACTCTCAGTGTGTACTGATATGACTGTGAGGGAACCAATCCAAATGAGACCAGAAGGCCATGAGTTTCGATAATCTTCAGGATGGAATGGCAATGAGGCAGTCACTGGCAGAATCTAAACTACAGCGACGTCATTTTCTTCCGCCAGTCGTTTCCCATACATCTTGTAAAGCGCTGATGTGACATAATGCCATGCCTAATGAGTGAACTGAACTCCCCGGATTACAGATTCACTTCCTCATCCGATCACATGCCAATACCATTTATCAACACTACGCTCCTATGAATTGTAAACCTTCCAAAGTTTCATTCCTTCAAGAGGTAAAACACACTGGTACCAGGAAGAGTCACAACAAAGTGACGGCGAGCTCAGAATCGCCTTGGCTTTAATATCTGCAGGTCCACATCCGAATGTACAAGTTCAAGTGGTTCCTTCTATCAAAGCCTCAATAGAGAAAGATTCCAATATTTCATTCTTCCGCATGGGTGATCCATATAGACCTGAAAGATTACAACTAGCTCTTTTAAAAGGACCATCCTTTACTAAGGTCTCATAATCCCATCCAGCAGGTATGTCCTAACCTTCAAGTGCCATGAAAAGGTGTCATCAAGATTCAAGAATCTTTAAGCTTCTTAAAGTAGGGATGTTCTGGGTACTCTAAATGTAATTCAGATATGAGCGCTTCGCTTGCTTCGTCTTGAAATAAAAGTCATATCTATTATTTTCTGGATGATAATGTTTAAACCATTGAAATAAATAATCCTAGAATATTATAAATGAAACAAGTAAACAACTGTTCATGCCAACTTAGAAAACTGAAATCACCTTCTCCCGAATCCAGAATGCACAAACATTGTTCAAAAACAAGAAATTTATTCTAATTTAAAAGAACAGCCTCCCATCCGCAATTTGCGAATACACATCATTTCCACATTCCGGTTCTTCATGTCATCACGAAAGCACCCATCGCAAGCTCCCTTCAAAGAACTGTACACTTTCAAATAGAACAACATAGGTTAGTGGACCCTTGAATCACAATTTATCCGTGATCACCATCAAACCCACTACAATGCTTCTAAACCAAAGAATCAAATTTACCTTTCCTTTTTCTCCCCGCCTGAGATGTGCTGTTATAATTCTTCCAATGCCATCGACTCACAAAGTGGAAACATTTTCCCTGGTTTCTTCTTTGAGCCCTTCTTCATCGTTGCTTTAGAGCAATCATTTCTTCTTCTCGCGTCCTTACAGAGGCACCTCCTATCGTTTTTCTCTTCATTGTTCAAGAGATTTATCTTTGGTTTCAACAGAACATCAGTTTCACTTTGAGTCCCTTGTCTCTCAAGACGGCCTGAATGCAATCTATCTCACAGCCTGGATTACTACTATAGTCCAAATTATTCATAACATAGTTGCCAGTGAACGAGAAACTGGTGAGCCGTAGTGAATCCAAAAGATATACCTGGTCCCAAAAAGCCCATCCACAGCACCCGCCGCTCATTTATATGATTAAGCCATGTTCAACATGGTCACAAACGAGTACTCTTTCATCATCTTCGCTCATGTGCAATTTCACTAGTAGTTTACGACGCCACCGTTCTGACACGCTGTTTCCAACAGTGCCTGGAGGGAATCCATAATCTCAGTCGGCATCGCATCATCTCATAAGCTTCAGCCTTAAGCACACCGAAGAGCTTCAAGGCATTTAAGCCCGAACTTTGTTATTGGCTTGATCCAACGCTCATATGGTTCTCGCACTACGAGCGGCATTGGCCGCAGTGTTCCGGCAGACATTCCTCGCAGAACAAATTCATTGGTTCTCAGACCAGCACGATATTAAATGATTACTTTTCCACTTTACAAAATTATCGTCAGGTTAAGGATTCATTCGCGAGTAAAGCAATTCATGGGTTTCGAGGCGCATACGCTGCTGAAACTCAATTAAATAAAAACGTATTTATTGCAAGCAAAGCAGTAAGAAACATCAACATATTTGGAATAGTAAACGTGATGCATGAATGCATAGAAATTAAAACACATAAAACAAAATACTTAATCCAAGGTAAGTTAACCTACAATTAATATGCCACAGTGGTAGGTCATACTAATTATAAATTAAATTTGAGACTATTCTCAAATTAATAAATGAGACTCAAAAATATCTCATATTTTCCTCATTTATTAACTACCTTTTATTTCGGTCAAGATACAATTAACTGCTTAATTGTATCTTCTTAAGTGACCCATCGCTTTAGGTTCTGAACAACTTCTAACCCAAGATCACGTAGGTAGTCAATCTTGGAATACATCATCCAGACCCTATCGCAGCGAAGTGCAACGATGATATTAGGCCTGTGTGTGGACACCCTCCGTAGGGAGGACGTAATCAAGGTGTCACGAGCCACTCTAAACCTCACTCTGCCGATCAATGACGGGAGACCGTAGGGCACACTGTCACATGCCCTTCTCCCACTCAATATTTTTAAACTTATGTGTTTTCAGTTATAAAACATCATATGTTTTATAATCCTAGAAAATTATTATATCCTATATAATTAATTACTAGGTTATAAGAATCTAATTCTATGAAATTAAATAGGCGTATAGAGTTCAATTAGACCTAGGTCATAATTCTAATTCTAATTCTATGAAATCATATGTTTTCCAATCTAATTGGACCTAGGTTTATTAGTTAAAACTAATCCAATCTAATTGGGCCTAACCAGTTTAGGTAAACCTAGCTCTATAGTGCAAAGGGCCTAATTAACTAACTTTAAGTTCAAACATATTTGGGCCTATTGTGTGACGCCCCAAATTCCGGGGATTTTTTTTTTTTTCCTGGTAATTAGTGCACTTAGTGCAATGATAATTTTTTTCAGAAATTATGTGAGCACCAAATTCCATCCTCAGGCATATGGTTAGATTCTAGACTCAGAGATCTTTCCATAGAGTCCAAGAACGCGCAAAACGGACTTCGGACGAGGAAGTTATGGTCATCCGAAGTTGGTACTTCATATGAGCAGAAACTGACGTGCAGAACTGACAGGTACCTACTGTCTTTCGTCTTTTTCGAACAAAATATGAGTTCAGATTAAAATGAGCCATACATAGATAGATTCTAGACTCAAGGGGCTTTCCGTAGAGTCTTTGAACGCATGAAACGGACTTTGGACGAGAAAGTTATGATCGTCCGAAGTTGACACAGTCGAGCTCATTCCCTAGACGAGGTCAGCCATGCGCCTCATGCGCAAGAGCTCACGTTGTGTCACAGCCAGAGTCATGCAAATTCATGCAGCAAAGAGCTCACGCAGCCTTACGCAGAGAGCTCATGCAGAAGAGCTCATGCAGCTCATGCATAAGAGCTCATGTGCTTATGTGAGAGTTTGCGTAATTATGCAGAGTTTGCTATGCAGAGTTTATGCAGAGGGAGTTTTATGTGAATTTATGTGTGAGAGTTTGCGTGAGAGTTTATGTAAATCTTATGCAGAGAGTTTCTATAAGAGTTTGCGTAAGAGAGTTTGCGTGTGAGAGTTTGCGGTGAGAGCTTTGCGTAAGAGTTTTGCGTAAGGGTTATGCCGAGAGCTTATGCGTAAGAGTTTGCGTGTAGAGTTTATGCGGGAAGTGGTTTGGCGTGTGAGAGTTTTGCGTAAGAGTTTGCGTGTGAGAGTTCATGTAAGAGTTTGGCGAAGAGTTCATGCGTAAGAGCTCATGCGTGAGAGCTTGCGTGCAAGAGTCTGCGTGCTGAGCCTGCGCGAAGGGGCCTGCGTGTGAGAGCCTGCGCAAGAGCCTGCGCGGAAGAGCCTGCGTGTGAGAGCTCATGCGTAAGAGCCTGCGTAAGAGCCTGCGCGGCGGGGCCTGCGCAGAGAGCTCATGCAGGAGAGCTCATGCAGAAGAGATCCTGCAGGAGAGCTCATGCAGAGCTCATGCGTAAGAGCCTGGGCTGACTAGATGAGCTCGTCCACGCCTCATCATCCTGCACTTTCTGAGTAAAAAGGCTATAACTTGGGCTGTAGAGGTCCGATTTGGGTGATTCCAAAGCCCACATCAAGCTCACTGACGAGGCCACCATCAAGGATGCGTTAGTCCAAATTTCACTTCTCTTCCTTAACCGAAATTCAGTCTCAATGACTAGACGTCTCATAGGCTCCAAAACATAACGCTACTCCCACACAGCTCGTCATAAGTGAGCTCGGCCACACACACAGCTCATCCCAAGTGAGCTTGGCCTGTAGAGGTCATCTCATCCTAGGAGAGCTCAGCCAGAAGAGGTCAGCTCATCCTAAGAGAGCTCAGCCAAAAGAGCTCGGCCACACAGCTCATTCTCTTGGTTGAGCTCGGCCACACAGCTCGCACTCTTAGACCTTTCCAAGTAAAATGTCATAACTTGGCTGTAGAGGTCCGACGGTGATCTTTGAAGCCCACACAAGCCTCACGACGAGGCTACGATATGGTAGAGGACCACAGGCCAAATTCCTCTACTGCTCCAATGAAAAATCAGTCTTAACATATGACTAGAATTAACAAAGGTAGAGAAAACATTTACCGAAACGCTAAACATATGAAATGAGTTTAATTACAATTCTATCTCCAATATATCTTCACAAAAAAAAACTGATAATAGTCTGCACATAACAAAATCGGGTTTTCTGCCCAGATTTTTACAAACACATAATAAGCCATGTCGACCTTCTTTCCTCAACTAAAGCCTCATGAAGTGCCTTCTTGGTGCACCTCCAAGCATCTGAAATGTTTTTCCACGACGGGTGAGCTGGCGTCAAGAGAGTTCCTACAAGGGCTACTCCCACCTAAGTGCACACATGCAATGACATAATCCACAAAATCATTCACACACATTCATATAAAAATATGCATATCTATATATGAATGTCTATGTCATGTCCCGCTCCCAGTCCTCACCGAATTTCACACACGCCATTTTCATGCATGAGAACCTGCCAAAACAAAGCTTTTTGTTTTAAATCACCGACCACCTACGAGTATCAAACCATTGACTCATCTCCTCAGAACTCTTTACTGACAACCCTCCGACAGTCTATTTGGACAACCTCCGATATTATTTGTTGGACAACCCTCCGATATAATTTATTGGACAACCCTCCGATAAAATTTATTGGACAACCCTCTGATAAAATTTATTTCATTCATGCTCTCACACCCGATTTACGCGATGTCCCCGTGCACATGCGATGATAATTTCAGTGCGTAATATCTCATGTTACATGCATGTCGAAAACTACATGCAACAATTATATTCATGCTTCATCTGACCGCTGTTAATATATCAAGTATGAGTATATCAACATTAATATTCACACAATCCCCGCATGTTATTCAAACAAGCAACACACAACAAGACTAATAATATCGATTCATATCGGGCAAAATCAGTTCCGCACTGTAGTTCCGAAACTACAATCAACACGACCCGTAAAATCGATCCCCATCAACAACGCTTTTGTCGAATCGTTTTTCAACCAAATTTCATCACTGTATACACCTCATAGCCATGTCACACTTGAAATGAAGATTAACCAGAGTAGGAGAGAACCCCTACCTCTCGCTGTGCATCCCTCGCCTGCCAAACTATTCCGTTTGCTAAACTTCTAGAACCTCCCTATTCTCTTCCCTTTTCCCTTTTTATTCTCTTGCATTCCACCCCACCGATTTATCTTAGGTGGAGAAGACTTTCCTAGGTGTAGGACACCTCATGCTTCTCTCCTCATGACACATAGCATCCCACATGTCGTCATGCCCACTTTTCTTCCCACTAAATTTCTCATGCAAAGCCTATCCAAGACACCTAGCATCCACTAACTTTTGCCCTCATGCAAGACCACTTTCTTTCATGCATGATTTAAACTTGACACTTGGCCTCCACTCACGTGCTGGGCGTCCTGCTCCTCGCGCCACATGCAGCATGCAATCCTCATGCCACGTGTCACTCGCTCGCCAATTTACTCGAATAAGTGAAATCTCGACTATTTCGAATTCAACGAATTCGATCAAGCAGACGAGATTTCGCGAGACGAACTTTTAACGGTATGTCCCGCTGCCGTCATCCGAGATCTAGAAAATTCGATTTTACCGAAATTACCATTTTACCATTTTTCTCGTAAAATTTCAATTTTCCGCTCTACATCTTCCCCTTAAAAGGATTTCGTCCGAAATTCACACACACATATACATACAATCACATGCATATGGTCAGCCATTTACCATTCAATGACTAATCCATGACTGGTCCCGAAATAGGAAAGGATATCCGCACGCATCGCGGTCCTCATGCTTCCATGTTGCTCCTCCACTCCTGATTCCACAACACCTTTACTAGCCTCACGCTTTAAGGTCGCAAAACCTCGCTTCCTGGGCTATCCATAATATTTACGTGTCCCTTCGAAGGTCCCATCTGCATCAATAACAAGCTCGCCCCAGTCCACTATATGAGCTGGATCTGGAGTGTACTTCCTGAGCATAGAGACATGGAATACCTCATGGACACCGACAAAAATCTACGTAGTGCTAATCGATATGCACCCCACCTCTCGAAAGTACCCCGGCGGGCCCACAAACCTCGGCGGCACCCCTTGCTCGCGAATCCGACCACCTCTTTAGGCATCACCTTAGAAGACATGATCACCCGCTCAAACTCTAGAGGTCGCCGCCATCAAGATAACTTTCCGTCGGCTCGAAATGGGTGAGAAGCCTTCCAGATAGACCTACTTTCCTGCGGTGTCTCGAATCATGTCGGGGACTCAGGCTGAGCCTCCCACCTCCGTCCAACAAATCGGTGACCGACATGGCCTCCCATATAAGGCCTCATAGGGTGCCATCTGTATGCTTGCCTGATAACTGTTGTTGTAGGCAAATTCTACCAAGGGCAAATGCTCTTCCCAGCTACCCTTGAATGCCCAGGACACATGCTTCGCAAAGATGTCCCTAAAACCCGTATGGTCCTTCTCCGACCGAATTAACTGTCTGCGGGATGAAAAGCTGTGCTCATCATTAATTGTGTCGTCCCCATCACTTCTCTTAAACTCTTCCAAAAGGCGTCGCCAACCTGATCTTCGTCCGATACGATGGATACCCCAAGACCCATGTAACTCCAACAATCTCCTCGATATACACCGCACCCTCTAAAGGTAAAGGTCATCCGCACTCTCGCCAGTGAAATGTGCCGACTTAGTGAGTCTGTCCACTATCACCCACACCGCATCATGTCTACGGAGCAGCTCAGGGTAAGTGAGTCACAAAGTCCATCGTGACATGTCCCACTTCCACTCCGCTTACCTCCAATGGCCGAGTAGCCCAAGAGGGCTTCGGGTGTCACTTTTACTGGCCGATACATGGCGACACCGGCTTAACAAAATCCCCCAACGTGGGTCCTTCATCCCGCTCCACACATCAAGACGAAGATCTCGATACATCTTCGTGCCACCTGGATGCACTGCGAAACGAGCAATGGAACTCCCTGAGGATCTCCTCTCAACTCAATCACCAGAACCAATACCCAGCCCTCTATACCTAAGACTACTTCGATTCGGATCGCCCAAATTTCATCACCTATACTGATCGCACTTGGTCCCTAATGGATCATCTCCGTCCCGCCCTCGACGTAATCTCACCCGCTGCAGGAAGGCGCAGCCACTAAACTTCCTGCATAACACCCCGAGCCCGCCGTCGCATCGTAACCCAACCGGTCCCATGGGCCTCGAATATCCGCCGCACCCCAGAGCTTATACTAGCTAATGCTCCCGTGATTTCCGACTGAGCGACGGCCACTGCCATTTTCCTTACGATGGTAATGCAAAGTGAAGTCATAATCTCTGTGATCCCATCCATCTCAAGGCTGCTTTCATGTTGAGGTCCCACTGTGTGAAAATATACTTCACTTTAGTGGTCTCGAGCACCTCGAACTTCGCCAGAGGCAATGGGCGCTAAATCTTCAAGGCAAAGACAATGGTCACAACCTATGTCATGGGTAATCGCCATGATTCTTCAATCGCCGAGAACCATAAGCTAATTACCCTCCCTGACCGCATCAAAGCCATCCCAAATTGGCCCTTCGCACCACGGCAGATCAGTACTCCCCGTCCCTTCCGGACTACCGTATCAGAGCCGGCGTCCTGCTTTCACTCCGAATGCCCTCTCACACGTAGTCATTCACTCAAACACATTAACCGAGGTCAGCAGTCATAAGTCTTTTGCTCATGAGAGAAATCCTCAATGAACCTCCTATAATATCAATGATCCCAAGAAGCTGCGTATGCTTGGGCCGACTTCGGCCTCTCCCAACTCATAATAGCCTCAACTTTCTCGGTCTTGACACACACGAAACCGTCTGACGTGTCCTAGAAATCTCACCTCGGTAAAGCCAAAAATTCACACTTCTTTGAATTTGGCGCCTGTGATGGTCTCTCGGTTTGGAGAGCGACCATAAGTGGTCCTCATGATCCTCCTCTGTCTCGAGTAGATCAAAATATGAATCACGAAAACTACCACAAACCGATCTAAGTGAGGTGGAAGATCCTGTAAACAGAGATCATGAATCTTCTTTGGTGCGTTCGTCGATCAGAAGGGCATTCTTTGTGAACTCAAAATGCCCATCTGCGTCTGGCTTAATTGTCTTAGGGATATCTGTCCCTAACTCTCAGCGTGGTACCGGTGCGGAGATCTATCTTAGAGTACACCCGCCCCTCGGCCAATCGAAACAAATCATGATCCTCGGTAAGAATCACAGATTCTTGATAAATCACCTTTATTAAACGTCGGTAGTCAGTACGCGATTCGAAGGGTCTTATCCTTTCTTAGCAAAGCAGGCAGGAGCGCCCCAAGGTGAAGTGCTTGGTCTAATGAAACCGCTTGTCTCCAACAACCCCTGTATTTGGACGAGTTCTGCGACTCAGTGGCGCCATCCTATGCGAGTCATAGAAATGGGCGGCGTGCGAGAGTGTAGCTCAATGACCAAAGTCTACATCCCTACGAGGAGGTAATCCGTTAACTTCGTGGAAAAACATCCTCAAACTCACATACTACGAGGGCAGACTAGGCCACCACGCCTCGTTTTCGAGTAAGGCTTACTTCTTGACCTATTAGTGTCGGAGTACTTGCATCTTGGTCATACACGGCTGAGGTAGAGTCTGCATCCCCTGAAATATGTCTGAATGCCATCTGGCGTGTGGCGTGCTCTCCTACGATCACCGGTCAATGGCGACCCGGTGTGTAGTCAGCAATCCATGCCAAGAATGACATCAAGTCCGATATGTCCATAACTTCGAAGATCCACCATGAGTAGAATCCACGAGATCTCCTAGCTCACGATCTGAACATATCTGATCAATCCTTACCTAACTCCTAGGGAGAACTCACATGTAGCGGCTTTCCAAGGATTAGGCCTTTAAGCCCCAAAGCATTCACACAAGATGCGACAATAAAGAATGAGATGCAGAATCAGCAGTACTCTTGCCCATAGGCGCGAGAGTAGAAACATACCCTGTATAACTGACGGATCTGTGGGCTCCGTCTGTGGTGTAACGGTGTAAACACGCCCTTGGGTCCCCGGAGTCCCGACTTGTGGTCCTTGCCCTCGACCTCGACCCATGCTCTGGCCTCTACGTGGCCCATATCTTGGCTGCTTAGGTGCGATGTCGCACCACGGGACTGATATCGTTCCCTGGCCCATGCTAGGGTAGAAAAGGCTATCACGGCCAATCGAGTGTGTCCCGGCGGCCCCGGGGCGAGGTGTCCATGACCACCGGGATCCTTGCCTCACGTGGGCAATTCCGTCTCATCATCGGTGATGCTTAATGATAACATGTCCGCGGGTCACGGCGGCTAGGAGCCACGATACGGCTTTGGCCACGAAAGCCGCGGCGCGTCACGAAACCCTCGTGGAGCAGTCCTTTGCTTCTTTCCCGAGCTCGAAGAAGGCTGACCCTCCTTCCGCTTATCACCAGCACCCGTATCTCGAATGCTCCTGGCATCATCTATCTCTCTATGTGGCGGTCTGACCTGAATCCATGCTGCGGGAGAAGTCCTGCAATCTTACGGATAGACAACTTCAAACCATCCTCGAAGACTTCCTCACATGGCCATGTACGAGGCCACATAATCATCCAAAGCGCTAACTTTCTGTAAACTTAGCCACGTACTCAATCACGTCATTGTCCCTGTTTCAACTCGAACTCCGGGCTTTTGCATGTCTAGCGAGATCTTGGGAAAAACTTACCATGAAGAGCTCTCTAAACTCCTCCCACGTTATTGCCTCAAAATTTCTCGAGGCTTTAACCCAGTCCCACCATACCTGAGACTCACCCTCTAGCTGAAATGTAGCTAGCCTGATCTTTGTAACGTTGGAGGTAATCTCCGCTAGCCTCAGCTCTCTCGACACAACCGGAACCAATGGTCGCCACCATCGGGTCTCACTCCGCTTAAATCTTTGGGGGATGATGGTGCTATAAAGCATTTGGAGGTTGTTCGGTCCTCCATGTCCCCCAACTGCACCAGCCTGTGCAATGGCAGCAGCTGCAGCACCCATGGCCTCTGAGCCTGTGATCAAAGCGGTGGTGTGCCTGCGTGGGCGACCCACTGCGTCCTTGTGACTTGCCATCTACATATATCAATAGCAATTTATTTTATTTTTCCGAACTCCTAAGGTTAAATTCTCACCCTAGTGTTCAATACTTCCTGTATACTATTCACCAAGCATACAATCCACATAATATATAGCATAATATCATGCAACAATTCATCAGAATGCACAATGGATGCATGATCTAAACCCATGCCCATTTAGCCCAAGGTAATCGTGTACCTAAATTTTCCTGATACCTAACTACTCTTTATTAGTATCAAGTGTTCAACACTAGGTATTTATAAACCCTAGGCTCGATACCAAGGCGTAGCCCCAAATTCGGGGTCTTTTTCTCTTTGGTAATTAGTGCACTTAGTGCAATGATAATTTTTCAGAAATTATGCTTGAGGCACCAAATGCCATCCTCAGGCATGTGGTTAGATTCTAGACTCAGAGATCTTTCCATAGAGTCCAGAAGCGGCGCAAAAGCGGACTTCGGGCCCGAGGAAGTTATGATATCGAAGTTGGCACTTCATATGAAGCGAGGCAGCGTGCAGAACTGACAGGTACCTACTGTCTTTCGTCTTTTTCGAACAAAATATGAGTTCAGATTAAAATGAGCCATACATATATAGATTCTAGACTCAAGGGGCTTTCCGTAGAGTCTTTGAACGCATGAAACGGACTTCGGACGAGAAAGTTATGATCGTCCGAAGTTGACCTGATCAGGCTCATTCCTAGACGAGGTCGGCTCATGCGGCTCATGCGGAAGAGCTCATACGAGGTCATCGCCGGCGAGCTCATGCGGCTCATGCAAAAAGAGCTCCATGGCTCATGCGGGAGGCTCATGCGGAAGAGCTCATGCGGCTCATGCGAGGAGAAGAGCTCATGCAGCTTATCTTGAAGAGCTCATGCGGCTCATCTTGAGAAGGCTCATGCGGAGGGCTCATGCGGCTCGTGCGGAGGCTCATGCGGCTCATGCGGGAGGCTCATGCGGAGGGAGCTCATGCGGGGGCTTATGCACGAGGCTCATGCGGAAGGCTCATGCGGGGAAGGCTCATGCGGGGAAGGGCTCATGCGGGAGGCTCATGCGGGAGCTCATGCGGGAGGAGCTCATGCCCCGGAGGGGCTCCATGCGGGGGGGGGAAGGGAGGCTCATGCGGAAGGGCTCATGCAGGAGAGCTCATGCAGAAGAGCTCATGCGAAGGCTCATGCAGGAGAGCTCATGCAGAAGAGCTCATGCAGAAGAGCTCATGCGGAAGGGCTCATGCAGGAGGCTCACGGAAGAGCTCATGCGGGAGGCTCATGCGGAGAGAGCTCAGTTCTAGACCTAAGATGGGGCTCGTACAGCTCATCATCGGACACTCCCCGAGTAAAAGGCCATAACTTGGGTATGGGTCAGATTTGGGTGATTCAGAAGCCCACATCAAGCTCACTGACAGGCTACAATTTCTATCAGGATGCTAGTCAAATTCTCACTTTACTTAACCGAGAACAGTCATAAAAGACTAGACGTCTCATAGGCTCCAAAACAGAATGCTACTTCCACAGCTCGTCATAAGTAGGCTCGGCCCACACACAGCTCATCCCAAGTGAGCTTGGCCTGTAGAGGTCATCCTCATCCTGAGAGCTCAGCCAGAGAGGTCAGCTCATCTAAAGAGCTCAGCCAAAAAGGCTCGGTCACACAGCTCATTCTCTTGGTTTGAGCTCGGCCACACAGCTCGCACTCTTAGACCTTTCCAAGTAAAAATGTCATAACTTGGGCTGTAGAGGTCCGATTTGGGTGATTCGAAAGCCCACATCAAGCTCACTGACAAGGCTACGATATGGTAGAGGACCACAGGGCCGGAATTCCTCTGCAATGAAAATCAGTCTTAACATACGACTAGAATTAGCAAGGTGAGAAAACATTTGAATTGTATTAAACATATGAAATGAGTTTAAAGTACAATTTATCTCCAGTATATCTACAAAAAAACTGGATAATAGTCCAGCACATAACAAAATCAAGGGTTTCTGCCCAGATTTTACAAAACACATAATAAGCCATGCTTGATATTCTTCTCAACTAAAGCTCATGAAATGCCCCTTCTCTTGGTACACCTCCATTGCACTGCAAATGTTTCCCACGGCCAGGGTGAGCTAGTACGATAGAAAGGGTCTCCACCACAAGGCTACTCCCCACCTAAGTGCACATGCAATAACATAATCCACAAAAAATCATTCACACACATTCATATAAAATATGCATATCTATATTTGAATGTCTATGTCATATCCGTTCGAGTCCTCTGACTCCTCACACACGCCATTTTCATGCGCGAAATTTCAAAACAAAAGCTTTTTGTTTTAAATCTTTGGACCACCTCAGAATTATCAAACCATTGGACCATCTCCGAGAACTCTTTTACTGGACAACCCTCCGATAGAGTTCATTTGGACAAACCTCCGATATTATTTGTTGGACAACCCTCCGATATAATTTATTGGACAATCCTCCGATATAATTTATTGGACAACCCTCCGATATAATTTATTGGACAACCCTCCGATAAAATTTATTGGACAACCCTCCGATAAAATTTATTTCATTCATGCTCTCACACCCGATTTACGCGATGTCCCCGTGCACATGCGATGATAATTTCGATCGTAATATCTCATGTTACATGCATATGAAAACTACATGCAAACGATTATATTCATGCTTCATCTCAACATCAATGATAATATATCAAGCATGAGTATATCAACATTAATATTCACACAATCATGTTATTCAAACAAAGCAATAACACACACAACAAGATCATCGATATCAGATTCATATCGGAAGCAAATGAGTTCCATAATTGTAGTTAAAAACTACCAACACGGACCGAAACCGATCATCAACAACGTTTTTGTCATTGTTCTTTGAACCAGCCCATATAGACTGCACCTCAACCATATCATGGCTCTGAAATGAAGATTAACGAGTAGGAGAACCCTGCCTCTCGAAGTGCGAGATCACTTCCTTTGCTTGAAACTATTAGTTTGCAAATCCTAGAACTCCTGAATTTCTCTTTTCCCTTTTCCTTTTATTCTCTTCCATTCCACCCACCGATTTATCTTAGGTGGAGAAGACTTCCCTAGGTGTCGGACACCTCATGCGCTTCTCTCCTCATGACACATAGCATCCCATGTCGTCAGCATGCCCTTTTCTTACTAAATTTCTCATCTGCAAAGCCTATCCAAGACACCTAGCATCCACTAACTTTTGCCCTCTTGCAAGACCACTTTCTTTCATGCATGATTTAAACTTGACACTTGGCCTCCACTAATGTGCCAAGTGTCACGCCCTCAAGTGCCACATGGCATGCAATCCCTCATGCCACGTGTCACTTTCTCGTTAAATCAATTTACCTCGAAATGCGTGAAATTCCGACTATTTGAGATTCAACGAAGAGATCGTACCTAGATTTGTGAGATGAACTTAACGGGTATGTCCCGCGTCGTCATCAGGATCTGAAAAATTCAGGATTTTGAAATTACCATTTACCATTTCGAAAATTCGAGATTTTAGGTTTCTATATTGTTGTTACCATCTTAACAAAATCAATCATTTTATTAAAATTGAATAATCTAGATTACGGGCAACTATTAACCCTGGCAAATTAAGAATTAAATTGAAATTACCAAGTTTAACTATTAAACTATATCCATTATTTAATTTATTGTTAAACCGACAAATAAGCAAACATTCCTAGTAGAACATGTTTCTAAAGGATGGTATGCATGATACAATATGGTGGGCATTCATGTATGACATGTTATATGCATGGGCATGTTATCCGAATTGCATCTCATACATTTGATAACATAAAGTAAATAAATAAATAAAAGCGAGCCGGGTGTTTTGTGTATTTCTAATAATTACAACCTTTGAAAAATAATGGAAAAAATATTTAAATTACATAATGGGCTTCTTGCAATTACATAATTGTTGCTCCATCTTCATGTGTTAGCGAATTTATAAATTTGGATATAAATACAAAAAAAAATTAAAAAAAAAATCTTATGTATTAATAAACATATGGATCAGAAATAAGAAAACCTATTAAAACACATATGATGTTTATATCATCCACACACAAACACAAATAATCACGTTAAAATATTACAAAAATTCTTATCATTATGAATCAAGAAAACAATTTCTTAAACACAATAAAAATATATATTAATATGCATTTACAAGGACCACTCTGATACCAATTGTTGAAATAAAAATCAAAACTGTAGTGAATTAGGTTTTAAAATTTTTCGAAAAGAGTACTTATTTCGAGGAACCCCATGCAAACACATATTAATATCAAAAGTGAAAATCCATATCTATACATTTGACTATAGGAGATTTGTTAGCTAGTAGGGTTGAAAAAACTACACTAGAGATCAACAATTCTGACCTCCTTACTTGAAAATTGTAGTGAGCTGCGATTTGGACCTAGAACAATACACTCTAGTTTTCCTGCCTAGATCTACATGCGTACTCAACACATGAGGCGAAAGGTCTGAAGGAAGAGACTCTCTAGGAGACCGGGGTTTGGAAAAACCTCATTTTTCATTTTCTTTTTTGTTTCTCTTCTCGAAAACCGACCACCACGACTATATCTGCTCGGGTTTTATAGACGTTTCAAATCCTTATCGGAATGAGAATCAAATTAATTATATTTAATAATTTCTTAAGTCGTCCTTATCGAGATAAGAAGCAATTAATAATATTTAATATTTTAAGTCAAATCCTTATCGGATAAGGAAATGAATTAATAATATTTAAAGTTTAATTCATTTCATGTATCGGATAAAACTTAATTAATTATAAAATAACATTCAAATATTATTACCTTACAAATTATTTCCTTATTCAATGAGCAAACGAATTAAATTTGATTTAAATAACAACTAATTATTTATTTGTAATTTAAAATAATCATATCATTTTAAATTACTACAGAGAGTCTAATTTATTCCAAATCATGAATGTTATTCTTAGTAATAAAGGAGGTGGAGTGGGACATGGACTTGTAATTTCAAGCTCCAACAAATTCAATAATTAATTAAACACTTTAATCAATTGTTTTAATTTATTAAATTTAGAGATCTTCATTAAAAACTTGAAATTGAACTCTTGTCACTAATTATGGAGTTTACTCGGAAATATAAGTGTCTATTGATTTAATCATTACATGGAGTTCTATCCTCCAAGAAGTGGTTCATAACTAGAGTCGAATTGAAGTACTGGTTTGCCCCTCTGGTATATATTGATCATACGTTCCATTAATCCATTAGTGAACAGTTAATTTATAAACTTGTTATAATTAAACACTCAAAGCTAATTGATTCAGAACCAACACTTAAGGAACCAATGTCCGGCTTCCATAGGAAGGTTGGATTATGTCATAGTTCACATTCATTTGCATACTCAATGGGCCTCGAACCTGAAATGTTGGGCCCATTTCATAGCAGCTTTAACCCATGACTCAAAAGGCCCGATTGACATAAGCGAAGTCTATGACTACTCGGGATTGAGGCGTCGCATATGATCATCTAGCGGCGCTGTTTGAATTCTTGAGACAAACGGTATTTAGCAATTGTGTGCCTTGGTCTATCCTATATAATCTTATTATATATGGAGCCTCCCACTTTAATGTCGCCACATTAGTGACCCGAATCAAGGTCACTTCATTTCGATGACAGCGGACCGCCCAGTAATATTAATTTGAAGATCCCTAAACTTCAATTAATTTATTACGAGACAAATATGATTATAAATCCATAACCTCGAATCCTCAGTGTAAGCTGATATCTGTGAGGTTATCGTTACATTAATAAATTTGGGATTTTTTGACGTTTCATCCATACATTATGCACAAAAATAGCTAAATGTAATAAATACGACACTTTTATTAATTTCATAAAACATAAATTCAAATTCATGCTTTACAGGGCACTATCCCTAATAGAAACTACACACTAGATCACTGTTCCATCCTCAAAATAAAAAAGACACTAAGCAAAGACTAAATTGATGAAAATAATAATAATATAAAAAGAGATTCACAATGCTCTAGATGCTTCTATTTATAGTTTTCAAATGATGGACCGCACTTCAAGGCTGAAATTGTGAATCCTTAAAAATCTGGCCCAATAGGCTGCTTTTGTCATGACATAGAAAATTATGTCGCAACAAAGTTGTTATCTTTGTTCCTAGCTTTTGTCATGGCTTTCAGTTTTTGGCGCAACATGGTTTTGTGCTTTCTTCTTGGATTCTATCGCGACATAATTTGAAAATGTCTCGAAAAAGTCTGTTGAGGTAGTTTAATAATTGTCGTGACATGAGTGTTTTGTGTCGCGACATAAAAAATTTGTTGCAACCCACTTGTCATTTCTTGCTGCTCTTAAAAAAATGTCATGACATAAAATTTATTTGTCACGAAAAACCTTCCTACATTTCAACTTTGTTTTATGTCGCGATAGAATTTTGAAATGTCGCAACATAAAACACTCTTTTGTTGATGTTGTGTTGCGATGGTTTTCTGTTCTCTTTTCTTCATCTTATATCGCGACATAGTTTCCTGTTGTTACGATTAATATTTTTACCTTCAATTCTTCAACTTTGTTGCGACGTACAATACTGTGTCGCAACATTCTCTTGTGTGGTCCCTCTCAACCTTTGTTGCGACAATATTTTCTTTTGTTGCCATAGAGTTTCTCATAGTTTCTTGTTGTTGTTGTCGCGACAGATATTTTCTATGTGGCGACATAGTCTTGTTGTCTTGTACTACTAAATCAAATATATAGTGAATGTAAGCGTCCGCGACCTCTTCCTCCTTGATCTTTGTCGCTAGGCCCGACATTTTGTTGCAACATTGAAATATTTGTCGCGATAAACTTGTCTTGACTTGTCTCATTGCTCTTCCATTTTATGTCGTGACATAACTTTCCTCTATCGTGACAGAAATCTTTAACTCTGTAGCTTTTTATGTCCCAACATGAATTTGATTATTGAGACAAAACTCTACTGACATGAGCTTGAACATTGTCATGACAAAGCAAATAATATTGCAACATTCTTCTTCAATAACATTTCAATCAATGTCGCGACACAAAACTCCATTGTTGTGACAAATTTTTGTCATATAATGGCCATTATGTTGCAACATTCATTTCTTTGTCGCAACATTTATTATTCAATCTTTCTCATGTTGTGTCACGACCAAGTTGTGAAATGTCGCGACAAAACTCACTTCTAGCTTGAGTTCAGCTTTTATTTTTTTTTACGACATCGAATTGCTTGTTGCAACAGAGCTTTTGTTGGTTCTATTGAGATTATGTCATGACATTTTGAAATTTTGTCAGGACAATTCTGCATTAGCCAATTTTATGCTTTTCTTGTTAGAATTGTCTCTTTTGCATTAAAAACCTACAAAACACAAAGTTGGTGAATATTCCATAATTCCGCGTTCAAATCAATCATAACCTTCCACAAATCTGCCAAAAAAATGGATTAAAAATAGATGAGTTTAGGACTCATCAAATTCCCCAAAACTTAAGGTTTTGCTTGTCCCCAAGAAAAGAAAATAAATTTTTTTTTTGTTTGTCCTCAAACAATTTATCTTTTATTTTTAAGGACATTTTTCTGTTTTGCCTTAAATATCTTTTCTCTTGAATCCACAATTTGGCAGGAAAAATAAGTTAGTTGTAAAAATTTTTTTAAACATGTTTCTAATCTAGAACTATGAAGACTTTCAATTATGTTCACTAAACAACCAAATAATTTCTGCTCTAGTTGTAGCGTTCAGTTATTCAGTACCAGTTTGTGAGTGTGTGATGGTCATTCTCTCTTCTTCCTTGGTAGATTAGTTAACCTTTTGGGATAATACTCAGATAACATACTTCTCCTTCATTCTTTAAAGTCTCATATGCTTGTTTGTCATATTAATCTCACTAAATATGTATATACCACCTTCAGGGATCAGTCAGTTATATTAACTGTGGTTTGGGTAGGTGGGTAGATAATTGATAATTAGACTCAAATTTTACCCATATTTTACTTACTACTTAACAAACTTGCCTTCATTAGGCATCCTCGACTTTTTCATTGATGTCAACTCTTAAACATTCCCATTTGGTTAGTTGCAGCTTTCTACATACTCTTTATTATGGTATTTTTTTTTACCACCTTCAGACTTTGGATTCTCTTCCTCGTATTAGAAGCTTTTTCACTTTTCATCTTCTATCAAGATTTATGGAATAGTGCAATGTTTTGCCCCTTTAAGCTTTCTTCCATCCTTAACGAACTTTGAGTTAGCAACTCCCATACTAGTTGGCATTAGGGTACTAGGTGTTGAAACACCCCTAAGAACTTAATTGTTAAAGGGAGGAAGACTACAAGACCAAACTCATTCCACCTTGATACTTTTTGTAGCACCCCTTTCCAGTCCAACCCGATTGGCGGATCTGAACCGGTTTCGAGATGCTCGTTTAATTATTTTCATTCACCGTTTTATTAAATTTTCTTTTTTCTAAACTGTTGCGACCCAAATCCCCGGCCTTACCCGAATGGTGGATCCGAATCAGAGCCCGGTTTACTCCGACGTTTTCATTTATCCTATCAAAACATTTATTTATGTCATTTCATTTTGGGGTTTTCAATTATGCGGAAGCATTTTCAAATGGTAGGCCTATAAACATTACTCTTATAAAATTCGTTTACAAAATGGCGTGTCATGCCTTTACAAAATGATATACAAAACATTAGTTCAGAGTTTAACTCTTTTGTTCACAAAATATCCCATGTTCAAAAAGGAAATGACATGCATATGGCGGAGTATATACTTATACGCCGCAACTTGCTCTATGAATCTGCGCTTCTTAATCTTGCCTTTGTTCCTGTTTACTCAAAACCTGGGCATTAATAAAAACTACACGCTAAGCATTTTCATGCTTAGTAGTTTACTATCTGATTATTCCAAATTTTCAGTTCATCATGACATGCATTTATCATAAAATCATACCTTACCATATCAAACTATACTCATGCTTATTAATTTTCACATGCTTTCACTTTACAAATCATTGATCATATCAAAATATGCAATTCCACATGCAACAAATCATTTAACTCAGATCATGAGATTCAAACATATACTCTTAAGGATGTATTTAGTTTACAAATCTCACTTTCATTGATCAAAGTTTGTTATCTCACTTTGTCTATACAATTCACATTCATGATAGATTATGTTTGGTGAATCCCGTCATGTTGATCATTCGGTAATGTGCTTACACATTTCATAATTTCGGTCTCCCATCATGCCGGTTGCCTATTGGTGCACCACGACATGTGGTATTTAAATTCCATATGCCATCAAGATTGATGCCGATTGGTGCATCCCACCAACTGGGACATTTCTTCAATGCCATACACCATCATGACGATCTTGGGTGATGCACATCCTGCCCAGTCGAGATATTGGACAATTTTCGGGTTTCATGAGTTCGAGTTGGTGAATCCCACCGTAATAGGTTGTTTGGTATATCGATTCAATTCAGATGTAAAAATTGACCAATTAGGTTGCAACTCAATTAATCACTCACATACGATTAATTGTCGAACATTTCAAATATCATTTTCAATTCATATGCACTTTCGTAATATCATTTCAAAGGTATACTCATTCCATATAATCCTTTGGTTATTTGGTATGTGCAAAACGCGAAATAAGGATAGAAGGTCAGAGAACAAACAGAAGTTGTCGGCTCTCGTTTCCTTCCCTTCGATCTCGGTCCTAGGTTAGGTGATCCTCACCCGTCCCATATCAATAACAATTACACCACTCTTAGTGGATAAACAATTATTAAACATTTTTAGTGAATTAAAAATTTATCTTCGTTAACGGTTTTGGGTTAAGACACTAAGTACGCTGCAGCCTCAACTCAGCAGCGAGCGAATGCAATTTATTTTTCACTTCGTTTCATCCTTATTTGAACCCCCATTAATCATTTATTAGGTTCCTTAAACTATCGGTGTATGAATATGAGACTTTCGGAACAAAAATCCAAAATTTGCTCTCAATGAACAGTGTCTACGTTCTTGGCGTAGCAAAGCTCTGTTGTAAAGCGTGTAGAGAAGGCCATTTGTACCGACCTGCGTGGTGAGGTAGCCTGACTGGATCTTGGGGCTACCTTTGCGGCGGTGCCCGCCGTTGCGACGAAGGGCCCATTTTTACTTGATTTTCTCTTTGCTCCTTTTTGCGATTTTTCACCAAAAATCCTCTATGCTGCGGCGAGGGTGCCCTTCGTTGCGACGAAGGGGCCCGTTTTTGCCCAGTTTTTCTCTTTGCTCCTTTTTGCAATTTTTCACCAAAAATCCTCATAACTCAAAACAAATCATGGGAAACATTCCCAATAACATCTTAATACCTTTCAAAACTAACCATGAGCAAAACCCATGGATGGATTAGGGTTTTTCTAATCCAAACATCATTTAAAGGAATCGAGGGTTTGGTTCTTACCTTTAAATCCCTTTTAATATTCTTCACCCAAGATGCTTGATCATTTAGAAGCAATGAATGGGAAGAAATTACACCAAAATCACTTCTTCTTGCAAAACCCTAGCTTCCTCTTCCCACTTGCCTCCAAAAACGTTTTTGCCAATGGCTTTCCAAGACCAAATGTGGTCTTAAGTCACTCATTCTCCCAAAATATGTTGGCACATCAAAACCCATTTTTGGATTTAAGTTGCCTCAATTTACCTTATAGCACATATATCACTTCTATTTGCACTTAAACATATAAACATTTTCTCAATTGACCCTTAGGTCCTCATTTTACAAAATTCCAAATTTGCCCTTTTTCACTTGGGTTTATTTCCGGGTTCAATCAATTTCCCATTTTAGCATATAATTTTTAATCATATTCTCTCATATTCATTTCACTTTTCATAATTTAACAATTTATCACTTTTCCCGGAAAACCCAAGTTTGGCTGAATTCATACCCGGAATATATAAGAAATTATTATAAAATTACAGGGTATTTTTGAGGCGTTACACTTTTATTTTCTCAGCTTCTTTTCTTTATTCTTTTCATCTTTCCTCATCTCAATTGATTGTCCTTTCTTACCCCTTCTTATCCTCTTTCACAATTTGAAATAATATTCCCCCAAACATGTCCTCGTCTATCATTTATGTATTTGACATGAAATATGGGCAAATAAGGGTTCTTTATTGTAGGATTAGATTTAAGGAAGGGTCTAGGCTTTTCATTTGTTGGTTGATGATGAAATTGGCTATTGGCTAAAAAGGAACTAATGTATATGCTCATGCATATTATAAGGGTAGGCTTTGAAAGGGTCAAACTTCCAAGGATGGCCTATATCATTTCCTGTTAGTGGTATTACCTAGGATTTCACCTTGACTAATAATCCAACAAGTTATAGGACTTTGGAGAGATTAAACTGTGATGAATCCCAGAAGATGTCCTTAATCTTAGCACAATTTGTTTCAGAGTTACTTTTTACCATGTGCAATGTTTATCAGGATTCATAATAATTAAACTGTTTACAAAAACATAATTATAGGTCTTATTTGTTCTATCATTTCTTGAAATCTTCCTTATTCTTGAAGTTCAACACATTCATTGATAATTTAACAACTTCTCTTTTTCAATTCACTTCCTCATACCCCAATTTGATATGTTAAATGATTGTTTGGTTCTTGGACATGTTGTTAGGCTATTTTACAAGTCAAAAGCTTATTTAAATGAAACCATTCAATTCAGAGAAATTTAACACATCAACTATTCAATTCCATCATCATTCAAATTCTACCAAACAATTCATAGCTATTCAGCAAATCAACCCAGGAAAGCTAGTTTCTCCATTATTCAGCAAAGCTAAACACTACAAGTCATTAAGTTTTATTTATTTAAAATCAAGGAATGAAAAAGAAAATAGGCACAAGAGAATCTTGCAAATGAATTTTCATTTATATTTTATTGTACAAGAGATATAGTTACAAAGCATGATGAAAAATGAGAAAAAATAGTGTAATCATTTTCTTCTTCTATCATTCTTATTGGGACGGTTCAAATTCACTGGTTCAAACTTATAACCAGTAGATGAATGAGAGAATTCAAGGAATTGGACTAGTGGTCTTTTAGCCTTGCTACCTTCTTCTTTGTTAAATATAGACCACTCCCTAGAAAGAGTCATTTGCTTAATAAGATCTTGTCTCTACCCTATGGAATTTAGGGGTCCCTCAAATTCACCTTGGGCATAGTACATTTTGATCAAATTATTGTTGACATGTCTAAGCTTTCCGTCCACAATTTCTCTCTATAGTTTAGGATTGCTTCCATTTCTTTATCCCTTTGTTCTATGAGGAGCCTTATTTCCTTATAATGTTCTTTATACAAGTATCTAAAGGCATCTGCCTTTTTGATGAGTCTTAAACTCATCTATTTTTAATCCATTTTTCTGGCATGTTTTTAACAATTTTAGATACATTGTGACCCAGGTGATATTCACAGCATGTTTTGCCAGGTGTTGTTTGAAAAAGGAAAACAAGTGAAAAAGCAAAAGGTTGAAAATGCCTTGATGCATTAATGTGACATAATTTTTGTTGTTGCGACACAAAGATTAGCTTGCCAGGAACTATGTTATAGCTAGCAACTAAATGTTGCAACAAAGTTCAGACATAGCTTAATGAAAAAAGAGAAATTTATGTCATGACCTTATTGAAGAAAACTATCTCGACAATCCGTTGCTCTGTTGTGACAATGATAAAAGCAAATAGCAAAGGAGCTGTGTCACGACAAGATTTCCTCTCTCGCGACATAAAGGGTTGATGATGAACATATTAACTTTGTCGCGATAAAAGACAATTCTATCGTGATAGAAAATGCTAAGAATACAACACAAGTCAGTTGAGACAAGTGTTTTTATGTTGCAACAAAGTTTTCAACACCAAGCCAGCTCAAGGGGAAATTTCTGTCGCAATAAAGAAAATCCTGTCACGACATAACATTCAGAATTCACAACCAAGAGCAGCAAAATCTTTATCGCGATAAAGATTATTTCTGTCGTGACAAACAAAACATGAAGCAGGTGAATTCCCTGTCGAACAAGAAGCTGAAGAGCAACACAAGAAGAGTGGCAACAAAGAAATTCTTGTTGAGACATAATTAAGAGTTGAAGGCAAAAACCTGTGTCGCGACAAAGAATTTTTCGATCACGACATTAAAAGCTATGGAATGATAAAATTCTGTTGCGGCAGAGAAAAAGTAGGTCGCGACAGAACTTGACGAAGAACTGAGAATTGCCAAGGCAATTGTGTTGTAACATATAATTCTATGTCGCGACAAACAGATTAGCAAGCGATAAGAATCAGAGAAGAAAAGTCTGTCGCGACCAAGGAGTTTCATGTGGAATGATAAAATTATATCACGACAAAATCCAAAAGAACAAGGACATGAGAAGCTAGGTACAAACAGGTTTGGTGTCGCGACACAAGGCATTCCTTTTTCGACAAGAACAAGACTGTTGAATAAAATTTACATCGTGACACTATCAAAGTATGTCGTGACACAATCCAATAGCAAGCCCAGAGAACAGGTCGCGACGGAATACAAGAATCTACGATAGAGGCTGCGACACAGACTGAAAGCTTTGTTGTGATAGACCTTTCTATGTCGCGACAAAGAGACCAATTTGGGCCAGAATTTTGGGAATCCACAACGTAATTAATGAAGTGAAGCCCAACATTGGAAAGCCTAAGCCTACGTTCTAGAGGCGTGTCGTAGCTTAAATAATAAAGACTGGAGTTTAGAATACGTATTTTGTTTCAATTTGTTCCACTGTTGGTGGTTTTATTCTTCTTGTTTATGTTGGGTATTTGTTTTAGTTTGGGCATTTGTGTAGTGCAGCAGGCTGGTATTTCTTTATAAATTCTTCTTTTCATTTAGTGTTTGATTTAAATGGATGATGGAAAGTTTATGGAGTTCATTTATTTTAGTTCGTTTATGATTTCAGTGAATTTTCCTGATCAGTTAGTCACTGATAAGAGTAAATCGATTTTGAAAAGTTGAGCTCACTGGAAATGGGTCATTGATGATAGTCATTTAACTTGCATAAGATTGGAAGGTTTAATTAAATTCTTTAATTTATTTGATTGGTATTTATAAATTTACTTGTTCTCGGTACTAGTACCAGTGTGCCCGATGCAGTGTGTACCTCACTGATTTGGAGGCCCTCTAAGTGACACAGAGATGGAGAATCCTGAGAGTGTAGAGCAGTTCCTTGTGGGTATGGTAGACTAATACTATGGAACTAATGAGCTTTAAAGGATTACTCAGATAGATCACTAACTTACTAATAATTGGAGGATGGTTGAATAAAGTATCTTTTAATCATTGAGAGGTCTCTCCTATTTCTGCTGAATTGATTCTGATCTCGTGTTAGCAAAGATCTAATCAAGGAGATGGAAATTTTCATCAGAAGTATAGGATGACGTGTCAATCAAATTGGAGAAGGCTTTGCGATACCACATGCATGAAGCGAATTCTTTAGTCCTAAGATCCCGAGTGAAATCTTGAAAAGGAAAAATACTTAAATCTTAGAAAGAGGGTTACATATTACAAGTAACTAATAAGAATCATGTCTCAGAAATGAATGTGAACCTTTAATTAGAGAAAAGTATGGTTGAGGGAGAAATCCAAATCATGCTACATTGCATCTTTGACAAACTCATTTTTCCAATTGATGGTTGAGCTATGAATCAAAATGATGCAGAATTGATTATTACTAATCGATCCATGTCCAGTTTTACCTCACTCAGTGAATCCTTAACCCTAAATTTTATTAAACTTTACTTTTGAATATAAAGGATTTAAGCCTGGGACTACATTTTAGTCCTCTTATCATCATATTAGTGGAGTACAAATAGTAATGATCTTGAGTAGTTGGGGCAGATAATCTTTTGATTTATCATTTTTTCTCGTGGGAACGATATTTAGACTTTAAATATCCACTTTTATTACTTGTACGACCTATGCACTTGTAGTAATCGAGACCACACACAAAAATTTTAAATGAGTCATTTTACAAGAAAGAACAATTCCATCTTTTCATACATATGAAAAATGGTCTTAACAAGTTTTGACATTGTTGCAATGGACTGAAAAGTTCTTATGTGGCAACACCAAAAGATTGGCATACACTGATCACATCATACAATTTGGTCTTAAAAAGTTTTTGGCGCCGTTGCCGGGGATTAGGAAATAGTCTTTTGGTAGTAGTGTCATAAATTTGTATATATCATTTGGTCTTAACACTTTTACAGAATGTTCTGCTCCATAGCATCCTCTCTTTCCTTCATGATCTTCAGTAGCTCACTATCCCTCTTTAGCTAGTCGGAAATGAAAGCTCTCTCCCTTGCCTTGAGTTATTCACTCAAGTTTTTTTCTCTATGTTCTAGCTTACTCTTCAATTCTTCACCCCTCTGTTTAAGTGCATCCTCCAAATTCTGATATCTTCTTCTCAGCTCTGCATCCATGTACTCATCCCTCAATTGGAGTTGGACTTTCAGTTGTTTGTCCCTCTCTTGCATCTCTTGTCTCATAGCTTTAAGCATTTTCATCAATTATGTATTATTACTATGATGCCCCAAGCTCTCAGCTGGCTCCTGATGGATTTGTCTTAAGTCTGGGGATATTGTCAAAATGGGGCTCAAACTTCTTAGCCTCTGTTGATGCTCTTGAGCTTCTCTCTCAAACTGTATTTGATCGATTTCTATGTTGTCTCCTACCTCTTTTTCAACTTCTGCTTCTTTTTCCTTGCCCCTATTCATAGCCCCTTAATTATTCCTGTCAATGGCAAAGGTGAAGTCTTAGGACATGTCTCTTTTTCTTCCCAGTCTCCTTCCGCACCGCCTAAAATGCACAGCCTTGTGATTAGTGCTGGATGAGTTATTAGTCCCCCGTAGATGCCTATATAATAACTCAAAATTGAGTTTTCTATTATTTTCCCAACACTGAATTTGTATCCTTTCAAGATGGCATACAAAAGCACTGCTTCTATCTCTCTGACTATACTCAAATGTTTATAAGGTAAAATTACTGAGCAAATGAAATAAAACTAGACTTTGGTCTGTTTAGTCAATGATCCTCTTGCAATGGACTCATAGGGATTCTTCCTGGTGGTATTCCATTTCCCTTTCCTACCAGTCAGCAAGTCAACAATCTTCTGGAAATCTAGTTCTTTTACTAATTTCTTAAACTTCGAACTATTCTTTCAACAAGTCATAATCTTCTGGAAATCTAGTTCTTTTACTAATTTCTTAAACTTCGAACTATTCTTTCTCTAGTTCATATTGAAAGTTTGGTTGATCTTCTCCCTGTTGAACGATATCCATTTACCTCACGACATACATGATCTTTTTCCTTAAATCCTACCATGTTCGTTAAATTCCTTCACCATAATCTGAGCCTTATGCTCACAAAGAGTCTTGAAATCCTCTGCTTCTCAATTATTTCTTAGAAGGGTGAGATCGACTCACTGGTAACATTGTGATGAAGTCCTGTGTTTGCATCTTGCTTGTCCATAAGATAAATCGCATCTTTGAAACTAAATCGTTTGCTTTTTCCTCCCTTTGCTCAGCTCTTAACTTTTTCATCTCCTCTTTTTCTCTTTCTGGTTTCTTCAAGCGGCTGTTCGGTTTATGTTCTTATTTCAGATCTTTCTCCCTCCTACATTGTTCCTAGTTGAGTTTCTTAAACTGCTTCTTCCTAGCCTTCCGCGTACTCTTCCATCATTTCATTCAGGTTAGGAACAAGGTGTGACGGCTCAGACATGAGAATATGGTTTTGGGAATATAGGGGTTTTGAACGAAGATGAGAGAGATTTGGTGAAGGAAGATGAGTGGGTTGATGGGTTATGAGGAACGGTGCCTCTCAGATTCAAAATTATCTATTTATGGTCCAACCGTTTTGCTGTGTACCTTCTTTAAATGTCGCGACAATTGCTAGCCTAGGGTTTACTCCATTTTTAATCCTATGTCACAACATAAAGAATTATGTCGCGACATACTTTCTTGGGACTTCAAAAAGGCTTATCCACTCTTTCTCACGACCAAGACAACCAATGTTACAACATGAAGAAATATTGTCGCGACATAAGATTGTCTATCGCGACAATCTTATGGCTTTCCTCAAAATTACACAATTAACAATATGCAATATATTCATCCCAACTCAAATCATACTTGTGAAAACATATCTAACATCAAAGAATCTCAATTCTAGTATGAACAACACATCTCATTTCTTCATTCAATATAATTCAACATGATAATCATCAAGGTAGTCAACGAATAAGCAGAACAAAGTTATTTCCTATTTCCTACTAAAAAAAATAAAAAATTTATATTCCCCCAAACTTCAACTATGCATTCTCATTAAAAACAGTCAGGGAAAAAGAGAAACTCCCCCTTATAGCGCTTTCTGCTTGATAAGTCTGAGAAGGAATGATTCAAATTAACATTCATCTCTATATACAGCTTCATTGTCTTGAAAATTAACAAGATTTACAAAATAAAATTTCAAACAAAATTAAAACTAAACTTCAAACACACAAAATTTAACAAAAAGTAAGCTAACAATGAAAATTAAAAATTTTCATGGGTTTCCTCCCAAGAAGCTGCTCCGTTTAATGTTCGTAGCTAGACATTTGCTGTAAAATGTTTTCCTTTCAGTAAAATTTTCTTATATCTTCAAAATCTGGAACTAATCTTCATTTATGTTGCCTCCAAGATAATTCTTTACTTTTTGACCTGTTACTTCAAAATCATCTCTAGAATCAGTTTTCAAAGTTACTGCTCCAAAGGGTGTACTCGCTACTACTGTGTAAGGACCACTCCATCTTGACTTCAGTTTTCTTGGAAACAGCTTGAGCTTTGAATTGTATAATAAGACTTGTTCTCATGCTTTGAATTCGTCCTTATAATCTTCTGATCATGCCACTTCTTTGTCTTATCCTTATAGATTCTGTTATTATCATAAGCTTCATTCCTCAACTCTTCCAATTCATTCATTTCGAGTAATCTCTTTTATTTGGCAGCTTGAAAGTCATAATTCAATTTCTTGATGGCCCACATAGCTTTATATTCGAGTTCTACAAGGAAGTGATAAGGTTTTCCAAATACAATTCGATATGGGGACATTCCAATGGGAGTTTTGTAAGTAGTTCTATAAGCCCACAATGCATCATCTAGCTTTATACACTAGTCTTTTCTACTCGTGTTCATTGTTTTCTCTAGAATTTTCTTTATCTCCTTATTGGATAACTCAGCTTACCCATTTGACTGAGGGTGATAAGGCAATCCCATTACATGTCTGATTCCATATCTGCTCATGAGTTTTGCAAAAACTTTGTTTGCAAAATGGCTCCCGTCATCACTAATGATTGTTCTGGGTGCTCCAAATCTACTCAAAATATTTCTTTGAAAAAACCCAACCACTGTGTTGGCATCATTTATGGGACATGCTATTGCTTCCACCTATTTGGATACATAATCCACAATTAGGAGAATGTAAAGATTTCCAAATGAGGATGGGAAAGGTCCCATGAAGTCTATCCCCCATACATAAAAAATTTGTACCACTAGGATTCCTTGTAGGGGCATCTCATTTCTTTTGCTTATGTTTCCCATGCTCTGACATTTATCACAATGTTTTACCTATCCAAAACAGGTCTTTGAATAGAGTAGGCCAATAAAAGCCTGATTGGAGAATTTTATGGGTTGTTCTATCTCCTGCAAAGTATCCTCCATATGGTGATGCATGACATTTATTAAAATTTTCAACTTGTTATGTTTATGATACACATTTCCTGATAATCATATCTACTCCTTTTTTTATAAGTAGTGGGTTATCCTAAATATAAAATTTGCTATAAGTTCTCAATTTTCTTCTCTACTGGTGGATGAACTCAAGTGGCACAATTCCATAAGCTAAGTAATTCACTATATTATCATACCAGGGTACTAATTAGTGCTAAAAAAAATGCTATTTTGAACCCTGTTTTTTTAAGGTTTTGAGCACTTTTTGTGTACTAATCAGCATAATTAACGCAATTTGCACATTAAGGTCCCTGCTATTCTACCAATCGCATTTTGTGGCTAATTTTGTAGTTTTGCAAAATTTATTTATGCACGAGAATTCTTGAGTCGATCCAAGCATGAAGAATTCGAGTCAAACTCAACATTGTAGATTAGAGACCAGAAGGAAAGAAGAGCATAAAATGCAAGAAAATTGGGCTGAGGAGATTTGGCGGTACCACGAGAATTTAGTCGCGAGGTTCACGAAAATTTAGCTCTGCGTGCAACTGGTCCCTTGCACCTTACTTTGTTCACATTCGACCCAGCACATTCACCCCTCTGTTGTTTCACGCTTTTGCATTTATTTACAATTTTTGTTTCTTCCCATTTTATCCCTTGTATTAGCTTTTTGGTTTGGTTTTTTTGTAATTTCCGCATTACGGTAGTATATAAGTCTCGGTCGAGCTACGCCTGTCAGTGCCGGCTGGAGTTTTAGCATAAGTTTCGGCTTCTCCCTTTTCCATTTTCTCTCATTTTCTTTCATTTTCTTTCCACAATCTGGGTAGCCAAACACCCTCCGAGGATGACAACTCGGAGGATGAGTGGCTAAAACCCTCTCTTCCTTGAAGAGGAAGGCTTCTTGGGCAAAGAGGCTAGGTGTAACAAAGGTTCCTCATGCTTTGTCTGAGGTATTCCATTTATTATTTTGGTTTCTCTTCGGTAGGTTTAAATCCCTTGTATGTGCCCTGAATGACGATGCCAGCGAAATCTTTTTGGTTCGGTGGATGCTTATTATAGATCGGCGATATTCGGTTGTTATGCATGATTATAAGGTAGATCGAGGAATGATTTTCATGCCCAGGACCATGAATGATCGGTAAATCTTGTTTCAAAGGAAAATTTAGGGGTTTAGTTTTACGGCTAAATGAAAGTTTGGTCGGGAAATGACCGATCGTCCCTCACCGACGTGAGGAAATGATCCAGAGGACCCCTCGGTTGCCACGAATCCAAGCCCCGAGTATCCACGATACTTGAAGAGACTTCTTTATTATTTTCTTATTTTTCTTCATTTTATTATCCCGGCTGTGACCATCCCGACTCCTGTTTTACCCAAACACAAATCAAATGGAATTCACCATTTTAACCTCATTGCAAATCATTTGTCAAAGAAAACCCATCCACATTGTTCGACCATAGAGCCACTATACTATGATAGCTTTTATTTCGACGTGGGACCTTTAGGATATAAATTTTTTTGATTAAGACACCCTCACGTAGCGCGAATCAGTACTTGTCTTGATAACAAAAACAACTACTCATCAGGAAAGTTATCTGTTATTTCAATTTCCTTTCCTTCTTCAGTAGTCTTTTCCAATCTGGGCAAGTGATCAACTATCACATTGTCACTACCCTTCTTGTCTTTGATTTCTAAATCAAACTCTTGTAGCAATAATACCCATCTGGTTAGTCTTGGTTTGACATCTTTCTTTTCCATCAGATATTTAATAGCAGCATGATCAGTGTGTATTATAACATGGGACCCTAATATGTAGGGCCTGAATTTTTCATAAGCAAACACCATTACTGATTAGTGCCCAAAAAGTGCAATTTTGAACCCTATATTAGATAGGTTTTGAGTGCTTTTTGTGCACTAATCATGTCATTAACTCCTGATTAAGTGTTGAATCTTTGCCAGTATCACTTATGTCGTTTAGAGGTTATTTTTGGCTGTTTTGCAGGTTTTTGCGCACTGGGAGTTCAATATCGAGATGTATGACGAATCATGAAGTTTGAACTCAAGTGTCGAAGCTCATCTGACCAGCCCCTGAATCAATGGCTTGAAGTAGTGAAGAAAAAGTGATGCAGTTGAAGACAGGGATGAAATACGTGGAGATCGACAAAGCTGGAGATTTTTTATTAGAGTTGCGAAAATTTTCGCTAGAGACACGAAATTTACGCAACCTTGGCGAGGCCCCATAACCTAAGCGAAATTGCCAATTTTAAGCTGGAGCCGAATAGTTTAATGACCTTCCATTCCTAGCGAAATTTTGTATTTCGCTACTCACTAAAATTTAGCTAAGCTAGCGAGAATTTAAGCTATACATGAGAATTACAGACTTTAAGCGAAATTTCACATTTTATTATGCACGGTGATTTATACCTATTGAAAATTCTTAAACTAGCGAGGGTACCTGCCTTTCTCGTCGTGCTTTTGTATTTAATGCTAACCGACTTCAAATTTGATATGTACTCTCTTGTCCTTTAACTTAGCCAAATTTGTAGGTTTTTTGGTATTTTCATGTATTGAGGTGGCCTATATAAACCCCTCTCTTTTTGTAATAAATATAGAGAATTTTGGGAAGCAACATTTAGCAGGGGGAGAGAAGAATTTGTAAGTTTTTGTAAATAAAGTCTCGTATTTTTAATTAGGGTTTTGCTTTTCTCTCTTCTCTCTCCTCTTTCTCTTACTTTCTTGGCTGCCAAACACCCCTCTTGAGGATGACAACTCAAGAGATGCTTGGCTAAGCCTCCTTTCTTTGAAGAAGGAAGGCCCAGCAGTGGTGGGGCATATGCATGTTGTCCTCTTGTATTGTTAAAAGCCATAGTCTGTTATGACCCCCATCTTCTCAAATTAGGGTTGAATAGCATTGAATGTTATTGATTTGTAGCCTCTCCATGCTTTAGGGTCCCAGTGCATACTTAATGCTAGATGCCTTGTGGTTCTTTGAATGGTCTTTCACAGGCCTCTTAAATGATATTTAAATGTTGGGGTTTCAAATAGTAAAGGGGCCATAGATGCATGCTACACGTGTTGACTCAAATAGGAGGTGATTTCAAGGGTGAGGTTTGCTAGTTAAACATAGATGGGATTATGCCTTGGACTATAGGTTGCATGTCATAGCAGAGGATAAAACTGAGGACACTTGTTTGCCACAACTTGCAAGTTATTTGACCTAAATCTTCAAGTTAACTTTTCACACTTCATTTAGGTTTTACAATTTCTCGGTTTTCAACCTACTTCCTTGTTTTTTTGAAACAAATCCAAGAGTCGAATAAGCCTTACCTTAATTGCACTTATCACGAAATCATTTTTAGGATGAAAACCCGTCCCAGTGTTCGACCTAGACCACTATCTGCCGGTAGCTTGACTCTACGGCGTGGTAAGGCTTAGGTGTATATAAATTTTGTTGATTTTAGCTTTCGACCCACGTGGCACGAATCAAATGTTGCCCGTTCTTGGGGATAGTATGCCAAACTACTAATGGTAAGTTGAAGTGCACTTGTGATGACATCACGCAGTGAAGGTAACGCTTCCCACCTCTTTTTTGTCCACTTTCGGTTGTAGTAGCTGGAGTTTTGACACTTAGCGATACGCTGCTTGTTCGATTTCATTAGGTTAGTTTTAATTTTGTTGGTTAATTTTAATCTTTTTGCAAGATAGTTGGTTCTCTTTGTTGTCTCACATAATTTTGTAGAGGTTTATGCGCGGTGGGATAGAGACACATCGGGTAAGCTGCATAGAATCGGTACCTGACTTGACCCGGTCGGTGGTAGTGTGCGTGCGTACCATGGATCCCATGCACGAGGAACAACGAGTCAACCAGGAACCCCAGAACCATGAGGGATCACATCCACCCTCCTAAGAGTTAGTGCCCGTCCTGTATCATTCCTCCTCCACGAAGATGCGAGTGAGGCCTTGTTGGTACCCACACTCCCCACATATCATGGTATGAAAATGAAATCCATACACTCATATTAGGGATTTTGAGGAGGTCTGCACTACCTTCAAGGGAAGAGCATAGATGGATGGATTTGCTGAAGCTGAAAGCATTTCCATTGACCACAAGGGCAGGCAGAATTTGGCTAAGCTGTTGGGACCTAGAACCATTCGAAATTGAAGAGTGAAGCTGCCAGTGAATTCTGAAGAAGTTCTTCGAGTGCTCATAAGACCAATAATTTGAAAAGACAAATTTATACCTTTAAAATATGATGGTGAGAGATTTTACGGTGTTGGGAGAGATTTGAAACCGTCGGTGCACATCCACACACCATGGGTTTGATACATGGATGTTGGTAAACCATTTCTATGATGGAATGTCCCCCACCTATGAAACAATTGTTGAACCATGTGGGAGGTAGCTTTTTGAAGTAAGCATGTTGATGATATGATTTATAGACTATGTGGCTGAAACCTCAAAAGCAGGATGGACCTAGTCTGGGAAGCAGAAAGATTAAGGCCGTTAGACACCCAGGGAGACAAATGCAGCATTTTAAGAAGACCGAGATGAAAACAAAATTGATCGGTTAACTCAAAGATTGGATGATCTGGAAATGAAAACCAAGAATGAAATACAAGCCGTGCGTAGAGTTATCTTCATCCCCGATTTTCTTGCTTGATTTTTCAGTCAAATAATTACCACGAGAACCTTTGCGAGAGCATGCCCATGCCATAAGTCACAATAAACCACCCACATAGATGCTCAATAATGGTAACATGTAACCTAATTGAAATTGTTCCAATTTGTCCTTAAATCCAAACCTTGCATACGCCCTTTAGGAGCCTGACAACGGTTTAGATTCCCTTCAAAGCAACAGATGCCTCATATCTTCTCTTGTTGACAGGCAATCCTAAATTTAAGTAAGGTGGTAGGCATATTTGTAGAAAAACAGAAGGTGCTGAATGTCCAAACTAGTCAGAAAGTAGGCGGTGAAAGTTCACTCAACGAGGGGTGGACAATATGCATTTGGAATCTGAATTTTCTAATCAGCAATTCACGGGATTCGGAAAAAGGGAAGGCTCCTTTCGAACCTGACAATATCAGAAATTGGTGGATAAAAAAGCGGGGTGATAGAGGACTTAAATGCACAAGCGTGAAGTTAAGGCGGTTGTAACTTTCTGAGAGTGGTAAGAATTAAAATATTGATATTAGAAATGAAGTCAGAGTCGGCTCAAGTGTTGTTTGAACCATAGGAAGAAGCGTGGAACAGATGAAAGGAAGGAAGTAGAAATTAGAATACCCCCTCAGTTTCCACGGGTTCTCAGAAAGAAAAGCAATTTGTGTGATGAAATGTTGGAGTAATGCGGCAAGTGAAAGTCAATATTCCTCTCCTCGATATGATTAAACGGAGTTCCTGCTACATAAAATTCTTAAGGATTGTGCACGGTAAAAAGAGTCTTAATGTAAATAAAGGCCTTTTAGCCCGACAGTGTTACCATTATGAAGCAGACTCATTAGTATAGGACCCCGGGATGTCCTACGATCTCGGTGAATATTGGAGGCATCGGCGTTAGAAAAGCATTGTTAGACACAGGAGCTAGTGTGAGATGCATTGCCGTATTCTATGTACAAAAACAATTGGGTTTGGGTGAGCGAAACCCACTTCCATCCTGCTATCACTTTCGCTGATAGGTCTATTAAAATACCAAAAGCAACCATTGGACGTCCTTATACAAGTGGAAGATTTTACTATCAGTGGAATTTTGTAGGTAACGATACGAACCCGATTGCAATAGGACCTAATCAGTGCCCATCATATTAAGGAGACCGTTTTTGGCTACTTCAAATGCAATCATCAATTCTTAGAATAGGTCATGCAATATTTAAAATGTGACTTTGGAACTTCGATATTTTCATTTGGGGTAAAAAGGCATATGCACTCGAGAGGAGGATGACTTTGAAGAGTCTGTGTTTTGATACGTGCGGAAGAAACCAGGCTAACCAACAGTAGTCAGAGATGTGCAGATTCATCAGATTGCGCCTGAAACCTTTGAATTTCAAGAAATGAGCTTAGTACGAAGTGCGAAGAAGAAGAATAGAAATTTTGCCCTACATTGACGTGAACCAAGGAACCTGTGACTAGAACTCAAAGCCTCGGCTGATTTAAAGTATGCATTTTTTGGAAGTAAATGAGGCCGATTGCCCGGTTGTGATTTCTTATTTGCTAACCCTTTACCGCAGAGCACAATCATACGCACCTTCTCAAAAGAATAAGCAAGCATTGGGATGAAAATTTCTGATCTGAAGGCTGGCCGTCCATTTCATGCATCACTTTAGAAGAGGAGTCTAAAGCTGTTAGGCAACCCCAACGGAGGTTGAATCCCCATCTACAGGAAGTAGTTCGTGTGGAGGTCTTGAAATTGCTCCAAGCTGGTATCATTTATCACATTTCTGATAGCACATGGGTTAGCCCAACTCAGGTAGTGCCTAAGAAATCGGGGTAACAGCGTAACGAGAAGGGTGAAAGTGTCTGGAGCTGGCCCGGTTGGAAGTGTATGAATATGAAGGCTCGATGAGGTGACACGAAAAGACCACCATTGCAGTTTATTCGATCGACTCACGGAAAGAGTTTGGGACACCCTTCCATCTTTTGGATGGGTATTCGGGGTACTTCGATAGAATTGCCCGAGAAGATCGGGGACAATACTACTTTTACTTGTCCATTTGTACGTAATAGCTTATAGGAGGATGCCTTTTGGGCTTTGTAACGCCCCAACCACTTTTCAGCGATGTATGCTCAGTATGTTCAGTGACATGGTAGAGCGTATAATGAAGGTATACATGGATGATATCCACACGATTATATGGGGGCGATTTTAAAAATGTAACTTATTTGGAAGCCATTTTGCAGAGGTGCATAGAGAAGAATTTGGTGCTTAACTGGGAGAAATGCCATTTTATGGTAAACCAAGGAATTGTATTGGGGCACATTATTTCTAGTAGGGGAATTGAAGTTGATAAAGCAAAGATCGACATTATTTCCAAATTGCCGCCCCCAAATGTGAAAACAATTAGACAATTCCTTGGTCATGCAGGCTTCTACCGACGGTTTATTAAAGATTTTTCAAAAATTGCTAAACCCATGTACAAGCTTCTTGAGAAGGATGCCAAATTCGTTTGGGAGAAAGATTTCCAGAAGAGTTTTAAAGAACTGAAATTTCATTTGACTACTGCCCCAATAGTTCGAGCACCTAATTGGCAGTTACCATTTGAGGTGATGTGTGATGCGAGTGATCTTGCTATAGGAGCAGTACTCGGCCAAAGAGAAGATGGGGTTCCCATGGTGTATTATGCAAGCAAAACCCTGAATGAAGACAAAGGAATTATACCACTACAGAAAGAGTTGCCGGCAGCTGGGTATATGCCTTAGATAAATTCGAGCATACTTGGTCATTGATATAGTCATTTTGCTGCATCATTCGCTTTGAAATATCTCTTAACTAAACAAAATGCAAAGCAAGACTCATCCGTTGGGTTCTCGCATTTCGTGAGTTCAACTTGCAAATTAGAGATAAGAAAGGGTGGAAATGTGGTATGCATCATCTGGTCAAGGTTAACTATGTACCTACCTACACTCACATTCACCTATTAATGATGATTTCCGAAGAATCCCTAATGCGCTTGGAGAAGGCTCCCGCATGCTCACATTGCCAATTTTCACTACAGAGAAATCCCAAATGAGCGTGAAAGGACAAGATAGGGAAATATTTTTGTTAAATCCATTCCTATTATCAGCTATTTTCCTATTCAAATACCGTATGCATCAAATCATCAGAAATGTGTACTCCGAGGAGGTGCAAGGAATTTTAAACCATTGCCATGAGAGTGCTTGTGGTGGTCATTTTGCTTCCTGAAAATAAAGAATGAAGGTGCTACACGCAGTTTCTACCGGTCTTCCTTATTCAAGGAAGCACACCAAATGTGTCGTGTATGTGATGTATGCCAAATGCTTCGAAGCCGCTCCCACACATATGATGCCTTTGAACCCAATTTTAGTTGTTGAATTATTCATGTGTGGGGCATCGATTTTACGGGACCTTTTCCTCTGGCCATATGGTCATACGTGACATTTTGGTGGAGTAGACTATGTTCCAAATGGGTCATAACTTCGCAAGACCAATGACAAGAGGGTGGTAATTAAATTCTTGAAAGCCAATATCTTTTCCAAGTTTGGGGTACCGAAAACCATTATTAGTGATGGAGGTTCTCATTTCTGTAATAAACCATTTGAAAACCTCATGGCTAAATATGGTGTGAAACACAAAGTGGGCCAAATTTCTACCATCCTCAAACAAGGGTCAAGTAGAACTTGCCAACAGGGAGATCAAGACCATTCTAATGAAGGTGGCACCAACGTAAAAGATTGGTCTATCAAACTACTGATTCGCTGCGCGCCCACAGATTGTAGCCTTTCAAGACAATCCTGGAATGTCCCCATCGATCGTCTGGCGGTAAGGCATGTCACCTTCCAATGGAGATCGAAAGTACAAAGTACGGGTGGGCAATTGTCGAACATGGACCTAAGTAAGGCCGCAGTCAAGAGGTTCCTTGATCTCAATGAATTGAAGAAATACTGAACGATGCCTATTCAATTCAAGATCGCAAAGGAAAATCGAAAAGACGGGCATGATCAAAATGATAACCAGAAGAATTTTGTAGCAGGGAGACCAAGTTCTTTTATACCGACTCCATAAACTCCATCTATTTCCGTGCAAGCTCGTCACGATGGATGTGTCCATTCACGGTCCAACGTATGCCTCAATCCGCTCAGCCGATTTAATCAATCCCCAGATGATGTCAGGTGTTTAAAGTCAATAGACAAGCGTGAAACCTTACAGGTAACAGCCAGCAGCGTTGAAGAAATTCTCCTGCTGGATCCTCCCTGAGCCCTACAATCCTCACCATACTTGGGAGCTGGTTAAAGGTAATTTCATGCTCCACATGTCCTCGATGTTCAATTGCTTTCTCCTTTATAGTTCCGCTGCTGGTGCCCCAAACCTCTAAAGGTAATTTCAGATACCATGTTTTGTGCCTTACCATGTAAATGTTTTTTTCAATTGAACAATTGAATTGCTACAATTGGACAATTGAATTGCTTTATGTTGGAAAATTGAATCATTATTTGTCACCTATATGTTAGAACAAATTACATGCTTGAAACAATTTTTTGGTCACTTACTGTTCCAGCATGCTCAACTTGAAATTTCTCCCATATGCTAATTCACACACTGCACTCCAGATTATTTCACAGGCTGTGAATTTGTTCGGGTCTCTTTCGCTTTGCATACTCGCCTTAAGCATGTCAACCTAGGATAGGCTCAGGTTACTCCACTACCAAGACCAATGTTGTCTTCCAAAAGGAAAAGAAAAGAAAAAGCAAAAAGAAAAAAGAAAAAGAAAAGAAGAAAAAGAAAATAAGGTCGTGAAGTTTTGCCTTGAAACCCAGCACTGGCCCGAGGGGTAGCATTGCATGGTAGTTCAAGCCCGATGCCCTGCTTCCACTGTCGGGAGTCATCGACGAAGTGTTCAAGCACGGGTGGATAGATCGGTCTAACGATTCAGAGGTGCTCGAAGTTTCGCCACCCCGAGCCGGTGAAGCCTCAGAGTTTGTGGTCGCGGACTTTCGCTTCGATGCCCTAAACCTTAATTGGTCGGGAGTCACTATGTAATCTGCCACCTGACTTTCGTGAAGTCGAATTTTAAGTATCGTGATCCTACATAGTCAACAAAGAAAGAAGTGCGTAACTATCCATGTCAGTGCTAGGTTGGGGGGAGGAGACAAATTTTGCAATCCATTGGCTTAATCTGGTTATATAAAGAACCATTAGACTTAGGTGGAAATTCGTTGAGAATCATGTGGAACCAAGATCGACCTAGAATCGTTCTTGTACGATTTAGCCCTTCATATCGCTTTACAATTTTGATGTCAATTTTCAATTTAAAGTAATCATGATATGTGTATATATATATATATATATATATATATATATATATATATATATATATATATATATATATATATATATATATATATATATATATATATATATTTTCTTTTTTTTTTTTTTTTTTTTTTCAATCATAACCTTTTTTGAAAATCACCACATGCATCTCCTTTTATTTTTGCATTGCTAAGGACTACAACGCTTTGTCAGTGATTAGTGCTCAAATAGTGCAATTCTTTGAACCCTATATTAGATAGGTTTTGAGTGCTTGTACCAATCATGTCATTAATGCCAATTGAAGTGTTCAAGTCTTCTTAGTATCATCACTTACGCCGCTTGTGTGTTATTTTCGGGTCAGTTACAGGTTCACAAGACTTCGGGAGTTCAATATCGATGTATGACGAATCATGAAGTTTGAACTCAAGGCGCCCATCAACCAAATTCCACTTAATCAATGAAAACTCAAGGCAAGTAGAAGAAAATTGATGCGCCAAGACGTAGATGAAATGCAAGCGAGATCAACAAAGCCTCGGAATTCGCTAGAGTCATGGGGTAATTCTTTCGCTGATCGCTTAAAGGCAACCTTACGGTAATTTCAACCCGCCAGTTCGCTAATTTTCGCTGGGATTGAAACCGCCATAGGGCAATCGTCTCAGCGAATGTTTTGTATTTTCGCCACCACTGTGAGCCACTACAACAATTCTCAATAGCCAGAGAAATTACCGTGCCTTGCCGAATTTCACGCTTATGCCCGGTGATTTCCGCTACCTAGCGAAATTCTTCACTTAGCAAATTTTCTCTGGCCATGCTTTATTTGGGTGCTAACCGACTTCCAAATTTGGTGTATTACTCTCTGTCCTTTAACTTAGCCAAATTCTGTAGGTTTTTCGTATTTTCATGTACTGGAGCGGCCTATATAAACCCTTTTGTAATAAATATAGAGAATTTCAAAGCAACATTTAGCAGGGGAGAGAAGAATTTGTGCTTTTGTGTCAAAGCCCTCGCATTTTTAATTTAGGGTTTTGCTTCTTTCTCTCTTCTTCCTCTTCTTACTTTCAAGTCGCTAAACACCCTCTGAGGATGACAACTCAAGAGATGCTCGCTGCTCTCCTTTCTTTGAAGAGGAAGGAAGCTAGCTTGGTGGTGGGGCATATGCATGTTGTCCTCTTTGTATTAAAGCCATAGGTACCAGGTTTATGACCCCATCTTCTCAAATTAGGGTCAATAGCATTGAATGTTATTGATTTGGCCAATACTCTCCATGCTTTAGGATACAATGCATACTTAATGCTAGATGCACTGTGGTTCTTTAGATGGTCTTTACGAGCCTCTTAAATGATATTTAAATGTTAGGGTTTCAAATAGTAAAGGGGCCATAGATGCATGCTACCCGTGTTGACTCAAATAGGAGGTGATTTCAAGGGTGAGGTTTGCTAGTTAAACATAGATCCTGCTATGCCTCGACTATGTCAGATGTCATAACGCGAGGATAAAACCCGAGGACACTTGTTTGCCCTAACTTACCAAGTTAGTGACCTAAATCTTCAAAGTTAACTTTTCACACTTCATTTCTCGCTTTACAATTTCGCTTCAACCTACTTCCACCGCTTTTTTGAAACAAATCCAAAGAGTCCAAATAGAAAGCCTTACCTTCGTGCACTTATGCAAATCATTTTAGATGAAAACCCATCCCCGTGTTCCTAATCTCTGATCACTCATCAAGAAGCAGCTTCTCGACTACCAAAGTAGGTAGGAACTTAGGTGTATATAAATTTTGTTGATTTTAGCTCAGCCTACTGTGGCACGAATCAATTGCTAACATCTCCTTTTCTATGGTAGAGTAATTCTGTTATGCCTCATTGAATGTTTTTCTGGCATAGTATATGGCCTTGAATATCTTCTTAGTTATTTGTCCCAATACTGCTCCCATTGCATAGTCACTAGCATCACACATTATTTCGAACTCCTTGTTCTAGTCACGTGTCACCATGATGGGAGCTGTAACCAATATGGATTTAATTTCTTCAAATGCATATTTGCATGATTAATCAAAATCAAACTTTGCATCTTTTTCTAGCAGTCTGCATAATGGTTTAGAGATTTTTGAGAAGTATGTTATAAATCTTCTATAAAATCCTGCATGTCTTAGGAAACTTCTTATCCCTTTAACTATTGTTGGTGGCAGGAGAGTCTTTATAATAGCGACTTTTGCTTGGTCTACTTCTAATCCAGTTGCAGAAATCTTGTGCCCTAAAACAATGCCTTATGTTACCATGAAATGACATTTTTCCCAATTAAGAGCTAGATTTTTGTCTTGGCACCTCTGAAGTACTGTTTCCAAATTTTCTAAACATTTCTCAAAACTAGATCCATATACTGAGAAGTCATCCATGAAGATTTCCATAGCCTCTTCCACCAAGTCTAAAAACATAGACATCATACACCTTTGAAAAATGGCAGGAGCATTACATAATCTAAAAGGCATCCTTCTAAAAGCAAAGGTGCCATAAGGACATGTGAATCTAGTTTTCTTCTGATCCTCAAGGGCTATGGAAATATGGTTATATCTAGAATATCCATCAAAAAACAAGAATGGGGTGTTCATAACTCCGTCTAACATTCGGGTCAATGAAAGGTGTAGGATAATGACTACTCAGAAGAAGATTCAATTTTTTATGGGGTTTCATACACACCCTCCATCTTGTCACAGTTCTTCTAGGAATCAATTCATTCTTCTCATTTCTAATTACAGTAAATCCACCCTTATTGGGAACCACATGAATTGGGCTCACCCAAGGGCTGTTTGAGATTGCATATATAAAGCATGCATTAAGCCATTTCAATACTTATTTTTTGACAACTTCTTTCATTACTAGATTCATCCTTCTTTGATGTTCAACAGAAGTCTTTGCATTTTCTTCCAAAAGAATCTTGTGCATGCAGATAGAATGACTGATTCCTTTCAAATCTTTTATGGACCAAGCGATTGCTTCCTTGTATTTTCTGAGAATCTCCAACAGTTTTTATTCTTCATGCCCAGTCAGTGCAGTTGATATAATAACAGATCTTTCTTTTTCTAGTTCTAAGAAAGCATATTTCAAATGTTTGGGTAATTCCTTCAAAGTTAACCATTCAGAACTTGTTTTTGTTCCTTATGTCTTCTTCTCATTGCTGCATGATTTTTCTGCATTGTTTTCATCAATACTGAGTGCTGCCTCTTTTGATTCAAAATTGAAGTTTAGAAATTCAACATCAAGAACATCAAGATACTGGAAATTCATCTCATTTTCATTCATTGAACTCTGAATCTTACAATCATTTATCAGTTCATAACTGATGAGAACTTTTGTTTCTACAATCTTATAATCAATATTATCAAATTCTAGCAGTTTCAAACTATGATTAGGATTGAAGAGCACTGCCTCATCTCCAACCCTTAGAGTAAGCTCTCATTTCTACACATCTATCAAAGCTGCTCTTGTAGCTAGGAAGGGCCTTCCTAGTAGCAGTGAGACTTGTTTGTCTTCTTCAATATCAATAACCATAAATTCCACTTAAAAAATGAACTTTCCCACTTTGATAAGCACATCCTCGAGAATTCCTTCAGGTTAAGCTAAGGTCTTGTTTACCATCTACAGGGTCATGGCTATGGCAGTAAGCTCCCCCATACTTAGTCTTTTGACAACAGATAAGGGCATCCTGCCATCGTTAGCTCAAAATCACACGCTGCTTTCTTTCCCATTTCATATTCCTGCCAGGCAAGGAATAGTGAAGACCGTTTGATCCTCGCATTTTCATTGGTAAAGACCTTTCGATAACCGTGACCGGTTGTGTCACGTTAGGCCTACTACTCTTTTTAGCAATTTTTATTTTTCTGCTCAATTTATCCTTCATAAATTTAGCATAGTGAGGCATTTGAGTTAGTGCCTCTGAAAAATAGATATTAACCTCTATTTTCTTAAACATGTTCAAGAATCTAGAGAATTTCTCTTTCAGCTTTGCTTTCTATAGCCTCTGAGGGAATGGAACTTGAGGCATGTAAGCTTGAACCTGTTCCTTCTTCCTTAGATCTTCCTATTCAACTTGTTGCTTTTGTTGCCTTTTCGTTGTTCTCTCTTCTTTAGTAACTTCTGAACTGTACTGCTTCAATTCTCCTCCAATTTCTGTATGTTTCTCTTCCATAGTTTTCTTCTCTTTTTCTTTTCTGCTTTCTATCTCTCTTCCACTTCTAAGAGTCACCACCATGTAATCCTTAGGATTCTTCTTTGTATCACTAAGAAGCCATCCTTGGACTGATTCTGCATTGGTAGGGCTAGTTGCCCTAATTGTGTCTCCAGATTGTTTAGAGAGGCATTTGTTTTGGCCTAAAATATAGTTGTGTTTGCTTGGAATGCTGCTAGCTCAACAAACTTTTGATCATGTATATTCCGCAATCTTTTATTTTCTCCTATGAAACTTATCATCTGATCTTCAAAAGACTGGGACCTTCTCTAGCCCTGATTCTCAGCCCTCTAGCTGTTATGATGTTGTCATTGGAAACCTTGTTGACCATGCTACTACTGATAACTCTGCATCGGTTTATATCCTTGTTGTGCTGCAAGTCCATTTGAGAAATTCTCATGGTTTCTCAAGGTTGGTGTGTAGTGAGTAGGCAAGTTGAGGTTTGGCTTAAAGTTGTAGCTTCTATTAGCATTGAGAAACTACGCCATCTCAACTTGATAAGGACCCTCATGAGCTAGTCTTTCTTCATTACTACTTTTCTGCTCATTTCTTTCAATTATTCCCACTTCATGTGCTGAGTGCATTCTTCTTTCTTGGTTTCCCATTTTGCTCACCAATGCATCAAGTTTTGTTTCTATGGAAGTCACTATGTTAAGCTCCATCACTCCTCCTTTAAGCCTGCTGTTGCTCCCTGAAGTCTCAGATGGAGCTCTATAGTTGCATTTAGCAAGATCTTCAATCAGCTGTTTAGCCTCCTTTGCACTTTTTCTCTTGAATGCTCCACAGCATGCTGCATCAATAATGCCCTTTGAATTTTAGTTCATATAATGATAAAAGATGTCCATCTGTGTAGTGAGATCAATGCCATGCATTGGGCATCTCTTTAGCAATATCTTGAATCTTTTCCCATGAAGTGTAGAGACTTTCATCCTCTCCTTGTTTAAACACTATAATTTCCCCTCTCCTTTTTGAAGTGAGGGTAGGAGGGAAGAATCTCCTCATGTAAGCCTCCACCAGTTCTTCCCAATTATTCACTGATCCATATGGCAGTGATTCTAACCAAGTAGCTGCCACATCTCTCAGTGAAAAAGGGAAGAGTTATATCTTGATCATCACTTCTAGTCTAACCCCATTCAATTTCACTATGTTTGCCATCCACATAAATCTTCCCATATGCTCACAGATCTCTTACCAGATGCCTAGTGTATTGATAAGTAGTTATTGCACTATCAGAATCAAAGCTAGCTTTAGCTCAAAATTACTGGCCTCTATAACAGGTTGTCTCACTACAAAGTACTCATCTTGAATAGTTGGCCTCAAAAAATCCTCCATGATCATTTGCCTCTGAGGCCTCTCTGCTACATCTTTTGGAATATGTTGCATTATTTCTGTATGCTCTGCCATAGTTGTTGATTCCGCACTCTTTACTTTCTTCAGATTTCTCAGTATTCTTTCTAGTTCTGTGTCTAAAGGTAGCAGTTCTGCTTCTGGCTTTCTATGCATGTAAAATCTTCTTGAAATAGAAATACACTAAGATCAAATGAAATCTATAGAAAATATCTATATTAATTTGAAGCTCATAAAATATTTTTAGTAGCTCAATCAGCTATTGCAGTTAAAACTATTTTTCTATTTTCTGAAATTTTTGATAAAATAGAGAAAAATGTCTAAATTAGGAATTCTCTCTTCGGTTGGAATATTGATATTTAGATTCTCTTTTGGATCCCTAGCAACGGGACCAAAAACTTGTTAGGAACTGCCAACATAGACTATTTAGTCCACTGCAACGACACCAAAAACTTGTTAATTGTGTTTTTAACATAGACAAAAAATATATGGATCATGACCTTGTTGTTTGAACAAATTTCTGATTAGGATTACAACTAACAGTGGCTAACTAATCAGGAAAATTCACTGAGATTGCAAGCGAACTAAATTAAATGAACTCTATAAATTCTCCAAATTTCATTTAAATAACACAGTAATGAAAACTAAAATTTTTGAAATAAACCCAACTCAAAACTTCGCACCAGATCACTGTTCCATCTTCAAAATAAAAAGACACCAAGCTAAAACTAAATTGATGAAAAAAAAAATTTATATATATATATATATATATATATATATATATATAAGGAGATTCCTACTACATAGAAGTTCCTGGTTTTTGTGGAAGCTCTTCATAATGCTCTAAATGCTTCTGTTTAAATATTTTCAAATGATGGGCGGCACTTCAAAGCTGAAATTGTGGATCCCCTAAAATTTGGCCCAATAGGCTGCTTTTGTCGCTACATAGAAAATTATGTCGCAACAAAGTTGTTATCTTTGTTCCCAGCTTTGGTCGTGGCTTGTAGTTTTATTTCGCGACATGGTTTCGTGCTTTCTTCTTGGATTCTATCGCAACATAATTTGAAAATGTCGTGACAAAGTCTGCCGAGGTTGTCTAGTAATTGTCGTGACATGATTGTCTTGTGTCGAGATATAAAAACTTTGTTGCAACCCACTTGTCATTTCTTGCCGCTCTTAAAAAAATGTCGCAACATAAAATTTCTTTGTTGTGACAATGCTTCTCACATTTCAACTTTGTTTTATGTCACAACAGAATTTTCAAATGTCACAACATAAAACACTCTTTTGCTGATATTGTGTCACGACAGTTTTCTGTTATGTTCTCTTCATCTTATGTAGCGACATAGTTTCCTATTGTCGAGAAAAATATTGTTGCCTTCAGCTCCTCAACTTTGTTGCGACATACAATACTATGTTGCGACATTCTTTTTTGTGGTCCTTCTCAACCTTTGTTGAGATAGAGTTTCTCACAATTGCCTGTTTCTTGTTGTCGCGACAGACATTTTCTATGTCGCGACATAGTCTTGTTGTCTTGTATTGCTGAATCTAAACTCTATGTCGCGATAGACCTTAAAAACGTCGCGATATATTTCCTTCCTTGATCTTTGTTACTAGCTGAACTGTTTGTTGCAACATTGAAATCTTTGTCGTGATAAACTTATCTTGACTAGTCTCATTACTCTTCCATTTTCTGTCGCGACATAACTTTCCTTTGTCGCGACATGAATCTTTCACTCTGTAGCTTTTTATGTCACGACATGAATTTGACTGTTGAGACAAAACTCTACTAACATTAGTTTGAACATTGTCGTGACAAAGCAAATAATATCATGACATTCTTCTTCAACAACTTTTCAATCATTGTCACAACACAAAAATCCATTGGCACGACAAAGTTTTGTTTTCTGATGACCATTATGTTGCAACATTCATTTCTTTGTCGCAACATTTATCATTCAATCTTTCTCATGTTGTGTCAAGATAACGTTATGAAATGTCGTGACATAGCTCACTTCTAGGTTGAGTTCAGCTTCCATTCTTTGTTGTGACATCGAATTGCTTGTTGCGACAAAGCTTCTGCTGGTTCTATTGAGATTATGTCGCAACATTCTGAAATTCTGTTGCGACAATTATTCCTTAGCCAATTTTATGCTTTTCTTGCTGGAATTGTCTCTTTTGCATTAAAAACATGCAAAACACAAAGTTGGTGAATATTCCATAATTCCACATTCAAATCAATCATAAGCTTTTAAAAATATGCCAAAAAAATGGATAAAAAATAGATGAGTTTAGGACTCATCAACAATTGGCCCTAGCAATGTAGAACTAGTCCAAGGATGCCTTCCTAAGTGATACAAAGAAGAATCCTAAGAAGACCGAAGGAAGCAATTGCTTAGTCAGTAGAAGATTTGAAAGGAATCAGTCATTCTATTTGCATGCATAAAATCCTCTTGCAATAAAATGCAAAGGCCTCCATTAAACATCGAAGAAGTTTGAATCTAGTAATGAAAGAAGTTATTCAAAAAGAAGTACTGAAATGGATGAATGCAAGCTTTATATATGCAATCTCAAACAGCCCTTAAGTGAGCACAGTTCATGTGGTTCCCAAGAAATTTGGATTCACTATGATCAGAAATAAAATGAATGAATTGATTCCTACAAGAACTGTGATAGGATGGAGGGTGTTCATTGATTACAAAAAATAGAATATTGCAACCACAAAGGACACTATATTTACACTTTATTGATCAAATGATAGACAGGTTAGCAAGACACCCCCATTTATGTTTTCTTGATGGATATTTTGGATATAACCAGATTGCCATAGCTCCTGAGGACTAGGAGAAGACTACATTTACATGTCCTTATGGCACCTTTGCTTTTAGGAGGATGCCACTTGGATTATGTAATGCTCCTACCACCTTTTAAAGGTGTATGATGTCTATGTTCTCAGATTTGGTAGAAGAGGCTATGGAAATCTTCATGGATGACTTCTCAGTAAATGGATCCAGTTTTGACAAATGTTTAGAAAATTTGGAAACAATACTTCATAGGTGCCAAGACAAGAATTTAGCTTTGAATTGGGAAAAAATGTGCTTTCATGGTAACAGAGGGTATTGTCTTAGGGCATAAGATTTTTGTAGTGGGTTAGAAATGGACCAAGCAAATGTTTCTATCATAAAAACTCTTTTGCTACCTACAACAATTAAATGGATAAGAAGTTTCCTAGGACATGTTGGATTTTATGCAGATTGTTGGAAAGAGATGCAAAATTCGATTTTGATGAATCATGCAGATATGCATTTGGAAAAATTAATTCCATATTGGTTATAGTTCCCATCATGGCAACGCCTGACTAGAACAAAGAGTTTGAAATAATGTGTGATGCTAGTGATTATGCAATGGGAGCAATATTGGGACAAAGAACTGAAAGGATATTCAGGGCCATATACTATGCCAGGAAAGGCTTCAATGAGGCACAAGAGAACTACTCTACCATAGAAAATGAGATGCTAGCAACAAATTCAGGCCTTACATATTGGGGTCCCATGTTATAATACACACTGATCATGCAACAATTAAATATCTGATGGCAAAGAAAGAGGCTAAACCAAGACTAATCAGATGGGTATTATTGTTACAAGAGTTTGATTTAGAAATCAAAGATAAGAAGGGTAGTGACAATGTGATAGCTAATCAGTTGTCTAGATTAGAAAAGCCTACTGAAGATGAAATAGCAGAAAATTTTCCTGATGAGCAACTTTTTCAGTTATCAATCCAAGTACCATAGTATGGTGATATTGTGAATTACTTAGTCTGTATAATTATACCACCTGAGTTCACCAATGTTAAAAGAAAGTTGAGGACTGATAGCTGATTTATATGGGACATCCATCACTGCTCGAAGAGTGAAAGCAGATTGATTATCAAGAGATGGGTACCAGAAATATAACAAGGAAAAATTCTTGATGAATGTCATGCATCACCATATGGAGGACACTTTGTAGGAGATAGAACAACCCATCAAATTCTCCAATCAAGTTTTTATTCAGAGACTGTTTTGAATGGATGAAACATTGTGATAAATGTTAGGGAATGGGAAACATAATATGAAGAAATGGAATGCCCTTGCAAGGAATCGTGATGGTACAGATTTTTGATGCGTGGGGGATAGAATTCATGGGACCTTTCCCATCCTCATTTGGAAATTTATACATTCTCCTAACTTTGGATTATGTATCCAAATGGTGGAAGCAATAGCTTCTCCCATAAATGATGCCAGAATAGTGGTGGGGTTCATTCAAAGAAATATTTTGAGCAAATTTGGAGCACCTAGAACAATCATTAGTGATGAGGGAAGCTATTTTGCAAACAAAGTGTTTGCAAAACTCATGAGCAAATATGGAATCAGACATGTAATGGGATTGGCTTATCACCCTAAGTTAAATGGGCAAGCTGAGATTTCCAATAGAGAGATAAAGAAGATTCTAGAGAAAACAGTGAACTCAAGCAGAAAAGACTAGTCTATAAAGTTAGATAATGCATTGTGGGCTTATAGAACTGCTTATAAAACTCCTATTGAAATGTCCCCGTATAGGATTGTATTTGGGAAGCCTTGTCATCTCCCTCTTGAACTTGAATATAAAGCTATATGGGCCATCAAGAAACTGAACTATGATTTCCGAGCTACCAAAGAAAAGAGATTACTTCAAATGAATGAACTGGAAGAGTTAAGGAATGATGCTTATGATAATGCCAAAATCTATAAGGATAAGACAAAGAAGTGTCGTGATCAGAAAATTATGAGGAGAGAGTTCTAAGCAGGAGAGCTAGTCTTGTTGTACAATTCTAAGATGAAGCTGTTTCCAGGAAAAATAAAGTCGAGATGGAGTGGTCCTTACACAGTAGTTGCAAGTACCCTTTGGATTAGTAACACTGAAAACTAATTTTGGAAATGAGTTTAAGGTTAATGATCAGAGGTTAAAGCATTATCTTAGAGGGAACATAAACGAAGATTAACTCCAGATTTAGAAGAGATGGAAGAATTTTGATGAAAATGAAGCATTTTGCAACAAATGTCTAGCTCAAGACATAAAACATGAGCAGCTACTTGGGAGGCAACCCAAGAAATTTTTTTGAATTGTTTGATAGTTTGATTTTGTTTAATTCAGTGTGTTTTAATTAGTTTAGATAATTTTGTAGAATAGCTTTTGAATTATATTTTGAACTTATAATTAGTTAAGTTTCTTTTGTTGACTTTTTAGGACAATGAAGCTTAAATTAGAGATGGATTTTTAATGTGGAAGCATTCTGTCTCAAACTCATTATGTAGAAAGTGCTGCAAGGGGGAGTCTTTATTTTTCCTTAACTTGTTCTTTAAGGATAATGCATAGTTGAATTTTGAAGGAGTGTATATATTTTTTGGAGCGGAAAATGAATATTAACTTTGTTATGCCCATTTATTGAATATTTTGATTATCATCATGATTGAATAAAGCTCAATGAAGAAATGATATAAAAATGCTCATACTTTGAATTGGAGATTCTTTGTCATAGACATGTTCTCACAGTATGATTTGAGTGGTATGAATGTATTTAATATTGATTTTTGTGTTAATTGATTGAAAATATTAAATTTGCAAGTTTGAGGAAAATGCATTTTATGTCGCGACATTATTTCTCTTTGTCATGATAAAGCTTGTTCAAGCCTTTGTCATTCTACAAGAAATTATGTCATGACATAGTACTTTATGTCGTAGCATCATTTTACTTCACCGAAACACAACTCTGTCATGACATAATTTTTTCTCTATCACGACATTATTTTAGCTTTGTCGCGACATTATTTCTCTTTGTCGAGACAAGGAATAGCCTAGCCTTTTATGCATTGTAGAAAATTATGTCACGAAATAATAATTTATGTTGTGACATTATGTTACTTCACCAGGGTATATTATGTTGCGACATAATACCCTATGTCGCGACATAAGTTAAAAAAAAAAAAACCCTAAGCTAGTGTTTGTTGCGACAATTAAAAAAGACATAACAAATAATTTGGCTTATAAATAGAGAACCTTAAACTTGAAAGGCCCACTTGCTCATAAACCATCAAACCTTTCGTCTCTCATCTTCATTAAAAAACCTTAATTCCCAAAACCAGATTTCGACAATGTTTGAGACGTCGCACCTTGTTCCGAACCTAAACGAGATAATGGAAGAATTCATAGAGAATGAGGAAGAAGCCATTTAGGAGGTTCAGTTGGGGGCAGTGCAGGAAGAAGAAATAAGAAAAAGTAAAAGGGGAGCTGAGGAAGCTAGAACTGAGCAGAGGAAAGAAAAAGTAAGTGCTTTTGTTTTAGAGCATGTGTATTTCACTTGGAAGGATAAATTGTAACACAAAGATTTCATTGGCGAAAAGGGGTGCAACAAGTTAATTTCACCCTTCTTGGAAGCGATTGAGAAGGGAGGATGACACTTATTTTGTGAGCACAAGGCTCCTAGTTTTGCGGATGTAGTTAAGGAATTTTACTCAAACATGGTGGGACTGAGAGAAAAGACTTGTTTCATCATAAGACAGTGGATATCTTTTAATAAGGAGAAAATAGATGAAAATTTCAATCTAAACGAGAGAAAAAATGGTTTGAAGTTTAAGAGACTGTTGAAAGAGCTAGATTACCAATAGATAGTAGATATATTGACATATGGAAAGGGGAAATGGAGTTCTATAAGGAAGAATCCCCATGAGTCTATTGCAAGAGGCTCATGGACATAAGAGGCTAAGGTTTGGTTCTACTTTATTTGCTCAGTCATTCTACCATCCAAACACCTCAGTACAGTAAGAGAGAAGGAGGCGATACTCTTGTATGCTATTTTGAAGGGAAACAAATTTAGTGTAGGGAAAATAATAGAGAACTCTATCTTGAGGTACTTTAGAAGCAGCTACAGACGATTAGCACCCCATCTAGCAATAATCACTAGACCATGTATCATGGAAGGTGTGTAAGGAGATTGGGAAGAAGAAGAAACATGCCCCAAAGCTTCTCCTCTGAAATTGACTGGAGTAACCGAAGGTCTAAAGAAATTAAGCTAGGAGAAAAAAGTGGAAACTGAAGAAGAAGAAAGGGATGATAAAGAAAATGAGCAAGTACAGTTGGAAAGCCCAGCTAAAGAGCAGCAAGAAAGGTAAGGGAACTTGAGCCCCATCTAGAATGTATCCCCAGATGTAAGAGAAATCCATCAAGAGCCAATTAAGAGCTCAAGGAAACAAAGCAACAATACATAATTGATGGAGATGCTGAGAGTTATGAGACAAGAGATGCAAGAGAGGGACAGACAACTAAAAGTCCAACTGCAACTAAGAGATGAGTACATGGATGCAGAGCTAAGAAAAATAGATCAAAATTTGGAGAATGCACTCAATTAGAGAGATTAAGAGTGGAGGGATAAGATAGACAGAAGAGAAAAATAATTGAAGGAAGAACTCAGGGCAAGGGAGAAGGCATAGAGACAAGGAGCTATTAAAGATAATGAAAGAGAGAGAGGATGCAATGGAGCATAATATGTTGCAAAAGGAAGATGCCTTTGGATACTTGTATAAGGAACATCATAAGGAAATAAAGCTCCTCGTAGAAAAGATAGATAAGGATATGGAAGAAATCCTTAACTACAGGGAAAAAATATAGACATAGAGCTTAGACATGGTTAATAATAATTTGATCAAAATGTACTCTGCCTAGGGTGAATTTGAGGGAGTCCTAAATTCCATTGGGCAGAGATATGATGATCTTATTAAGTAAATGACTCTTTCAGTAGAGTGGTCTACCTTCAACAAAAGGGAAGGCAGTAAGGCTAGACGACCACCAGTCCAAATCCTTGAGTTCTCTCCCACCTCTGATGGTTATAGGTTTGAAACGATGAATAAGAACCTTCCCCCTAACTATGATAGAAAAAGGAAATGACCTGCCCTATTTTCTTTCATTTCTTCTGTCTTTGTAATTGAATTCCATGTACAAGCAAGCATAAATGAAAAATCAGTTGCAAAAATTTGTGTCCATTTTCCTCTTGCATTTTTCTTGTGTCTATTTTCTTATTCATTGATTGATCTTCAATAAATAAAGAATGACAATTTTTTTTAGTTTGAATAGCTTTGCTAAATAATGGAGAAACCAGTTTTCCTGAGTTTACTTGCTGATAAGAGTTGTCTATTGTTTAGTGGAATTTGAATGATGAGTGAATTAAATTGCTTGTGCTATGATAAATTTTTCTGAATTGATTTTCTTAATTAATGTAAGCTTTTGATTTGTGAAATAGCATAGCAACATGTCCAGAAACCAAACAAGAAATTGATAGATGAAATTGGGGTAGGATGAGATGAATTGAAAAAGGAAGTTGTAATGTTATCAATGAATAAGAAGATCCCTACCGATTAACCTCACGAACCCGAGGGGAATCTCCCGGCACCCAACCGATAGAAACTTTTCCTCAAAACAATCAATTAAAATCCATGGAGTTTAACCCTTTATAATCCTTAACATATCTAAAATAATGCGAAGTTGCGGTAAATTATTTTTCTTTCTTTCTTTTTCAACCCCTTAGATTTTTCTAGTGGACCCACAGAGTTTCTCTCAAGCCATACGCTTTGAACCTTTCAAAGCTTACCCTTGTCATATGCATATATGCATATACCTTAGTTCCTTATTTGAGCCAAAATCCAATTTCATCATCAACCAACAAATGAAAAACCTAAATCCTTCCTTAAATCTAATCTTACAGTAAAGAACCCTTGTTTGCCCAGATTGCATGACAAGTACATCAATAGTAGAAAAGGACAAGTTTGGGGGAGTGTTAATTTGAAATGTAAAGGAGGATAAGAATAAATGATGGGAAAGGAAAACCAATTGAGATGATAAAAGAGGAAAAAGAATGAAGGAAAGAAGCTGAGAAAATACAAAGTATCAAGGTGGAATGAGTTCTTTCTTGTAGCCTTCCTCCCTTGAACAATTAAGTTCCTAGGGGTTTTTCAACACCTAGTACCCTAATGTCAACTGGTATGGAAGTTGTTAACCTAAAGTTCTCTAAGGGTGGTAGAAAGCTTAAAAAGGCAGAACATTGCACTGTTCCATAAGCCTTGGCAGAAAATAAAAAGTAAAAAGGCTTCTAATCTGAGGTATTGAATTTACAGTCTGAAGGTGGTCAAGAAAAAACACCACAATAGAAATTATGTAGAATGATGCACTTGACCAAGTTAGGGGTTGTTTGAAAGTTGGCATCGGTGGAAAAGTAAAGGTTGAAGAATGAAGGCAAACATTTTGAGTTGTAAGGGGAATTTTGGTAAACTTGAGCCTAAATTGTCCCTTTATTTACCTAATTACCCAAGCCACACATTATAAGCCTAAAAGACCTAATTGATCTTGAAGGTTGTATCTGCCTACATTCATGGAGATTAATATGACAAACACGCATATGGGACTTAGAAGAATAAAGGAGAAGTTTATTATTTGAGTAGTGGCTCAGAAGAATAACTAATCTACCAAGATGGAAAAGAGAGAAGACCATCACACACTCACAAATCAAGATTAAATAATGGAAATGTTTACACTACAGGAATTATTTGTCTATTACATAAAAATCTTCCTTGTTCTGGATTGGAAACTTGTTCAAAAATAATTTTACAACTAACCTATTTTTGAGCTAAATTGTGGGTTCTAGAGAAAATATATCTAATGTAGAATAGAAAAATGTCGTTCAAAATAAAAGTTGAATTGTTTGAGGACAAATAAAATTTTCTTTTCTTTGCTTGGTGACAAGCAAAACTTTAAGTTTGGGGGAATTTGATGAGTCCTAAACTCATCTATTTTTAGTCCATTTTCTTGCATTTTTTTAGCAATTTATGATTCATTTTAATGCAAAATTCTGGAATAACCACTAACTTTGTGTTTTGCAGGTTTTGAATGTAAAAGAAACAAATCTAGCAAGAGAAGTAGCAAAAAATTGGCTAAGGAAAAAATGTCGCAACAATGGATTTTTATGTCGCGACATAATGAAGATCAGAAGACATAACTATGTCGTGACAATGGATTTTTATGTTGTGACATTTTCTGAGAAGTTCCTGAAGAAGAATGTCGCGATATTTTTTTGCTCTATCACGACATTAATCAAAGCAAATGGTAGTACAGTTTTGTCAAGAAATTCAAACTTGTGTCACAACATAAAGGATTGGAGAGGGAAGAAAGAATGTCGCAACAAAACAAAACAATGTCGTGATAGAAAACGGCATATTAAAGAGACAAGTCAAGTCAAGTAGGTCGCGATAAATATTTCAGAGAATGACAAGATCAAGCCAGGAAATATGTCGCAACATTTTCAAAGTATGTCACGACATAAAGTTCAAAAGTCAATATCACAAGGAAGGAAGGCTATGTCGTGACAAAGAAGTTTTATATCGTGACAACCACAACATAATGTTAAAGGAAATCTGTCGTGACATAGAATTATATTGTCGCGACAAAGGTTGAGAAGTACAGAAAGAATGTTGCAACACAAAAATTTATGTCGTGACATAATGAAGAGCTGAAGGCAGAGATATTTGTCACAACAATCAGAAGCTATGTCGTGACATTAATTGAAGAGAAGAGCCTAGAAGAGAACTGCAAAATGTCATGACATTTTCAAAGACTGTAGTGACACAGTTAGAGCAAAAGAATTAACATATGTCGTGACATTCCAAATTTATGTCACGACATATAACGAAGCTAAAGGTTGAGAAAATCTTTCGCGACACAGAAATTTATGTTGCAACACAATGAAGAGTAGTAAGAAAGAAACTTTGTCGCGATAAAGCTTTTTATGTCGCAACATACCATTTAAGTATTAACACTGCATGGGGTGAAAAAGATGTCGCGATAGAAGACAATTATGTCGCAACAATTACAAGACAAATTGAACTGAGCTCTGTCACAACATTTTCAAAGTATGTAGCGACATAATTCAAGAAAAAGGCATAGAATACTGTCATGACATATTTTTGAAAGCCACAACAAAGACGGAGGATAAACTTGCCGCGACATAATTTTCCTATGTCATGACAAAGACGTCACTTAGGCCAGTTTTGGGATCCATAATTTCAACCTCAAAGTGCGACCCATAATTTGAAAATCTATAAATAGAAGCACATAATGAAATGTGCATAGCTTTCGCCGAACTTGGAACATTTGGGTAGCTTGGAGTCTCCTTTGTATATTATTTTTCTTTTTCTTTTTCTTTTATTTCTTTTCGTTGATTTAGTTTCAGCTTAAATTTTAGTTAGTATTTTCTTTGGATTTAAGCAGTGATCAGACCTGAAATATGAGCTGGGTTCATGGTAAACATTTAGATTTCCTTATCATCTGATTTCAATGGAATCTAGAAATTTTATGGAGTTCATTTATTTCAATATTCTTGCAATTTCAGTGAATTTTTCTGATCAGTTAGTCATTGTTATTTGTAATCTATTTTTGAAAGCCTAAGCTTCCTCTGGGAATGGATTGGTGTTAGATATCATTTTCTGCGCGACTTAAAAGAATGTTAGAGTTAGAAATCTTGAATTTATTTAATTGGTGTTGTTCTTAATAGTCGTAGCTTGTACCCATAAAGGGGCTATATCTTGCTCTGATTTCTCGGAGGCCCTCTGAATGACACGGAGATGGAGATTCCTGAGAGTATAGCTCAGTTACTTGGGGGTATGCTAGACTAATATTATGGAACTAATGAACTCTGAAAGATTACTATGATAGATCACTAATTTACTCATGATGTGAGGTTTAGTTATATGATCTATCAATTTAATTAATTAGAGGTTTCTCCTCTGTCAATGGAATGATATTGATCCCGTGTTAGCATAGATCTAATCAAGGAGATAGAGAATTTGATCAGATTCGAAAGATGAGAGACAAATTAAATTGGAGAAGGCTTGCATTATCATGTCTATGGGGCAAGAATTCTTCAGTCCTAGGAACAGGGTGTGAAATACTATAAAGGAAAAATATCCATTTTTTAGAAAGAGGATTATATCCTACAAGTAACTTATTAGACCCATGTGTCTGGAAGGAATATGGTTCTCTAATTAGTGAAATGTATAGCGTACGGAGGAATCAAAACTATACTACCTTGTATCTTTGACAAGTTCATATCTCAAACTAATGGCTGAACCATGTTATAAAATGATGCAAAAATTGATAATCATACATTGATTTATTTCCCAGTGTTAACTTTACTCAATGAACTCTTCAATCCAATTCATTTTTATTTTCTTGTTATAGTTATAGAATTTTATTTAGTCATTCTTCCTTTAGTTTAAACAAATAAACTTTGAACTTTTGAGTTCAAATAGTAAGGATCTTGAGTAGTTAGGGTAATTGTTCTTTATATCTCTTACCAATCCTCCTTGGAATGATATCTGGACTTAAAATCCACTTTTATTACTTGTATAACATGTGCACTTGTAGAGAATTAGACCTAATACAAATTTTCATTATTACATACACAACAAAAAACATTTTCTTATAATGTTTAGTCAAACACCAAATTTTTGGCATTCCTACCGAGGATTGAATAGTCCCTAGTGATGTTAGAAATTAGTTGCAATTTTATGGTCTACATTAACAATCAATCATATACAAGTTTTTGGCACCACTATAGGGAGTTTAAAACAACTTTCCAATATTAGTGGCAGAAATTTGGTATATAGAAAAGGTCAATGATCAATTTTGGTCTAATCAAGCTTTTGGTGCCTTTGTCAGGGACTTTAGCTAGTCTTTGGTAGCCGTGTTAGAAATTTGGGCAATCAAGTTTATGGATTCATGAGGGGATACCATTTAAGTGATGTTTGAAGTATATTAGTTCTAGGAGTATCAATTTAACATACCTTTCAGATATTGCTCTTCGATCTTAGGAACTCCCTTCTATTGTCACTAGAAGGTATCCTAGAAAACATAACTTATAACAACTCTTATGGGTATACTAAATTGATACTTAGAACAATTAATTTATAGAATAATACCAATTAGATAAATTCAATCTTCAACCCAATTTACATTAAGATTATGCAAACATAACAATCATATCATAAATCCCTTCCTAAAGGGAGCTTAACCTTCCATCACTGCAACTAGTTGTTTAAACAAATTCATTGAAAGTGTAATCAAGAAGAAGAAAAAAAATTCAAACAATGTTTTCAAGTTCAGGCAGTAATGGAGCTTGATTTTCAAATATCAAAGCTCAGATCTATTACTCTAATAAAAATTAAAGAAAAAGAAATAAATAAAGAAAAATAAAAAAATATATACAAAAGCTTCATTCACTTGTATCTTCTCTCATTTCTTTTCTCTCAGTGCCTTTGTATCTCCTCTCTTTCTACACTCTATCTCTTTTTATTTCTAGTCCAATTGTTGCTAGGCTAGAATTCTAGGCAAATTTTATGGATTTCAATGCAAGTCCACTAGATAGTTGTTGCTACAATTGTTAAAATGTCGCGACAATATTATCACCATATTTGTCTTCAGCTTTATCGTGGTGTTGTCGCAACATTTTTCTTCTGTTCTCAAACTGTTTATCTCTTAAACAATTGCCGTGACAAAATTAAATTTGTCGTGACATTTCTTCTATGCTTTTGTCTTCAGAATTTGTCAAGACAATTTCCACTTTATGTTCAACCTGCTGATTCTAGTACTTGAGCATAATAATTTTATACGATCTTGGGTTTATAATTATAAGACGCGCGTAGATTGCTTTGTTATCTTGATACGGTACATCAACACTACATTCCAGATCGAAGATTTATCGCTTACCGTCAGGTTCTCGACACTGTCCCCCTTTATCACTCATCATTCTTGCTCTAATCTTATTTCCTACAAAACAATAATTTTGGTGAAGATTCCATAATTTTGCATTAAGCTCTCAATTATGCATGAAAAATGGACTTAAAACTAGATGAGTTTTAGACTCACCAGGAAGTCATCCAAGTCTTAAAGGCAATAAGATCCCAGAGCTTTGATATATGTTATCCAATTGGAACATGTTGTTTTAAAAGGTGAAATGTATAGTGGTTGAAGGAATTTCATGACTATAATAACATAGCCTTTGAAAAATTCAAGATTCAACCCATAATTGATTTTATTTTTTTATGAACAAGATGCAAACTAATGGTCACATTGTCAATTCCTTTCCAGTGTTTACTAAAATCAGAGAAACTACGCTAATTGCTAAAATTTAGTTAAACAAATTTTAGCATTTAAATACAACTATTTTTTTTACTGTTAAGTTGACAACATAGAAATCTAAATTCAAATAGTGATATCCTTGAGTAGTTTGAGTACTTAATCTTCGAAATTTCCCATAGATCCATATGGGTACGATATCTAAAATTAAAATCCACTTTATTAATTGTTAACCTATGCACTTGTAGTGAAAGAGACCAAGTTGGAGCTTAAAATAGTTTAGAGTAAGAAAAGAGCAACTTTGGGAATTCAATAAGTTTTTGGCTCAGCTGCTAGGGACTTATCAATAGTCTTTCAGCTAAGTCAAATCACAACTTTGTCGTCTCTACAATAACCAACCCTAGTTCCTCTATAGGGAGTTTTCTCTCGGTTTTAGTCAATTTAATCCAGTTTTCACATATCACTCTTTGTTTTTGTTTATTTTTGTTTTTAGTATTTTCATAATTTCACCTCCATTTATCGAGTCACTCAAATAGTGAACGACTTTAGTAGTTGGGGTACTTAATCCTCACTAAAACCACACGTTCCTTGTGGGATCAATATCTGGACTTTTTAGTCCACTGTATTACTTGTATGACCCATGCACTTGTCATTCATAACAAGTTTTTGGTGTCGTTACCAGGGACCTAACAAGTTTTTGGCAATACGCCAACAAATTCAACAAGTTTTTGGCATCGTTGCTGGGGAATGTATGATTTGGTGTTTGGATTTATATTTTTGTCACGCCCGATTCTGGGCTCCGACCCGACGCTGATCCGAACCGAAGTTCGAGGCGCCGAGGACCGGACATCAAATTCCTTACCGATTTTTTTTTTTATAAATGTAATCAAAATATCATATACATATCAAAGAACTAACAACGGAGTGTCAATCAAATCTATACACATATACGAAATCCCATTTACAAATACAAACTGTAATTTTACATTTACAAATCAGAGCTTTAATCCATAGTGTTGAACCCATACTAGTGTGTCAGCCCAAGAAGATGCTGGGAAGTTTTCGGACATCTTCTCCTTTACCCACACAAATTAAAAACCCTTGCTAAGCTTTACGCTTAGTGGGAAACATATGTCTTATGCATATACACATTTAAAGCATAAAACAATAATAGATATCAGAATTTTCATGCATTCATATAATGAACTTATACAATTACTTATTCTTATAACAGACTTATGCTTATTCAGATCTCCCATCGGAGTTACAAAGCTTATTACCCGTACGTTCTACAAAGCTTATACAAGTACTTCTTATCTTATACTTACTTAGAACTTACACTTATGGCAGACTTGTTCTTATTCCGATCTCTCGTAGGACATATACTTATATAGATTTCCTCGTATGCGATACTTAGCTTATACATATACTTATACGAAGGTACTTATCCACATACTCATACTTATCTCAAGCTTATACTTGTTCCACTCTCTCGTAAGAGTTATAGAGCTTATACCTATACGGAGGTACTTATACACGTACTAGTACTTATATCTATCTCAGATCTCCCGTAGGAGTTCACAGAACTTATGCTTATACAGAGGTATACTTATTTAGATCTCCCAAAGGACATATATATCGGACTTATACTGATACTTGTCTCGAACTTATAATTATTCAGATCTCCCAAAGGACATCTACTTGAACTGGTCGACCGACATTTCATCCGCATCCTCGTAGGAGTTGCCATGCTGCAGAGCTTAGACCTTTACTCGGCACCCATAGGTACCCCAAGCAGAACTTATACTTGTACTGTGATCTTATACTTGTACTAATGGAGCATATCCTTGTCTTACTTTAGGGATCTTATACTTGTATTACGAAGATTATTCTTGTATTTTATCTTATACGCTGGTATTAATAACTTATACTTCAGTTTTACGAACTTATCATTTGTGTGTTACGTAACTTATTTGTGTATTTCAGATCTTATACTTGTATTACGGAACTGTTTTTTTTTTTGTTTTTGGATAATTAAGATATTACGGAACTTATACTTGTCTTACATAACTTATACTTGTGTTACAAAGCTTATTCGTGTATTTTGGATCTTAGACTTGTATGACGGAGGATATTCTTGTACTTCGGATCTTATATGGAGCTTATTCTTATACAAAAGTACCAGAGGTACTCACGAGATTCATTATACCTGAGAAAATTCGTGAGGTACCATCGACTTATACTTATTTTACAAAACTTTTATACTTATTTTGTCGTGATACCTAAGAACTCAGGTACTGGCTGTAGATTTTACTTATACAAAAGTACCAGAGGAACCCGCAGCACGTATACGAGGTACCCGCAGTACACCCGTATCTCTACCATATTCATTTTTACCTTATTCTTTATTTAGAGTCTTATCATATAACCGTTAGATCGCTCAGACTTCGCAATATGGAATGAGCAGACACAAGCATAACAAGTACCCGGCTGCGCCGTATAGTACCGAGGTGTCGCACAAAGCGTGAGCACTACACCGATGTGGGAGTGTCGTCGCACTAATCGAGTACCGGTACGACAAAGCCGGGCACGGCCGAGACGAAGTCACACTAATCAGAGAGTACCGAAGTACTAATGTGAAGAAGCACGGTCAGAGAGTGCCGTCACATTAATCAAAGAGTACCGAAGTACTCTACGTGCCTGCCCACGTAATAGAGGTGCCATGTCATTCAATAACTGGCCTTAAGGCAGTCCTATAATTATATGAGTTCAATAACTTACTGTCTTATAATAGGGGCATTCTTAGCCACTTTATGTGTTCAGAATATATTTCCCTTCCATATTCAAAAGTTCATGTTTCATGTCTCAAGTTCTATATGGTGCTTCATATACTTGTACAATATGACCCCTATGTATTCACACCTCATTCATGTATTCTTGTTCCTTTATGAATCTACTTTACTTAGAAATTGGAATCATTCCAATTGAATCTTCCAAACTAAAGTTATGGCATTTTCATGCTAAATTAGTCAATTTACCGATTTTACACTCGGGACTGTTTGAAATACACATTTTCCAGTGTCTTGACTCCATATTTAACATTGGTTATTTGTACTCATTTAAAGCTAAGGTGCTAAGGGTTCTCCTCCAACTGGAATCACCCAAATCGGAGCACCGGAACTCAAGTTATGTCCTAAACAACCCGGACTATTCTATGTTAAAAAACTGAAACAGAAATTGGCTTGAACATAGCCCTACTTGAGTGAATTGGGCCAGAATCCGAATTCAAGGTACCTATTTCAGAATGTTTGATTCTCCTTGGAGTCTATTTTAACCAAAGAACTTGAATCACTCAAATCGGATCAGAGCAACTAAGGGCTAAAATACGAACGTCGGTCTAAAATGTGCAATAGGAGAGAAAGAATGGGTACCGGTATCATCATCATGATCGGCATCGATCCTCTAAAATTCCATAAATGGTGTTTTTCTTCCATTTGTCCATATATTTGCACCCAAACCAACCCAATACTCAATACTCATCTCAAAGCCACTCCAAATTCATCTTGAAATGGTGGTTTAGAACTTCATATTCATCTTGTAACCTCTATTTTACTCAAATCATCTTTCAATACTTATGTTTCTTCAAAAACCTTTCATGAATACTCCCAAACAACTCTAATATGGGTCATAACCCATACACAAACCAATCACAAAGATTTGTTAGGGTTTGTTCTAAACCCTAACTCAATTGCTTGAACTTAAACCATGAATCCAACCTCAAAGGAAGGATTCCATAAGAATTTATTCTAGGGTTAGGTTTCTTACAACCCACAACCCACAACCCACAAACATGTATCCATACAAATCTCCAAAGATCCATACCAAAAATCATAGAAATCAATACAAAAATTCCATAGATCCATACTAATATTCATGGTTCCATACTCAAGGTTAGTTTCCATACCTTTCTTGGCTCCCTCCCTTTCTTCTTCCTCTTCCCTTCTTCTTCGTCTTCACGGTTTTTCTCCCCAAATGAGACTAAATTTGTCTTAAATAAAAATATCTCCTTAGGCCATGTTTGGCTCTCAAACCCATTTTTAGGTTATTGCCATTTTATTTCATTTTAACTTAAATTCTCTCTTTTTTGCAAATCAATTTAGGCATAATTCTATTTTAACCCATACCCTTTTCATCTAGTATGACTTCTATGCCCCTTTAAGTAAATTACATATTTGTCTCAGGTCTTGTAAATTTCCAAGTCTTCTTGTTTCCATGTTTCGTGCATTTAAACCATCCAACATTCAAATTATGCTTTACAAATACTCCCAAACATGTCGAAACGACTAGTATATTTCAAGTGTTACAATTTCCAAGAAAGAGAAGTTTGCCAATTTAAGAAAAAAAATATTTATTTCTTACTTTTTATTTGTTTATCATTTGTATTTAGTATACTTCAATTTTTTTTTCTTTTATTTTGTATATTTCTTTAAGGTGCTAATGCATAATGATGGACAAAGAGATGAATGAACTCCTCTACACCCTCTCGAATCAATTTTCCTCTCGCACAACCCAAAGAGAATCAACATGGGAGGATATTGCCGCAATGCAAGCACAAACCTCTTTGACCCTATAAGCTTATAATTTTGAAGGGGTGAATTATTTCAACAATAATGCAGGTTACTTATCTCAACCGCACAACTATATGCCAGCTATTATCATTCAGGTTAGGGGACATACGACAATTTCTCCTATGGAAATCCAAGTATTCGAAGTTAAGAAATTTTAAGTTCCTATTATCGAGAACAATTCCAGCAACCATCGATGAGGAGCTATGTCGTGCCTTGAAGGAAGATATTAATAAGGATAAAGAAGCTCTAGAAACACGGTTGTTAATCATGAAAACCAAGATGGAAGCCAAAAGATAGTAGACATGGTCACCGATTCGATAAACCTTAGTAGATAAATGTGTGTTATCATGGAAAGAAAAACAATACAACCTGAGGAATTAGCAAACATTTTAGACGAACAATTTTCAAGGGAACTCCTGAGTGACTTAAAGAATAATGACATACAAAAGTGTGAAAGCATAACTTTGAGCCTTGAAGATAAACTTTCGAGCCCGACATTGGATGAAAACAAGGACATAATGGAATGTGACAAAATACCTTTTAACCTTGAGTGGGAATTTTAAGTCCTGCCATTGGTTGAGAAGAATGAGCTTGCCATTGAGGAATAGTCATCATTGAAAGAGATGCAAGTTGAAAAGAAACACATGGAGCATATAATTGAAAATGTTTTAGTTGGGGTTGAAGACTTCAATTTCCCCATTGATTCTTTGACTTTTGGAATGGAAGAGGACCAACAAGTTTCATTTATAGAAAAACCTTCCATGGCCACAAGTCAAGTGTGGATTGATGCCGAACATGGGTAAATGAACTTGCTTTTTGGTGAGGAAAAAATGAAGTTTGACCTGCATCAAAGCATACCACTAACGGATGAGGAAAGGAGGGCATGCATGAAGATTGAGAGCTCATTCTCAACCAATAAGGAACAAGCACCTATGATTCTTCAAGAGGACACACTTGAAGGATATAAATTTGAGGCCAACTCTTTCCCCACCAAAGAGTTGGCATTTTAGCTTACATCACACAATATGGAGGTGGAAAAGCTCATCCCATGCCCAATGAGGATGCAGAGGGAGTATTGGCCATGATGGATGTGACACCCCAAATCCTGGGGTTCCTATTTTTTATTTTTTTTGAAAACATTTGTGAACAGTGTTCATGAACAGTGCCTATGAACAGTGTCCATGAGCAGTGCTCAAGAACAACCAAGCCCTCATGTCTCGTGCGCTAGGCACCTATCGTGCTCGTTGCCACGCGTGTTGGGCTTTACTGACCTTCTTTAACACCCCCGAGTGTATGGGCGTGGCGGGCTACGTCGCGACATGGGTTTCTCTGTCCTTGACAGAAGCCGCTTTGAAGCTGGGCGAAGCTACAATTGCGACCTTGAAATAATCTCTGTGTTGACTAGAAATCCACGTCTTGACCCGATTCCTTATTGTGACATGAAAAGCTCTGTCGCAGGAAGTTCAAATCCTGCTTCTAAAGTATTACAACAAATCCTATCTCGACACAATTCTTTTCCCCGGGAGAAACTACGTAATGACCACGAGTTTCTATCACGTTTTATAGGGTTGGAAAATCTCTATCGCGATAGAGAAGGCCCCTGTCACGACCTAAACCACGCAGCTCACCTGGGAACATTGTTGCGACACAAAGATCCTTGTGTGACTCACATCGGCTTCATCACTCGCGCATTCCGATTGCGCACATGCCTGTTAATGCGCTAAGCGGGTTATCGCTTGCCTAAGAGATCATGTCATGGAGCAGAGAAGAAAACCCAATGTCACGACACGGGACGAGAAATAATCTATCCACCTGACGAGTTCTTTATCCACGACCTGAGAAACCCACAAAATAGAAGCGATAGTCTACCGCTTCTCAATTCACCGCGCTTCTGCTTTGTTGTAATTTCATGCTACTGCATTTATCAACATTTTGCAGACATTCTAAAATATGGGAAACCATTAACACTAAACTAAACAAGTTAAAAAATAAGTTTTTTTATTTTTTATTTATTAAAAAACTTCTCAATTTTATGTCCAAAATTTGAAATTGTATCTAGAAAATTACAAAAATATAGAACAAAGCCAAAATTGGCCTTCTTCTACTAAAATCTCATGAATCTTTACCTCTGAGTGTATGTCCAACACCTAAAAACTTTTTTTTCCCACGACAGGTGTTCGTTGGACCAAAAGACATATACAAATTTATGACACTATTACCAAAGGACTATTGTCTAATCCCCATCAATAATGCCATGAAACTTGTTAATTATATTTCTTTGCAATTATACTAATTGAAAATGGTTTTCCTTAAAATGGATAAATTTCTTCACATGGTTTTGATCCATGATTACTGCGAGTGCAGGTCGAACAAGTAATAAAGTGGATTTTAGTCCCGGATATCGATCCCACGAGAGATGCAGAATTTTCAATCAACTACCACGACTACTCCGAAGCTATACTATTTGAATTTATGATGGACAATTTGAATCAACTTTGAAAGCCTTAAAATAATGAAAACTAAAAAGAATTGAATTAATAACAAATGGAATTGAATAAAATAATGAAATGACAAATTTAGGCGAGCAGTTATGCATAAAGGGAACATTGAAAATAAAGCTATTGTGAAGAATCCAATTCCTATAGCTTGTCTTGTAATTTTTGCTTTACGAACCACGGATTTTTAAAAGCGAGTCGAAGGAATATGGTAGTGCGATCTCTCCAAACCCTTCACCGCCTTCATCATATCTCACCTCACCGTTTCTCTCGAAGACAAGGCCAGATAACTACCTTTATAATGTGGCCCGCTTGCTCGGCATTTTTCTTTTTCAATACTTCATACTCCACAACCCGGACTGTAAACCCGAGCTCCTAAATTATAGTCATCATTGCACGATTTTACACTATAAGCACTGGTTTCTCTTCCTCAAAATTAGAATGCCTAATTCTTTCCTCGACAGATCCTCGTAACACCTGGATCAATCTCACCATTCGAATCGAGAGAACTCGCATGTTTAAATTGATAAATCGCTCAACCTAGCCCTCGTTTCCAAGTGAAAAGAGGATTTATCAATTTAATCACAGAGCATTAAATCACAATAGAAGCAGGTTCGCATACCGTCCATGAATTTGCCATCACTCTCAAGAATGCCTTTCCCTGCGGTCACTTCCTGTAGGCCTCCCGAAATCGAGCTTCAGACAATCCATGCTAGGTAGCGACACTGATATTGGAATCAATTCCAAAAATAAACAAAACCAAAGAAGTAGATTTACAACCGAAGTTCAAAGATCGTGAATAAAATTTCTACAGAAAGATAATTTCGACAATAGAGTCATTTCTTCAATGGAAGTCGGGGTTTCTAAACCACCGATTACACCATACATTCGCTTACCATCAAGAAACCATCGTGAATTAGGAAACTGGTAGTCTGGAATCCAAAATTTCGTCTGAATTCAAACAAACTTACGCACGGAAGAAATATAACCGCATCTCGCCAAACTTTAACAAATAACGCTCGGGATCCAAAATTAAAACAAAAATACGAATCCAATCTAAAATAAAAACAAAGAAAGAAAATAAAATTAAATACGAGCTTCAAAGAACCCGCATCTCTTCAAGTCGCCAAGAGCCGCGCTGCCTTCGCAAAGAATTCACGATTTATAAGGTTCAAGTCGGGCCCTAATTTCGATGCACCTTTATTTCGACTTCCCGCCAATCCGTCTGTTGTTGATGTCGCTGGCATCAATTTTCGTCGCTGACCTCCGCTTGTCTCGCCTTTGGTCACATGTTTTTGTTTGGTCGTTACATGTCTGGGTGGAATCGATGTTCGACAATTGTCTTTGCCGCGACTCTTCTTTCAGAACCGATGTCGCGATACCATCGACGTCGCTAATCTTTACCTTCTTCAGATTTGATGTCGCGATAAATTTCAATGTTGTCATGACTTCAAGTCTTTGCATTACGTAGCTTAATAACCGTGTGTCACGCGAATTCCTCTTCCTGCACTAAATCGTCGCGGACCAATGATGTCGCGATTTCCGTAGTCGATGTCGCGACATCTTGATCTCGTCAGCAAACCGCCGAACGATGTCGCCAATTTCCTTCGCGTAGCCGACGCCGCGATACTCGATCTCTGGTCGCCGCACCTTCTTCGCAACCGGCGTCGTGACCATTCAATGATGTCGCGACCTTCTCTCTTTAGCCGATGATGCGACTTCGCTTTCCTTGCAAGCCGATGCGCGCGACGCTTCTCGATTCGTCCCCCACATCTCCTCCCCACGCAATTTCCTTCCACTAGCCATCATCATCAGCAATTCACATTCTCAGCCCTTTTTACCATTGCTAATCTCAAGTACGCTAGCTGTGAAGTATTCATTATTCCTACACATAAATCAGCCTTTTTAATAAAATAAATCGTAAAATGGACTCGAAAATACATGACTTTTAAGCTCATCAAACTTCCCAAACTTAAAATTTCATTGTCTCAAAGAAAATAAAGATTTTGCTTTGGTCTCAAAAACAAAAGACATTTATGTTTTGTAGTCAGAACCAATTTAATTGAAAACTAAAATTGTATCTATTTATCAGATATTTAGCTTCGTTCGCATAAAGGTTAGTTTCTTACTCAATCAGTGTACATAACTAAATTGCACTTTGCTTTATAAACAAGTATAGTCAATTCGATCCCCGAATAGCAGTTAGCTCCTTCCTCAATTTCTAAGAGTCGGCCAACCCTCGTAGAGGCTCTCTTCACGCTTTGATCCTTCATAGTCAAATTCCATACGCTGTTATTCATATTGATCTCCACTAATGTAGGTAAATTCCAACTCAAGATCACGTGTCCTTCGTGCTCAGAAGAATGTTAGTTTGGGTAATGGGTAGGATATGGAATTTTAGGTTAAGATTACCCAAACTCTTTCTTCTTTCTTACTTAACTGTCGCCTTTCCTTTCCTTGCAACTTTATCGATTTCCAAACTTCATCTCAGGGTATCTCCTTTGGAATTCTCATGTTTAAAATTGCTCTGCTCCAATTTCTCATTTGTATTTCTCATCATTGAACTTTCTCTCCGCCACTTTAGAAAAGTCTAATGTTCTGCCTTTTAGGCTTTCAACACTCTTAGCAAAACTCTCAAGCTAGTAACTCTATGCCCGCTTGGCATTAGTAAGTACTAGGTGCTGAAACACCCCAAGAACTTAATCGTCAAGAGAGTTGTGCCACAAGACAAACCTTCCTTCCTTAAGCTTTCTTTTCGTTGTTTCCTCCCTTTAGATCCGTCTCTTCACCCTTTTCTCGTATTTCTCCTTAGTTCTCCAAAATATACTCCCAAACTTTATTTCTTTCCTCTCTCAGTTTTGCACCGTATGTTCCCATCGAGGATTAGTTATAAAGGAGGGCTTGGGATTTCCAATTGCTTGTTTTGGAAGATAGGGACTATTTTGGCTCAAATTTAGAGCTTAGGGTGTATGCAAAAGCATATAAATAATGGTGGCTGTAAAGGCTCAAACCGGCCAAGGATAGTTTCGTATCATTTCTCGTTAGCTTGTATTACTCTAGGATTTCTGCCTTGATCAATAATCTAATAAGTTCTAGAACTCGTTAACTATGAATAACCTTAAGGATGTCCTTGACTCACTTCGCTTGATGAGGATTTATTTGATCCCAGTTCACCAAGTTCGCAATCGTTTATAATTCAAACCCAAAATATGTTTCATTCCTTCATTTCAGATAACTTTCCTTTAATCTGGACTTATCAACTAAATTCAAATCAATTATGCACTTGTGTTTCAATTCAATTATGTGCCAATTAGCCCTTATTTTTCTCAATTAGTTGTGTTTCAGCCATATTCTAATCAATTAGCTAATGATATGTCATCATTTTCTTATTATCAGCTAATTCTAATCATATTCTTCTTAACAATTAAAGCAAAAGTAAACACACAATTTGACTTCAAACAACACAACATCAAACAAATTTCTTATTTTATTCATGAGATTGTGAAAAGTTGAGAATCAATGTGTTTGGAATGAGGAAGAGATGGATGAGTCAATTGGTGCTGCTTTTTTTCTTTTCGATGGGCAGCAAAGATGTTCGAGGATCTAGACATCAAGGGCTGCTGTGCTTGGGTTGAACTCGTGGGAATTTCATTGGCCCTCTTCTTCAGCCTGGCACTGCTTTCTCCATTTGTTCCCTTCAAGAATCACCATCGGTGAGATCAACTTTTTTATTCAAATCATCTCTTCGCTTTGACCAAGTTTGCCCTATTGTATTCTCCATTTCAGTCATTACCTCTAAAAATTTGGATAAATTGTTGTTAATCAAATCCAAGTTTTCCAGCCAATTTTTTCTTCTATAGGCATCATTGTCATCAAGCACTTTATCTCTATCTATCATCTTCTTTCAAGTCCCTAATACGACATATAAAGGAATTAACCCTCGATATGCCCGCTCGTCTCGCTTCGCTCGCATCCCTTCTTTGATAAGCCTGTGATGAGAGTCTTGACTAAGTACTGATTATCAGAGAATGATTCATGGTTAAGTCGCAGCCTTTTCAAAAGATCTTGGTCTCTTCCTCCATTTCAAATTTTCTTCTTGATGCTCTGTGATATTTTTTAAGTCGCTCCTCCTTTCTCGCTCAACTCCTCTTCCCATTTATGCTCTTTCTCTTCAACTCCGCTCTACACATTTCGTTGTTCCGCCCTCTTCCCACCGGTTGATCTTTTTCTTTCAATTCACCATACACATCTTCTCCGAATTCTATGTTGAATGCTCCATTTCTCTTCTCTTTCTTCCATACTTTTCTCGCATATAAAATGAAAGCATCTCCATTGCCTGGGTTATCTCTCGGGCTCCTCTAGAGCTTTCCCGGTTCTCCGAATTCTCTATTTATCGGGGGAGAGCTGGCCAAGCGGTGAAATCTATAGGACTTCTTTCCATCCGCTTCCATGTCCTCTCGCAAAACAGAGTTCGTCGTGCTTCGGATTTTGCTCTTCTCGGGTCTTCAACCCGAAGAGTTTCCTTCTTTTCTGTATTCTCTTCATTTCCGCAATTTGTTCGTTTCCACTATGACTCTCTTTTCTTCAATTTTCTTGGCCCCTTTCTTATCACAAATAAAGGTTAATGGTGAAGCACAAGAATTCTTCTTCGTCTAATCCTTTCACACCACTTTTATACATAACCCTCCAAGTATGGTCACGCTGAATCAGGCCTCTTTGTTTCTTCATGATATTTCATTATGGAGTTTTCACAATAGCCCAGAAGATTCATTTTATAAATTTCTTCAGATGGCATAGAGTCCTGACCGCTTTTCGTTTCTTACTGCGCATGCTTATAGAACTCGTAATCGGCTGTAAAATAAACCATACCTCATTTCTTCCGCCGATCCCTATTGATAATCTTTTTCTCTCCTTGACCTTTCCCTCATTTCACCTTGCCATCTATCAGCCTCCTGGCTATATTTTCACTAGCTTTCACATCTTCTCGTACTTTGATCCATGCTTTCACCCTCCATTCCGCATATCGCATTTATAGTCCTACCCATATGGAACCAAACCCCTCCACGAAAACATAGTTCTCCTTCGCCAACAAGGTTTGAGCAAAATTCCTTCACAACCGCCGCATAACCCGTTTTTTTTGATGTTCGCGGTATAATCTTTCCCACTCTCTTTGGCTTCATCAACTCTTCGAATCCGGGGAGACGAGATGACTAACCCCCTTCTCCTATAAACTTTCCCGCATAGTGTTTCTTCCATACGGAGTAAGCTTTGGAAATGAAGTCATCCTCCTCCCCTTCTTATCGGGCTTCCTTTCCTTTCTCCTCCGCCGCCTTGCAACCTGTCAACTTCAAAGATCTTGCAGACTACCGCTCTCCACCGCAGGTTCCGTATGAACCTCCCTTTGAGTCGAGCATGCTCCTCCATTATTTCACTCGATTTGGATGAGGATCAGAGGTTCGGCCATTAGGAGAAATTGAAAGGTCAGGAAGAAGTTCGACTAGGTTTGTGAGATTTGAAAATCGTGGAATACGCGAAGGTGAAAAGTTGAATTTGCTTCAAGGAAAATGACACAAGGAGCTTCAACGCTTATAATTCAATTATGATTGTGGGCTATTTATTATTTCATTTATTTGCGCTTGTCGCGACTTCAATTTTTGCCATATCGTGTGTCGTCATTAAATTTAGGGCAAATTAAAAAATCGCTCTAATCGTAAACTCTTTCTTCGATGTCGCCAAGTCAGGACATCAAGCCGCCCATGACATTATTAAGTTGTCGCGAATTTCACCACTCTTCAAGGACTTGCTCTTGTCACACTCCAAATGTTCGTCATGATTCTTCTATTTCGTCGACATACCCTTTTGGTCGCGACTTCATTCTTGTTCTTCCTCCAAAGATCGACCGAAATACGACATCAACTCGTCATGATTTCGCTTTGTCACATAAAGTTTTGTCACGACCTAGTCTACAATTGCCTCAAATTTAATGAACAGACAACTTTTCACTATTTATCAATTCGCAAATTCTCAACATTCAATTAAATCATTCGCATACAGCAATTCAAACATATATTCTATTAAATTTTAACAGAATTTATGTAGGGAGGAACACACTCCCCTTTTTCAAGTCGCTCTTCCGTGAATTGGCCGAGTTATACCTGAGTTCTGCTCCTTCTCGTCGAGCCATTTGCATAAGCACTCGCAAAATTTCCGTGAAGGATTTAATTAAACAAAATTAACTTTCAAGTACTAAATAATCATTATAAGAAATAAAGAAAACAAATGAAGGTGAATTCCTAAAAATCAAAGTTCAAAATCGAACCGAACCCTAGCGGGTCAGCTCCCATCACCGCCGCTTTGAGTCCTTAGTCGACTTACCGCTCGATTCTCTCTCTCTTAATGAACCGGCCTGAGCTCTTCCTTTCTTTCCTCCCCCCGTTTGATAATGCCTTCAGCCTTTTGTCCATTGACTTTAAATTCTTCCTCAAAGATCGGGCCTTTTAATGTTACTGCTCCAAATGTAGTGCTTCGACACTACCGTATGGTCCATAATTCCATTCGATTTTAACTTCCCTCGAAATAACTTCAACTGAGTTAAAAGAAGAACATGTTCCCTCCCGTTCGAACTCCTTTCTCCTCAATCCTCCGATCATGCCATTTTTGTTTCCTTGTCCTCGATATTTCTAAAGATCACGAGGCTTCATTTCTCGCTCTTCCAGCTCATCTCACTGAGCAAATTTCCTCTTCTTTGCGCTTTAAAATCAAAGTTCAGCGCTTCGATGGCCCAAATAGCTTTGTATCATTCCAGTTCTAGAGGTAGATGACATGGTTTGCCAAAGACAATTTCGTATTGTGGACATTCCACCGGGAGTTTCAATGCAAATTTCGTAAGCCCAAAGCGCATCATCAAGCTCGAAGACTAATCCTTCGTCAACTTACAAATTTTTTTCCAAGATTCTTTTAATCTCCCCGCTGAAATTTCTCGTCGTCCATTGGTCCGGGATGATAAGCTAGACTCCTTATATGCTTGATCCCATACCGCCATGAGTTTTGCAAATATTTTGTTTGCAAAATGGCTTCCCCATCACTAATGATAGTCTCGGTGTTCCACCCAAATCGCTTCAAAATATTCTTTTCAGAAGAAACCACAACCCGTATTAGCATCATTCCTGACAAGCCACCGGTCTCCACCCATTTGAAACATAATCCATCACAAGAATACATATTGTGTTTCCAAATGATGGTGGAATGGGTCCCATAAAATCTATTCCTATACATCAAAAATTTTAAATAACCATTATACTCTTGGGGGCATTTCATTTCTCACACTGATATTTCAATTTTTCGGCATATATCACACAATTTGATCATTCAAGACAATCTCCGAAGATAATGGCCAACAAATCCAGATTGAGTATCTTGTGAGTCGCTCTTTCTCCGTAAAAATGCCCCTGCTATGGTATATGCAGTATCTTATTCAAGATTTTATATCGTTCAATCTCTAGTACATCTTCGATAATCATGTCGCACTTTTTAAATAGCAAAGGGTCATCCTGCATGTAGTACCTCACTGTCAAATTTGGCTTTCTTTATGTCAGAATGTAATTCCTTAGGAACTACTCCATAAGCTAGTAATTCACAATATCAAAGATACCATGGAAGTTGAAATGACACCTTTAACAATTGTTCATCCGGGGAAGTTCCCTCAGCACTCCCGCCTCCTTTTCATTGCTTCATTCTTTTTCTACTCCGACAAGTGATCACTATCATCACATCATCACACCCCTTTATCTTTAATTTCCATATCGAACTCTTGCGCAGGGCAAAGACTCCACCTTATCGCCCTGTTTAGCTTCCTTTTTGACATCGATATTTGATGGTCGCGTCTCAGGTGAACTACAACATGGGATCCCCAAATGTATGGTCTCGAATTTATCATGTTTAACACTATGGCTAGCATCCTTTCGGGCCAGGAATAGTTTTCAGGCTTCACAAGGTTCTCTTAGCATAAGATACGGCTCGAATATTTTCTTTCGTTTCAATACAAATTCCCATTGCGAATCACCTGCATCACATTATTTCAATCCTCGATCCCATTCTCGTGCAAATGGCTGATAGGTGCTTGAACTAATCATCTTGATTTCTTCAAAGGTACCTCAGGAATCATCAAATTAAACTTCAGGTCCTTCTCCAAGACCGCATAGCTGGTCCTGGCTATCTTTGAGAAGTCTGATGAATCTCCTATAAAATCTAGCATGCCCAAGAAACTCCTTATCCCCATCGTCAAGGGGAGTGGGCGGCTTTGATACGGGAAATTTTGATCGTCCACTTCTGTACTCGCAGCAGAAATTTTATGACCAAGAACAATACCTTCCGCTACTCATGAAATGACATTTTTCCCAATTTGCCAGTCGTTTGTCCTCGTGATCTTGAAGTACTGCTTTCCAAGTTGTTCGTACATTGTTCAAAACTAGACCTATTCACTCCAGAAGTCATCCATTAAAATTTCCTAATTTCAACTAAACTGAACATCGACATCATCACGAAAGTAGCAGGAGTATCGCACAACCCAAATGACATCCTTCAAGGAAAAGGTACCATAGGCATGTGAATGTGGTCTTTTCGTCCTCAGTGCAATTACACCGTTTGCACTCGAATACCCATTCCAAGAAACAAAATGAGGGGCGTCCCCGCTAACTGGCCCAACATCCGATCAATGAAGGGTAAAGGGAAATGATCTTTTCCCGGGTCACGTGTTCGCCTTCCCGTAATCAATGGCTACTTCCATCCTCGTCACCGTTTCATTGGAATTAATTCATTTCTTTCTATTGCGATCACAGAATCCACCTTCTTCGAACTACATGGACTGGCTAACCTAAGGACTGCCTAAATTGCATAGATAAAACCAACATTTAACCATTCAGCACTTCCTTCCCCGACTCATTTCTTCACATCGGATTCACTTTCGATGTTCAACAACTTGGTTTTTGTATTTCTTCCAACTAGATTAGGCATGCATATTGATTTGACCGATACCTTTAACTCTTCAATAGACAAATCTATAGACTCCTTATGATTCCTTAAAATTTCCAGCAACTTCTATTCCTCAAAGATCACCTAGCCCAGCGTAAATTACACTGCTTACTTTTCGCGCCTGTGTAAGCATACTTTAAATGACTCGCAACTCCTTTAAACTAGCCCTTCCTCATCGGGTTTCTTTTGATGAAATTCCTTTTCTTCATTTTTGTCTCCTTTTTTCATCCCATTTTGTTCAAGACTCATCACTTTTTCAGTAGAATGTAAACTGATGTGCAAAAAATCTTAATCAAAGCCTTCAAGATACTAGAAATTCATCTCTTCTTCATCATCAAAGTCAATACTAATCATAGTAAAACTAGAATTGCTGATATATACATCTTCTATTGACTTGATATCTTCCCTTTCTATGTCTAAATTCCTCAAACTTCCGACAAATTGAAGTCACCGCTCTTCTCCAACTCGAGTGAGAATTCCTTCCAAGATATCGACAGTCAGTCCAGCTTGCAAGGAATGGCCTTTCCCAAAGAGTTAGAGTGACTTGTGAATCTTTCTTCCATATCCAAGATGGCTGTGCTCAACCTGAAAATAAACTTTCCCACCTTTACCAAAGACATCTTCTATGATTCCTTCAAAGCCTTGCTGTGGTTCTATCTCGCCATTCGGCAACACTTCGGGAGTAAGCTCCCCAAACTTAACTTCTCGCAATGTATCATGGTACACCGATACTGCACTCGAAAGTAATGAGAGCTTTCTGAAACTCAAACTCTCCAACGGTGCGCAGACGGTGAAGCTCCCTCGGATCCTTCATCTTTTCTTCGTAAGTCTCTTGATCACAAAGATCGCAAGTTGCGCTAAGTTCACAAATTCCTTCTGCATCTTTTGCTCAAGATGTCTTTCAAAATCTTGCATAAAGTGGCATCCTAGGTCACCACTGGGTGAAAGGCATACTGGATCTCCAAATTTCGAAAGCCAAAAATCTTGCAAACTGCTCTCCTCCATCTTCATTTCTACAACCTCTGTGGAAATGGACTCAGCAGCATTGCCTTCGGTTTTCTTCTTGCTTCCTTCTTCTCCCGACGCTTGTTCCTTCTTTCTTTCCTTCAAGAGCCAAAGATTGTCCTGGCTCATCTCCCCTTGTTGCTTTCATCTTTTTCTATCTTTTCCTCTAAGTTTTTCCCACTTCAGCCGCATTGAGCCACGCCTTGCATTCCTCCTTCTCGTGTCACCGGGAAAGACATCTTCATCCGTTCGCAGTTTAGCCAGCTGCCCTATTTGTGTCTCCGTGTTCCTTGATGAGGCATTGCATTTCCTGAAAATTTTGAGAATTGGTATTCGAGGCTTCCACTTCGCAAACTGCTCATGGAGGTTTAAATACTTCTCTTTGCTGTCTCCTATGAATTGCAAGATTTGATATTCTAATGGTTGAGCCTCCTCTAACTCGTACTGCTTCTATTTTCACCTCCTTGCCGTCGTCGCAGGAACCTCGTGGTTGCCGATATCTCCGCGAGGATTCTCGTCCATGCCTCAGCCTCATGTAGGCCCCTCTACCACATGGTGAAAAAATTGTCATGGTTCCTCAAATAATGATGATAAGCAGTCGACAAAGTTAGGATTTTGTTCAAGTGATAGCTTCATGGCTCCCCAAGTACTTAACCTCCTCAAAGATCATATAAAACGCTTCAATGTAGCTGATCAACACTTCCTCTCAATAGTTCCCTTCGATCGCCTCCTATTTCATGAGCAAGCAGCATCTTCCTCTCTTGTCATTCATCCTATGCATGATGGCATCTAACTTTGCCTCCATGGTCGCATCTTGTTCAGCCCACACTCCTCTTCCTCTGCCAATTACTCTGGAAAACTCTGATGGAGCTTTCATATCGCATTTTTTAACCAGTCCTCAATCGGATCTCTCGTCTCTTCAAGATTTCACGCTTGAATGCTCCACAAGATGAAGCATCAATACTGCCCTTAGATGTACTTATCTGCATGATACACTGGTGTCCATCTCGTGTCTTTAGATCATTCCATGCATTGGGCATCTTTTCAGTAACCTTTGAATTTCTCCCATGCTACATAAAGGCTTTCATCTTCCCCTTTCTGGAACACAATTATCTCTTCCTTCTCTTTGAGGTGAGCGCAGGGGGAAAATCTACCCAAGTAGTTTCTACAAGATCTCCGGTATCAACAGAACCATATGGTAGAGATTCATACCATGTGGTTGTTGTATCTCTTTGAGAAAATGTGAATAAATGCAATTTTATGACCTCTGGTCTCACCCCATTCAACTTCACTGTGGTTTGCCATCCCGGAGAAACCTTCCTAAGTGCTCATTCTGTGTCTTCTGCGGGATGATCAAAGAACTCTGTTGGTTGTCAACCATCAGACCGTGTTACTTCAGCTCAAAGTTATTTGCATCAACTGTAGGGCCAGTTCGATTGCGTATATCTATCCTGACATAGGTCCCAAAGTCCCCATTGTATCGTTGATCGGTGTCTTCCCGTCATTGCTCTTTGTCCTTCATCCGTCTTCATTTCTTCATCCGCCCATAGCCGAGTTTTTCGCCTTTCATTTTTCTCTCAAGCTTCCGAAGTGTTCTAATTCGCATCTACTGAATCATATCGTTGTTCTCGTTTCCTATGCATTAAAGTTTTCTCAAATAAAAACATACCATTAATAGGATTAGTCAAGCCAACAAATATTTTCAATATGGCTTGTTAAAGGTTAGTGGCTAAAATAAACCTGCTTTTGAAAACTATTTTGTTCTTTTTCTTGAATGTCCAAATTAGTATTTCCTTCTTTCGTCTCGAATATCGATCTACTGTAAATTCTTTCGATCACCCGCAACGGCGCCTTTAAAACTTGTTCGTTGGACCAAAGACATATAGCTAAATTTATTAATTATTACCAAATGACTATTGTCTAATCCTATAATAATGCCATGAAACTTGTTAATTATACTTTTGCAATTTACATCGATTAAAAATGGTTTTTAAGACTGATAAATTTCTTTTGGTTTTGATCCATGATTCTCGCAAGTGCACAAAATGAATAAGTAATAAAAGTGGATTTTTAGTCCAGAGACGATCCCACAGAGATTCCAAGAATTTTCAATCAACTACCCCGACTACTCAAGCTCTATACTATTCGACTATGACGGACAATTTGAATCAAATTTTCAAAGCCTTAAAATAATGAAACTAAAAAGAATTGAATTAATAACAAATGAATTGAATATCGAATAATGAAATGACAAATTTAGACTGAATCGCTTATCTATAAAGGGAACATTGAAAAATAAAGCTATTATGAAGAATCAATTCCTACAATGGTATTAATTTTTTGCCTCAACCGCAGATTTTAAACGAGTCCAAGGAATATGGTAGTGCAAATTGATCTCTCCAACCCTAACTGCTCATCATTCACCTTCACTGCTTTCCTCTCAAGACAAGTAGCTGATAACTACCTTTATCCAGTCGCCTATTCTCAGTATTTTTCTTTTTCAATACTATACCCAATAAACTCCGGACTGTGAACCCGAGCTCCTAAATTATACCACGACAAATTTACACTATACTGGTTTCTTCTCAAAATTAGAATCACTTTCATTCTTTCCTTGATTAGATCCTTGCTAACACTGGATCAATTCACCATTCGAATCGAGGTTAACTTTCCGGCATGTTTAAATTGATAACCGCTCCAACTCATTCTCGCCTCCAAGTGAAAAGAGGATTTATCACCGAATCACGTAGCACATTAAATCACAATGTTAGGTCGATACCGTCTACCGACCGTTGCTCATCACCTCCTAATGCCTTCCCGTGTCACGAGGCCTCTCGAAAAATCGTAGCTTGAGACAATCCGCTTATGGTAGGCGACACGATATTGGAATCAATTCCACAAAAATAAACAAAACCAAAGAAGTAGATTTACAAACTCGTTCATCACCGAACAAAATTCCGCAGAAAGATACCGGCTAACAGTCATTTCAATGGAAGTCGGGTTTCTAAACCATCGATTACACCATACATTGGCTTTCCTGGAACAAGAAACCATCAGATTAGGAAACCGGTAAATAAATCCAAAATTGGTCTGAATTCAAACAACCAGATAAGAATTTGAAGAAATATAAATCAGATTCAACTAAAATCTTAACAACTAACGCTCGTATCCAAAATTAAAACAAAAAGGAACTAATCTAAAATAAAACGAAGAAAGAAAAGAAAATTAAAATATAGAGCCTTCAAAGAACCCGCATCTCTTTCTGTCGCCAAGAGCCGCTCCTTCCAATAGGCAAATACATTTATAGGGTTCCAAGTCAGCCCTAATTCTCATGCACCTCGACTCCCGCTTAACTGCCTAGTCGTTTTTGACGTGGTGACACTTTGTCGCGACCGTCTTCACTGGTCGCGTAGTCTTTGTTCGTCGCATTACTGCCTTAATGGAACTTATGTCAATGATAGCCATCTTGTCAATTCTTCTTTGGAACCGTATGTCGCGATAGTTTCATCGACGCTCATACCTTACCTCTTTGTATCATTTGATGTCGCGACACCAATGTCAAGCCGCGACCTTCCGGGTCTTTGTACGGATGTCGCGAACTTGATGATGTGACCTCGCGTTTCCTTTATACATTGTCGCGTACGTTTAAGTGATGTCGCGACCTCGAATCTTTTCTTATTGATGTCGCGTGACGGGTGTTATCGCGACCTTCAGCTCTTACATTTAGCCATGACCGTTGAATGATGTCCGAACTTCGCTACGTAGTTCATCTCGCGGCAGCTTGATCTTATCGCGACCTTCTTTTCGATTGGCGATGGCGACCATTTGAATGATGTCGTGCCCCGCCTCTCTTTAGGCGATGATGTCGCGACCTTCATTTCCTTAATGATATCGCGTGCCGGTCGTGTTGATATCGCGGCTGCGTCAGATCTCGCGATATAAATGTTGTCGGTGTTTTATCTTGCAGCCATGACTTCTTTTTGGTGTCGCGACCTCGTTATACCTTGTATTGGGTTTAGATTACGTAGCGACCTGAATGATGTCGTGACATCATGTCTTCTTCTTCGTCGATTCACGGTTGCTTGACTTTGAGTTTCTTTCACGCCCATTTCGTTTTGTCTTGATTGCAACCGTTTGCTATTTGGAGCTTTGTGGTCGCGACCTTAATATGTATTCGATTCTTTGTAAGGCTTCACGACATCAAATCCTTTATCCTTTTACCTCTCCTGCTTCTTGATTTCCTTGACCCGATTACATCGATCTTTTGCTTTCGGCCACATTCTTCTCCTTTTCTTTACTTGATTTGCTTTCTTTTGGGTCCACTGTTTATGGCGGTTTGGTGAAAGTATTCCATATTCCTGACCACACTCATCTGACCTTTTTTAGAATAAAATAAATCGAGTAAAATGGACTGAAAAATAGATGACTTTTAAGCTTCATCCAACGAGTGAGCAATGCTAGTAGAAAAATCTCACTGAGTACTTCCCTTTAAGTGCATACGATACCATGTTCATACATCCGCACACATTCAAGTAAAGATATGCATATTTATACATGAATGTCTATATGCCATGCCCCATGTCTCGAGTCCTCATCGACTCCCTCACACATGGAATTACCATGTATGAAATCTATTTTTCAAAATAAAAGATTTTTGTTTTTGAAACTCTTTGGACATTCTTCGAAAATCAAATATATATTGGACAACCCTCCGAAATATAGTTTAATGGACATGCTCCCGAAAGTATTGTTAGACCGACCCTCGATACTCTAGTTAGTGGACAAACTCAATATTATTAAACCTGACCCTTACGATAAATACCTTGTTGAAGCCATTTCATCTGATCACACACAGATTCACGCGTTATAAAGACACGTCACGATGCTTTAGCCACTTCATGAAGTCTCTAATTACATGCATACAAAGAGGCCCATGGAATATTTAAAATCATGCTTCATCTGAAGCATCATGACGACCATCTACTTGCATGTAATTTCTACCCGTACATAATTCTTATTTCAAACACACACATATCGACATGTTATTCGTGGCTTGATCAACGCTGCGACTGGATTTCGTTCGGCCAACATAAAAACATAACCTATTTTCCAATAAGTGGAAGCTACTTCTGGCCTATATTTTGCAGCACATACGAACTTCTCATTTAGTCCATATTTTCAGTGGCTCTCTTGCTATTCGAAGCGTATTTGCAGACACATAAGAAGAACGAGCCGGTCGCCAGTGCAGCGATTGATGTTGTTTTTGAACATTGCCAGCTGGGCGCTATAGCTCATAGCCCTTTGAATGGCTCTTAAACGAGGGCCAACCATGGTAGGAGAAGACCCACATCTATTGGGCTGTGAGACCGGCCCAGCACACTAGACGTGTCTGCACCACTCCTCATTCCTCCCCTTTCTTTTCCTTTCTCTCTATCTTTTCTTTTTCTCCCTTTTTCTTCTTCTTTCTCTCTTCCATTTTATTTTCTCTCCTCTCCCTCTTTCCTTTTCTCTCCTATTCCACCGAATTGATTTGGTCTTGGTGGAGAATTCCCTCTCCAACATTTTGACACCTAGCATCTGTTCCATACCAAGTGCCACCCATGCCCACTTGTCCACCACTATCCTCCCATGCATGACAAGAGCGTGACACTCGGCTTCCCATGTGCCAAGCGTCCTCTCCTCTAGTGCCACATGGCACCACACCCTCATGCGAGTGTCCTTTGTAGTTTGCCCATTCGTCTCTCAAAATATGGTATTTGTTTTAGAAGTGTGAAGTCGTATGTACTAGATTTCATGAGACAGAGATTTATAGTGTGATTCGTATCGTCATTAGAGATCTAGAGAATTTTCCAAACTTATAGTCTATACTGTAACGGTAACCTATGGAACACATTGCAGGGTTATCCTGATGGATGAAGGGCAGAAAACAAATCTCTCGAGCTTCCTGTGGGTTTAGCTGGGCTAAAAATGGAGCAGCTTCTTAGGAGGGAACCCAAGAAAAAAATAAGGATTTCTATTCATTTCCTATTTTAGTTCGGTTTTAGTTATTTTAGTATGTTTTTCATGTTGACTTTATTTTTAGTGTTTCTTTGGTTTTTGTTTATGTTTTTCATGACATTGAAGTTGATTCATATTGAGAAATTTTCATCAAGACCAACCTCAACCCGAGCCCAATGATCGCATACTTCATATTTCTTATATTCAGGACAATGCATACTTTAATTTTAGGGGTATTGGGGAGTGTCCATTTGTTTCTAAATTTTCCAACTTCTATTATCCTTCTTTAAGTTTCTTGTGTGTTTTAGTTGCTCTTATATCTTTTCAGTTTTTAGGTTAATTTTTTCATATTTAGTTTGTGTTTGTGTTTGGTTGAGCTTGTTTTAAGATTAATTGTGATGCCTATGATGAATATTGATTGAATTTTCTCTCACATGAAGAAAATGAGATATGGATGAACTTAAAGCATAATGGTTTTACCTTATAGTTTACCATTTAGATAAATGTTCTTAGCATCTTTGGCACAAGTCATTTACCCTTTTGGTCAATTTTGCTTGGTTTAGAGAATAATTAGCTTCTCATTTCATATCTCGGTCTCTTTATACTCTAGAACTTGTTCAATTATCACTTGAGGTGAAATCCTAGGCAACACTAAAATTAGGAAATGATATAGGCCATCCTTGGATAGGTTAAGCCTTTCTAGCTAACTTTTTTGTGCGTATATCCATAGTCACCAAAGCCATATTAGCCATTTCATTTCGAGAAAACCAAGAACGAGCCCCTTGTCCCTTTTTTGTTGAATACCTATCAGTCAAAGCCCTTATTTGCCCATGTTGATTTTAATGTTAGATCTTGTGAATACATGTAGTGTGAATTAGGAGTTTGGTTGAAGTGGGTGTACTTTGAATGGAAATAAAGGGAGGTTTGTGATTCGTGCCACAATAGGTGTTTCGGAATCAACAAAATTTATATCCTAAATTCCTCCTCTGCATCGTAGCAGCTACTCTGATGCAGTGGTCCCAGGTCGAACTCAGGGTTGGGTTTTCTTTGTACAAATGACTTACAGTGAAGGCCAAAATGGTGAATTTGGTTTGGATGTTTGGGTTTGGGTTTGGTAAAAACAATGAGGGGTATTGTTTGGGAAACTGAAATTTAAATAAAATAAAATGTAAAAGAAGTATCCTTGAAATTAATCGAGCTCTTTGGTTGGGTTAAAGATCACGGAGGGTTCTTGGGTTCATTTTGTAAAACTGACCTTATTTAATGTTATAATGGTAGTTGTTGGTGATTAAGAGGTCTGATGATAGAAGCGGGTAGATTAAATTTAGAACGCTCGGATGTCATTTGGCATAAAGTGAAATATTTGAAATTTTCATACAGGATGCCACCAATGAATAGTAATTCTTCTTATTATATATCCGGATGGAGGGGTTTGCAGAGTAATTTTTAAGAAATTTCAATTCCGATGACTTTGAACTGATATTTAGAAGAGAATTGGAGATTTAAATGAATAGTGATTTTCAGACTAAAAGTCGGAGCCTGCGATGAAATTTTTCGGAAAATGGGCAGAAAATACGAAAATGTCCCGAATTAATCATTGCGTCTAACGAAACTGAAACGGAGTGAAATGGAGTCTGTTTGGATAGTTTTGAGCGATCGAGCGTGGTCGGATAATGTCTGTATTGTCGGGATTTAGATTTTAACGATTTTAAATCAGGGTTCGGTGATTTGAGGCACGGAATCCGCGTGAAGGATTGTTAGAATATTTCGTAATTGAGTGGAAGTTTAGATGATCATAGAATATTTTTTGACGTTTAATCGGTATAAAAGCTACTATAAGGCGAAAATGAATAAAATATGATAAAAGGGAGATATTTTCTTAATGGCTAAGTTATGATTAAAATAATATGTTAGTGGATTAGACTCATGAGAATGGACCAATGATATTCTTGGGCTAAAGTGCAATTTTGGCAAGTTGTGTGGGTCAAAATCTAAATTCGAAGATTAAATTTACTTTCAAGAGGAGAGCTCGGCCGTACCCATGAGAGAAGAGAGAGAAGCGAGAAGAAAGAAAGGAAAGAAAAGAGAAGGAAAACGTGTTGGCGAGGTGGGTAGTGAGATGTGATTTTCATACTCCTTGAACTCTTCAAGTGATCTCCAGTGGTATCGAAAGAGAAGCCAAGGAAAACCCGATAAACAAGTAAGTTCCATTGGTGGGGAAAGTTGGATTTTGATGTTTTTCATGCCTAATGCCTTGATTTTCTTGTATGTATGTTAAATTAGTGGTATTTAAGGTTGAATGATGATGATTTTGATATAAATTGAGAAAGAAATGGATTAGGTTAGGTTTTGAAAAATAAAGTGAGTGATTTGTGAGGGTTTGATAGTGAATTTTGTGTGATATGTTGAAATTGGTTAGGGATTAGTGAAGTGAGGTATAAGGCATTAGATTGGAGTGATTCTGATGAAAGAAAATGGAAAAACAAATTGAATGTGGCTTTGTGCATGTTCGGCAAAATGGAAATAAGAGGGTCGGGGTGGATTGGTAATTTCCATGTGTTTTAAGGTGAATATTAACTGCGAAATGCATTGGAATTGGTTAGAAAAAGAAAAGGATTTGAATTGAGGGCGTTAAGGTCATTTAAAGTGAAGGAATTATTTTGGTCATTTCCTTAGTTCTGTATTTTTCTTAAGTGTGGTTAAATGGGATTAAAGTGAATGTGATGTGGTTGGGTGAAAATGAATGTGTATGGTGGATTAAAATGGAAGTTATGCTTAATGTTTAATTGTGATTTTTCTTGAAAAAGGTGAAAAGGACTATCCGATGGGAAACGGAAATTCGACGGGAAGCAAGCGGGATTAAGTGGTGACCAGTGAGTGTAAGCGTGTTTGAAAATTGAGTTTTAAAGTGAGAGCGATTTTTAATGTTAAAAATGAGAAAAGTTTAATGTAGCATTTTATATATGTATATTAATAATAATGTAGTAAATGTTATATGTTATTAGTATATATATATATATATATATATATATATATATATATATATATATATATATATGTTTATCTTGCCTAAATATATGTATTTATATTAAATTATATATGTATGCATATGTTAAGGCATTATGGAAGTGTAAAAATGTGTAAAGGATGCATATGTATATTTGCGTATATATGTGTTTTAATGATAAAGTAAAGGATTTAAATGGATTTATAAATGTATTTTGAATACATGTTTTGCTAATGTACCTAACCTCTATAGTATTATGGCGATGTCGGTGAGGTACCTTAAGCGTGTAAGGATATAGAGGGAAAAGTTATAGGTTGCTAACAGAGGGAGGGAAATAGATTTTTATGTTAATATCCTTACACGTGATAAGGTGTTATGACTGGAACCCCATGTATGACGTGAGTTTCTTTGCAGCGTAGTGGTTATGACTGGATTGAGGCTTTGTCCCTCACGAGTCGATAACCAAAAAATTGTTCGGTGTGATGTTTACCCCTGGGTTCCATTACAAAGAAAGTTTAAACATAAATTGATTTTTTAATTGCGCAGTATTTATTACTTTGATATATATCTGCAGTCATGTCTTAATGAAAATGTACCTCATTGAGCTCCTTTGCTCACCTTTTACGTATATTTCAAAAACATTTCCAAGACCAGAACGGTCTTGTGGGTGAAGGCATCCCCCTGTAGCAATTGAGTCGAGCCATCGAGAGCGGCACATTAATTGCATTGTATATATATTTTGCTGTTGTATATATTGTTGAATGTTGTGTCGTAATATATATGTATATATGTATATATTTTGAATTCGTGACTGATCCTCAGTGGATGAAGTGCGTGGCGATCGGCAAGTCGGCTCAAGCCCAAATCTTTTATAAAGCTGTGCATGGAATTGAAGAAGTTTTGAATGTTTTGTGATTGAGTGGATAAATGTATATGTGTATATATATTGTGCTTGATTGAGTTGTGGGCGAGAGTCAGCCGGAAGTTGAGAATGTGTTTTAAATGTTTTCACGAGGTTTTGTAAATTTGGGAAAGTCGGAAAAAGCGGAGGGAAACTGTAGATTTTACGAAAAATCTAAGTGGTTGAAAAGAAAAAAAAGAAAAAGAAAAAAAAAGAGATTTTTTTTTGCAGCCTCACCTCCGTTATTTGCTAAAGATATGTTAAGGATTGTAGGGGGTTAGAAGCTCCATGGATTTTATTTGATTGTTTTAAGGAAGAGTTTTACATATCGGTTGGAGTGCGAGAGGTCTCCCTCGGGTTCATGAGGATTAATCGGGTCAGGACGTTCCATTTCCTCATGTTGGGGAGGATGACTGTAGTCCTTTCGAGGCAGGATCTTCATTTAGATTTAAACTAAACCACATGATTTTTCCCTTTTGACAAACATTTCTGAGCATAAATGTCTCCCTCGGCGAGTGAATACACGTATGACACAGATTCAGTTCCGGCCGAATGGAGGATTAAGTGGTCAGGCGCAGTCTATCTGGGACTCTTTCTGCACTGTTTTTTACCGAGAGGCGAACTTGTACTATGGGTATACGAATAATTTGTAATGTAAATCATTTGCATACCTGAAAAGAACTACCAGAAGTGGTGTCCGTGAAAATCTATACACATATACTAAGTCTCATTTGTATACAAAACTATACTCTTACATTTTACAAATCACGGTAGCGGAACATACTTTGTGATGAACCCTACTAGTGTGTTGGCAAATTTGTATGCGGAAGATCGCGAGATGTCCTCCTTGTACTACAGAATTAAAAACCAGTTCTAGCTTTACACTTAGTAGAGGCTTATATTTTATAACTTATCTTGGTACACATGCATTTTATATCTTGGATCATAATAAACATATAACGATGTGGATATCGGGAATCTTCATGAATTCATATAACACATTTACATACATAATTATCCTTGTAACGACTTATGCTTGTTCATATCTCTAGTATCTGTTGAACTTATACTTATAGAAATCTTATACTTACTCAGAACTTACACTTAAGGCAGACTTATTCTTAATGATCTCGAAGTAGGACACATATTTATACTTATCTCCATTAGGACACATATATACTTATCTCAGTAGGGTAGCATACTTATATAGATTTCCTGGTATGCGATCTTGAGCTATACATATCTTATACTTATCTCATTAGGACACATGTCTCAGACATTCTTATACTTGTCTCGGACTTATAATTAGGATCTCCCCAGAAGAGCTGTACCATATCAGGAACTTATACTTATACCTTGTCTCGGACTTATAATTGTCGAGATCTCCCCCGAAGGACATCTACTTAAACCTTGTCGGATGATACTTATCTAGATCTCTCGTAGGAGTTATTGAGCCCAGGCCTTTGCGGGGTACCAGGGGGTTGATTAGCGGAGACCTCTTAATACTTCATATCTTACACTTGTACTACGGAGCTTATTCTTGTACTAAAATCTTATACTTGTATTACAGAGCATATACTCGTCTTACGGATCTTATACTTGTGTTAAAGAGCTTATTCTTGTAATTTGGATCTTATACTTGTATTACGGATCTTATACTCGTCTTAAAGATCTTATTCTTGTGTTACAAAGCTTATTCTTGTATTTCAGATCTTATACTTGTATTACGGATCTTATACTCGTCTTACAGATCTTATTCTTGTGTTACAAAGCTTATTCTTGTATTTCGGATCTTTTACTTGTATTACGGAACTTATTCTTGTATTTCAGATCTTATACTTGTATTACAGAACTTATTCTTATATTACAGAACTTATCATATAATTGCTAGGTCACGGAAGTACGTGAGTCTTCTGAAATTTTACTTGTACAAAAATGCAGGTAGGTACTACGGAATATCTTGGTATTGCCATTATCTTATAGCCTTCAAAATACTTTTCTCAAATCATTTTCTTCTTTTTCTTTTCGCGTTTCAGTTTGTGATTTCACATATGGCTATAGAAGTCGACATTCACGACAGATTCAGTTGGTGAATCCTGTCACATTTGTCGTCGATATGTCTTGATCTCATTCAATATTACAATCACATATTACTATAGAAGTCGAGCATTCGGGAGAGATTCGAGTTGTTGAATCCTGTCTATTTGTCATTCGGTAGCAATGCGATCTCACATTCAATGTGTAATCATATTACTATAGAAGTCGACATTCACGAAAGATTCAGTTGTTGAATCCTGTCCTGTTTGTCATTCAATAGCAATGTGATCTCACATTCAATATTGCAATCTCACATATGACTATAGAAGTCGACATTCACGACATATTCAGTTGTTGAATCCTGTCCTATTTATCATTCAATAGCAATGTGATTTCGCATGGAATAGATCAAAATGGGCACCTTACGTAACGCGAAGTGTCGTATGTGGCGAGTCTGAAAGCAGGTCAAACGTCTCGCTCATTCATTCATGTATTTCATAATATTGTTATCTTTGGATTATATGTGATAATAGTCATATAACTTAACCACATTATGTGTTCATGACATATTGCCTTTGCCGTATTTCGGTTCGTTTCATATTTCATATCATATTGTATTTCATGAACACATATATATTGCATTTCCTATACTTTTCTTGTTTCGTAATACATTTGCATATGGCATTTCATATACTTGTACAGTATGACACCTATGTATTCACACATCATTCATGTATTCTTGTTCCTCTATGAATCTACTTCACTTGGAAATTAGAATCATTCCAATTGAATCATCCAAGCTCAAGTTATGGCATTCCATGCCAAACTAGTCATTTTACCCATTTTACACTAGGGACAGTTTGAAAATACCAATTTTGGGGGTCTGCTCCATATCGACTCTTGGATAACTGTACTCCTTTGAAGCTAAGGTGCTAAGGATTCTTCTCCAAGCTGGAATCACTTAAATCGAAAACAAGGCTTCCGAGATATGTCCCAAGCAATGGAATTTTTCATGTTCAAAAGCGAGAACCCGGAAATTGGCTTGAACATAGCCCCACTTTGAGTGAATTGTTGGGCCACATAGAGTCCGAATTTGAAGGTTTCTATTTCATGGTGTTTTGTTCTCCTTGAAGTCTAGTTTAACTAGCAACTTGAATAACTCAAATCAGATAAGGAATGACCAAGGTATGGCGAAATCGAACAGTCGGGAAATGGGGCATTGGATGCCGAATGCTAGGTACCGGTACCGGATGTGAGAACATGGTGCCAGGTACCACCCTCGAAATTTCCCATAAATGGTGGTTTTTCTCCCCTTTTTCCATATTTTGCTACCCAAATCAACTCAATAAGCAATATACACATCAAAACCACTTCATATTCATCTTGTAACCTCTATTCTACACAAATCATCTTTCAATACATATCTTATACACTCTATTGAACTCAAACATACTTTCTATTCATATCTTATACAAGGCCTAGGGTTTTACTCATGACTTGAGAAATCTAGGAGTTGAAAAGTTCTATCAAAACCTAGAGCAAAGAACAAACATGTCCTACTTTACATAACCACTTAGGAGCGAAAACACATGTAATGGGAACTCTGGGTCCTCTCGTAACAAAACCTAAACAAAGAGGTTGTGATAATTTCCATACAATAATTCATTCCCGGGTTAGGTTTCTTACAACGCAAAACATGTATCCATACTAATAGTCATAGTTCCATACTCAATGTTAGTTTCCATACTAAAATCCAAAGATCCATACTCAATGTTAGATTCCATATAAAAATCCAACGATCCATACAAATGGATACAAAGTTCCATACTTAACGTTAGAATCAATACCTTATATCTCTTGTAAACACTTCTTTCTTCTTTCTTCTTCTTCTTCTTCTCTTCTGTTCTTTCTCTTCTCTTCTCTTCTCTTCTCTTCTCTTACGTGGGAGCCCTAACTCCTTTTCCGAAGTGAAAATTCTCCTCTTAAAGAGACGATTTGATACCGTCTTATCCCTTCCTTAAGGCCATGTTTGGAAAGCCATTTTTAGCTTATTTTCCCATTTTTGCTATTTAGGCCTTCCATTATCTTCTATTTGCATCACACTCATCCTATATTCCTGTTTAAGCCTTTCCAACTTTTAACACCACTTGATACATTGGATCCTTAACTTTACAATTTGACATTTTTTTACCCTTTCCTCTCGTACTGTTAAGAACTATCGTTTTCATGACATCTCTTAATTTCCGGAATAATACAAACTTAACTTATATTATACCCTAAACATGTCGAAAACTACTAGGGTATATTTCGGGGTGTTCTAAACACATCTCATCATCTGCCTACGGTGTAATAGAGGACGACTAATGAATCTCAGTGGATCGACAATAGCATCCATTGAACCACAAAGATTGCCCGAATCTTTGGTCCATCAAAGTGCGTTTAAGAAATTTAAACTAGATTTTGAGAGAAAATAAAACATAAATACCCTTAAATGCGTGCGTTAAGCAGAGAGCGGTGAGTTGCCTCCGAGCCAGCCGACGGCCCTCCTCTTGAGGAGAAAGGGTCACCTTGACCATCCTCTGAGTTGTCATCTGAAGGATTGTTTGGTAGCCAGAAAGGAAGAAAGAAAAGGAAAGAAGCGGAAAAGGAAGCGATGGGAAAAACTCTGCCAGTATTTTATTAATGGAGAATATCCTTCTACAGTGCTTGTCTGGGAGCTTTTTATGGCTTGAACCCTTTTCTAATTACCAAAATAACGTAGCAAACACTATTACAATGGGGGCAAAAAAGGAAGAAAACCAAAAAGGGAACAAAATGAGTCAAAAAGGTAAAAGGCGTAGGAAGTCAGGATGAATGAACAGTGGCTGCATGATGAACAGTGTGAGTAGGAAGGAATTTTCGTAGGATGAACAGTGCAACCTGCTAAAGTTTCACAGCATGCCAAATTTCTTGCAGCTCCAATTTCTTTGCATTTTCTAGTCTCTGATCTGCAATGTTGAGTTTGACTCGAATTCTTCATGCTTGGATTGACTCAACAATTTTGGCATAAATAGCTTGTAAAAACTGCAAAAATTTGCCATAAAATGCGATCAGTAGCATAGCCGGGACCTTAATGTGCCAATTGGGTTAAATATGCTGATTAGTACACAAAAATTACTCAAAACTTGCAATAAACAGGGTTCAAAATAGCACTTTTTGAGCACTAATCACACCCCCTAACCTACACATTGCTAGTCCCTTAGCAATGAAAGAAAGAAAAAAGAGACGTCTGAAACAATAACAATAGTGTTCACAAAAATGGTATTTCAAAAGGTTGTGAATGAAGTAATACCTAACCTCGATGAGGGAATCAACTTTGAAACGCCTTGATAATATCTAGAGAGAATGAATGGCATACAAGGTGAGTATCAAAAGAGCCTCCTTCTTGGCGAATCAGCAGAGACTTCCACGAAAACTTAAGTGTTTTGTTTGTTGAGTTCTCCATGATAAAGCGCTAAACTACACTCTCCCCTGACCAAGCCCCTCTGGCGCCACCTAGGGCCTTTAACCCTGACCTAAATAGATCGAGACCGGCTCTTATTCCACGGCTCTTTTTTGTGTTGTAGGGTGCAATCTTGAGGAATCGACCTCACCAAAGTCCATGCGCGGGGATGCACGATGACTCCCCTGACCAATTAAGGCTTAGGGCACCAATTCAAAAGGATCTTCGACAGCCCAACTCTTGAGGTTTCACCAGGACTTCGAATGATTTCAAAACTCCGGCTTCTGGCTCGTTAAACCTCACCCATCCACCCGTGTACTTGAGCGCTAAGTCGGTGACTCCCAGCCCCGAGTTGGTTTTAAGAGCGCAAGAGGAAGCAAGGCTTTAATATACCACCTCGGACCAGTGCTCGAGTTTGGCCAGCGTGTGACTTTTCTTCTTTTATTTTCTTCTTTTCTTTTATGTTTCTCTTTCTCTTTTATTTTGGAAGACACATTGGCCTTATTCATGGGGGTCCTTAACCTATTAAAAGGTGGTCATGAAACTAGGATAGGTCTTGCAGTTTAGGAGGTTAGGCGATTTCGACCTATTGTTGAAACTTTGATGTGCCGCAGTGTGTGGTTAGCTAACGGTAGAGAGAAAAGGGTCGGCAACAGAGTTCAATTGATCATCCACTCGACCAGGGCATGGAACCAATCTAACATCAATAGAATTGCAATGTTTCATTTTTTCAAGCATAGCTAAATGAAACCTGAAAAAAAAAAATATGGGTGCAAAAATGGGTGCTTAATTTTTAATTGAAAAAGTAAGTTGTATGGTATAACAACTTCCTGAGAAAACCAGCGAAGCCATGAACATCACAAAATGGGCTTACTTTCAGAAATAGTAACAAAACATAAATAAATATCCTTCAGCCATGCTTGTCCTAACGAATGTCAAATTATCGCCAATGGATTTCGGATTGGAAAGTTAGAGAAGGAAGTGCCTCATGATGAAATGTACTCGTTTTGGATAGAGACTCCGCAGCTTTCCGTGACACCTTATTCCTCAGTTTGGAGAAGCCCCGAATAAACAAGTTAGGAGAAGAAAAGAGAGGAAAAAAAGTGACTAGTTAGAGCATTTTTAAACTTACACATTCATAATAAGTTCAAAAGTGTTATTTTTAGATATATTTGGATTCTACACTCTCTAATCTTTCCAACGGTACCAAAAACACCTAAAACGGAGTTCGGATGAAAACAAAATTGGGCTGCGAAAATTTCGCATTGCGAAATAATAATAATAATTTTTTTTTTTTTTTTGCAAAGACCAAATTATTTTTTTTATATATATATTTTCAAAGACCCGAAAAATGTTTTAAAAAAAAAAAAAAAATATATATATATATATATATATATATATATATATATATATATATATATATATATATAATAAAATAAAAATAATAAAAATAAAATAAAATAAAAAATAATAATAAAACATGAACAGTGCACATGGATGAAGCGGTGCGGCTGCGAAAATTTGTGAGCATTTTTTGAAGGCTGCGAAAATTTCGAGAGGCATTTCCGCGACTACGAAAATTTAATTGAGCATTTTGATGAGGCTGCGAAATTTGTGGTGCCTTTTGCTCCAAAAAATTAAGCAAAACCTTCCAAAATAAACAAGAAAAATTTTAAAATAAATTGCAAAAAAAATTGAAAATTAAACTAAAAGCAGATTAATTAAAGTAAAGAAAATGCAAAAGAAAAATTAAAGAAATCAAAATAAAATAAAATAAAATAACATAAAATAAGAAAAATGAAAACAAAAAGTGGGGGAGACTATGCTCCCCCCAGACCAGTCTCTCAAGCCTTTGGAGGCTGTAGCGGAGCTGGGGAGCTTGGAAATGCGGGAATGGGTGCTCGAGTGTCTCGACGACACCCAGGGCTCATCCGTGTGCCATGCGGTGTGAAGCGGTATAATGTCTTCGATGTAGTGGCAAATGTTTGAACAAAGGCCACTAAGTGTCGAGGGTTTTGTGGAATGGAACAGGTGTAAATGGGATGGCCTTTGCTATGGAGTGCTTAGGTGGTGCCCAGTGGTGCGGGTGTGGGCGGGATGGACGGTGGATTGTTTTTGGGTTGGGCGATGCTTGCCGGATCAAATTTATGGGGATGGAGTGAAGGATAAACTTTTGGGGCTCACTCCTGCTTCCATTCTACGCCTCCCCTGCTTCCCTTCTTTGACGAGTTCCTCGAGCCTCTATTGGTTCGTAAATCGATTCCTCTGAAGAAGGTACAAGGTTAGTCTGCTCACCCAAATTAGTGTCACTTAAGCACTCTTCCTCCATATTATTCTCCTCTTGATGAACAAGCTGATTGGTGAGCTTGGAGATGGATTTCTGTAGGATGTCAAATTTATGATCAATTTCGCTCTAGAAACCATCCAATTCCTTATTCAGGGATCTCTCCACTATGTCAATTTCCTGATTGGCCTGGACATTCACTACCCTCTGCTCCCCTATGAAATAATCCACTAGTTTGCTCAAGTTCAGTATTGCTTGCTCAGCTGAAGATGTCAATTGTGGTGGTTGTGGTGGCTGAGGAGTTGAGGCATAATATGGAGGAGGCGAGGAGGTGTAGCCCATCTGTGGAGGCCTTGATTCCCATGAGGAATTTGTGTAGGTTCCCAATGGGACGCAAGTACTATCATATAGGTGCATTAGTTGGAAACAACTGCGAGGAAGGTGCACTCATCCATGGAGGGTTTCTATAGTCCCTCATGGACCTAGATGGGTTTGGATTTCTCTCCACGGGTTGCTGATTCTGCCATGGAAGGTTTCTATAATCCCTTATTGACATATATGCACTAGGGTTTCTCTCCACTAAATACTCATAAGTATTCTGCTCCCTCTTCCACGTTTGGTCGTTATTCAAATTGACCCGAGGTTCTATGGAAAATTGACTTTGATCAACTTGCCATCTGAATTTACAATCCTTTGGAAATTCTTGCGGTAAAAAGCAGGCAAACACCAGCGACTAGAAGCAATCTAACTAAGGTTAGGATTACTTAAAAAAAAAAAAGCGTAATTGAAACTAAGAATACAGCAGTAAAATATATACAAAAATTCACCAGGGACTTGTCATGAGATGCAAGTGTTCATCGAGGTCATCGTTTGCATAGGCACCATCCGACAGCGCCATTTGATTTATTGCCACGTTAGGTGTTCGGAATCAACAAGAGGTATATCTAGAAATTCCTCCTACGTGCAAAGCTCTTCAGGTATAAACGGGCCTAGGGTCGAACTTAGGGATGGATTTTCTTTGTACAAATGACTTACAGTGAAGGCCAAAATGGTGAATTTGGTTTGAATGTTTGGGTTTGGGTTTGGTAAAAACAATGAGGGGCATTGTTTGGGAAATTGAAATAGAAATAAAATAAAATGTGAAAGAAGAATCCTTGAAGTGTCAGGCTGCTGGATTGGGGTTCTAAAGATCACAGAGGGGTTCTCGGGTTCATTTCCTCGCGTTGGGGAGGATGACCTATAGTCATTTCCCGAACCAGATCTTCATTTAGCTTTAAAAACTAAACCCTATGATTTTCCCTTTTGACAAGCAAACATTTACAGAGCATAAATGCTCCCCGATAGTGAATACACATCTCATAAATCTACCATACAGTGACAAATAGAGGGCAACTAATGAATCTCAGTGGATCTAGCAATAAGCATCCACTGAACCCTAAAAGATTGCCAAATACTGGTCCATCAAGGTACATTTAAGAGATTTAAACCTATATTGTGAGAAATAGTACATAAATACCTATAAATGCATGCGTTAAAAAGCAGAAACTAGTGAGTTACCTCGAATCTAGCTATGACCCTCCTCTTCAAGGAGAAAGAGAGTCCTTGACCATCCTCTGAGAGTTGTCATCCTCATAGGAGTGTTTAGTGGCTAGAAAGGAGAAAAGGAAGAAACTAGAGAAAGAAGCATTTGGAAAACTCCACCGAGTATTTTATTAATGGAGAATATCCTTCGATTAGCATGCAGGGGGATTTTTATAGCGAGCCTTACAAATTACCAAATAATGTAAAACACTATTGCAATGGGGGCAAAAAGGAAGAAAATGAGATAGGAACAAAATGGTCAGGTAAAGGCGTAAAGTGGGATGAATGAGCAGTGTTTGCGTGACAGGCAGTGCGGCGATATGAAGGAATTTTCGGGATGAGCGGTCACGACTGCGAAGAATTTCACCTGCCAAATTTCCTGCAACTCCAATTTCTTGGCATTTTCTGCTCTTCTTTCATACGGTCTACGTCTGCAGCGGCGAGTTTATTTCAATTCGCCGTGCTTGGATTGACTCAACAATTTTGGCATAAATAGCTTGTTAAAACTGAAAAATTTGCCATAAAATGTGATTAGTAGCATAGTCGGTACCTTAATGTTTCAATTGGGTTAAATATGCTGATTAGTACACAAAAAGTACTCAAAACCTGCAATAAACAAGGTTCAAAATAGCACTTTTTGAGCACTAATCAGTTTGGTGTAGAAAAAGGAAGAAAAAATAGAAAAATAAAGAATAAATCAAGGAGGAGTAAGTTTGGCCTCGTAGCCTTCTTACCTTGAGTAATTAAGTCTGAAAGGGTGTTTCAACACCTAGTACCCCAAGACCAACTGGTCTAGGAGTTGCTGACCTAAAGCTTGTTACATTGGGTAAGTAGAAAGCTTAAAGGTGTTGAACATAGCACTACTCCATGCAAAATAAAGCTCTTGGTGTTCTTGTGAAGATGGTGAAAATCATGCAAGTTTGGGGGAGCTTTGCGATGAAAAATGTGCAATAAGCTAAGATTTGGGAGAAGCTTAAGAGGTTTAATTGAAAAAGAATTCAATATGCAAAAGGATGAAAGAATTTGTTTGGTGAAAAGGAGAATGTGTAAGTTTTGGGTAAACTGAAGCCAAAATAACCTATTTAACCACCCTTGCCTAAGCCATACATTATAAGCTAATGAAGACCAATTGATCGTAAGAGTTGTCCACTGTTTACATTAGTGGAGAGTGATATGCTAAACAAGCCTATGGAGTCTTAGACAATCACCATGTGAGTGAGAGATCCCATTCCACTCATACTCATCTAATTCCATCTGAATTGCAATTGATTAGAGAGGGAAGACTACACACACACACACTTGAGAACTTTGGTTTAGGTAGGTTCAGCTTATGGTTAATCTATTATTTTTTTAAAAGGCTATCTTGAAGTTTTATTTCTGTTGTATGAAGGTTAGATCCTTTAGGCAAATTATCATTCATTAACCTAATTTTTTCCTCAACATATTTGTTAGTTGTGAATAAAGAAAGTATGTTATTGCTTTGCTTGAGGACAAGCAAAAAACTAAGTTTGGGGGAATTTGTTAATGGTGCTTTAGGTTAGATTTTATTGGTGCAAAACATAGCATATTTCATGCTTTCAAAGCTTACTAAGCACCCTTCTTACTCATTTTCATGCCTAACCCCTTATATTTTTGTATTTTGTAGAAAATGAGAAAACAAGATGAAAGGCAAGCAATTTGGGCAAGAATAGAAGAAGTTTATGCATGGAAGAACCCATGATCGCAACAACAATCGTGTGGTTGGAGCATAAAGCAAAAGAAATGAAGAACATGTGCAACAAAGATTGCAGTGTGGTCGCGACTACAGTCGTGACCATAGAAGACTATTCCTAGCATATCTCGGTACGGTTGTTACAACAGGTTCCACTCACGATGACTATGTCTGACAAAGTCACCGATTGTGAGTGCGTGACCACGACAAAATCTATCAATAAGCGTAATCCGACTTGCGGTGTGGTCATGACCCGCAAGGCAATTATATTATAACCACACGTGATTTGGATTAGAACATTTCATTTTAGGCTTATTTTTTAGCCCATTTTTCGAGTGTATTTAAAATTGTTACACACATTTCTCTGGTTCATATTTTTAGAGGCTTTTCCTTTAGGGGTTATCTCTCAGTTTTTCAATTCCATATTTTAGGTTAGGTTTTCTTTAGATTTCTTATATTTAGGTTTTATTTGTGAAAACTTTGGTTTGTAATTGAATATTGCTAGGAATACAACCTTATAGAGTGCAGATTTTAGCTTAGATCTCAGGATTTAAGTCATTTGTAGGCTAAACTCTGTTTTGTATTTCTATGTATTGTATTTATTCAATTTCTGCAGTTTCATGTTTATCATTAACATGAATGTGTGGGCTTTGATGGTTGAAATGTTAGGCTAAGAATTTTATATGGTTGGTTATCAGATTTGATGTTGGATTTCTCTAATCTTTAGTTAGTTACATGTTTTCTGCTTGATTTGTTATGTTTGGTGTTAGATCTTTGGATTATTAAGGTTTTAGTTAACTGATGCATGCTTAGAATTGGATCTTTGATCCTCTTACTAGGGTGTCCTTGGTGATGCTTGGATTATGCTCTAAAATCTAGTTCTAATTCTCTTAGGGTGTGAATTTGTTAATCGGGATTTGAATTAACTCAGTCAAAGAGGCTTCGGGAATTAGAAATGTCTAGTATTAAGCAAATTTCACTAAGAGGGGACACCAAATGTATTAAGTGAGGATTGAAAGGACGTAACTATGACCAATCTAAACTTAGTCCGAGTAGCTCTATTACAAGGACGTAACTGTGACCAATCTGAACTTAGTTCGAGTAGCTCTATTGCAAGGACGTAATTGTGACCAATATAATTCCCATGGAAAAATGCTTTTGAAAAGTATCGCCCTATGGATCTAGATTGACGTAACTGTGAATAGGAGGATAGTGCGAGAAAATACAAGGGGGAACACGAAATTAGGATCCTTATACCATATCCTCGGACCAATTCAAGGTGCAATTCATTCATCCCGGGCCTTATCTAGATGAATCATTTGACATCAATGATGATAACCAACCCTAGTTCCTCTATAAGTAGTTTTCTCCCTGTTTTAGTCAATTTAATCCAGTTTTAACAAATCACTCTTTGTTTTTGTTTAGTTTTTTTTTTAGTATTTTCATAATTTCACCTCCATTCATCGAGTCACTCAAATAGTGAACGACTTTAATAGTCGGGTACTAAAAAGACTCCTTCCCCATGGGATCGATATCTGGACTTGTCAGTCCACTGTATTACTTGTACGACCTGTGCACTTACGGTTCATAACAAGTTTTTGACGCCATTGCCTGGGACCTAACAAGTCTTTGGAAATACGCCAACAAACTTAATAGAGCACATTTAACAGATTATTTGGGCTAGATGATGATGATAGTGAGGAATTTAGAGCATTATATAAGGAGCCCGATAATGAGAAGATTTTATAAGACCTGACCGATGGAAGTGCACTGTGGACAAGAAATGCCACCTAGGAGGTTATGTCCTTCCCGAGGACAGGGCTTACGGAGATAGACAATATTTGGTTTTACTTTGTATCCTCAAAATTGGTTCCTTCCAAGCACCTCTCCACGGTTAGAAGAGACAAGGCACTTCTAACATATGCCATTGTCAAGGGATACAAGTGTAATGTGGGGAAATTCATAGAAAATTCCATCCTAAAGTCGGTATATCATAAGGCCATCATTCACTCATCTTTTATCATCAAGCTATGTGAGATAGCGGGGATGCAAATAGGGGAGAATGAAAAGAAGTGCCCTTCGATGCAACCTCTACATTACTCACAAAAGAAGATAACACGTCGTGCAAGGCGTAACATTTATGTGAGAGCCATTGAAGCTAGAGAATGGAAAGAAGAAAGACAAGAAGAGAATCAGCAGAGTCAGAAGTCTCCGAGAGTAAGGAAAAAAGGAGTTGAGAGGAAGCCACTACAAACTCAGATTGATCTAGTAGCTGAGTGGTGGTATGGCCTCAATGATTTATGAAGAGTTTGTGGATTACTATTAGGCCATTTTTTGGCTAACGCCAAAAGCTCGATGGTTTGAAAAAATGTTATAAAATTAAAACAGCCTAAACCCACAAGCGTACGGGCCTCAAGTAATAAAAGTGGTTTTCAATTATGAACCAATTCTCATTCCCACAAGAATTATAGGTTTTCAAAAGGGATTAAGTGCCCTGACTACTTGATTAATTCACTATTTGAGCTTCTAAATGCTTTTATTGTGAAACTACCAAACTAATCTAAAATAAAACTAAACAAAAACAATTAATGTCTTATGAGAATCTGAACAAGCAATTAAGATACTAGAAAAACAACTTGTAGAGAATTAGGGTTGATTACCATCTTTGGCATTTCATGTCTTGTCTTTTTAAAGCTCGGATTGGTTGATCTATGACTCGAATTTGTCCTAGGAATTAGTATAAGGATCCCACTCTTGTGTTCCCCTCTTGTGTTTTCTTGTATTAGCTTCCTATTCATAATTACATCCTCCTAGGTCGCTAATACGATACTTTTCAACGTCATTTTTCCTAAGGCACTCTATTGGTCACTATTACGTTCTTACAATAGAGCAGCCCGGACTAAGCTCAAATTGGTCACTGTTATGTTCTTGCAATCCTTGCATACTGTACTTAATGTCCCCTCCTAGTGAAATACACCTTGTATTAGACTTTTCTAATTCCCTAGGTCTCTTTAACTAGGTTATTTAGCATTCTAAGAGATTAAATCTCAACTTAAGAGAATTAGAGCCAGATTTAAGGGCTTAGTTCCCGCATTGTTACGTAATTGGCGTAGCTATCAAAGACTTGTTGTTAAGTCCTCAGCAACGGCGCTAAAAACTTGTTAGCAATTTATGACGTACGAGATTCGCCTGGTAATATAGTGGACGAAAGTCAGTTATTGATCCCGCTAGGGAAGGTGTGGTTTAGCCGAGGATTAGTACAGAAGCGCTAAAAAGTCATTCACTATTTGAGAGACTCAATGATTGGGTGAAAAAGGGGTTTCCTAAACTAAACTAAAAACTAACAAAAACAAAGCAAAACAGGTTATGATCAATGTTCACTTACAAGGACTGGGTTAATCTCAAAGAAAGCGCTAAAGGAAAAATACTAGGGTTAATTACTTCTGTTGATGCATTTGATTTATATTTATGAAGTACTAATTAAGTGAATATATACTTATGCATGTCCAAGGAACACGGTATGAGGTTTACACTTTCATGTCTCCCCTTAATTTCCCACACCAACTCCCTATTCTCTTTTCGGTCCATCTAGGTCATTAAAGGTGATACTTTTCTAAGGTAGTTCTTTTAAGAATCACATTAGTCGCCTCTCGGTCCATCTGATAAATTTATCGTACTACGCTCAGATCAAAGTCATTCTGTTACATACGATCCTCACATAATGCGATGGTGCTGCTCCTAATGAAATCCATCTAGTACTAGGCATTCCTAATTCCCTATACTTCTTTGATTAGGTTAATTAGCATTCCGATTAATTAGTTCACATCTTAAAAGAGTGAAGACCATATTTTAGGGCATAATCCAAGTGTCACTAAGAGTTAACACTAGTATGAGGATCGAAGAGCTACAACTCTCGACATGCATTAATTAATCAAAACATATAATCGACACCACGCTATGACATAAACAGCATAAATTCACAAAACCATTCTAAAAGATATATAAATCAAACATCAATTTAAGGAATCAACCCTAGAGTAAAGTTTAGCTATTCATTAAACCCAGAAATCTATCAAAATCATGTCTATCACATCCATTATAGTGAAAGAGATGAGAAGAAAGTAAGAGTTAAAGATACAAAACGAATGAGAGATGAGAAATGCACCAAACTTAGCTCCAAGGTTGAATGAGGTCCTCTAGTTGATGGGTTCTTCAATATTACACCAAATCCAAAGTAGAATGAACAAAATCACAAAACCTAAAGTGGTTTAAGAAGAAGAGAGGAGAAACCATAAGGAATGTGTTCTCCCTCAAAATCAAAACCCTAAACAAGTATAAAAAACTACCATTTATATGCATTGGAAAATGGGCTAATGATGAGCTCAAAACTTGAAGTTTGCTAGTCTCGATCGTCATCCTTCGCCGTGGTAAAGCTACATGTCACCTTATGATCTATGATCCCTTCGCCGCGGTGAAGGGTATGTGTGTTGCGGCAAACCCGAGTGTTTCATCTTGTTCTTACTTGGGCTTTACTATGGTGAAGCCTTTCCTTCATAAGAGCGGCGATTCGCCGAGCAGGCGTATCCCACCAGCTCTGACATACCTCTGTCGTCGGGGTGGTGACTCTTGCTTGACTGATAACTTTCTTTTCACTTGATTTCTTCCATCACTCTACTTGATTTTCCTTACAATCCTCTGAAACATAATCAAATGGGATTGGGCTTTATTATACAATATTGAGGCGGGAATCCCCAGCGAACATGTTGCATAAAACACATGAAAATCATTCTACAAATGCTAACAAGATTCACAACTATCACGCATCACCACCCTTGTAAAAAGGATCTAAGATCCAATTCACAATAAGATTTAATCAATTAGAACCATAATCACCAAGGATTAGACAAACATTAACACCACATTTCATAATCAACCCTAAAGATGTTTAGCCTAACATTTCAGCTAAGATCCACAGATTCATATATAAGATAAACATGAAATTGAAAAAATTAAAGAAGATAGAAGGATTAGAAATACAAAACAGAGCAATAAGCATTGAATGATTGCAAATCCCGACTCAAGCCTAAAATACTTGATCTCTGAGTTTTAAGAACAAAAAAAATCTCTTTAAGCTTGAAGAAGGAGCAAACTCTCAAGACAGAGATTACAAATGAGGCCTCATTTTATCGATTTTGAACCACAAATCGATATAAAAATTCATATATATACCTTGAAAACTAGGCAAGAAATGGGCCTGAGTGAAAATAAAATTGGGATGTAATACGCACGGTCATGGCCGTGAGTGTTCTGATCGCGACTTCACGAAGATAGCTTCCACGATCTACGGTATGAGGCCGCGGTCGTGACGCTAGGTGCGTCTTATTGAGATAAAAGTCAAAACAGTCCTACGATCGCGACCTTGCCAAGTGTTCTTTACACAAGGTGGATTCTTTGTTGTCACCGATCCACGACCCGTTGCTATTCTGGTTGCAACTTTGATCTTTTCAGCGCAGTAATTGGAGTCTCTTTTCAGTCTATCTTCCTTATTTCTTCACCATTTTTCTTGCTTCTTATCTTATTTTCTTCATTTCTACAAAATACACAAATTTAAGGGGTTAGACATGAAAACAACTAAAAGTAGTAATTAGTTAGCTTCAAAATGGTAGATTATGCTATTTTTGCATTAAGAAAAGCTAACCTAAAGTACTCCTAACAATTACCGGAAGGGTAATTATTGTCTTCATAGGGACAACGACCGGATGTTTTTAATGATAGAAGCGTTGGCTCCTAGGAAAGAGCTTCAAGTTCAGAGAGAGGAAGCTAATACATAGTATTTGGTAAGCTTGATGGCTTACTACCACAGTTCCTCCTCTTCATTAGATATGCCACCAATGCCTCCACCTCCATTTGAGCTCCCAACGTGGCCACCACAGTAGTCAAACAAGGACATATCACCCAATTTTTGAGGAGAGGAGTTTCCTATATCTCTTTCTTTTATACCACCGACAATATTTGCTTCAAGTTTGGGGGGTTTAGGCCTTTTGCCCAATTTGGACATGATTTCCCTTTATCTTTATTTTTTTCTTTGAATTTACACTATGGATGACATCTTTCTCCTCACATCTCTTCTTTAGACATACTTTGGATATTAACTGTTTGGATAATCTCCTTTTCTTCATATTCCCTTCTCTTGTGAAACCTTGAAACTCTGTTTTGGTTTATTTATGAGTACTAAACTCATATATTTTTTAGTCCATATTTCTTGCATTTTTTCAATAGTTTATGATTCATTTTAATGCATAATTCTAGAATAATCACCAACTTTGTGTTTTGCATGTTTTAAATGTAAAAGAAACAAATCCAGCAAAAAAAGCAACAAAAAAATTGGCTAAGGCAAGAATGTCGCAACAATGGATTTTTATGTTGTGACATAATGAAGATCAAAAGACAAAACTATATCGTAACAATGGATTTTTATGTCGCGACATTGGCTAAGAAGTTCTTGAAGAAGAATGCCACGACATTCTTTTGCTCTGTCGTGACATTGATAAAAGAAAATGGCGATGCGGTTTATATTAAAGACCCCATTGAAGCGTGTGACATCGAAGCGAAAGGGAAGGAAGAATGTAGCGACACAACAAAATTATAAGTGGCAAATTAAATAGACAAGTCAAGTTTGTCACGACAAAGGTTTTTATGTTGCGACAAATATTTCAAAGAATGAAAAGATCAAGGCAGGAAATATGTCGTGACATTTTCAAAGTATGTCGCGACATAAAGTTGGTCGACATATGGCAAAGAAGGCTATCGTGACGGAGAAGTTTTATGTCGGCAGCCCTGACTATATCTGAGGAACTTTGTCATGATATAGAATTTTATTGTCGCGATAGAGGTTGAGAAGAATTACGAAAATAATGTCACGACATAGAAATTTATGTCGCGACATAATGAAGAGCTAAAGGCAGAGATATTTGTTGCGACAATCGGAAGTTATGTCGCGACATTAATTGAAGAGAAATGTTTAGAAGAGAAATACAAAATGTCACGACATTCCAAACTTATGTCGCGACATAAAACAAAGCTAAAGGCCGAGAAACTCTATCACAACACAAAAATTTATGTCGGGACAAAAATTTTTATGTCGCGACATACCATTCAAGTATTAACACTGCAAGGGATGAAAGAAATGTCATGACAAAAGACAACTATGTCACAACAATTACAAGAAAAATTCAGTTGAGCTTTGTCGCGACATTTTCAAAGTATATTGTGACATAATTCAAGAAAAAGGCACAGAACACTGTCGCAACATAATACTCTAAGCCACGACAAAGCTAGAGGACAAGCACGCTATAATCATCGCGTGAGGCGTCACTTAGGGCGATTTTGGGGATCCATGAATTTAGGTCGAATTAAGCCCATCATTTGAAATCTATAAATAAAACACATAGAGACCCATGTGACTTTCGCGAGCTGGAACATATGGGTAGCTGAAGTCACTTTTGTATATTACTTTTCTTTTTCTTTTTCTTTTTATTTTATTTCTTTTCGTCAATTTAGTTTCAACTTAAATTTTGGTTTGTATTTTCTTTGGATTTGAGCAGTGATAGGAGTTGAAGTTCCGAGCTGGGTTGATTATAAACATTTATATATCATTCTTTGTGCGATTTGGAATGCGAAAATTTTCTATAGTTCATTGTTTACGTATGCTTGCGATTTGTTGAATTTCACGTCCAGGTTAGTCACTTATTATTTGTAATCCAGGTTTTGAAAGACCAGCTTCCTCTGAATGGACTAGTGTTAGATATCATTTTAAATGCGACTTCAAAAAAGATAACTCGGGTTAAATCACTTGAATTTTAATTAATTAGTGTTGTTCTTGAAAGTAATTGTTCTTAATATTAGTAGCTTGTACCCAAAAAGGGGTTGTATCTTGCTTTGATTTCCAGGAGGCCATCTAAGTGACACAGAGATGGAGATTCTTAAGAGTATAGCGCAGTTACTTGGGGGTATGTCAGACTAATATTATGGAACTAATGGATTACTCTAATAGATCACTAATTTACTCATGGTGTGAGGATTAGTTGGATGATGTATCAATTTAATTAATTAGAGGTTTCTCCTCTGTCTTATGGAATGGTATTGATATTGTGTTAGCATAGATCTCATCAAGGAGATAGAGAATTTGATCAGATTAGAAGGATGAGACACAATTAAATTGGAGAAGGCTTGCATTATCCTGTGGATGGGGGCAAGAATTCATCAGTCCTAGGAACAGGGTATGAAGTATTGGAAAGGAAAAATACCCTATTTTTAGAAAGAGGATTATATCCTACAAGTAACATATTAGACCCATGTGTCTGGAAGGAACATGGTTCTCTAATTAGTTAAATGTATAGTGTATGGAGGAATCCAAACAATACTACCTTGCATCTTTGACAAGTTCAGATCTCAAACTAATGATTGAACCATGTTATAAAATGATGCAAAAATTGATAATCATAAATTGATTTATTTCCCAGTGTTAACTTTACTCAATGAACTCTCCAATCTAATTCATTTTTTATTTTCTTGTTATAGCTATATAATTTTATTTAGTCATTATTCCATTAGTTTAAACAAATCAACTTTAAAATTGTGAGTTCAAATAGTACAGATCTTGAGTAGTTAGGGTAGTTGATATTTAGATATCTCACCAATCCTCATGGGAATGATATTTGGACTTAAAATCCACTTTTATTACTTGTATGACCTGTGCACTTGTAGAGAATTAGACCTAATACAAATTTTCATTATTACATACACAACATAAAACATTTTCTTATAATGTTTAGTCAAACAAGAAGTTTTTGGCATTTCTGCTAGGAATTGAAAAGTCCCTAGTGGTCATGTGATTCGCATGTAAATGTGTAGCTAGAGCGGCCAGACAACAAAGGTATAAGCTTAGAAGCCTTCTTTACGTGCTTTAGCTATTGGCTGATATAACGGCTCTGAGGTCGAACTTCGGGGATAAGGTTTTCTTCGCCTGAAAATGATTCTGATGATTCAAAATGGTGAATTCGTTTTGGATTTAAAGGTTTTGTAAAACAAGGGGGTTTTGATGGTTGCAAACTGAAAATAAACTGAGGAAAAATAAAAAAAGAAATCTCCTTGAAGTATTAGGCTACTAGGTGTAGTTTCTAATGGTAACTGAGGGTTTCCAGGGTCTTTTCCTTATGTTGGAGAGGATGACCTATAGTTATCTCCCGAACCAGTTCTTCATTTACCTATAAAACCTAACCCTTAATAATTATCCTTTGAAAAATGGTATTCAGTGAGCATCAGTGGTGTAAATGATAGAAAACAATTCTTGACTCACCCTTACAATGATTAATAGAGGGTAACTAATGAATCTCGGTGGATCTGAAATAAACATCCAGTACCAGACCACACAAAGATTACGAATACGGGTGTTCAAAGGTGAATCTAAGGGATCTAAACCTAGAGTTCAAAACACAAAAGTTTGCCGGTGAGTACTGCGTGAAGCATGAAACCCTCTGTGTATGATCATGTACCCAATGACGCTTCCCTTCAAAGGAGGAAGGGGTTTAGGCTGCTCAATCCTGCGAGTTGTCATCCTCGGGGGTGTTTGGCTAGTGAGAAAGGAGAGAAAATGAAGAGAGAGTGAAGGAAAAAAGAAAAGAAGAGCTGGCGAAAGGTTCCACACAAGAAGAAACTTTATTAATGGGATCAGATACTACGAGTGCTTGTGTGGGGCTTTTATATTGCCTCGGCGAGAAAAATTACAAAAGAACGAAAATCAAAAAGAAATTTATTACGGGGATAAAATGGGAAGAAAACCAAAAAAAGGGAACAAAAGTTAACAAGTCAAATGGGCGGCGGGGAAGGAACGGTCAGCGGGAGTAAACGGTGGCATGGTGAAACGGTGGCAACATGAAGCAATTTGTGACTGAGAAAATTCGCGGAGTTGCGAGGGTACTGCCAGAATTCTGAGCATTTGAATCTTGCTAAATTTCACTACTTCCCTTTTTCTTCTACTTTATGCTCCTTTTTCCTCTTATTTACGATCTTGCATCTTGAGTTCGGCTTCGAATTCTTTGTGCTTGGATCGGCTCGACAATTTTTGTATAAATAGCTTGCGAAAACTCTGAAATTAGCCCTGTCTGTCAGTGGGAATAATAGGGACAGCAATGTAGAAAATCGGGTTAATTACGTGATTAGTACATAAAAGTGTTCAAAACGCAATAAGCAGGGTTGAAATAGCACTTTTTGAGCACTAATCACACCCCCGACTACACATTTCTAGTCCCTTAGCGATGAAAGAAAGAAACGCGATAATAAAAAAATCAAAATTAGGTTCACAAAAGGATATTTAAAGGTTGTGAATGGAGTAATGCCTAACCCTCGAGTAAGGGAATAACTGAAACCCTTGCCTAATAACTATCTCAGAGAATGAATGCCATGCAAAATTGAGTATCAAAGGCCTCCCTCTTGGTGATCAATAAGAGACTTCCACTGAAAACCTAAGTGTTTGTTTGATCGAGTTCTCAACAATAAAAATTTGTCAGTGAACTCTCCAAGCAAACTCTTGCCTCCTTAGGAGCCTTTCAACCAACCTAAATAGATCAGGACCTACTCTTATTCCACAACTCTTTTTGTGTTGTAGGGGTGCAATGCCGAGGAATCGACCTCACCAAGTCATAAGGATCTCTCAACCTCTAACTCTTCAGGTTTCACCCCGGACTTCGAATGATTTCGAGACTCCAGCACCTAGAACTTGCTATCCCTCACACATCCACCCATGTAGTGAGCACAAAGTCGGTGACTCCCAACCAGTTGGCTTAAGGCACTGGGCTTTAAAGACTTTCGCCATATACCCCTCGGACTGTGCTCGGGTTTCAAGGCAAGCGTTGCAATTTTCTTCTTTCTCCTTTTCTTTTTTTTTTCTCTTTTTCACTTCTTTTTATTTTGGAATACACATTGGCCTTCTAACTTTTCTATGGGGTCCTTAACCCTCTTAGGGTAGTCAAACGAAACTAGGGTAGGTTTTGCAAAATTTAAGAGGTTAGGCAGTTTTTCAACTTATTGAAGAAACTTGATGTGCACAATGCATGGTTAGCTAAAGGTGGAAGAAAACGTCGAAAGCAACAAGAATTCAACTAATCATTCACTTAATTAAGCATGAAATCAATCTAACATCAACATAATTGGACAAAGTTTCAATTTTTCAAACTGCAGACTAGGCAAAACACAAAAAAAATGGGTGTACTTTTTGAAAACTGCAAGTGCAAGCTGTAAAGTGTATATTATATAAAAAAAATGACTATATTTTCAGCTTTTCAAAAACAAACTAACAACTTCACAAACAAAACAAACAACTATACAAAAGGAAACTAAATAGCAAGTCATTAAACATAAAAATATGCTTGTTCAAAATGGAAATGAACACAAAATAAATGCCACTTCCTTCGCTAACTCTCCCCCCAACCAAATGTCACATTGTCCGCAATGGGGCTTGGATTGGAAATTTAGGGAAGGAAGTGTTACCTCCTTGATGAGATGTACCCGTTTCTGGATAGGATACTTCGCAACCTTTCCACCGAGACCTTATTCATTCAATTTGGGCTTCAAATGAATAAGTTGGAAGAAGAAAAGAGAGGAAAAAAGTGACCAATTGGAGCATTTTGAAAATTATAACTTTATGAAAATTCCAAAAGTGCTATTTCTAGTTATATTTAGATTTTACACTCTCTAAGATTTCCAACGGTACCAAGAAACATCTCAGCAAGAAGTTCGGATAAGAAGTTCTGGGCGAAACAAAATGGGGGTATATTGGTTGAGAAAATTACATAATCCTACAAAATTTATAACTTAGTACACATGCGATTTTTTTTATTATTTTATATATAAGCTTAAATAATAAAAAATAATAATAATATATATATATATATATATATATATATATATATATATATATATATATATATATATATATATATATATATATATATATATATATATATATTTTTGAATAGAAACATATTGATTTTTTTTGACATTTTTTTAAATATTTTAGCTGTATGTGTAAATAAAATAAAATAAAATAATAAAATAATAAAATAAAGGAAAAAAAAATTACCTTTGCCTCTACAGGGTGGTTGCGAAAAGAGAGTGCAGGGTTGCGAAATTTTATGAGTTTTCTTGGTGAGCCCAAGGACCTCCCTACTTTGCAAAATTTGTTAAGCTGCAAAAATAAACCTGAGAAAAAAATGCAGAAAATTGAAAAATAATCTAAAAACAAAGATTAACTTAAAATTAGAGAAAATCTAAAAAGAGAAATTAAATAAATCAAATTAAACTAAAATAAAATAAAATAAAATAAGAAAAATGAAAACAAAAAGTGGGGAAGACTAAGCGCCCCCCTCCCCCAAAACCAGACCAGTCTCTCAAGCCTTTGGGTACATTGGAGCCCCAGTGGAACTAATGGAATTATTGAGATCCAGGTGCTTTCGTGTTGAATAACACCAGACCATCCAGCTATGCCATGGGTATGACTGAGTTTGCTAATGTCATCTTTGATGGTAGGTAAGGGTTTGACAGGAGACCTTCAACTAAGATATTTGCACACGGGCGGTCACGAGATGGGATGACCTCAACTTTAGCAGCAGGAGTTTTGGGTGTGGATTGTGTTGCGGTGCCGCGGGGATATATGCTGACAATTAGAGGGTCTTTGCTTTGGCGGAGTGGGTTCATTGGTGGCAGGCGTGGGCTTTGGGGCTCTTCTATAACACCCGATATACCTAGTCGTTTCGAGCATGTTTAAGAGTGTATTTTGTAAGCATAATTTAATTGTTTTGTGAGTTAAATGCGAAATATAGAAACGAGAGACCCGGAAAGTTACAAAACTTAAGGACAAAATTGTAATTTGTCCAAAAAGGGGCCTAAAAGACATGAATTGATGAGTTTGAGGCCAAAGATAGAGAATTGAAACTTGGAATACAAACCAAGGTTGGAAGCTTACAAAAGCAATTAATGAAACGCTTAAAAATGGGTTTTGGAGGCGAAACAAGGCCTTATGACATGGGTTTTAAAAGACCAAAGTTGGTCTCATTTAGGGAGGAGAAAAAAAAAAAACGTGAAGGAGGAGGGAGAAGAGAAGAGGAGGAAAGAAGATGGAGGAGCCAAGATCAAGCCAACAAGGTATGGAACTACTAACTTTGAGTATAGAACTTGGATTTTGTATGGATCACATGGATTTTGTAGGATTCTAGAAAAGTTTATGAGTTCCAAATCTAGGGTTTGTTAGGATTTCTTCTTACTTAAAGATTCCCATTGGTAGGAGTTGAAAAAAACTCTAAATGAAGCAAAGATAAGTATAAAATCATTCTCTTAATGATTGATACATGTTAAATAACAAATAATTGAGCTGGGTTTAGAATAAACTACAAATAATCCTCAATATTTTGATTTGTATATGGAGTTTGTGACCCATATTAGAATGATTTGAAGGAATTCCTTAGAAAGAGTTTTGAAAGACATGGGGGTGAATGATAAATTGAGTAGAAAAGAGATCATAAGATGAATTTGATGATCTTGGAAGTGTTTGTGGTATAGAGTTGATTGGGGTTCAAAAGTAGCTGGAAAATGGGAGAAAATACCCATTCTGGGCATTTTGGGATTAAATACCAGTACAACTTGAGCTTGTACCGGTACAATTTCGGCTCTGGTCATTTTTGGCCAAGTTGTACCGGTACAACTTGAGCTTGTACATGTACAACTTGTTCTGGTTTTCCTGTTCTGACCAGTTTTCGTATTTTGGCCATAACTTGCTCATTTCTTATCCGATTTGAGTGAATTCCAAGTGGCTACGTAAAATAGACTTCAAAGGAGAACAAAACTTAAAGTAGGCATCATAAATTCACGATCTAGTGGCTAAAAATTCACTCAAAGAAATTTGGACCATGTACTAACATTAAATTCTGGTTCAGCTTTGAACATAGAGAAGTCCGGGGATTGTTGGGATGAATAACGAGTTCAGTGCTCAGGTGGTGATTCCCGAACAGGGTAGAACCCTTAGCTTTTATAGATTTAAATGTTTACAAGGACTTAGTGTCAAAATATGAAGTTAAGACCCCGGAAAATGCGATGGCCACCAACAGTCCCGAGGGTAATCGGTAAACCGACTAGATTGGCATGAAAATGCCATAACTTTAGTTTGGATGATCCGATTAGTTGGAGTTACTTCTAAAGTAAAATGGAAAATACATGAGAATAAGAATATATGAATGAGGTGTGATTCCACATATCCTTGCTACAAGAATATAAGTGCCATATCATGAATGGGCGTAGAGCAAAGGAAAATATGAAAGCTAAAGAAAAATGCATAAAGATGTGTTCATGAAACGCATGAAAATGATTTATAGGAAAATGAAAATGAAAGGATTGAAAACATGATTGTGAACATGCGAGGCAATATGTATGAACACATAATGTGGTTAAAGTGATATATTATTATTATCATATAACCAATGATAACAAATGAAAGCAATTATACGTAAATGAGTTTATGAATGAGTATACATGAATGAATATATAATGAGTTTATGAATGAGTATACATGAATGAATATGTGAATAGTGTATGAATGAGCATATGAATAAGTATACGTGAGTGAATACATGAATGAGTATACATAAATGAGTATACGTGGCAGGCATATAAGCGAGGTATACGTAAATGAGTATATGAAATGTGTACATAGATTGAGTATATCTTTGAAAAGATAATACGAAAGTAATATTGGAATTGAAATGCGATTGTGATCGGTTATGAATGCTAATTGTGAAATATATATATAAGCATATATATATTGATTTGAATGATTATTATTTGAAATGTTTGTCATACATAAATGATATGAAGACAAAAATGCGATTGTATTCGGTTATAGATACTAATTGTAAAATATAAATATATATATATATATATATATAAAGTATATATATATTGATTTGAATGGTGTTATTGAAATATACATCACACTTATGCTTGTGCATGTAATTTGAGCGATAAGCGAAAGTGCATAAAAGTAAATTGATTTGAAATGTATCATTGAATGACCGACATGACGGGATTCACCAACTGAATTCGTCATGAAGGTAACCCGGTATTTATCTAATCTTGAATCCCACATTGCTAATGAATAATGAAACGGGGCAGGATTCCCAATTAATCTGTCGTGAATATATGGAAACTTCTATATAGCCATATGTGAGGCGATAATAATTAGATCTGAAATCACATTTGCCTCTTGAATGACAAAGCTGGGCGGGATTCCCCCAGAGTAGAATCTGTCATGAATGTCAACTTCTATAGCCATATGTGAGACGATAATAATTGAATCTGATCCCGCATTGCTCTTTTGGAATGATAAGCGAGTGAGGATTGAGTGAATCACATCGTGAGATATATGTAGGCTTCTATAATAGCCATATGTGAGGCGATAATAATTGAATCTCGAAATCCACATTTGCTCTTGGAATGACAAACGGGCGAGATTGAGTGAATCATTCGTGAATGTCTTTCTATAGCCATACATGTGAGAGACGGTAATAATTGGGTGAAATGCATTTACTCTTTGAATGACAAACGAGTGAGGATTCCCCAAGTGAATGCATTAAAGAATGTGGAAGCTTCTATATTTATATGTGAAATCACAAACTCGATAAGCGAAAATGACATTAAAAATTGTATTGTTAAGTATCTTTTTACATTACACGGGACATAGTAAAAGGCATCATTTGTAAATGCATTTTTTTTTGAATGTAAATGTTAAGGGTCTTTGAATTATAAATGTTTATGGGATTGCCGAGAGCTGAAGTGCCCCGGCGTAATTAAAAGTCTAAAATGGAATAACATAAACAAATGTTTTGGAAAGATAATTGAAAGGTCGAATTAAACCGGGCTCCGGCTTGGATCCGCCAGTAGAGATTCAGTCGTGGGGATTCGGTCGCGACACTTTTGAAAAGAAAAATTTAATAAGGCCAGTGAATGTTTTGAGTTGAAGCCCAGGTCGAGATGCTTAGGGCTCCATTGGATCCGCCAACCCGGGTCAAGTGGGGATTCGGTGCGACGCTTTTGAAAATGAAAGTCAATAAAACGAAACTAAAGTTTACTTGAGGGCATCCCCGGATCACGAAATGTAATTTCTAAAGGGAGTTGATTAATGGCTTCGGCCGTGATGATGATAAGAGTCTAATATGTATTGATATCAGTTTGATTTGACCCTGTATGAATTTGAAATGACTTGATTTGTTCAGATTGTCACAACAAATATCACGTATAAGTTTACTTTGAATATGATTTGATCACGACATACATATGAAGTAGATGCAGTTACAACACATTAAAGACATGACGAGGAGTAATATGAACAAGATAAATGATGGGGAATCTGAACGAATAAAATCTATGTATAAACACAGGATAGGTTAGAAGTCCACATAAGAATAGATTTCGTTATATATACATAGGTAAAGTAAATGTAAAAAGATAGTGACGGTGATTATTGTTATTAGTGAATTCTTTATGCATATGTTCACTAAGGCGTAAGCATACGGGTGTTCAATCCGTGTAGATGCGAAGAGAAGATAAGAGGACGAGGACATTCCACACCGGCGGTGCATGGGCCATCTCGAGGAGATAGGTGCTCACACGTACTTGTTTTCAACGATCCTCACGATGTTTGTATTAAATATGTGCATGTATAGGAAGTATTGGTATAAGTAATTGGGACTTATGGCATGAGATTTTAATGGATACCACTCCGGTGGTAGTTCCTTTGTATATGTAAATGACCAGGTTGATTATTACAAAAAATTATTTGGCATACCCATAGGTATAAGTTAAACTCTGAAAAAATAAGTAAATAAAATAAATAAGAAAGAGTCCCGATTATATGGTTTACTTGCCCGAAACGGTTGGATCATGATCGGTCGGACCGGGATCGGGGGTGTGACATCTTCCATTTCTTCCTTTCCACTACCCTCCTCAGTCGGCATTGAGGAGGTTTCTTCTTTCTTTTCCCATGGACAAACAGTAGAACTAGTGTCTAGGGTTTAAAAGTCCTATCAACCCTTCTTGTAAATTTATTTGTAGACATTTGCTCTCCACCATGGTGTCCTTAGCTACTCTTCCTCTGGGCTCTCTTTCCTCTTGATGAGCGTGCTGATTTGTTGAGCCTTGAAATGGAGTTCTGCCCAGGGATGTCAATTTTCTGATCAAGGTCACTTTGAAGCACATCTAATTTTTGGTTTAGAGAGCTTTCCATAATATCAATTCTTTGTCTTAATTTGGCATTGAACTCTTTTGCTCTTCCACAACATCACTCACCAGCTTGGTAAGGTTCAGAATGGCTTGTTCAACTGGAGAGGTTGATTGTGGTGCTTGAGGCTGAGGAGTTGAAGCATAATGTGGAGAAGCCGGGGAAGTGCATACGTAGCAGGTGATTTAGGTGGTTCCCCCAGCTAAGGTTGTAAGCATTTCCATATGGTGCATTTGTTAGAGTACACCCGTGCGCGGGGCCACACTCGTAGTGGAGGGTTTCTATAGTCCCTCATGGACCTATATGTATTAAAGTTTCTCCTACGAGGTACTAGCAGTGTTGCTTTCTTCCCTCTAGATGTTTCATTGGTCTCGAGCTGATATTCAATTCGATTAGGCTCTTGAAGAATCTTAGCTTTGTCGACCTGCCTTCTAGATTTCTAATCATTACAAAAACTGTGGATTCATGCAGCAAAACCAGGGCAAACACCCAACGACCAAGAAACAATACTACCTAAAAGGTTACGGTTACCTAAAAATAAATAAATTGTATTTGGAAACTAAAGACTAACGGTAAAATATATCTGAAAAAATGATAAAGAAATTCACGAGTCTTGTGATGAGGATGCAAGTGTTCATCAGGTCATCATTTGCATAGGCACCATCCCGGCAGACGCCATTAAATTTGCGTAAGCGTGTAGCTAGGAAACTTCGAGACGACCAAAATTTATAAGAGGCCCCTAAACCTTCTACTGGCGCAGCTATCTCTGTAGTATAAGACTCTGAATTGAACTTCGGGGATGGGTTTTCTTCGCAAAATGATTTACGATTGATTCAGAATTGAATTCATTTTAGTTCAAGGTTTGAGTAAGCTTGAGGGGGTTTTGATGGTTGCAAACTGAAAATAAACCAAGGAAAAAAAAATTTCTCCTTGAAGTATCAGGCTACTAGGTGTAGTTTCTAATGGTGATTGAGGGTTTCCAAGGCCTTTTCCTCGCGTTGAGGAGGATGATCTATAGTCATCTCACGAGCCAGGTTCTTCATTGAGCCTTATATAATTATCCTTTGAAAAATGGTATTAAATGAGCATCAGTGGTGTATTGAGTGAAAAACAATTCTCCTATTTCACCTTATAATGATTAATGAGGGTAACTAATGAATCTCGGTGGATCTAGCAATAAGCATGCCCGAACCTAAAAGATTACAAAATACGAGGCCATTCAAGGTAAATCTAAGGATCTAAATACAAGAGTTCCAAGGAAACACAATTTGCCGAGTGGTACTTGCGTGAAACAGAAACCCTTTAGTAGCCTTAAGATCCTGCACTCAGCAGCCTTCCACTTCAAGGAGGAAGGGGTTTGCTTAGCTCATCCTCCAGTTGTCTCATGTCCTCGAGGGTGTTTAGCTAGTGAGAAAGGGAGAGAACATGAAGGAAAGTGAAGGAAAAAGAAAGAGCGGGGAGCTACTTTGAAAGGTTTACCTAAAAAAAACTTTATTAATGGAAGACCTGCTGCTTTTAAGTCCTTGTGTGGAGCTTTTATGTTACCCCGACCAAACGAAATACAAAGAACCAAAATAAAGCTATTACAGGGGATAAAATGGGAAGAAAACCAAAAAAGGGAACAAAAGTTAACAAATCAAACGGGCAGCAGGAAGGAATAGTCAACAGGGTGAACAATGGTAGCAGGAGGCAATTTCGCAACCTGCGAATATTCAGTGCTTCCCTTTTTCTTCTACTTTATGCTCCTCTTTCCTCTGGTTTCTGATCTACCATATTGAGTTCGACTCGAATTCTTCGTGCTTGGATCGACTCAACAATTTTGGCATAAATAGCTTGCAAAAACTACAAAATTAGCCAAAAAATGCGATTAGTATAATAACAAGGACCTCAATGTGAAAATCAGGTTAATTACGCTAATTAGTACATAAAAAGTGCTCAAAACTATAATAAACAGGGTTCAAAATAGCACTTTTTGAGCACTAATCATCATGTTAGAATTAAGTTGCAATTTTGGTCTAATCAATTTTTTGGCACCGTTGTCGGGGATTAGACAATAGTCTTCTGGTAGCCGTGTCAGAAAAATGATCAAGTTTTTGGCGCCTTTGCAGAGGAACGAATAGTCCTTGGTGGTAGTGTCAAAAGTTGGGCACAAACACAATCATCAATTTTTGGTCTAAACAAGTTTATGGCGTCGTTGCTGGGGAATGAATAGTCCTTAGTGGTAGTGTCAGAAGGTTGGCACTCACACACACTCATCAAGTTTATGGTGCCGTTGCCGGGGATTGATTTGAAACAAAACTTAAATATTAATGTTCCAACCAAAGAGAGAATTGCTAATTTGGACTTTTTTCTTTGTTTTATAAAAAAATTCATAAAATTTACAAAAATAGTTTTAACTATAATAACTGAATAAGCTATTGAAAATATTTTAGGAGCTTATAGTGATAGCTGTTTTTCCATTGATTTCATTTGATCTTAGTGTGTTTCCGTTTCAGGAAGACATTACATGCACCGAAAACCATAAGCAGAATTGCTATCTTTGGACACAAAATTGGAGAAGACATTGAGAAAACTGAAGAAAGTTCAAAGTGTTGAATCAGTAGTTATGGAAAAATAGAGAGAGGTACAACAAAACACTCAAGTAGAAGCAATAGCAGAGAAGCCTTAGAGGTAAAGGACTATGGAGGATTTTGGAGGCGGTCATTAGAGATAGATATTACGCTATGACCACTGACCTGATATAGAAACTGACAATTTTGAGTTCAAATAGCTTTGATCACAATAGTGCAACAACATCAATATACTAGCCATTCTAGTGAAGACCCCAATGAGCATATGGGAAGATTTATGACGATGGCAAATTCAGTAAAGCTAAATGGGATGAGACTTGAGGTGATCAAGCTGCAACTATTTCCTCTTTCACTGAGAGATGTGGCAGCCACTTGGTTTGAATCACTGCCATATGGATTAATGAAAATTGGGAAGAGTTAGTGGAGGCTTACATGAGCAAACTCTTTCCTCTTGCCCCCACTTCAGAAAGGAGAGGGGAAATCATAGTGTTTAAACAAGAAGAGGATGAAAGTATCTATAATGCATGGGAGATATCTAAAAGACCATTTAAAAGATGGTCAATGCATGGAATAGATTTGACCACCCAAATGGACATCTTTTATCACTCTATGAACTACACCTCCAAAGGTATAATTGATGAAGCCTGCTGTGGAGCATTAAAGAGGAAGAGTGCTGAAGAGGCAAAATAGTTCACTGAAGATCTAGCAAAAAGAAACTATAGAGCTCAATCTGAGACTTCCGGGAGCAGCAGCAGACTGAAGGGAAGTGGGGTGATAGAAATTAACAGAATGACTGCCATAGAAGTCAAACTTGATGCATTGATGAATAAGTTGGGAAACCAATAAATAAGAATACATTCAGCTTTTGTAATTGCGTACTGAAATGAGCAGAGAGTAGTGCTAGGGGACTAGCCCATGAGGTCCCTTATCCAAGTTGAGGAGCTCAGTTTCGGTGTGACCAGAGCTACAACTTTAAGCGAAACTTCGGCTTTCAACTCATTACACACCAGCACTAAGGAACCATGAGAATTTCTCATATGGAGGTGGAGCACATCAAGGTCTAAGGCCAATGCATAATTTTCAACATCATTATGCTTCACAGGGGTTCGAAGGATAGCTGCAGCAAATTCTTCATTTCCAATCAACAATGTCGACCACAATTAACCTTGTCCCGATGTTGACTTATTTAGACGAACATGCGACAATTTATACCACTACTACGGCCAAATTCGATCCCCGACAATGGTACCATAAAACTTTTTTATATCGTAACTAAAACCAGTACAACAAGTTTCTGATACTGCTACCAATGGCTAGTTCAGTCCTTAGCAATGGCACCAAAAACTTGTTAAGACCACTGATTTATATAGAGATCAATTTGTTGACAATAACTTGTTAACTAATAAAACTTTTTTTTCTTTTGTTGTTTGCTTTATACTGAAAATTAGATTTGGTCTAAATCACTGCAAGTGAACAGGTCATACAAGTAATAAAGTGGACTTTAGAAGTCTGGATATCATTCTCATAGGGATTGATGAGAAAATCTAAAGATCAAGTACCCTTACTACTCAAGATCATCATTATTTGAAGCACTAACTTGAAGTTTGAACGATCTAACATAAATTGAATGAAATAATTTTTGTAAAATGTTCTTTAATGAAAGAGAATAATTAAAACTAAATAGATTAGAGGGGTTTCAGCAGGTTGGAATAACAACTAAATGGGACCCGATATTCTAATCATCTCAAAATAAATGAGTTAAAAAAAAAAACAAAACAGTCATGAACTTGAATTCTAGATTTGTCTAAGAGTAGAGTAGTATAGCTTTGAAATACCTCTTGACACTATACATTTTACTCTTTAGAACACCATATTCCTATACCAAGTCAATGGGTCTAAATAGCTACTTTTGGGATTTTATCTTCTTTCTAGGATCTAGGTGTTTTTCTTAATCCAATACTTCAAAACCATCTCTCAGGACTGAAGTCTACTTACCCTCATAGACAGGATAACATAAGCCTCCTTCAATTTAATTAACATCTCAATTTACAATTTACTTAGAATACTCTCTGTCCTTGATCAAAATCTTTGCTAACACGAGATCAAGATGATTCTATCAAACTAAGACGAAACCTCTAAGTATTAAATGAGCAAATCATCAAATGGTTCTTATGACTTGGGAACACACTTCTATTGTCAACCAGAAGGGAACCTTGAAGTTAGGGGTTAGAACAACACAAGTGATTTATCCAAGTGATATTTAGAGTGTATTAGTTCTGAAGATATCATCCTAACATACCCCTAAGTTAATGCTCTTGGCTCTTAGATATTCCATCTCTATGTCACTGAGAGGGATCTTGGAAATCAGAGCACACATACAACTCTTTTTGAGTATAATATGCTACTACTTAGAACAATTCACATCTAGAACAATATCAATTAAATCAATCCAATACTCAATCCCTCATCATTCATTTAAATACTACAAAATGATAACCAAAACACCAATTCCTTCTCAGAGGGAGCTTAGTCGTCCATAAATGGATCACAATTAATAATGACTAATTGATCAAACAAATTCATTGAAAATGTAATCAAAATTGAATAAAATGAATTCCATAAATGACTCCAAATTCTACTCAAGTTCATACATAAATGAAGCTTGATTTACAATGATCCAACTCGAAATTTCAGCTCATATCCACTACTCTTAATCTAAAAAATGAAAAATAAGAAACAAAAATAAGAAAAAGAAAAAAATAATATATACTATATATATATATATATATATATATATATATATATATATATACTTATATAATCTTCAGCTACTCTTCCTCTTTTGAGAAATTAAGAGTTTCCCTTTCCCTAAAAGCTATCTTTCTACCCTAGGAGCTTATATTTGCTCGCTGATGATTGGGCCACAGCTTGAGGAAAAATGCAAATCTCAAGCCCCGTTTTTCTCGAGACACGCCTTTGAAATTTTTGAAGATTAAGGATTTTTTAAATTTTAAACCTTTTTTGTAACCCCCCAAAAATACCCTAGAATTTTTATAATAATTTTATTATATGTTTATGGTATAAATCGAGCCAAATGGGGATTTTCCGATAATTGATAAATGATTAAATAAAAATGTTAAATGTTATATGATTGAAAATGAGTATATGATTGAATTATATATGCTAAGTGATTAAATGATCGAACCAGGAGTAGCTTAGTGGCCAATTTGGAATTTGTGAAATAAGGACCTAAGGGTCAAATGAAAATGAGCTTAAATGCTAAAGTGAAGTTTAAAAAATTAAGTGGAATGTTAAATGGGAGGGTGACTAGGAGACTTAAATGCCCTGAATGAGAAATGAGGCCTTCAAGTGTGGAAGGCGAACCTTGGCCTTACACTTAAATAGGATTTAAAGACCAGATTTTGGTCTAGGCTCATTTTTGACAATCCAATTTTGGGAGAAGAGAGAGGGAAAATGGGAGAAGAGCTGAGGCTTGAAGAAGATCAAGTTTGATTGAAATTCTTCCCATTTTCTTGCTCATGATGATCGAAACTTAGAAGTGAGAAGATTTGAAGAAATGAGTAGAAAACAAAACCTAACCGATACTTGTGATTTTGATTTTGGGGAAAAGCCTTAACTTAATAAAAAAGAGGGTTTTATTGGTGCTAAACTACTTTTGGAGTTGTTTTGGGTGGATTCAATGGTGGGTTTTGATGTAGGATGGGAGGAGGTTTATTGAAGAAAAATGGGTTAGAAATGGCAAAATCTGCCATTTCTAGAATGAACTCCATACAGTGGTACCCGGTACCAAAAATTAGTCTGGTACGCCCATTTACGGAGAAAGTTAGTGCAGATCTACAGAGACAAGGGGGTCTGTATCAGAGCTTCCGACCTTATTTTGCATTATTTTTCCTTGTTAAGTCAGTGTTGTACATAGATTTAAGGAACCCTAATAAAGGATTAATGGGGGTTCAAATAATAAGTGTGAAAATTGTTTACCCACTAAAAGTGGTGTATTTATGTTTGACAAGGGGTTGGTGAAGATCACCTAACCTAGTACCGAGATTGAAGAAAGGGAAACAAGAGCCAACAACTTCGATTAGTTCTTCAGACCTCTATTCCGATTCAAGTATTATTAGTTCTTTATTCACTGTAATCATATTCAGATTTCAAGGGTTTTGGTGGTTTACCAAATAAATCTGAAATTATTGTATGGAATAAGCATATCTCTGAAATGTTATTATGGATTTGGAAATGTGATATTTGAAATGTTTGACAATTAATTGCATGTGAGTGATTAATTGAATTATAAACAAATTAGTCCATTCTTGAAATCTTAAACTGAATCGATATACCAAATGACCAACATGGTGGGATGCACCAAGCGACATCTGTCATGAAGGCAAACCGAAATTATTCAATGTCCCACATGGCAGGATGCACCAATCGGCATTTGTCATGATAGTGTATGGCATTTTTAAATGACCACTTGGCGGGATGCACCAATCGTCATTTGTTATGATGGTGAACCAAAATTATTAAATGTGTAATCACATCACGAGGCAGCAACAAGATGGATTCTCAAATGAATCCGTCGTTAATATAAATGGTATAGTCAAAGTGATATAGAAAACTTTGACAAATTGGAAATCAAACATAGGATTTGTAAACTAAACACATCTTTAAGAGTATATTGAATCTCCTTGAATTGAATTGAATGATTTGTTTGCATGAAAGGCATTACAAGTGATCAATGAACCGTAAATTGATAGTAGGTGAAAATGAATAAGCATGAGTATTGTTTTACATTGATCATGAATGAAGTAAAAAGTATGGTTTAATATAAAAGCATGTCTTATATTAAACTGAATTTGAGAATAAAACCGTATAGAACCACTAAGCATGAAAATGCTTAGCGTGTAGTTCTTATCTATGTGCAGGTATCGAGTAAGCAAGAAAGAAGGCCAAGAATAAGAAGCGCAGTCATAGAGAAAGTTGTGGCGTATAAGTATATACCTTGTCATATGCATATATTCTTTTGAGCGTGTGACATTTGTAGACAAAGAGTTAATCTAGAACTATTGTCTTGTATATCATTTTGTAAAGGCATGAGTCGCCATTTATGCTTGTATTGTAAAGTAAATGTTTATGGGCCTACCATTTTGAAACAACAACGTATTTGAAACTCTAAAAATAAGTAAACATAAATAAAATGTTTTTGATAAGATAAATGAAAGCGGTCGAGTGACCGGGCTCCGGTTCGGACCCGCATTAGGTTGGTGCGGGGATTCGGGTTCTGGCCTTTTCGAAAAAAGCGGGTGTACGCCAGGTATTATTAGAGCATCCCGGATCCGATTCTGCGACGCCCCGTATGGTTGTACCCGAAAGAGTGCCACATTTTTAACTTCTTTTATAGCCAACAGAAATTATGTCATGAAAATTAGATTGTCGCGACAAAATAGTGTCGTAACAAATTAATTTGTACTCTAAAAGCCAAAATATGTCGTGACAAATTTCTTTTGAGCATGAAATGTTACGAAGAAATGATATACCCATAAAGCATGAAAAATGTCGAAAAAAATTTTATTTGTTGCGAAAAATAATTGTCTTATACTGAGAAGGGCCTGCAAGGTATTTGTCTTGACAATTGAAAAATATGTTGCAAAATTTTTTATGCATTTCAAGCTCAATTCAAACCTATCCAAGATACTAAACAATTCTCATCAATTTTTCATACAAGGAAACATGAATCAATTCTAAACACTATAATCATCAAGTCATGATTGTATATACAAATTATTATGATGGACAGTTCAATTCAAGCATGGACAATTAAGTTCATTTTTCTTCATTTGAACACAATTCAGCAACTGATAAGTAAAGGAAAAATAAAATGAAAGCTAATTGGAAAATCCTCACAAAATTTTGAGCATTCATTCCTTCTTCATTTAGCATATTTTCAATAAGTGCATCATTTTTTCTCAATCAACAATAACCCCCAATTAAGAATCGGCTTTCATGTCCTGAACAACATGAAAATCAAACTTGAAATAAAAAATCTCCAAAAAATTCCACTAATTAAAATAACTTAAAATCAAGGTGAAAAGAGAAAATATTTCTTAGGTTGCCTCCCAAGAAGTTGCTTTGTTAATTGTCCTTAGGTAGACAATGCTGCATCAGCAAGATTCTTCAACAATTTCTTCAAAAATTTATACTTTCGAATGTTCTTCATTCAGAGTTCCTCCCAAGTAATGTTTTAGTCTTTGACCATTCACCTTGAACTCATTCCCTAACTCTGTTTTCAATGTGACCGCTCCAAATGGTGTGACTGATGAATATAAAAGGACCACTCCATCTTGATTTAAGCTTTCATGGAAAAAGCCCGAGCCTTGAGTTGTACGGTAGGACTAATTCTCCCACCTTGAACTCTTTTCTTAGAATTCTCTAATCATACCACTTCTTAGTCTTGTCTTTGTAAATCCTGGCAGTGTCATATGCTTCATTCCTCGGTTCTTCCAATTCATTCAACTAAAGTAGTCTCTTTTCCTTAGTAGCTTGGCAATCAAAGTTCAAATTTTTAATTTCCCACATAGCCTTATATTTTAGTTCAAGGGGTAGATGACAAGCCTTTCCAAACACAATTCCGTATGGGGACATCTCAATAGGAGACTTGAAAGTAGTCTTGTAGGTCCATAATGCACTTATCTAGCTTTATGATGAATCTAAAACTCATATATTTTTAAGCCTATTTTTCATGTATATTTAAGGCTTAAAAGTTCAATTTATCACAAAAGTATGATCACTTACCACCCCAGGTTGTATTTTATAGAAATTAGAAAATAAGAAAAGAAATGATGAAAGCATCAAAAGGAAATGGGGAAACTCAATGTAACATCTACAGCGAAAATATTGCGACATCATATCAATGTAAGTGACATAGCCGGGATGAAATGTACTGAGCATCAAACAGAATATTGTGAGATCAAACCAATGTCATGACATCGATTGAAGTGAGCAAAACATAAATGTTTAATGTTGCGACATTAGTGGCGACATCAAGCTTGAATGTCGTGACATCAAATCAATTTCGCAATAGCTACATCATAACTCAAAACAAAAAGACCAATGTCATGACATCGATTGAAGAATGTCGGGACATCACATCAATGTCGCGATGGATTAGGCCCGAGTCCGACGCCGACGCCGAGTCTCTCAACGAAACTCAATTTTGCGACATTGACCGGGGCACTGGGGCGAAGAGCGACCTACTCGCATCAACTTCATGAATTGCTAATCAAATAAAATTTGAAACATTGAAAATACTAAGTCGATAATAAGGCATCAATATTTGAAGTCGCAACGTAAAAATGGTTGTAGGTGACAACAGCATCAAATTTAATGTGTGACATCAGTAATTCTTTGCGTATGCGATCGGAAAAATTATTGACAATGCAAAGCAATGTTGCAACATCAATGACAATGTGCGACATTAACCACGTTTATCGAGAGGCGACTAGGCCAAACTGCCCAGGGTTCTTCAAAGTCTATGTTTTCACCCTCGTTTTAAGGCCCCAATGATTTAGAGACCATAATAAAAGCTCCTAGGGTTTAGTGTTGCAATCTTTATTAGCTTTCATGGCTCAGGCTTTTGGAGAAAGGCCCGAGAGTGTCAGATATATTTTCTTTTATTTTCTTTTCTAAATTAATTTTTCTTTCTTTTAGAATTATAGTAGTGAATATGAGTTGATTTTTCAAGTTGAATTGATTGTAAACCAAGCTTCATTTCTTTTTGAATTTGAATGGAATCTAGAAATTTTTTTTGGAATTCATTTTTATTCAGTTTTGATTACAGTATCAATGAATTTGTCTGATCAACTAGTCATTGTCATTTGTCATTCAATATGGTAGGCCAATCTCCCTTTGGGAAGAATTAGGTTTTTTAATTATTGTTTATAGTATTTTAATGATGTTTTGGGTATGAAAAATTGGATTGATTTAATTGGTATTGCTTTTGCAATGTGTTGTTTTGAATATCAACGTCGTGTACTCTAAAATAGATGTGTTTGTTCTCTGATTTCCAAGATCCCCTTGAGTGACATAGGGATGGACGACCTGAGAGAAAAGAGCATTAACTTGGGAGTACATTCTACTGATATTCACTAAACTAATGCACTCTAAAGATCATTATGATACATCCTGGTGAAGTTCACAGCCTCGACTTGAGGTTTCTACTTCTAAATTAGCGGCCAAAGTGTGTTCTACGAGGATTAAAGACAATTGTTAATATATCAATTTAATGTTTATAGATCTCATCTCAATTTGGCAAAAATAATCTTGATCCCATGTTAGCATAAATTCTAATGAAGGAGAGAGGGCATTCTAATGAATTGCGAATCGAGGTACCGATTATATTGGAGAATGCATGTGTTATCCTGTCTATGGGGGCAAGCAGTCTTTAGTCTTAAGAGATGGATGTGAAGTATTGGTTTAGGAAACACATCAAAATCTTAAAGAGGATCAAATCCTAAAAGTAGTTATTTAGACCCATTGACCTGGTTAGGAATATGGTAAGCTAAATAGTGAAATGTGTAGTGTCAGGAGGTATTATAAGGCTCTTATTTTACTCTCTTAGACAAATCAGGATGTATACCTTGACTGTTTCTTACTAGAATTATACCCGAGTGTGAGTCGAACACGTTCTTTCCAGTGTTATTTCTATACTCGATAAAATCTACGATTATATAAGATGAATTCATTTTATTTTTATTTTTTTATTCTTTTTCAGGAATTTTGATTTTAATTTTAGATAGTACAAATTTCCAAGTTAGAGGTTCAAATAGTGATTGTCTTGAGTAGTAGGGGTAGTTGATCTTTAGATTTTCTCATCAATCCTTGTGGGAATGATATTCGAACTCTTAGAGTCCACTTTATTACTTGTATGACATGTGCACTTGTAGTGATTTGACCATCTTAAAAGTGAATTATAGTATGAATTTCAATTAGCATAAAATAGTCTTAACACATTTGGTTTAGAAAATTTTGGATTTAACAAGTTTTTGGCGTCGTTGTCGGGGATTAGACAATAGTCTTCTGGTAGCCTTGTCTAGAATATTGTTTAGTATGGAAAATGGTATAACAAGTTTTTGGCGCCATTGCCGGGGATTAGACAATAGTCTTCTGGTAGCCTTGTCAAGAAGTTTGTTTAGTATAGAAAATGGTATAACAAGTTTTTTACACCGCTACCGGGGATTGAAGTAAAGTTTAAGGATCAATATTCCAACTAAAAAAGAGAATTTCTAGTTTGGACATTTTTATTTGGACATTTTTATTTTATCAAATTTTTTAGAAATATTTTCAAAAATAGTTTTAATTGGTAGTAGCTTATTCAGCTACTAATCTTTTTGTTAAGAAAATCATGAAATATTGAAGTTATCTACTAATATCACTTTGATTTCAGTGCATCATCATTTCAAGCATGTAAGCCTCTGAGAAGGCTAGGAGATGAAGCTACTTCCTGCTTGGACATTGAACTAAGAGAAGCATTTGAGAAATCTAAAAGAAGATGAGAGTAAGCGAGAAGCAGGTTATAAGCGAGCAGAAAAGACTAATCAGTCATGATTTACAATAGCGAGAAAGACATGGTAGAACAATGGAGGACTTACGGAGAGCTATCATCGAGGATGAGTACTTTCTGATCCAGGCGACTACTATAGAAATGACAACTTTGAGCTGAATCTACACTAATCATCGTAGTTTCGACCAACACAGTTTATAGACACCTGGCTTGAGGATCCAAATGAGCACTTAAGGATGTCAGATACTATAAAGCTTAATCGAGTCGGACCCGATGTTATTAAGTTGTAGTTGTTTCCCTTCTCATTGTGGGATGTTACAGCTAGTTGGTTCGAGTCTTTACCTTATGGCTCAGTGACAACGTGGGAGGAGCTAGTAGAAGCCTACCTGAGTAGATTTTTTCCTCATACACTCACTTCAAGGAGGAGAGGATAAATCGTTTTCTTCAAACAGAAAGAGGATGGGAGTCTTTACAATGGTTGGGAAAGGTACAAGCCGCTACTGATAAGATGCCCCATGCATGGCATAGAGCATATGACTCAAATGAATAGATTCTACCATGCCATGAACCACACCTTGAAAGGGACAATTGATGCAGCCTTAGGAGGGGCCTTTAGAAGGAAGAGTGCAGAGGAAGCCACACATCTTATTGAGGAGTTTGTTAAAAGCAACTACAGAGCTCCATCTAAAGATTTAGGGAGCAGTAGAAAATCGAGAGGAGGTGTGATTGAGCTCAATAAGATGAGTGCAATTGAAGCCAAACTGTATGTAATCATGATCAAACTCAACAACCAAGAAAGAAGAAATCATTCAACCCATGAAGTAGAGGATTGTGGGGCTTATTTGAAGAAAAATAAAAGAGGGGACTGCTCTTGAAGGTTCCCTCTGATATGAGGAAGCTCAGTATATTTAGGGAAATGGGAGCTATAATTTTAAGCCCAACAACAACCTTCCAACCCATTACACACCAGCCCTTAGAAACCATGAGAACTTGTCTTATGGAGGTGGAGTGCAGCAGGGTCAAAGACTAGTATAGAACTTTTAGAAGAGTTATGCTCCACAAGGTTTCTAAGGACAACAACATCAGGGTAGCCATAAAGTAGACATTCCAGGCCAAAAGAGGTCCTAGTCTTTTGAGGATCATATGCTGAACTTCATAGGTGAAAACGAAAGACTAGTGAACATACATGAGCATAAGTTTGCTAATATTGCAGTATTTTAGGTAAACACAACTGTGTTTCAGGCCAACACGAATGCCTCTCTGAAAAATCTTGAAACTCAAGTAGGGCAGCTAGCTTAAACTCTACAAAACCAGTCTAGAGAAGCATTCCCCAGTGACACAAAAAGGAATCCCAAGGACTATATGGATATAACACTTAGAAGTGGTAGAATTGTAGAAAATAAAAGAAGATGAGATAAAGCTAATTGAAAGAAGAAGCAAACTAAAAGCGAAGTACAAAAACAGCTGGAATATAATAAGTGTATATTCAAGAAGAAATCAAGGTGTAGGAAGCGACAAATTGAAGAGGGAGAATCAAAAAAGAAGGGAGAAGTAAGAGCATATCAAACTCATATTCCTTTCCCTCAGAGATTGCGGAAGTCAAAACTAGATGATCAACATTCTAAATTATTGAACATGTTCAATGGAATTAAGATCAACATTCACTAAGAAATCAATGTATGAATATCTAAATTCATATCATGATTACAGACATGATAAAAAAAAATTAGATGCAGTGTGAAGTCAGATATCATAAATAATCGTTAATAATCAGAATACACATATAACGTAAAATCAGATATCTATCATTCCACTCTACCTAGAACTCAGATTAATTAGAGCTTTATGTGATTCTAGTGCAAGCATCAAGGTGGGAAAGCTTATTTTCCTAGTGGACTTTGTTGTGATAGATATTAAAGAAGACAAGCAAGTTCCACTATTGCTAGGTAGACCTTTCTTGCCACTAGAGCAGCCTTGATTGATGTAAGGAAAGGAGAGCTCAGTCATGAGTGGAAATGAAGTACACTAACTGAATTGAGCTTCGAAGCATTTGATTTGAAAAAGAGCTGAATGTAAGAAATTTGAAAATGTAGTTCCTATCAGTTCTGAATTGATTTATGATTGTAAGAATCAAGATTCAATGAATGAAAATATGATGAATTTCTAGTATATTGAGGATCTTGATACTAAACATCTGAATGCCAGTGTTGAATTAAAAGAAACAATATTAAATCTGAATTAAGACAATACAAAAAGATCAAGCGGTAGTGAAGAGAAGGTACAAGAAGTAGAAAAAAGTTATGAGGGGTTAATTAGGAAGATATTACTCGAACACCAGAAATATGCCTTCTTAGGAGCTGAAAGATCAAAACCTGTAATTATAGTAGCTGATTTGACATAAGATAAAGAGTAGAAACTGATTGAATTTCTCAAACACCATAAAGAAGCCATAGCCTGGTCTTGGAAGATTTGAAAGGGATAAATCCAACAATTTGCATGCATAAAATTCTCCTGGAGGAAAATGTAAAAACATCATTTGAACATCAGAGAATGTTGAATCCGGTTATGAAACAAGTTGTTAGAAAAGAAGTACTTAAATGGTTGAATGCAGGATTTATTTATGCAATCTCAGGCAACCCTTGGGTGAGCCCAGTTCATGTGGTTCCTAACAAGGGTGGATTCACTGTCATTAGAAATTATAAGAATGAACCAATTCCAATAAGAACTCTGACAGAATGGAGGGTATGTATTGATTACAGGAAATTGAACACTAACACGAGAAAGGATCATTATCCCTTGCTTTTTATTGATCAAATGCTGGACAGGTTGGTAGATGATGAGTCTTAAACTCATCTATTTTTAATCCATTTGTCTAGAATGTTTCTAACAGTTTTAGCTCTATTTGTATGCCAAATTATGAATATTCACCCACCTTTGGCGCAAATTATTAATTAAACGAGAGAAAACAAACAGAAAAAAGGCAAAAAAATGAAATTATCGCGACATAGTTTTGTATGTCGCGATAGTTAACGAGGCTAAGAACTATGCGCATCCGGCCAACTAAATGTCGTAACAAAGCTCAGGCAGAACTCAAGGTTGAAAGAGCAATTTTGTCGAGACAAAGAGTTTTTATGTCAAGACATTATTGAAGAAGATTGTGAAGAAAATTGTTGCGACAGTCCTTAACTCTGTCTCAACAATGATCAAGGCAGAGAGCAAAGGAGCTGTGTCATGACAATAAATCATACAATAAACATAAAAGGTGAAGTGACATATGAACTCTGTCCCAACAAAAGACAATTGTGTCACAACAGAAACTACTAAGAATGTAACATAAGTCAACTACGACAAGTGTTTTAGTGTTGAGACAAAGTTTGCAGAACCAAGCCAGCTCAAGGAGGAATTTCTGTTGCAACAAAGAAAACTATGTCGTGACATAACATTCAGAATTCACAACTAAGAGTAACAAAATCTCTATTGCAACAAAGATTATTTATGTTGCGACAAACAAAACATGAAGGAGGTGAATTCTTTGTCACGACAAGAGCTAAAGAGCAAAACAAGAGGAGTGGTGAAAAAGAAATTCATGTTGCGACATAGTGAAGATTTGAAAGAAGAGTCTGTAGCGACGAAGGAAATTTTCTATGCGCGACGATAGAAATCCTGAATCAGAAGAATTATCACAATAGGAATAAAATTGGAATTGACAAGAGTGAAAGAAGAACATAGATTGGACAAGGAAATATATGTCATAACAATGATTTCTATGTCGCAACACACAACTCAACAAGCGACAGGAATTAGAAAAGAAAAGTTTATCGGGACCAAGGAGTTTCCTGTCGCGACAAAAATTGCTAAGAACTCAAAGAAATTCTATCACGACAGAGTTAATTAAGAGGCTGAAAAGGAAAATGTTTGTCGCGATAAGGAAAATTATGTCTCGACAGACTCCCAAAGCAAAAGAACATGAGAAGCTGGGTTCAAACAGGTTTGGTGTCATGACACAATACATTCCTGTTGTGACAAAAACATGACTGCTACACAAAAATTATGTCACGACATTATCAAAGTCTAATATGGCTTGAATCAAAGAAAGATCTTAGAAGAGCAATTAAGTGATAGAGAGGCTGCAGTATTACTACGACAAAGGCCATTGACAAAAGGCGGCTTTGCCACGCAGACTTTCTATGTCGCGATAGAGTGACCAATTTAGAAATTTGGGGATCACAATGTACAATTAATGAAGTGCGTGACATTTGGGAAGTCTATAAATAGATACATCTAAGGCAACATTGCCACGACTTCACTCTCGGGACGTCTAGGTAGTTGAAGACTCTTGTATATTTTATTTTTCTTTTATTTTATTTTCTTTTCTTTTTAGTAGAGTTAGTTTCAGTAGAGATTGAATGTAGATTTTAATTGGTATTCTTTTAGATTTCTGGATTTGGGTATTGAACTGAAGTGCAGCTTAGAGCTGAAATTTGTTTATAAAATCATCTTTCTCATTACTTTATGAGTTCAAATGGAGGATGGGAGATTTATGGAGTTCATTTATTTCAGTTCGTTCATGATTTCAGTGAATTTTCTGATCAGTAGTCGCGTATGAGTAAGACAGGTTTTAAAATTTTGAGCTCTTTGGAAGAATTAATGATGATATATTCATTTTATAGAATAAGGTGGAAGAGCATATAATTAGGATTCTTGAATTTATTTGATTGATATTGTTCTTGAATTTATTTGTTCCACAAAAAGTACTAGTCACAGGAATACCCGATCAGGTCCTGTATGCCTCGATTTCTGGGAGGCCCTACGGTGACATGAGAGAGAATCTTACAGAGTATAGAGCTGTTCTTTGTGGGTATGGTAGACTAATACTAAGGAACTAATGAACTATGATGGGTTACTCAAATAGATCACCAACTTACTCGTAATTTGAGGATAGTTGAATGAAGTATCATTTAATCGATAGAGTTTATTCTCTTTATTTGAGTGATTACGATCTCAGTAACTAGCAAAGGATCCTAATAAAGGGAGATAAGAAATTTTCATCATAAATGAAAGGATGAGGTGTCAATCAATTGGAAAACTTGCAATATCCTGTCTGCTGGGGAGCAGAATTCTCAGTCCTAAGACCTCAGATATGCGGTACTAAAAGGAAAATACTTAAATCTTATAGAGGGTTACAAATTACAAACATAATTAGAACCATGTCTCCAAAAATGAATATGAACCTTTAATAGGTAAGAAAAGTATGGTTAAGGAAATCAAACTATATTACCATGCATCTTGACAAACTCAGTTTTCCAATTTAAGGGCGAGCTATGAATCGATAAGATGCAGAAATTGATTATCACTCATTGATCTATATTCAGTTTTGTCTCACTCAGTAAATTCTCAAACCCATTTTTATTAAAAATTATTTTCATGTATATTAAGGAATTGAATCTAGGACTAAAATTCTTTTTAGTCATCTCATCATCAAAACAGTAGATTTCAAATAGTAATGATCTTGAGTGTTTGGGGTAGTTAGTCTTTTGATTTATCATCATTCCTTGTGGGAACGATATATGGACTTTAAATATCCACTTTTGTGCACTTGCAGTAATCAAGACCAACTCAAATTTTAATAAATACATTTTAAAGGTTAAACAACTATTTTCATCCTGACATCAGTAACAAGTTTTTAGCGCCACATTTGCTAGGGATGAATAGTTCTTAAGTAGCGTGCAGGAAATTTGGCGCCTGCTTCAAGTCCTGGAGTTTGGTATGTAACAAGTTTTTTGCGCCATTTCCGGGGATTAGCTAATAGTCCTTTGGTAGAAGTGTTATTAATATATATATATATATATAAAGGTCTTAACAAGTTTTTGCACGTTGGCGAGGATAGTGATGAAAAAAGTAAAAAAAAAACTCATAAATTTTAATCAAATTTTTGCATTAATTATTTTAATGCTAATTACTTATTTTTATGCGAGAAATGTGGTGATTTTACCAGAATTTAGATTTTATATTTTTGAGAAAGAATCTGCAATTCCAGCAAGAATCTAGAAGAAAATGAGATAAATGGCCAAAAGCATTGAGTCACAATGACGATTGATATTTGACAATGAATTCATCGATTGACGGTTTTTAAGTCATACGATTGACAATGTTCTGCTTGATTACGTAAGACAAAGGCTTCAAGTGTGTCACGACATCCTTGTGATCAGTCACGAGAAAGAAAAATTTAAGACTACACAAACGACTCACGATAGAAAATCGAGGTCGCGACGAGGAATGGATGGCTGGATGAGCTGATAAGGTCTCTATCAGAAAAATTGATGTTGTGAAAAAAATATAAGCTGAATACACTAGTCGGGGTTGCGACAAGGATTACATGTTCTGTCTCGTCAAGCTGACGGTTAAAACATGTTTTACGGCTAAGTTTGAGCAAGCGTAGAACAGTAAGAAGGACACATCGGTCGCAACACACTATCTAGGTCATGACCGAGAAAAGAAATTTGAATTGGTAAAGTTATTGTGACTAAAAAATGAGGTTGCGACAAGATTGGAAGAAAGAATGGTTGCGAAATGATTTTGAGGTCGCGAGAGGAATTGCAGTAAGAAAAGAAACAACCTTGTCGCGACCTAATTCCCATGTTGCGACAGGAAAATAAAAAGATCAGCAGTTTGAGTCGCAACTTGCATGAAGTCAGAAAACAAAAAATGATGTCGCAACATGAAATGGAGGCTGTGACCAAGGATCAAATTGGCTGACAACAAAAATTGTGTCGTGACATGAAATTGTGATCGTGACACAAACACTTGGAGACCAGAAAAAGTTCTCGTGACGAGGATCAAAGTGGCTACCAACAGAAACGGTGTTGCGAAAAACAAACTTTGACATGACAAATAATTCAGCAAAGGAAGAAAAAGCTAGGTCACGACATGAAATTGTGGTCACGACACAAATACCTAGAAACAAGAAAATGTGGTCACAACAAGAGTCATCACTCGGCAGCTAGCGTGGTCATGACGCCCAGCAATTCGATCATGGCGCAACATATGATGATTCGCCCGGGAAACATGCTTGAAGTAGCGGACAGCAAGATTTCCATGTCGCAACACACATGACAAAACAAAATAGTCAAGGGGTAGTCGGGACAAGGAATTCATGCCACGACCACTAACGGAAGAAAACTGCAAAGAACAATGTCATGATGAGGTGTCGGTGCCACCAATGTGCAAGAGAAACAAGGCACAGAATGTTGTGAATGAGCTTCGAAGGACAAATCGACTAACAAGTAGTGACAGGCTTATGAAGTCGTGACCTAAACGATGAACGGGGCCATTAAAATTGGTGAAATCCACCTGGAGCCTTAGAATCAGGCCCAATAGCTAGAGGTGTATAAATAGGCGTCTTTCGTAAGGAAAAGGCAGCTCTTCCAGAACCCAGATCCTTGGGGGATTGAAGAAGACTCAATTGTATAATTTTAGAATAGAATTTTCTTTTCTTTTCTGGATCTGAACTAGTAATTTGTTCAGAATGTTGAAGCGTAATTTAATTTTTCATTCTCTTTTCCAATTATTGCCTGAACTTAATAGAATCCAGACCAATTCTAGAATTCGTTTCTTATTATTTTATTGCAACTACTGTTGGTGTACTTGATCAGTGCTCCATTGTCGTTGTGATGCAGTTTTGATAAGCACAACTTCCACTAATTTGGATTTATAGTTAGTTACAATCTTTTCTGCATAAATTGGAGAAAAGTACCTTAAATTTGGGGATTTATTTGATTGATGTTGTTCTTAAATTGATTGTTCCTAATAGTAGTATCTAGTACCCTTCCAAGGATTGTTTCCTTCTCTGATTTCCAGGAGGCCCTATGAGTGACAGGATGGAGATTCTGAGAACTTGATTGTGATTTGGTGGGTATGTTAGACCTGCATTGAAGAACTCACGAGCTCTGAAGAGTTCACTTAGATAGAATTTCAACATATTAGTTGAAGTTGAAGGGAATTATCTATCAATTTAAATAATCAGAGATCTCACCTTGATATAGTGGAAGGACCTCAATCCAGTGTTAGTTGAGATCTAATCAAGGAAAGAGAAAGATCCATTAAATTTAAAGGAAGTGTCATCAATCATTTTGTAGAGATTTTGCAATGACCCTACCTTCGGAAGTAAGAAATCTGTAATCATGAGAAATGGGTGTGAAGTATTGAAAAAGAAAAATACCCAAATCTTACAAAGAATAGTTAAAATACAATGGCCGATTGAATCCATGTCTTTGAGAAAACGAGGGGACCTCTAATGGGCGAATTAAGAGAGAAATCCAAACTGCATTATCAGGGCTCTTTGACAAATCCATATCCAAATTCAGGATAGAGTCTAAATGGGATACAATGTAGAAATTGACTGTTTGACAGTATTTTCTTATTATTGTTCATTTTTATAGAGAACTGATTCAGTCAGTTTATTTTGGTTAATATCATTTTATTTGTTCTATTTTTTAATTTCCTTGCTTGTAGATACATTCTTCAGGACAATTATCCTTTAAATTCTGGCTGATAAACTGAATTATGGAGGTTCAAATAGTATCGATATTGAGTAGTTGGGGTAGTTGAATTTAAAAATTCTTATAAATCTCTATGGGAATTATATCTGGACTTACCTCCAATTTTTAGTACTTGTATGACCTGTGCACTTGCAGTGTCATAGACTAAACCATTTATAATTCCAGAACATAAAATCAGTTTTATTCATTTCTACGCAACTCCATTCCAATTTGACATAGCTGTAGAAAAATGGTAAGGCTCTTGTATAAATGTTAAATTGAGGGGTTTAGTCTATATTTAATAAAAAGGGCAAACAAGTTTTATGGCTTCCTGTGGGGCATTTAAGAGAAGAAGTGCAGAGGAAGCAAAGCAGCTGATAGAAGACTTGGCCAAATGCAACATGAAAGCTCCATCCAAATCTTCAGGGAGCAACAACAGAACAAGGGGGAGTGGGGTCATTAAAATGACTTCTATGGAAGCAAAACTTAATGCAATAATGCACAAGTTAGGGAATCAAGAGAAAAGAATGCACTATGCTCATGAAATTAGAGCCGTGGGAAGATATGGAATCAGAAGAAGTGTTGAGGGACCAATTGAAGAGGATCCCTATCAAGTTGAGGAGGCCAATTATTTGAATGAACATATAAGCTACCGGTTCAAGCCTAACCCCAACTTGCCCACACACTACACACCAGCACTAAGGAGCCATGAGAACCTCTCATATGGTGGAGGAGCATCACAGGGCCCAAGACAAGGGCAAGGTTTTCAACAAGGATATAATCCACCAAGGTTCCAGCAGCAACAACAGCAAGGAGAGAACATAAATGAATATCAAGGTCAAAAGAGGGCTTAGTCCTTTGAAATGCTGCAGTTCATGGGGGGACAACAAAAAGCTGCTAAACCACCATGACCAAAAATTCTCTGAGTTGGAAACTTTTAAATCCAACACACAAAATTTTCATGCAAACACTAATGCTTCACTAAACAACTTGGAAACACAAGTTGGGCAACTGACTGACCTTGCAAAACAGAACAAGGATGCTTTCCTTTAGTGGCACCTAGAGAAGAATCAAGAGTTTGCATACGATTCGACTGGGAGTGGCAAGGAGGCTGAAGCAACAACGGAAGCAGAAAAGATAGAAAAGGCCCAGCGAAAGAAGATGAAAAGCGGAAGGAAATAATGAAAGCGGTTCGAGTTACTTTGCAAACTAAGAATAAAGTACAAGCCGAGCAGCATGGAAAACTATGAGTAGTAAAAATAGAAAAGTTTCAGAAAGCTACACCTACAGTTCCTTTCCACAAAGACTTGAAGGCAAGCATGAACAATTTTTCCTAAATTCTTGGAGATTTTTAAGAGGATGAAATTAACATTCCCCTTTGCAGATATTTATCCACTCAAATGCCAAACTATGCAAAATTTCACAAGGATATACTTAGCAAAAAGAAGAAAATTGCTAATGAAGAATTGTTGAAACCTAATTGCTTGGCGCAAACAATCGGTTATTGAAACCTACCGGCTAAGATGAAAGACCTGGTTTTACCATTCCACACACAATTGGGAAATATGAATTCAAGAAGCTTTGTGTAGGTTAGGTGCCAACATCAACTTGATTACCACCTCAGTGTGCAAAGTTGAGTTTTGGAGACAGTTCTCAAACACTGTTGGCTGCGATGTGGCTGGTGGATCAATGGCACACCGAAGGAGTCCTTGAGGGATGCTTACTAGCCGGGAGTAGGAAGTTCATTTCCTTATTGATTTTGTTGTATCATGAAGAATGAATAAGACACATAGGTTCCTCATTGTTGGGAAGACCTTTCTTGACATTTAGTTGTCTTATTGATGTCGAAGGTGGTGACCAGGAGTGGGAAATAGTAGTGCATAACTCAACAAAAGCTTATTTATACAGTCGATGCTGATGAAGAAAAGGTGCTGACTGTAAAAAATATAAAGCAGAAAAGTGTGCAATGGAAAGAAAGCAACTAAGCAAGAAACAAGTGCAGAAGGGTTGATATTGAAAGAATTACCTAGTCATCTGAAATATGTTTTCTTAGAACCAGAAAAGACAAAACCAATGATTATATCTACTACATTGACTAAGAATGAAGAACATAAAAAGCATTAAGATCTTAAGAAATTCAAGGAAACATTTACTTGAGTGATTGAAGATCTCAAAGGTATCAGTCCTTCTATTTGCATGCACAAAATTCTACTAGAAGATAATGAAAAGACTTCAATTGAACACCAAAGGAGACTGAATCTAGTAATGAAAGATGTTGCAAGGAAGGAAGTTCTAAAATGGTTAAATGCAGGCTTCATTTATACAATATCATATAGCTATTGGGTAAGCCTAATTCATGTGGTTCCCAAGAAGGGTGGATTCTGATTACTGCCCAAAAAGTGCTATTTTGAGTCCTATTTAAGATAGGTTTTGAGTACTTTTTGCGTACTAATCATATTAATTAAGCCGATTGACATGTGCAGGTCCATTAGTACTACTAATTTTGTTTCGAGGTTGTTTTGGTAGTTTTGCGGGTTTCGTGAACCTCCGTGACATTTCAAGCTTGACATTGTAATTTTACATTGTATGCTGAGTTCATAACTTGGCTTCTCGGCGATTTCATCAAGCTTTGGGAGGAAGAAATATCGAAATTTGGAAGTGATGAAATGCGGGATGGAGGATCACGAGAAGGCAAAACATAAGGCTGGAATTTTAACATGGCACATGCGAAAATTTCGCAGAATACGAAAATTCGCAATGGTAGCGAAAATTCGCCTATGACCAATTTGTTGCTCAAAATAGTAACAAAAATATAAGTGCAAAAGCCACTTCCTTCACTAACTCTCCCCCCCCAACCAAATATCCCATTGTCCGCAATGGGGCTCGGATTGCAGAGGCTCACTCTCTGGACTAGGCTGCAGAGACACCACCTACATTGGCCCCTGCTGCTATACCAGAGGAGGCTCAGGCTTCTGAGCCCCCACCGAGGCGATATCAGACCAAGGTGGGACCTCGGGCCCCTTCTCCAGTACATCCGAGACCACGCTGGAGGGCCCAAGCGGGCCCGAACATCAAGCTCGGGTGAAAGTCTATCCTTGATCCTAGGCCCTAGCCGTCCTCATCTGGCGTCGGGTTTTGTCGCCCCGATTATCACCCGACCTCGGTCGGGCGCCCTGTTGTTTGCGATCCGATCCCAAGGAACGTAGATCTTCGTGCCCGGGATTTCCATATGGAGTCACATTATGATATACGGCGTGACCGCGGACGGCCCGTTGAATTGATCTGATTGTCGGCGGTATTCATTGCTCCCGTTCATGACAGAAGCCCCATTCTTCTATCCCCGGGTGGTGCTTGAGTTTTACCACACTATGACATCCCGAGGATTGCCTAGTCCGTTGGAGATCCGGTTCAGCATTGACGGTAGCCAGGGTACTTTCAGGCTGCGGATATTACAAGCGCACATTAAGGCTGCCCGGTAAGTTACGCGTTCCGCAGTTATAAGTGTGGCCTCAGCCATCTGAGAGGGATGGTTCGTTGTCTCGCTCAGATACATAGTTGAGCCCTACTCTTCATGCGTGACTTCCTCCATGGTGCTCCTCATGGTGTGCCCGGGACTGACTATTTAAACCCCGACCTGTGCATCATGGGCATTTTGAGCCTCTTGCCACCGGATATCAGGGATTACGGTTCAGTCCCTCAGAGCTCAAGTCATTGACCTCCATTGCTACATTTTGAGGAGAAGGTCCACGCGGGACGGCTCGGCGGAGACTTTCCATTGTTGATGCCGAGGTTCTTGGGCGGACCTCGACATCAAAGGTTCCTGAGAAACCAGTGGCCGAGCGGATCGGTTGTACTCAAGTCTTATCAGAAGCGATCGTTATATGCCACTCTCCCTTGATTCTCAACCGGGATGAAATTGCAAATGATGTTGTGAAAGAGGACCGCAAGGGAGAGCATCTGTTCGGAAGGTGGAGGTGGAGAGGACCCGAGTTCAATTCTGCATCTCCTCCCGAGTTCCCTCCTACTTGCCACGGCTCTCTGGCACTGCGGCCCATCCTACTCTGGCCTTGACCCGATCACGGAAATATATCACTCTTGATTCAGGGGTCATGCTATTGTGGATGTTGTATGCGCACACCTGGGCGTGATTCAAGCAAGCGGATGCTTGTAAAGGTCTCTCACGCGAAGTCACGCCGTACTTCTTGAGGATGTAAGCCACCTCGGTCTCACTTGGTCGGCGTGGCCGAGCCTACATTACTGCTTGAGAGGCGTTCCATTTGTATCCGCGGCGCAGCTTACTCATGGATATCTTTGTTAGCCGCAGCGACTTGGATCCACCCGGCATCACCACCGCATGAGGTGAGGTGGTCGCACTCCTTCTCAGCTTTCTAGTCCTACCTATTTGAAATTACATGTTTATACTTTGGTTGGGGGGAAAAGTTAGAGTTGGAAGTGTCTGCTATCATATTTTGTCCTGTTTTTAGCTTTATTAACTGCATACTTATTTTGTATAGGATTGTATAGGATGCATGTATTGGCTGGAGTGAAGTAGGCGGTGATAATTTTATTTGTGTTTTAGCTAACAATGGCTTGTATTAGCCACCCTTGGTTATATCAAAAGCTTTATAGCAATATTTACATTTTTCTACACTTTTGCAAATCATTTTTTTTGTGCCTATATTTTTGTGTTTCTGCTCTTACCTTTAGTTGAAGAATTGAAGCCATGTATGCTACCATAATGTTAGAACAGTTCCATGCATGATTAAGTTTTTGGTCGATTGAAGTTCAAGCGTATTCAACCTTGTATGTCGCGCTTTGCTTCAAATCACACCACAGTATACATCGAGTTTTCCTCAATAGATTGAGAAGCTATATACCTCTTTTACTTTGCAAACCGGCCTTAGATCGGAGTTGATGACCCATAGCCAAGTTTTGTTACCCACAAAAGACCGATAAAGTCTCCCCGATGAAAGAAAAAGCAAAAAGAAAGAAAGAAGAAAAGAGAATGGAAAGCCATTGACACTTTGCCTTGAAACCTTAGAACATGGGTAGAGGGTATATCGCGAAAGCCTTGAAAGCCCGGTGCCTAAACCTTCAGCGGTTGAGGTCACCCGACTTGTATTCGTTACGCCGTTGGATTAGGTAGAAAGTTTAGCGAGTTGTAGAGTCTCGTGACTTTTCCGAAATCATTTGAAGTCAGAATTGAAGCCGGGAAAGAGTTTGTGGTCGGTAGATCCTTTTGACTTGATGCCTAAACCTTGTGGTGGTTGGGGTCGTAGGTGGACCACCGTTACGGACTTTGGTGAAGTCGAGATTTTGGCATTACCCTACAATACAATCAGTAAGAAATAAAGGTGTAACCGAATCTATTTAAGGTTGGTCGTGGGTTTAAAAGGTCCACGCGTTAGCTTGGTTGGGGAGAGAATAGCTTTGCAACTTATTGGTTCAAAGCGATTACCTAAAACACTTGGAATTTAGGTGGAAGTTCAGGTTGACTTCTTTGGAATTATTCTTTGCCACAGAAACTTTTCTTTTTATGGCATTTGTTCTCATGATGGTTTTTTGTCTGAGTCAAGCGGTAATCACGAGGTAAAAGCCTCCACTTGTACACACACTTTTTAGACAACATCTCTTTTTGCAAGCATAGCCACCACATACTGCTTTATTATTTTTAGCATTGCTAAGGGACTATAGCGATGTCGGTTGGAGAATTGTGATTAGTGCCCAAAAGTGCTATTTTGAGTCCCTATTTAAGATAGGTTTTAGGTGCTTGCATAATCATATTAATTAAGCCGATTGACATGTGCAGGTCCATTAGTACTACTAATTTTGTTTCGAGGTTGTTTTTGGTAGTTTTGCAGGTTTCGTGAACCTCCACCAACATTTCAAGCTTGACATCGTAATTTTGTTGTTGTATGCTGAGTTCGCATGACTTCTCGGCGATTTCATCAAGCTTGGGAAGAAGAAATATCGAGCTAGAAGTGATGAAATGCAGGATGGAGGATGCAGAAGGCAAAAAACAGAAAATTTGGAATTTTAAGCTGGCATGGCGAATTTATGAGATGCCAAAATTTCGCAATGGTAGCGAAAATTTCGCTATGACCCAATTTTCGCTATGATAGTGAAATTTCTCTATCATAGCAAAAATTCGCTATCATAGCGAAAATTACTGTGCATAGCGAAAATTCAAATTTTCGCTATGCACATAATTCGCTACTGATATGAAAATTAATATCATAGCGAAATTTAGCGGAAATTCTATGTATAAGCGAAATGTTGTCCCTCTTTGTGATCCAAACTGACCACAGTTTTGTGCAATTCCTCTTTTGCCCTCAATGCAATCTTAATATTTCGTTATTTGGTATTTCATCTTTTGTTAGAGCTATATAAGCCACTTTATGGATAAGTGTAATCTAACTCAATCAACTTTCATCAAACTTTTCACTTTTGGTTCCAGCTTTCTCTCTTCTCTCTCCTCTTTCTCTCATTTTCTCGGCTGCCAAACACACCCTTTGAGGATGACAACTCAAAGGATGTTTGGCTAAGCCTCAAAACCTTTAAGATGAGGGTTGCTAGGTTGGCTAATGGTGGTTTGCGGGTGTTCTCTGTTTTTTAAATGGGCTTGGTACTTCATTTTGTTTCAAACTTTCAAACTAGGGTTTAATGCCTTCAATGTATTTTTCTTTGAGTGATACTTAGCATGCTTTGGGGTTCGAGTGTATTCTTAATGGTAGATACCTTTGACATTCATAGATGTCGTTTAAACCACTTTGAAATTAGGTAAATGCACTATATTTTCAAGCGATGAAACATTAAATGCTCAATAAATGCTTTGGTTCAAATAGGAATGTTTTTAAGGGTTGGTTTAAAAGCTAAACAAAGATCGGTTTTTGGCAATGACTATATGTCATTTGCCTAATGCGAAGGAAATAACTTTGAGGACACCGTTATAACCTCGATTATACCAATCCCCTAGTGACCCAAGCCTTCAAGGTCTCCCTTTCATCTCTTCATTTTTAAAATGCTGTCAGTTAACCTAAGTGACAACAACACCCACTTTTAAGTAAATCTGAAAAATCCAAATGGAAGCCTCTGTTTGAACCATGATACAAATCATTTGTAAAGATGAAAACCCATCCATGTTCGAACCCTAGAGCAGCTATCTGCGGTAGCTTGACTACGGTGGGAGAGTAGGATACAAATATTGTTGATTAAATTATCACCCTCACGTGGCACAAATAAGATTCATTGTGATCATAAATGAAAGGAATGAACTGATTCCTACAAGAACTGTGACAGGATGGAGGGTGTGTATAGATTACAGAAAATTGAATACTGCAACTAGGAAAGATCATTTTCCCCTGCCTTTCATTAATAAAATGTTGGACAGGTTAGCAGGACATCCTCACTTATGTTTTCTTGATGGATATTCTGGATATAACAAAATTGCTATTGCACCTGAGGACTAGGAGAAAACCACTTTCACATGCCTTTATGGTACCTTTGCTTTTAGAAGGATTCCATTTAGGCTATGCAATGCTCCTGCTACATTTCAAAGATGCATGATGTCTATGTTCTCAGATTTAGTAGAGGAAGTTATGGAGATATCAATGGATGACTTATAGTTTATGGACACAGTTTTGAACATTGCCTGGAAAACTTAGGGACAATACTTCACAGGTGCCAATACAAGAATTTAGCTTTGAATTCGGAAAAATGCCATTTTATGGTAACATAAGGTATTGTCCTACGACACAAAATTTCTGCAACAGGGCTGGAAGTGGACTAAGCAAAAGTTTCCATCATAAAGACTCTTTTACCACCTACAACAGTCAAGGGAATAAGAAGTTTCTTAGGACATGCTGGTTTTTCTAGAAGATTTATCAGAGACTTCTCAAAAATTGTAAGACCATTATGTAGATTACTGGAAAAGGATGCCAAGTTTAATTTTAATGAGTCCTACCAATCTTCATTTGAAGAGATCAGATCCAGATTAGTTGAAGCTCCCACCATGGCCAAACCATACTGGACTAAGGAATTTGAGAGTATGTGTGATGCCAGTGATTATGCGATGGGAGGTGTATTGGGATAGAAAACTAACAAGATGTTTAGAGCCATATACTATGCCAGCAAAACCTTCAATGAAGCTCAAGAGAACTACTCAACTACTCAAAAAGAGATGTTGGCCATGGTATTTGCATGTAAAAAATTCAGGCACTATATATTGGGATCCCATGTCATCATCCATAAATCACATCATATATAATTAAATATTTGATGCAAAGAAAGTTAAGCTAGACTATTGGATGGGTATTGTTGTTGCAAGAATTTGATCTATATAGAAATCTGAGTTAAGAAGGTTGTGATAATGTATTAGCTGATCGCTTGTTAAGAATTGAAAAAGACTATTGCAAAAGAGAGGGGAAACAGAATTAAGAAAATTTTCTAGATGACGATTATTCCAATCACTAGTGGTATCTTGACATTATCAATTTTATAACATTGGAGTTATGCAAAGTCCAGCTACGACAAGAAAGAAGTGGAGGCCCGACAACAAGTTTTATATATGGGATGATCCACTGTTATTCAAAAGAGGAGCTGATATGATAATCAAGAGGTGTGTGCCAAAAAGTGAACAAGATAGAATCTTATATGAGTGTCATGCATCACCATATGTAGGACATTTTGCAAGAGACAAACCTGCCCATAAAATTCTCCAATCAAGGTTTTATTGGCCTACCATATTCAAAGACTGTTTTGAATGGGTGAAACTTTGTGATCAATGGCAGAGAATGGGAAGTATCAGAACAAGACATAAAATGCCTCTGCAAGGTATCTTAGTGGTGCATCTATTTGATGTGTGGGGAATAGATTTCATGGGACCATTTCCATCTTCATTTGGGAATCTATACATACTCCTAGTTGTGAATTATGTATCCAAATAGGTGGAAGCAACAGCTTGTCCCAAAAATGATGCTAATACAGTTGTGGGGTTCTTAAAGAGAAATATTTTGAGCAGATTTGGGGCACCCATAACTATCATAAGTGATAGAGGGAGTCAATTTGAAAATAAGGTGTCTGAGAAACTCATGAGTAGGTATGGAATCAAACACATAATGAGTTTGGCTTACCATCCTCAAACAAATAAGCAAGCTGAAATTTCCAATAGGGAGATAAAGAAAATTTTTGAAAAGACTGTAAGCTCTAGCACAAGAGATTGGTCTCTAAAGCTTGGTGATGCATTGTGGGCTTACATAACTGCATATAAAACTCCCATTGGAATGTCCCCATACAGAATTGTCTTTGGTAAACCATGTCACCTTCCTCTTGAATTGGAGTACAAGGCTATGTGGGCCATTAAGAAATTGAATTTTGATTTCAAGGCTGCTAAAGAGGAAAGATTAGTCTAACTGAATGAATTGGAAGAGTTGAGAAATGAAGCTTATGATAATGCCAGGATTTACAAGGATAAGAAAATTGAGATCAAAATGGAGTGGTCCCTATACAGTAGTGGAAAGTACAACCTTTAGAGCAGTGACATTCAAAACTAATACTGGAGAAGAATTCAAAGTGAATAGCCAGAGATTAAAGCATTATCTTGGAGGCAAGATGATTGAAGGCTGATTCTAAGTTATGAGTTAAATAATTTGATGAAACAAGAGAATCCACCAATGGCTCTAGAAGTCCAACTAAGGACTCAATGAAATGACTTATTGGGAACCAAGCATACAATAGTTTATTTTTATATTTTTTAGTCAATTAAAATGTTGGAAATGATATTTTATAGTCAATTAAGCTTTTTGGTATTTTTGCAGGTCGGCAAAGGAATAAACAAAAATGGAGTTTGAACTTACTGCTTACGAAATGCACATAAGAAAAAAAGGGGAAGTATTATGCTCTCTGATTAATATTTATTTTAGAGAATGCATGATTGAAGTTTAGGGGAATTTGAATTTTCAATTCAACAATGAATCTGATGTTCTGATAAGCTGATTTGTTGAATATTTGAATGATGAATATGAATTGTTCTAATTTAAATTGGATGTCTTTAAGTGATCTTGTTTAAATGTGAATTGTTTATGGAGACCTGGAAAATTTCTTAGTCACGATAGACTTTTTAGGTCGTGACCAGGTTTTGAACTGATAACATGAGAACTAAGAAAATTTCGTGTCATAACACAAGCCTTATCGTCAAAAAAAAAAAAAAAAACAAAGGTTGCAACATGAATCCATGGGTCGCAACAACATATGCAAACCTAAATGACTGATGTAAGACATGATGTTGTGACAGTAAAAATTAGGTCGCGACCAGGAATGACTGAAAAAAGAGAAAGGCATGTCGTGACATCAATTTTGTGGTAAAGACCATATTCTAGTCGCGACAGACCAAAGTAGGTCGTGACCAAAATTGTCTAAATCCCAATAAATTTAGGTTTTAACCTTCTGATTTAAGCGTCACAACATTAAATTGGACATTTATTGTTAGCAATTAGTGATGTCACTTAGGCATTCATGTTGCGACATTCCATAAGACAATAATAACATTAAGTCCATCCACCATAAAGGCTGAAATTGAAGAGCCAACTTCGTTCCAAAATTTCAATCCAGTCACATCCTCACCCAACTACTCATTCTCTTTCTCTCTTAGAATACCAAAACCCTAGATCTAGTTTCCTAAAATGCTCAACTCCAAATTCTCACTCATGGTAGAGAACCATAACCCTGTTTCGTATCTTAATGAGATGATCAATAAGATAATGAATGAATACGCTCAAGAGGAGGAAGAGGTTCACCTAGAACCTCAACTTGAGACAGTCGCAAATGCAGAACTAGAAGCTCAACCTGAAGTGGAAGAACCAGCTGAGGAAGAAAGGGCAGCAAAAATATAGAGAACAGTGAGGCATACAGAAGAAAATGAAACAAAAGGCGTAAAGACTACATCTCACTGCTTTCAAGATTATGGAACAATCAAGTGGATGACAAGTTCATCGACAAAGGGGTTTGAGAAACTCATTCCCTTTTGCGAAATAATAGAAAAAGGGCTGGAAATTATTCCTATGCGTCTGAGCGCTTGGTTTCTCTGCTTTGCAGGGAGTTCACATGCAAATAATGGTAGGGATGAGGAGGGACTGATCTGTTCGAGGGTATAGGTTCCTTTCATTTTGCCAGGAGAATTAATGAAATCTTTCAATAAAGGAAGCTGACATTATTCAAAATTCAAGAAGTTGGTTGAGACCAGGACCAAAGAAAAGTGTAAATCTGCTTCTAGGCGGGGGAAGAGAAGTGGGAGAGGCGACAGAAGAGGACCCACACCATGCACTATCAACAGAGGAGTCTCTCATGGGGAGGCAAAGATTGTGATTCTACTTCATAGCCTCATTATAATTCCAGCTAAGTATTTGTGCTTGATGGGGAGCGGGAAGCTATGATTTATATGTCCTTTGAAGGGATATAAAAATTAATGTGGAACCGTTTAATTTAAGGCTCCATCGGGGATACCATCGAGCAACAAGGGTGATCCCTCCACCCAGCCATTTGCCACGACTTCATCATCCTTAGCTGGAGTAGAGGGATCATGGAAGAGAAGAAGGTATGTCTGGGTTCTCCTCTAACTATTGAAGGTGACAAGGGGCTGATTAGGTACCACTGATTAAGGTGTCTTGGAATCCAACAATATTTATATCCTAAAATTCCTCTTACTGCAGTATCAAAGCTACTACAGTATAGAGGTTCTAGGGTCGAACTCAGGGATCGGTTTTCTTTGTACAAATGATTTACAGTGAAGGCCAAAATGGTGAATTTGGTTTGGATTTTAAGGTGGTGATGAAAATAGTGAGGGGTATTGTTTTGGAAACTTAAATTTAAATGAAACAAAATGTAAAAGAAGTATCCTTGAAGTGTCAGGCTGCTGGATTTTAGGTTCGAAAAGTCATTGAGGGGTTCTCGGGTCCATTTCCTCGCGTTGGGGAGGATGACCTATAGTCATTTCCCGAACAGGATCTTCATGTGGCTATAAAAACTGAACCCTAATAAATTTCCCTTTTGAAAAGATGGCATTTATTGAGCGTTAATGGCCTCGGTCAATTAAACCTATCTCCCTTGGCTTTGTCTTGTTTAATAAATGGCAACTAATGAATCTCGGTGGATTTAGCAATAAGCATCCCGAACCTAGATGCCAATGTGGTCATTTAAAGATGCATCGAAGGGATTTGAACCTAGGGTTGAGAGGAAATACAAAAACGACAACAATCACCTGCGTTGAAATTGTGAGAAACCCCTAGAACATTTGGAACCCTCCTCTAGTAGCCGTCGTCTTCAAGGATGAAGAGGGTTTAGCCACTCATCCTCCGAGTTGTCATCCTTGGAGGGTGTTTGGCTGCCCAAAAGTGAAGAGTGAGAAGGAGAAAATAGAAAATGGGACCCTCTTGAAGGTTCCACGAGCAAAATTTCATTAATGAAGGAGATCTTTTTTTACAGTGCTTGTCTAGGGGCTTTTTATAGCCAAACCCCCTTTAAAAATTACCAAAACTTGTGTAAACACTATTACAATGGGGGCAAAAAAGGAAGAAAACCAAAAGGGAACAAAATGATCAAAGCTTTAAAAAGCAGGAAAGGTGAATAGTGCAGGAGGGTGAACATTATTGTAGGATGAACAGTGCAACCTACGAAAATTTCCCAAGCTGCGAAAATTTTGCACCTGGCAAAAATTTCGCAGCATGCGAAATTTTTCCTACAGCTCCAATTTCTTGGCATTTCCTCCTCTTCTTTTATTCTGGACTCTGATCTGCACTGCCGATTTTGACTCGAATTCTTCGAACTTGGATTGACTCAACAATTTTTCCATAAATAGCTTGTAAAAAGCATAAAATTGCCATAAAGTAGAGATCATTGCTGAGTGGAGTTGTAGTGTACCAATTGGAGTTGATATGCTGAATTAGTACACAAAAAATATTCAAAACCTGCAATAAACAGGGTTCAAAATAGCAATTTTTTAGCACTAATCACACCCCCCAACCTACACATTGCTAGTCCCTTAGCAATGAAAGAAAGAAAGAAAGAAAAAGCATAATAAACAACAACAAAATGATGTTCACAAAAATGGTATTTCAAAAGGTTACGAATGAGTAATACTAACCCTGTTAAAGGGAATCATTGGGAAACCCTTGATAACTATCTTGAAGATGAATACCATACAAATTAATTATCAAAGAGCCTCATTCTTGAGTAGAATCAGCAGAGACCTCACTTTAAAACCTAAGTGTTTGTTTGATCGGTTCTCAACCACAAAGCGCAAGCGTACTCTCCCCCAAGCCAAACTCTTGCCTCGCAGGACACTAACGACCTAAATGAATGGGGACCCACTCTTATTCCACAACTCTTTTTGTGTTGTAGGGGTGCAATATACCCCTCGGACAATGCTTGGGTTTCAAGGCAAAGCGTCGCGACTTTTCTATTCTCTTATCTTTTTCTTTTTCTTTTTCATTTGGAAGACACATTGGCCTTCTTTTCAAGGGGGTCCTTAACGTAATAACGATTGGTCATAAAACTAGATAGGTTTCGCGAAGAGTTTAGGAGTTGGGGTTTTAGAAGCGCGTATTTGAGGCTTTGATGTGCACGAGTCATGTGGTTAGCTAATGGTGGAGAAAAATGGTCGAAAGTAACAAGAGTTCAAGCGGTCATCCACTCAACCAAGGCATGGAACCAATCAACATCAATAGAATTGGACGTGTTTTCAATTTTCAAACCGCGAGCTGATAGCACAAAAAAAAAAAGCTGATTTTTAATTGAAAAAGTCAGGTTGTATAGTATAAGCTTCACAAAAAAGCAGGCAAACCAGAACATCTAAGTAAACTTATCAAAATATCTTAAAAAACATAATATTACCCTTCCTTATTCACTCCCCCAAGCCAAAATGTCATTGTAATGTGGGACAGTTGGAAAGTTAAGAGAATGAAGTCTACCTCCTGATGAAATGTACTCATTGTTGGATAGGAGACTTCATAAACAATAGGCACCCTATTCCCACTCTTGTTTGGGCTTCCAAATAAACAAGTTAGGAGAAGAAAAGAGGAAAAAAGTGACTTATTTGGACGTTTTTAAAATTACACCTTCATAATAATTTCAAAGCTGACCTTTAAAATCTTGAGTCACCACACTATCTAATATTGTGGTGCCATAACCATGATTCAGATGAAAAAAGTTATGGTCGAAACAAAATTGGGTTGTGAAAAGTGGAGGCGGCCAGTGAAATAAATTTTTTTTTGTTTTATATATATATTTTCAAAGACCAATTTTTTTGTTTTTTTAAAAAAAAGAAAGGAAAAACTCTGCTTGGTATTTTATTAATAGTAGAATCTTTTACCGGTTCTCTTCTACAGGGCTTTATAGTAAACCCTTTACAAATTACCAAAATACTTGTGTAAAACACTATTACAATGGGGCAAAAGGAAAGAAAACCAAAAGGGGAAAAAATGGTAAAAGCTTCAAAAGCGGGAAAGGTGGAAGACGAGTGCATGAGGGTGAAACGGTCTTGCAATATGAGCGATCTTGAGCATGAAGTAAATTTAGGATGAACCTGGTCTGACTGCGAAAATTTTATGACATGCGAGAATTTTCCCTGACTCAATTTCTTGGCATTTATGTCTTTAACTCCTTCTGATCTGATGTAATCTTTGATTTATTTCGAATTCTTTGTGCTTGATTGACTCAAATTTTTGTATAAATAGCTTATAAAACTACAAAAATTTGCCATAAAATGCGTAATTAACATAGGACTGTTAGTGTTCAATTGAGTTAATTATGTTTGGTAGGTACCAAAAGATGCTCAACTACCAAATATTAAGTTTCAAAATAGCACTTTATGAGCACTAATCCACCCCAACCTACACATTGTTGATCCATAGCAATGAAAGACTAAGAAAGAGAAGAGCATCTCAAAACTAACATAAATATTATTACAAAGTATTTATTTCAAAAGGTTTGAATGAGTGATCATAACCTGGTGAGAATCATATTCTCCCAATAACTATCTCAGAGATGATTGCACAAATTGAGTATCAAGGACTCCTTCCTGGTGGATGGCTTGAGAGACCTCCGCAACCTAAGTGTTTGTTTGATCATTTCATAATAATAAACTGGCCATCTACAGGCGAAAGCTCACTTTACCGCGGGGACACTAACCAACCTAATGTTGGGACCCTCTTATTCCCACAACTCTTTTTGTGCTGGGGTGCAATGTTGAAATCGGCCAGCAAAGTCCATGTAGAGGATCACCGATGACTCCCAACCAATTAAGGCTTGGGACACTGAAGTCATGAGATCTTTCTGCATTAACCAACTCTTGGGTTTCAACGGACTTCAGATGATTTGAACTCAAGCACCTAGCAACAATCTCGCATCCACTGTGAAGGCACTAAAATTACGACTCCCAACTTTGTTGGCTTAGGGCATAGGGTTTAAAGGCTTCATCATATACCTCGGACGTCTTTCGGTTTCAAGAGAATAAGCGTCGCGACTTTTCTATTCTCTTGCACTCTTTCATTTGGAAGATAACATTATCTTACCTGGCAGAGATTATAACCTATTAAAATTGGTCAAAAAAGCAAAGCTAAGATAGGTTTATAAAAGTTTAGGAGAGTTATGGGTTTTGACCCTATTGTTCAAAACTTGATGTTATGTTATGATGTGTGGTTAGTAAATTGGAAGAAAAAGAGTCAGAAAAGTAACAAAGGTTCTTGAGTGCCACTCAACCAGGGCGTGGAACCAATCTAACATCAATTAATTGGATGTGTTAGTTTTCAAACATAGACTAGGCAAAACACAAAAAAAAATGGCAAACACAAAAATAAAAAATGATCGCGATTTTTTGAATTGAAAAGTAAGTTTATAAGATAACAACTTCATTAAAGGAAACCAAGAAGCCAATCGAACATCACAAATGGGCTTGCCCAAAATAAGAAAAACATAATAAATGCCACTTCCTTCGCTAACTTCCCTAACCAAATGTCACATTGTCCGGCATGGGGCTTGGATAGGTTAGAGGCGGAAGTGCTACCTCCTGATGAAAATGTACTCGCTGATGGGAGACTTCGAAGCTTTCCATCGACACCCTATTCACTGCTTCGGGCTTCCAACAAACAAGTTAGGAGAAGAAAAATAGGAAAAAAGTGACTAGTTGGAGAATTTTTAAAATTACACCTTCATAATAATTTTGAAAAGTGTTTTCTGGCTATATTCGATTCTACACTCTCTAATATTTCCAACGGTACCAAAAATCATGAAACGAGGTTCTAATTAAAACTGTTATATTTAAAAACAAAATTGGTTAAAAGTGGAGCCAGCAATGAATAATTTTTCTTTTTTACTAAGTTTTTATATATATATTTTCAAAGACCAAATTTTTGTTTTGTTTTTTTTGTTTTTTAAAGAAAGGTATGAAAACCCCGCCAAGATTTTATTAATGGCTAAGATCTTTTTACAAAGGCTCGTCTAGGACTATTTATAGGCAAACCCCCTTTACAAATTACCAAAATAACGTAGCAAACACTATTACAATGGGGGCAAAAAAGGAAGAAAACCAAAAGGGAAAAAAGTGGTCAAAGCTTCAAAAAGCAAGAAAGGTGAATAGTGCATGAGGGTGAACAGTGCTGCAATATGAACAGTGCGCCCAGGAAGCAAATTTCGCAGGATGATTAGTACAACCTGCGAAAATTTCGCAGGCTGCGAAAATTTCACACCCTGCTAAAATTTCACTAATGCACCTTCCACAGCTCCAATTTCTGGCATTTTCGCTTTTTCTCGTCTTCCGATCTCGCAATGCCGTAGCTTGGACTCAAATACTTTGTGCTTCGATTGACTCAACAATTTTTGCATAAATAGCTTGTAAAAACTGCCAAATTTTCCATAAAATGCGATCAGTAACATAACGGGACATTAGTGTGCCAATTGGGTTAATTATGTTGATTAGTACACAAAGATACTAAACTCAAGAATGTGGTTCACATGAAGACTTCTGAAAGCACTAATCGAATTTCTAACCTACACATTGCTAGTCCCTGAGCAATGAAAGAAATAAAGAAAGAGAGAGCATACAAAACAATAACAAAATGATGTTCACAAAATTGGTATTTCAAAAAGGTTCTGAATGAGTAATTCCTAACCCTCAATGAGAATCACTGAAACCCTTGCCCAATAACTATCTCGAGAGAATGAATACCATACAAAATTGAGTATCAAAAGAGCCTCCTTCTTGGTGAATCAACCAGAGACCTCCACCAAAACCTAAGTGTTTGTTTGATCAGTTCTCAACCACAAATTGCCAAACTGTACTCTCCCCCCAACCAAGCTACTCCGCCTGTTAATTCTCAGACAATAACCAACCTAAATAGATCAGGACCCACTCCTATTCCACAACTCTTTCTATGTTGTAGGGGTGCAATATACCCCACGGACAGTGCTCGGGTTTCAAGGCAAAGCGTCGCGGCTTTTCTATTGTCTTTTCTTTTTCTTTTTCATTCGGGAAGACACTGGGCCTTTTCCCTGGGGTCCTTAACCCACAAAGTGTGGTCAACAAAACTAAGATGTTTAGAAAAGTTTAGGAGGTTAGGCGCTTTAGGGGGCCTATTGCTGAAACCTCGATGTGCACAAAGGTGGTTAGCTAACTGGGAAGAAAAGGGTCGAAAGTAACAAGAGTTCAACTCGATCATCCACTAATCAAAGTGAACCAATCTAACATCAATTAATTTGACAATGTTTCAATTTTCAAACCGCAGTTAGGCAAAAATTAAAAAAATAAAACTGACCACGATTTTTTAATTGAAAAGTAAGTTGTATAGTATACGCTCTTCACAAAGGAAACGAGCAAGCCACCGAACATCACAAAATGGGCTTGCTCAAAATAGTAACAAAACATAATTGAATGCCACTTCTTCGCTAACTCTCCCCATAACTAAATGTCACATTGTCCGTACCCGCTTGGATTAAGTTAGAGAAGGGGAAGTAAAGTACTCTGCATGAAATGTAATCATTGTTGATAGGAGACTTCGCAAGCTTTCCATCGACAATCTTCTATTCACTGGTTACTTCAAATAAACAAGTTAGGAGAAGAAAAAAGAGGAAAAAAGTGACTTGTTGGAGCGTTTTTAAAATTACACCTTCATAATAATTTCAAAAGTGTTCTTTCTGGCAATATTTGGATCTACACTCTCTAATATTTCCAACGGTACTAAAAACGCTTAAAACGGATTTCGAATGAAAAAGTTATGGTCGAAACAAAATTGGGTTGCGAAAAGTGGACGCGACCAGCGAAATAAATTTTTTTTTTTTATATATATTTTTTCAAAGACCAAATTTTTTTTTGTTTTTTTTTTTTAAAAGAAAAGGAGCGGGAAAACTCGCCAAGATTTTATTGTCGATGAAGATATTTTTTACGCGTTTCTTCTGTGGGCTTTTATAGCCAAACCCCCTTTACAAATTACCAAAATAACGTTTCAAACACTATTACAATTGGGGCAAAAAAGGAAGAAAACCAAAAGAAAAAAAATGGTCAAAGCTTCAAAAAGCAGGAAAGGTGAACAAAGGCGGGTCTGCATCAAGGCAGAATATGAACAAGCAAAGAAGCAAATTTCACAAAGATGAAAATTTTCCTACAGCTCCAATTTCTTGGCATTTTATTCTCTTCTTTCCTTCTGATCTCTAATATGCAATGGTGAGTTTGACTCGAATTCTTTGTGCTTCGATTGACTCAATTTTTTTTCATAAATAGCTTGTAAAAACTGCAAAATTTGCCGTAAAATGCGATCGAGAACATAACGGACATTAGCCAATTGCTAATTATGTTTATAGTACAAAAGATACTCAAAACCCGCACAAATGTGGTTCAAAATGGCACTTCGAGCACTAATCACACCCCCTAACCTACACATTGTTAGTCCCTTAGCAATGAAAGAAATAAAGAAAGAGAGAGCATACAAAACAATAACAAAATGATGTTCACAAAAATGTTATTTCAAAAAGGTTCTGAATGAGTGATGCCTAACCCTCGATGAGAATCACTGAAACCCATCCCCAATAACTATCTCAAGAGAATGAATACCTCATACAAATCGAAAGTATCAAGAGCCTCCTTCGGTGAATCAACCAAAGACCACCACCATAACTCCAAGTGTTTGTTTGATCGGGCTTCAACAATAAACTCGCAAACCGCACTCCCAAACCAAGCTACCGCCACACCTAGACACCAACCAACCTAAATGTATGAGGACCCACCTTATTCCACAACTCTTTTGTGTTGTAGGGTGTACGCCGAATCGACTCCAACCAAAGTCCATGTACGGGATCCAATCGCCGACTCCTCAACCACCAAGGCTTAGGGCACTAAGTCATAAGGATCTTTTTCTACCACTAACTCTTGTGCTTCAAACTGACTCGAATGATTTAAACTCAAGCACCTACAACTCGCAAATCTCACCCATCCACCCATGTAGCGTAAGCACTAAGTCTGACTCCAACCGGGCCGCTTAGTGGCACCGTTTTAAAGGTTACCATGCACCCCTGACCATGCTCGGGTTTCAAGGCAAAGCTACCGCTAATTTTCTATTCTCTTTCTTTTTCTTTTCATTCGAAGACACTTCGCCTTCTTTCACGGGGTCCTTAACCTATTAGCGTGGTCAACAAAACTAAGATAGTTTCGCAAAGTTTAGAGGTTAGGCAACTTTTTCACCATTGTTCAAACCTCGATGTGCACAAAGGTGTGGTTACTTAAACGGTGGAAGAAAAAGGGTCGAAAGTAACAAGAGTTCAACTGATCATCCACTCAACCAGGCGTGGAACCAATCTAACATCAATTGAATTGGACAATGTTTCAATTTTTCAAACCGCAAGCTAGGAAAAAAAAAAAAAAATGATTGCGATTTTTTAATTGAAAAAGTAAGTTGTATAGTATAACAACTTCACAAAAAGGAAAACCAGCAAGCCACTGAACATCACAAAATGGGCTTGCCCAAAATAGTAAAAAAAACATAAATAAATGCCACTTCCTTTGCTAACTCTCCCCCTAACCAAATGTCACATTGTCCGCAATGGGGCTTGGATTGGAAAGTTAGAGAAGGAAGTGCTACCTCCTTGATGAAATGTACTCGTTGTTGGATAGGAGACTTCGCAAGCTTTCCATCGACACCCTATTCACTCTGTGTGGGCTTCAAATAAAAAAGTTAGGCGAAGAAAAAATAGGAAAAAAGTGACTAGTTGGAGAATTTTTAAAATTACACCTTCATAATAATTTAAAAAGTGTTATTTCTGGCTATATTTGGATTCTACACTCTCTAATATTTCCAATCCAGATAAAAAAACGCTTAAAACAAGAGTTCGAATGAAAAGTTATGGTCGAATAAATCAAGTTACTTAAAAGGAAATGGGCAAATAAATAATTTTCTTTTTTTTTTAGGGAAATTTTTTTATATATATATATTTTCAAAGACCAAATTTTTGTTTTGTTTTTTTTTTATTTTTTTTAAATAAAAGGAGCGGGAAAAACTCCCGCCCAGTATTTTATTAATTACTAAGATCTTACGTTGCTTGTCTGTGACTTTATGCAAACCCTTACAAATTACCAAAATAACGTAGCAAACACTATTAAGCAATGGGGGTAAAAAGGAAGAAACCAAAAAGGGAAAAGTAATAAAGCTTCAAAAAGGTGAAAGGTGAATAGTGCATGAGGGTGAACAGCGCTGCAAGATGAACAAAGGCCGTAAGATGAACAGCACGCCAGAAGCAAATTTCGCAGATGATTAGTAACCCGCGAAAATTTTGGCAGATCATGGTAATCACACCCCGAATATTTCACAAAGATGCGAAATTCTTCCCGCAAATCTAATTTCTTGGAATTTTCGCTTCTTCTTTCCTTCCGGTCTCTTGACCGTAATTTAGTTTGACTCCAAATACATTGTGTCGATCGACCTGTAACAATTTTTGCATAATAGCTTGTAAAACCGCAAAATTTTCCATAAAGTATCAAGAACATAATCTGACATTAGTGTGCCAATTGGGTTAATTATGTTGATTAGTACACAAAAGATACCCAAAACCTGCAATAAACAGGGTGAACAATAGCACTTTTGAAAGCACTAATCGCACTTCTAACCTACATTGCTACCCCGAAAGCAATGAAAGAAATAAAGAAAGAGAGCATACAAAACAATAACAAAATGATGTTCACAAAAATGTTATTTCAAAAAGGTTCTGAATGAGTGATGCCTAACCCTCGATGAGAATCACTGAAACCCTTGCCCAATAACTATCTCGAGAGAATGAATACCATACAAAATTGAGTATCAAAAGAGCCTCCTTCTTGGTGAATCAACCAGAGACCTCGAACATAACAAAAGTGTTTGTTTGATCAATTCTCAACAATAAACTGCCGAACTGCACTCTCCCCCAAACCAAGCTACTGCCTACACTTAGGACACTAACCAACCTAAATAGATCAGGACCCACTCTTATTCCACAACTCTTGCGGTTGTAGGGGTGCAACAGGCCGAGGAATCGACCCCACCAAAGTCCATATAACGGGGATCCACCGATGACTCAACCAAGTAATGCTTAGGGCACCAACTCATAAGGATCTTTCTACCACTAACTCTTCAGGTTTCACCCCGGACTTCGAATGATTTCGAAACTCCAGCACCTACAACCCGCTAAACCTCACCCATCCACCCATGTAGCGAGCACTAAGTCATTGACTCCCAACCGTCGTTAAAGTAATCTGTTTAGCGATTTCACGATACACCCCTGACCACTCGCTTCATGGCAAAGCGTCTAGGCTTTTCTATTCTCTTACCTTTTTCTTTTTCATTTGGAAGACACATTGGCCGTCTTTTCATGGGGGTCCTTAACCTATTAAAGGTGGTCAACAAAACTAAGATAGGTTTCACAAAGTTTGTGGAGGACAGCGCTTTTTTAAATTCATTGTTGAAACCTAATGTGCACAAGGTGTGGTTAGCTAATCTGGAGAAAAAAGGGTCGAAAGTAACAAGAGTTCAACTGATCATCCACTCAACCAGGCGTGGAACCAATCTAACATCAATAGAATTGGACAATGTTTCAATTTTTAAAATTGCAGGCTAAGCAAAACACAAAAAAAAAAATAAAAATGAGTGCGATTTTTTAATTGAAAAAGTAAGTTGTATAGTATAACAGCTTCAAAAAAAGGAAAACGAGCAAGCCACTGAACATCACAAAATGGGCTTGCCCAAAATAGTAACAAAAACATAAATAAATCCCACTTCCTTCGCTAACTCTCCCCCTAACCAAATGTCACATTGTCCGCAATTGGGCTTGGATTGGAAATTTAGAGAAGGAAGTGCTACCTCCTTGATGAAATGTACTCGTTGTCGGGATAGAGAATTCGTGTTTTCATCGACACCTTATTCACTCTGTTTGGGCTTCAAATAAAAAAGTTAGGAGAAGAAAAAAGAGGAAAAAAGTTACTAGTTTGAGCATTTTTAAAATTACACCTTCATAATAATTTCACAAGTGTGCTGTCTGGCTATATTTGGATTTTACACTCTCTAATATTTCCAACAATACTAAAAAAACGCTTAAAACGGAGTTTGAATGAAAAAGTTTTGGTCCAAACAAAATTGGTCATAAAGCCGGAGTGGTGGCAAATAAATAAATTTTGTTTTTTTTATAGTTCTATATATATATATATATATATATATATATATATATATATATATATATATATATATATATATATATATACTTTCTAAAGACCAAATTTTTGTTTTTTTTTTTTTTTCAATAAAGGTATGTGAAAACTCCCGCACAAAAGATTTTATTAATGTCATGATCTTTTTTATATGTTTGTCTAGGGCTTTTATAGGCAAACCCCTTTACAAATTACCAAAATAACGTGAACAAACACTACATACAATAGCAAAAACAGAAAACTAAAGGGAAAAGTAGTCAAAGCTTCAAAAGGTGAAAGGTGAATAGTGCAAGTGTGGGTGAATGAAGTGGGTCGCGAGATGAACAAAGGTTCCCGGTGAAGCAAATTTCGCAGGATTATTAGTGCAACCTGCTAAAATTTAGCAGGCTGCGAAAATTTCACACCCTACGAAAATTTCACAGCATGCGAAAATTTTCCTGCAGCTCCAATTTCTTGGAATTTTCTGCTCTTCTTTCCCTCTAGTCTCTGATCTGCAATACTGAGTTTGACTCAAATACTTTGTGCTTCGATTTACTCAACAATTTTTGCATAAATAACATGTTAAAACTTCAAAATTTGCCATAAAATGCGATCAGTAACACAGCCGGGACATTAGTGTGCCAATTGGGTTAATTATGTTGATTAGTACACAAAAGATACTCAAAACCTACAATAAACAGGGTTCAAAATAACACTTTTTGAGCACTAATCACACCCCCTAACCTACACATTGCTAGTCCCTTAGCAATGAAAGAAATAAAGAAAGAAAGAGCATACAAAACAATGGGTTAAAATGATGTTCCACAAATGGTATTTCAAAAGGTTCGAATGAGTGATGCCTAACCTCGATGAGAATCACCGAACCTTCCCCAATAACTATCTCGAGAATGAATACAAAAAATTGAGTATCAAAAGAGCCTCAATGAATCAAAAGATACTCACCCATAACTCTATGGCTTATTTGCTCGCCTTGTCACAATAAACCGCTTCAACCGCACTCTCCTCAACCAAGCTACCGCCGACACTTAGACACTAACCAACCTAAATAGATCAGGACCCACTTATTCCACAACCTTTCAGGTTTGCAGGGTGCAATGTCGAGAAACGACCACACCGAAGTCAATGCAATGGGGATCCACCGATGACTCGGCCAACCACCAAGGCGAGGCACTAAGTCATAAGGATCTTTCAACCACTAACTCAAATTTCACCCCGCACTCAATGATTTCGAAACTCCAGCACCTACAACTCGCTAAACCTCACCCATCCTCCCATGTAGCGAGCACTAAGTCGGTGACTCCCAACCAGTTGGCTTAGGGCACCAGGTTTTAAAGGCTTTCGCCATATACCCCTCGGACCGTGCTTGGGCTTCATGGAAAAGCGTCGCAGATTTTCTATTCTCTTATCTTTTTCTTTTTCTTTTTCTTTCATTCGAAGACACATCGTCTTTTTTCACGGGGGTCCTTAACCTATTAGCGTGGTCAACAAAACTAAGATGTTTCGCAAAGTTTAGGGGTTAGCGCTTTTCGTACCTAATCGTTGAAACCTCGATGTGCAATGTTGTGTGTTAGTGATTAGTGCCCAAAAGTGCTATTTTGAACCCTATTTTTAATAGGTTTTGAGCGCTTTTTGTGTACTAATTATTATAATTAACCCAATTGACATGTTCGGGTCCCTATTGCACTTCTAATTGCATTCCGAGGCTGTTTTTGTAGTTTTTTCAAGAATTGGAAGCCAAATTATCGTGTCAATCCAATCTACATCCAAAGTTCCGTTGATTTCCATCAATTTCATATGGTCTTATATCAATTTCATGAAGTCGGAGCGAAGAATTTCAAAGTAGGAAGAAAAAATGTGAACAAAATAGCAAGCCATAGGATGTGATGCAGAAGCAGAAACAAGAGCCAATGGAACAAGAGTCACAGATCCAAGAAGATAAAGGTGGTTTCGCTTACATAGTTTAAAATTTCGCAACCCCAATGGGGGCTCAGGGGAATTTTCGCTAGTTAACCGAAATTTATCGGCGTGCCCCAGTTTCTAAACTTCCCACCTTCGCTATCCACAAAACTTTTCGTTAGCTGGGGCGAAATTTCGCTAGCTAGAGAAATTCACTGTTGATACAGAAATTTCAATTTCTCTATCTTCTCGTGAATTCCTCGCTAGCTTAGCGAAATTTCGCTTATACCGCACGCTAGCGAAAATTCCCGCATACGAAATGGTCACCTGTGTTTTTGATATTTTGATTCCAAACGACCAATGCTTTTGATCAATTACCATTTTTTCCTTGTAATCTCATTTTAGCATTTTGTCATTTCACACATTTGGGTTGGCTATATAAGCCACTCCATAAGTTTGTAACCCTAACTTAATCTTTCGCCTCACTATGAGCCTGTCTAGCTTTTCTCTCTTCTCACCTCTTTCTTCACTTTCTGGCTACCAAACACTCCTTCCCAGGGGATGACAACTCGCAGGATGCTTGGCTAGACTCTTCCTCCTGAAGAGGAGGGCTACTAGGCTTTGGGATTTGAGGTAAACCGACGTCCCTCTGCTTTTTTATCGTGGGCATTTATTTACTTGTGTTCATCCTTCACTTAGGTTTAAATCTCTAAATGCATCTGACAATGTTATCGCAATCTTTAGTTCACTGATGCTATTGTTAGATTCAATGATATCCATTAGTCGTTTCTATTTGTCAATGTGGAGATGAGTCCAGAGGTAGGTTCACCGTTCGGGACCATGAATGTTTGTTAAATGTCATATTTCAAAAGGGAAAAATCATGTGGTTTAGCTTTAAAGCTAAATGGGAAGATCCTGCTCGGGAAATGACTGATACGTCATGCCTCCCAATGCGAGGAAAAAGACCCGAGGACATGTTAGTTGCCTTAAAACCCTAAACCAGTGGCCCAAAACTTCAAGGAGTTATATTTTACATTTTATTTTATTTATTGGGCCATAAATCAACCACCCCTCGTTTTCTTTTATCAAAACCCCAAAATCCAAATTGGAATTCACCATTTTTTACTTCACTCAAAGCATTTGTACGAAGAAAACCCATCCCTGTGTTCGACCTTAGACCACTATATTGCAGTAGCTTGACTACTAAGAACAGGAGGAACTTAGGTATAAATTTGTTGATTCAGATCACCCCATCGTGGCACGGACCAGTCTACGCCGGATGCGCCTGAGCGCAAGTGATGAGTCGCTGAACACTTGTGATCCTCTTATCACAAGTCTTGGTGAATTTCTTTTTTTCATTTTACTATTTTTCTTAGTTTTATTTTTCACCGTTAAAAAAAAAAAAAAAAAAACAAGGTTGCAGGATTGTTTGCTGTGCTTGTCCCGTCTGGTTGGCAGGAGTTCATTTTCCAGCTGGGATAGGAGTTCTCAATCAAGGTTGAATTTCCAACCCAACTAACAGGATGATGGTCGCTATGGCAGGGGTAACCTTAGCTCATATGTCCAATAGGGACTACATAAAACCGCTTCTCATGGCAAGGTCAAGAAATTGCAAGAACCCAAGTGAATATAGGTCCATGAGGGACTATAGAAACCAATGGATGAGTTCACCATATGGTAGTGCTTACAACTATAGTTGGGGGAATCACACCAATTCCTCATGGGAACCAAGACCTCCACAATATGCTCCTTCTGAACCTCCATTTTATGCCTCGACCCCTCACCACCTACCACCACCACCACAAATAATCCTCCATTTGAACAAGCCATTGGACTCCACCTTGACAAAGGGATGACTTCTCAGGAAGAGATTAAGGAGACACGCCCATTCGAACCTAAATTTGTCACTGTGGAAGACAATTTGAACAAGAAAATATATGGGTTGAAAAATGACTATGAGCATAAATGGGACAACCTGCAAGATTCCACTGAAGACCCAATCAATCAACAAAGCAAAGGTCCACCAGGAAGAGGCCAAAGTGACACCATGGCAGAGGAACAAGACACAACAGCACACGAGGAGATTATAAGAGGATTTTATTGAATTATCCGGTTGATCAATTAACTGGAGCATGTGTGATGTTGTTTTTCCAAGGGAGAACCAAGAAGAAATCATCGCTTTGTCGGGACCGAGGAGGGCAAAGGAAACAAAGCAGTGGAAGTGCCCAAAAAGAATGTCCTTCAACCAATTCCCACAGAATTGAACCCCACTGCCACTGCCCAAGACACCAAATGCCCACTGCCAGTAGCCCTCTCCACTGACCAAGTGTATATTCTACCTCCTCCTGCAACACAATCCACACCCAAAACACCCACCACAAAGGCCACCCCATCACGCTCATTCTGGGCGAAACCCAAGAAGTTAGTGGCCATTGCTCATATTATTGCCACTACATCAAAAAATTGCTGTACCGCTCACATCGCATGGCAGCGGTTATCTGCGCTCTATTCTGGGATTTGGAGCATCCGAACCCCAAGATTTCTAAGCTCCCCATGAGTTTTAATCATTTTGTTTCGTTTATTTTATCATATTTTATTTTGATTTCTTAAATTTTCTTTTTAGATTTTCTAATTTTTAGTTAATTTATATTTTTTGATTAATTTTTACTCTTCTCAAGAATTTTTTCTTAATTTTATCGCAGATTAATTTTGCAACAGGCAAAATTTGAAGCCTAGATTGAAAATCAAAGAAAGGTAAAGTTGTTGCAAATCGCAACTATAGCTTAAAATTCACTTAAATGAGAAATTTTCATATAGCGAAATTTGATCAAAAATTTCCGCTAGCTAGCGAAATTTCTAGCTAACGAAACGAATAAAGAAGTAGTCCCGTAGCTGAGACAAAATGCACGTTGTTTTATTATTTTATTTTATATTTTATATATTTAAAAAATAAATAAATAAATCGTTTGTTTTTTTTTTATATATATTATTTTTATTTCAAAAAAAAAAATTTGTCTCTAAAAAAAAAAATTTAAATAAATAAATAAAAATTTTAAAAAATTTTAAAACACAAAAAAAAAATTGTTTTTATTTTTATTTTTATTACTATATTATTTTATTTTTATTTTTATCAAAAAAATCAAAAAAATCAAAAAAATTTCGCTAGCACAGTAATTTTCGCTAGCCTAGCGAAAATTTCGCTAGCTAGCGAAATTTTTTCGCTATGGGCCCCACTTTTGCCTCCAAATTTTGTTTCGCTCATAACTTTTTCATCCGAACTCCGTTTTAGGCGTTAATCTGCGGAAAGCTTAGAGAGTTTAGAATCCAAATATGACCGTAAAAACATTTTCGAGGTTATTATGAAAAGCTAATTTAAAAATGTCTAACCGGGTCACTTTTTTCCTCTCTTTTCTTCTCCTAACTTGTTTATTCAAGCTCAAATGAGTGAATAAGGTGTTGATGGAAAGCTTGCTAAGTATCCTCTATCCTAAATGATCACATCTCATTATGGAGTGGTAACACTTCCTTCTAATTTTCCAACTGAGCCCCATTTCTGACACCGAGATGTTCGGGGCTGGGAGAGTTAGCGAAGGAAGTGGCTTTTGTATTTATTCTTTTGTATTATTTTTGTGAGTTCATTTTGTGATGTTTAGTAGTTTGTCGGGTCCCCAGCAAATTTATAAAGTTTATACTTACAAATTTACTTTTTCAAAAATTTCAGTCTGCTTTTTAAAATCCAAAATCTTCATGGTTTTGCCTAACCTCGTGGTTTGAAAATTGAAGCTTTGTCCACCCTATTGATGTTAGATTGGTTCCATGCTTAGTTGAGTGAATGATTAGTTGAATTCTTTATTGATTTCGACCTTTTTTCTTCCACTCCTTAGCTAACCACACACACAAGACATTAGGATTTCAATGATAGGTCAAAACTACGCAACCTCCTTTACTGAGATAACTTACCTAGTTTCATCGACCTCCTTAATAGGTTAAGGATCCCTGTGGAAAAAGAAAAGAAGAAAAAGAAAAGAAAGAAAAAGAAAAGAAAAAGAATAAAAATTGCAACGCTTGCCTCGAAACCCGAGCACCTGCTCGAGGGGTATACGGCGAAGCCTCTAAAGCCCTATGGCCTAAACCTTCACCGGGCCGGGAGTCACCGACTAGTGTTCGCTACATGGGTGGATGGGTGGAGTTTAGCAAGTCAGAGGGAAGCCGAGTCTCAAATCATTCAAGTCCTGGTGAAACTCGAAGAGCCTGGTGGTCGAAGATCTCGTCGATGCCCCAACCTTAATCAAGTTGGGAGTCATCAGAAATCCCCGTAACATGGACTTTGGTGAGGTCGATTCTCAAGATTGCGACCCTACAACACAAAAAGAATTGTGGAATAAGAGGTGGGTCCCGATCTATTTGGGCTGCTGGGCATAGGTCGCGGGTAGTAGCTAGGTTGGGGAGATGAGTTTTGACAGCTATTGCTGAGAGCCGATCAAATAAACACTTAGATTTTCGTGGAAATTTCGTTGATTCACCAAAAGGAGGCTATTTTGATATCCGCTTTGTATGTCGCTCATTCTCTCGCATAGTTTTGGACAAGGGGTTGATGATTCTACTTAGGATAGGCATTACTTATTAACAACCTTTTGAAATACCATTTTTGTGTACATTATTTTGTTACTCATTTTGTATGTTCTCTCTTCTCTTTCTTTCATTGCTAAGGACTAGCAATGTGTAAGTTAGTGATTAAGGCTCAAAAGTGCTATTTTGAACCCTATTTTAAAATAGGTTTTGAGCGCTTTTGTGTACTAATTATTATAATTAACTCCAATTGGACATGTTCTAAGTCCCTATTGCACTTCTAATCGTGATTCGATGTTGTTTTGTAGAGTTTTGCAGGAATTGAAGCCAAATTATCATGTCAATCATTATCCAAAGTTCTGGTTGATTTACATCACTGATATGGTCTTATATCAATTTCAAGAACCCGAATGAAGAATTTCCAAAGGTGAAGAAAATAGGAACAAAATAGCGTTTCAGGATGCAGGATGCGTAGCTGTGAAACAAGCAATAATGGAACAAGAGTCAAACAGGATCCAAATAGAAAGACGTTGCATTTCCTCGCTATGGCATAGCGAAAATTTCGCAACCCTAGCGATATTGGGAATTTTCGCTTAGCTAATGAATTTATCAGGCTCTAATAAATTTCTCAATTTCAATATCTCACAACCATAGGGGTGATTAGTGCCCAAAAGTACAATTTAACCCTATATTAGATAGGTTTTGAGTGCTTTTGCGCACTAATCAAATATTAATGCCAATTGAAGTGTTCAAGTCTTCTTTAGTATCACTTATGCCGCTTAGAGGTTATTTTCGTCAGTTGTGCTTCGCGCACTTTAGCGTCAATATCTGGATGTACGATGAATCATGAAGTTAAACTCAGTGCACACCCAGCTATAAGAATCAATGGAAACAAGGTGTGAAGAAAACGACAACAGAACACGCAGGCAAAGCTAAAAATCATCAAACCGCCACTTTCGCTAAGCCGCTAAAATTTCGCCGATTATGGTGGGCCACAGTTTAGCGAAAATTTCGCAAGTTCGAAATTGCGGATTTTCGCTAGACACAAGGGTTTTCGCTAGGCACTGTTCCTAGCGAAATTTCATGATTTCGCTTATCAATGAATTTCGCGGTTACCGAATGTCGCTAGCTGTATTTAAATTGCTGCTTTAGCTTAAATTTCTTTCATTTTCGCTTATGCATGGTGATTTCGCTACTCAGCGAAATTCTTCACTCCTAGCAAAATTCACGCTCACATATGTTTTTGTATTTAATGCTAACCGACTCCAAATTTGTGTATTACTCTTGTCCTTTAATTTAAGCCAAATTTGTAGGTTTTGGTATTTTCATGTATTGAGGTGGCCTATGTTTCCCTCCTTTGTAACCCTAAGCAACAATTTGGGGAGAGAAGAATTTGTAAGTTTTCATTTTTGTAAATAAAGTCTCGAATTTTAGTTAGGGTTTTATTTTCCTCTTCTCTCTCCTCTTTCATTTTCACGCTAAACACTTCAGGATGACAACTCAAGAGATGCTTGGCTGTTTCCTTTCTTGCAATAAGAGAAGGAAGCTAGCTCGTAAGGGGCATATGCATGTTGTCCTCTTTGTGTTAAAAGCCACAGTATCGTATTTATGGCCCTATCTTCTCAAAATAGGGTCAATACATTTAATGTTATCGATTTGGCCAATACTTCCATGTTAGGATACAAAGGCATACTTATTGCTAGATGCACTGCGGGTTCATTAGATGGTCTTTACGAGCCTCTCGAGATGATATTTAATGCTAGGGTTTCAAAATCGAAAAGGCCATAGCCGCATGTTACCTCGTGTCGACTCAAATAGAGTCGCTGCTAGCGAGGCGTTTGCTAGTTAAACATGTATCCAGCATGCCAGACTACAGTCGTATGTCATAACGCGAGATAAAACCCGAGGACACTTGTTTGCCCTAACTACCAAGTTAGTGACCCAAATCTTCAAAGTTAACTTTTTCACACTTTACTTTCGCTTACAATTCCTCAATTTTCAAACTACTTCCATCAAGTTAAGCAAATCCAAAAAGTCCAAATAGAAAGCCTTACCTTTTTAACACTCATGCATATCATTCTTAGGATGAAAACCCATCCCCGTGTTCGACCCTAGACCACTATACTGCAGTAGCTTGACTACGGCAGTAGGAGGAACTTAGGTATATAAATTTTGTTGATTCAAACACCTCATCGCGGGCATCGAATCAAACGGCGTCAAGTGTCGGGATGGTGCCAAACTACTAATGGTAAGTTAGCGTACTTGTGATCAACATCACAAGTGGAGGTAACCTTTTTACCACTTTTTGTCACTCGCCAGAACCGCCATTTTCAACACTTTGGCAAGAATCGCACTGCTTTTGTTTTATAGTCGCTTTAATTAGTTAATCTTAAACTGCGTTTTGTCGGTGCTCGTCAGTTTCTCTATAAATTTTGTAATAGGTGTTTATGCAACAAAGGGGGACGTAGACACACAGGTAGACCGCATAGAATCGCACACATCCCCGACCTGGCCAAAGGAAGTCGTTGCACACACCGATACCATGGATCCCATACCCGAGGAACAACAAAGTCAACTATTAGGAACCCTTCATGAATCCAAATGCTTATAAACTACGAGGATCAAGCACCCACCTCCTAGAGTTAGTGCCCCATCCCGTATCATTCCTCCCGTCAAGATGCAGCAAAGTTGAGGCCATATTTGCACCCCTACTCCCACATATCATGGTATGGAAAATGAAAATCCATACACTCATATTAGGGATTTTTGAGGAGGTTTGCACTACCTTTCAAGGAAGGTACGATGGACATGGATTGCCGGCTGGTGCATTTCCATTGACTCTAAAGGACAAGGCGCCAAGATATGGCTCAACCATTGAGGCCTAGAACCATTAGAAATTGGCGAGCTGCAAAGTGCACTCGAATAAATTCTTCGTTGCTTCATAAGACTAATAATTTGCACACTTATACCTTTTGCAAATGTGACAGACGAGATTTTACCAGTGTTGGGAAAGATTTATGGAAACCCACTGCCTCCGTCCACATCATGGGTTTGATACTTGATGTCAGGAACCACTTCTATATAGGGCGGTTCCACTATGAGGCAAATTTTTGGAAACCATGTGGGTGGAGGAGACTTTTAAGCAAACATCCCGATTTAAGCTACCGGATTTTAAATTACGTGGCTGAAACTTCATATGGATATCAACCCCAGAGAATTGATAGATGAGACCACCGCCAACCAAGTGGTGGGATGTGGATGACCGCGCAGGAAATAGGAAACGAGAGCTGTGATTTCCAACCTCAGCTGGGTGAAAGTGGAGGAGTCAAGGCGCGCCCAAGAAGTGCATGCAAGGATTCCGAAAATCCTGCACAGTTCAATCCTTGCACCAATTTCCAATCCCCTGTGCACCCAGTAGAACCATGGCCTATGGCCCCTGCAGTGAAGGATTTGATGTCAGAATGTGCAAACACTGTAGAACAATACAAGCCACAACAATCCAATGCTCCATATGGTAATACCTAAGATCCTACTGGAGGACCACCCTAATCCTCGCATGGAGACCTAATCCCCCCGCCTATGTACCCTGTGCCAAATCCCGCTTTGGTTCCCTCACAAATACAACAACCATCATCCTCTCCAAAGTGGAACAAGCCATATTGACCTGAAAGTAAGGTGAAGGGCAACTTTGTCGAGGAACAAAAGGAATCAATGTGCAACTGCACAAAGGATCGACACCGTAGAAAGTACACCGGTCAAGAGAATAGACGGGCTTGAGCAATCTCAAATCCGTAAAATCGACAACCTACGTGATTCAATCACCAAGATCAACAAGTTTCTAGAGGTACAAGATAAAGGGAGGTTTCCATCACAACGCTCCAGTCCTAAGGAATCCATGAGGCCTGGTCAACCAACAACTCAGAATGGATGAAGTTAAGGCTATAATTAATTGAGGAAAGGGAAAAGAGGTTGATCACCTCATGCCAAAACCTCGTTGAAGAATCCACAAGTGAGAAGAATTATAGCTCAGCGCATTCTCCTCCTAAAGGAGGATTCAATGAAATACCGCATACCACCTCCATTCCCACAAGCACTTAGAGGTAAGAAGAAGGCATCTCAGCAAGCAGGCATTTTCGAGGTCCTAAGGCAAGTGAAGGTTAACATACCTCTGTTGGACATAATTAAACAAGTCCCTGCTTATGCAAAATTTTTGAAAGATTCAGACAATCAAGAAGGGGATTAGGCATCGAGAATAAGGCATTTCAGCCGAACAAGTCGCTATAATCCAAAGCAACACCACAAATACAAGGATCCTGTGATCTCCGCCACCTCGGCCAATACTGTGGAATTGCATGTAGACAAATCATTGCTCGATTTAGAGCCAAGCAGAATCTAATGCCGTATTCGCATATTGCTAGTTAGGTTTAGGTGAACTTAAACCTACCAACATCACACTCCCTATTGGCCGATAGATCGTTGAAAACCTTGGCGATAGCTGAGGGATGTCTTAGTGAAAATAGACAAATTCTACTCACCCAAGAGATTTTGTAGTGCTTTGACACCGAGCCGATTGCAAATGAACCCAATCATGTACCAATCATCTTAGAAGACCATTTCTGCCACACCAATGCAATAATAAATTGTCGGGAATGGAGTCATGCAACTTTACCTTTTGGTAACATGACCTGAGTTGAACATTTCTATTTCAACAACAAATATGAGCAAATGTTCCGCAAACTAATGAAGTTGTTTCACCACAAGATGCAGAAAGCAAATGTCCGTGAATTGCGTGAGAGATCACCAAGAAGATGAAGAAAGTTTAGTCTTGCCATCAACACCAACTACAAGCCAATCGCTTCACCCAAGCCATCACAGTAGGAGCAGATCAACATTCAGCACCCAACACCATGAAGTCAACCTGTGCCACTCGCAGGGGTCGAGAGATCATTCTCCTGACCCACTCAGTAATTTTGGGATTGAACTCGGTTCAAAGCTTAAAAAACCTAAATTGGGTAGTTCAACAATTTCTACTTTTGTCTTAATTCTAGTTAATTTAGTTAATTTCAGCTATTTTTAGAAAATTTTTTAACTTAGCATTTTCCATTTTCTAGTAAGTTAGCTTGAATAGTATAGTAGTGTGTTTAATTAATTACAAGACATATAGTAAATTTTATAATAATCATTCTGGCCTTTATATAATTAATTAAAATTTTTTTAAATGCGTAAGTACTGTTGGAGCCAAATTCAAGAAAAAATAGTACAAAATTACAAGAAGACCCATCATTCTTCATGTCAAGTTCTATATAAACCTCGGGAGGGGTTGCCAAATAGTCACTTCATATTTCCCCTACCCTAGCGGGGGCCTTCCAAACAAGCCCCCGAGTTCCATCCATCGCCGGGCGCCATGGTCATCGCCGCCACTACCGATTCATACTTACACGACGGAAAGCCGCCAAGGTTACAGTTCTTGTCTCGCACCCTGCACAGCGTTTCGAGCCCCGCCATCGCCACCTCGTGGACACCGCCGATCGCCACCACAGCGACCGCGACCAAGCGTACTTCGCCAAGCCCCCGCGCTTCTCTCGCTTCGTCGTACATTTTTGCTTAGAAACACGCACCGTTCGAGCCCCGACCGAGTTTCCACCACGCGAGCACGAGCCCCCGCCGCGATTCGGGTCCCCACCGAGCTTTATTTGGCTATTTCGCAGCCGGGTTTCGCGCAGCCGCTGAGCTCCCGTTCGCTTGCTCGCTCTTCAGAAAGGGGATTCACCACCTCCAGAGAGCCTCGGGCTCGTAGACATAGAGCGCCTCAGCTACATTTTCGAGTCGAGCCCCTCCTCCAAGATTTTAGTTACATTTCAAAGATGGTTCAGATTTCGGTGTGTCCCGCATTCGCCTCGCGGTGAGATTCAAGACACCCGAGAGGGAGGCCCTAACTCCGGCCCCGAGGCAAGACTGAGGAGCCCTGTGGATTCCGACGCAGTCGTGACACCTGACCGGACCCCGCGGCCCCATCACCCGTACCTCGTAGGAGACTGAGGCCCACGCCCGCAGCGGCCCGCACATCGGGCCCAGGCGAGTCATCATCCTCTCGACCGCAGCCGTCACCAAATACATCTGTCATGAGGCGACTTCATTACCTCACCGCCGCCACCGAGGATTCGATGCCCATTGTTCGTAGGGAACCCCATTCCGGGAATGTCTAACTCCATCGCATCGCCCATCAGAGTCGCATCACGACGCCCTTCGCATCGGAGGGCCGATCCTGCATAACGGAGTCCAGCAGAGATTGATCGAGGATTATTCGCTATTGCCTTTCATGACCCCGGTGCGCATACTACCCACGAAAGTGGTACCGCAGCTCCTACCACTCGATGACGCTCTGTAGATCGCCAGTCCGCTGAGCTTCCGCCCGCATTGATGATCACGCGCCATGCGAGTACTCCGTAGAGCTACCGATATTTCAGCAGCTCTTGGCCTGCATATACCGCCGGCCAATGCAGAGGGTTACAGAGATTGGGCCCACCCGCCTCATCGCGAGATGGTTCGAGCACTGGCCAGAGACACCACTGCTGGACCAGTATTTACAGAGGCGGGCCCCGCCCCGTATGTCGCCGACGACCATCTATTTCAGACGAGCTTATTCCCTCTGCAAAGATTATGTGCAGAGGAGGAGCCATCTGGAGGCTCTAACGGACCCTGGGATTTGGTTCAAATTTCAAATGGGTTATGGCCTCTCAAGGTAGCCGAGGAGAAGGTCCACCTGAAGGTCCTACCGAGCAGAGCTCCTCCGCCATGTTCCTCGAGCATCTAGGATTTCATGAGCCCAGATCGAGATGAGGGTCCGATGCCCCCGGTCATGCCGTTGAGCGGGTGATGACTATGCCCGTGATCTTCCACTTACGACCCACAGGACCAGAGAGGTACCGGGTCGTGAGGTCAGGACCACCATACGCATGATATACCCGCCCGAGCCCGAGATACGCAACAGTCCCGGCTCCACGATGTCACCTCCATCCTCCCCTCCACAGACCATCAGCAACAAGAAACAGATACTCCGGCTCCATCCTATTCAGCACACCATTCACGAGTACATCATGCCGCTACGCAGAGAGATACTGGTGTGGATGGATGCTATCTCGTCACTGGCCACTACACAGCATCCCAGATCAGAGGTTGACCCAGCATACTCTTATGCCTGCCAGATCATGACATCCGGGTCTTCTCCTCGTGTCCCCGATCGAGAGGAGCCCACCACAGCAGCTTTATTTGATGTTCTCAAAGAGTAAAGAATATAGCTTTGGGATTCCACCTCATACCACCACCACAAGAATGAGGTGGTTAGTCTCTTTTATGATTTTGTATAGTTACCTGTGCCTTTATCAACCTTCACTAATTTTGATTAGGACTTAAGTGTATTAGCCATAGTAGGCAAAGTGATATTTTGTATGTTTAGCTTGATATGCATGTACTAGCCATTTTGGCTATATCAAAGCTATTCATTTTTATATATATGCTTTTTGTACATATCATGTTTTGTGCCTTACCATGTGTAACAAAGTTTTTTCTTTCAATTGAACAATTGAATTGCTACAATTGGACAATTGGAATTGTTTAGTTGGAGGATTGAATCATCGTTTTGTCACCTTATGTTAGAGCAAATTCCATGCTTGAAACAGTTTTGGTCACCTCATGCCAAAGATGCTCAACTTGAAATTTCTCCTTAGTTAATTCATTAATCGTGACCCGTATTATTTCAATAGTCAGAATTTGTTCGCTTCCTTTTCGCTTTGCATAGCCGGCCTTAAGCATGTTGGCAACCTAGGATAGGTTTGTGTTACCCATACTTGAAGACCAATGTTGTCTTCCAAAAAAGAAAAAGAAAAAAAAAAAGAGAAAAAGAAAAATAAAGTCGTGAAGTTTCAGCCAAACCCGAGCACCTGGCCCGAGGGGTGTACGACGAAAGTCTTTGAACCGATGCCCTATGCCTTAATCGGGTCGGGAGTCATCGATTTAGTGTTGCTACATGGGTGGATAGGTAGAGTCTAACGACGGTAGGTGCTAATTTTCAAGTCATTCGGAGTCCCGGGTAGCTTCTCGAGCAAATGCCGGGTCGTTGATCCTTTTCGTCGATGCCCTAAACCTTAATCGGGTCGGGAGTCGATGAATCGCTACAATTTACCTTGGTGAAGCTTTTCCAATTTAAGCATTGCATCCTACATGTAGTTAAATAAAGAAAGAAGGCGTAGCTATCCATTCAGTTGTTCACACTATGCCATGTCAAGTTAGTCGTAAAAAGTGGACAAATTTGCAATTTATTTTGCTTGTTCAAGTTATATAAAGAACCATTAGCCTTAGGTGGAAATTCAAGTTGAGAATCGTGGATCCAAGATTGACCTAGAATTGTTCTTGTATGGATTTAATTTCTTTCATATCGCTTACAATTTGATGTCAATTTTTCGCGAGCGCAATGTTTATATGTGCATATACCTTAATCATAACCTTTTGAAAATCACTACATGCATCTCCTTTTGTTTTTGCATCATAAGGGACTAGCAACGCTTTGCTAGGGTGTGATTAGTGCCCAAAGTACAATTTTGAACCCTCTATATTAGATAGGTTTTGAGTGCTTTTTTGCGCACTAATCAGGTCATTAATGCCAATCAAGTGTTCAAGTCTTCTTAGTATCACTTATGCCGCTTAGAGGTTATTTTGGTCGTTGCGTTTTGCCACTTTAGCGCCTTCAATATCGGATGTATGATGAATCATGAAGTTTCGGTAACTCGAGTGTCGCCCATCAACCAAATTTCAAGAATCAATGAAAATCAAGGCAAAGTGAAGAAAAATTGATGCAGTAGAAGACAAGAGGCACAGCAGTGAAAATCAACAAACCATCAATTTTCGCTAAGCCTGCGAAAATTTCGCTGGGATTGCGAAAATTTCGCAAGTTCACGAACATGATTTTCGCTTAGACACCGTGGTTTTCGCTAGGGCACCGTTCCTAGCGAAATTTCATGATTAAGACATTTAAAATTTCGCTTAAGCTAGCGAAATTTCACTAGCTAGCTTAAATCGCAAGCTTTAGCTTAAATTTTCTATTTTCATGATGCATGGTGATTTCGCTACCTAGCGAAATTCTTCACTCCTAGCGAAATTCATTGCCTCGTCATGTTTTTGTATTTAATGCTAACCGACTCCAAATTTGGTGTATTACTCTCTTGTCCTTTAATTTAGCCAAATTTGTAGGTTTTTTGGTATTTTCATGTATTGAGGTGGCCTATATAAGCCCCTCCCTTTTTGTAACCCTAAGCAACAATTTGGGGGAGAGAAGAATTTGTAAGTTTTCATTTTTGTAAATAAAGTCTCGTATTTTAGTTAGGGTTTTATTTTCCTCTCTTCTCTCTCCTCTTTCCCTTACTTTCGTTGCCAAACACCCCCTTCAGGATGACAACTCAAGAGATGCTTCGCTGCTTCCCTTTTCTCATTGAAGAGAAGGAAGCTAGCTTGGTGGTGGGGCATATGCATGTCATTCTCTTGCGGTTGGGTGCCATGCAATCGGGGATGGCGGCCCTCAAAATAGGGGTTGAATAAAGATGCAATGTTATTGATTCGGGCCAATACTCTCCATGTTTTAGGATACAAAGGCATACTTATTGCTAGGATGCACTCAGGTTCATTAGGATGGTCTTTACGAGCCTCGAGATGATATTTAATGCTAGGGTTTCAAACGAAAAAGTGGCCATAGCCGCATGTTACCCGTGTCGACTCAAATGTGAGCTCGTTGTTGGGTGAGGTTTGCCAGTTAAACATAGATCCAAGATGCTGACTATAGGCTGCATGTCATAACGCCGAGGATAAAACCCGAGACACTTGTTTGCCCTAACTACCAAGTTAGTGACCCAAATCTTCAAAGTTAACTTTTCACACTTTACTTTCGCTTACAATTCTCCTCAATTTTCAAACTACTTCCACTGTTTTTGAAGCAAATCCAAAAAGTCCAAATAGAAAGCCTTACCTTTTTAACACTCATGCATATCATTCTTAGGATGAAAACCCATCCCCGTGTTCGACCATAGACCACTATATCGCAAAGAGTTTGGACTACCAAGTAGCAGGGAGGAACTAGTATATAAATTTTTGGCTGATTCAGCCAAATTTATCGTGGCATCGATCAGCCATAAGGGTAATTCGCTTAGCTAGCGAATTATCGTTGATAGCTAAATTTCTCACTCGCTTATCTCAGAGAATTTCGCTGCTTAGCGAAATTTCGCTTAGTTAATGCAAATTTTTCGCTATGCTAGCGAAATCTCCTACATACGTAAAAATGGTCGCCTGTTTGATATTTTTGATTCCAACGACCACGCTTTTGATCAATTACCATTTGTCCATTTCAGATTCTCATATTTTAGGCATTTTTGTCATTTCACACATTTGGGTTGCCTATATAAGCCACCTTATAAGTTTGTAACCCTAACTTTTAATCTTTCAGTTCACGGCAGCTTTTGTTCCAGTTTTCTCTCTTCTCTCTCCTCTTTCTCTCACTTTCTCGGCTACCAAACACTCCTCTAAGGATGACAACTCGCAGCATGCTCAAGTTGTGACCTCTCTTCCTCCTTGGAAGAGGAGGGCTACTAGGCTTGGATTTGAGGTAAACTCGACAAATTGCTTTTATCGTAAGTACACTTTCATTTATGTTCCAATCCTTCACTCTAGGTTTAAATCTCCTAAATGCATCTTGATTGACCAGTATTTGGCAATCTTTTAGGGTTCATTGGATGCTTATTGTTAGATTCAATGATATCCATTAGTTGCCTTGAATGTTTGTTAAATGTCATATTTCAAAAGGGAAAATCATAGGGTTTAGTTTTTAAAGCTAAATTTAAGATCCTGCCTCAGAAATGACTATATGTCATGCTCCCCAAAGCGAGGAAAAAGACCCGAGGACATGTTAGTTGCCTTAAAAACCCTAAACCAAGGGCCCAAACTTCAAGGAGTTCTATTTACATTTTATTTATTTATTTTCGCTTGCAAACTTAACCACTCCCTCTGCTTTTATCAAAACCCCAAAATGCAAATTGAATTCACCATTTTCACTTCACCAACCATCTGCACGAAGAAAACCTTATCCCCGTGTTCGACCCTAGACCACTATATCAAGAGGGTCAGACCACTACAAATAGAGGAACTTAGGTATCAATTTTGTTGATTCCGATCACCCTTACCGTGGCACGGTAATCGGCTTAGCTAACGGAAGAAAAAGCGGTCGTAAAGTAACAAGAGTTCGAATCGATCATCCACTCAACCGTGAGGGAACCAATCTAACATCAATAGAATTGACAATGTTTTTAATTTTTCAAACCGCATGCTAGGCAAACAAAAAACAAAAAAAATTAGAGGCGATTTAATTGAAAGTGTTGTATAGCATAACAAATTATTAAAAACATAAACGAGCGCTTCACCGAACATCACAAAATGGGCTCGCCCAAAATAGTAACAAACATAATAAATGCCACTTCTTCGCTAAGAATTTCCAACCAAATCACATTGTCCTCAATGGGGCTTTGATTGAAAGTTAGAGAAGGGAAAGCAATTTCCTTTGATGAAATGTACTGCTAGAGGATAGGAGACTTCTCAAACTTTCCATCTACACCCTATTCACTCTGTTTTGCCTTCAAATAAACAAGTTAGGAGAAGAAAAAAGAGGAAAAAAGTGACTAGTTGGAGAATTTTTAAAATTACATCTTCATAATAATTTCAAAAGTGTGCTATCTGTCTATATTTGGATTCTACAATCTCTAACATTTCCAACGGTACTAAAAAAGCTTAAAACGGAGTTCGAATGAAAAAGTTATGGTCGAAACAATGGGAGCAAAAAAGAAAGAAAACCAAAAGGCAACAAAATGGTCAAAGCTTCAAAAACAGGAAAGGTGAATAGTGCAAGAGGGTGAACAATGCTGCAAGATGAACAAATAAGATTATTTAGCTAAATTTCGCAGATGAACACAACCTCGCGGTACTTCACAGACTCAAGGTAATTTTCACAACATGCTAAAAATTTTCTTGCAGCTCCAATTTCTTAGCATTTTCTACTCTTCCTTCCATCCGTCTCGATCTCGCAATGCCGAAGCTTGACTCGACCTCAAGGCTTCAATCGACTACCAAATTTAGCATAAATAGCTTCTAAAAACTAGCAAAATTTTCATAAAATGCGATCGTGAACATAGCCGGGACATTAGTGTGCCAATTGGGTTACCATGATTAGTACACAAAAGACACTCAAACCTCGTAATAAACAGATCTGCAACAATTTTGAGCACTAATCACACCCCCTAACCTACACATTGCTAGTCCCTTAGCAATGAAAGAAACAAAGAAAGAGATAGCATACCAAACAATAACAAAATGATGTTCACAAAAATGGAATTTCAAAAAGGTTCTGAATGAGTGATGCCTAACCCTCGATGAGAATCACTGTAGCCCTTCCCCAATAACTTTCTCGAGAGAATGAATACAATGCAAAATTGAGTATCAAAAGAGCCTCGTTCTTGGTGAATCAACCAGAGACCTCCACCATAACATAAGTGTTTGTTTGATCAGTTGTCAACAATAAACTTCCAAACTGCACTCTCCCCCAAACCAAGCAACTGCCTACACTTAGGACACTAACAAACCTAAATGCATCGTGATCCACTCTATTCCACAACTCTTTTGTGTTAGGTAGTACGTTGAGAATCGACCACCAAAGTTCATATAACGGGGATCCACCGATGACTCCCAACCAATTAAGGCTTAGAGCACCAAGTTATGAGGATCTTACTACCACTAACTCTTCAAGTTTCACCCCGGACTTCGAATGATTTAAACTCCGAAGACCTACTAACTTCACAACCTCACCCATCCACCCATGTAGCGAGCACTAAGTCGGTGACTCCCAACCAGTTGGCTTAGGGCATCGGGTTTTAAAGGCTTTCGCCATATACCCCTCGGATCGTGCTCGGGTTTCAAGGCAAAGCATCGCGGCTTTTCTATTCTCTTATCTTTTTCTTTTTCATTTGGAAGACACATTGGCCTTCTTTTCATGGGGGTCCTTAACTTATTAAAGGTGGTCAACAAAACTAAGATAGGTTTCTAATAGTTTAGGAGGTTAGGCAGTTTTTCAGCTTATTGTTGAAACCTCATGGGCATAGTGTGTGGTTAGCTAACGGTGGAAGACAAAGGGTCGAACGTAACAAGAGTTCAAATGATCATCCACTCAACCAGGAGTGGAACCAATCTAACATCAATAGAATTAATAATGTTTTCACTTTTCAAATCGCTGTGTTAGGCAAAACACAAAAAAAAATAAATAAATACATTGAGTGTGATTTTTAATTGAAAAAGTAAGTCAGATAGTATAACAAATTTCACAAAAGGAAAACGAGCAAGCCACCGAACATCACAAATGGGCTTCTTGCCCAAAATAGTAACAACAACATAAATAAATGCCAATTCCTTCGGCTAATCCTCCTCAACCAAATGTCACATTGTCCAATGGGGCTTGATTGAAAGCTGTAGAAGGAAGTGCTACCTCCTTGATAAAATGTACTCGTTGTTGGATAGGAGACTTCGTAAGCTTTCCATCTACACCCTATTCACTCTGTTTGGGCTTCAAATAAACAAGTAAGTAGAAGAAAAAAGAGGAAAAAAGTGACTAGTTGGAGAATTTTTAAAATTACACCTTCATAATAATTTCAAAAGTGTGCTATCTGTCTATATTTGGATTCTACAATCTCTAACATTTCCAACGGTACCAAAAAAGATTAAAACGGAGTTCGAATGAAAAAGTTATGGTCGTAACAATGGGAGCAAAAAAGAAAGAAAACCAAAAGGGAACAAAATGGTCAAAGCTTCAAAAAGCAGGAAAGGTGAATAGCGCATGAGGGTGAACAATGCTGCAAGATGAACAGTGCGCGCATGAAGTAAATTTCGCAGGATGAACAGTGCAACCTGCGAAAATTTCGCAGATTGAGAAAATTTCACAGCATGCGAAAATTTTCCTACAGCTCCAATTTCTTGGCATTTTCTACTCTTCTTTCCATCTGGTATATGATCTGCAATGCTGAGTTTGACTCGAATTCTTTTCGCTTCAATTGACTCAATAATTTTTGCATAAATAGCTTCTAAAAACTACAAAATTTTCAATAAAATGCGATCAGTAACATAGCCGTGACATTAGTGTGCCAATGCCAATTATGTTGATTAGTACACAAAAGATACTCTCAAACCTATAATAAATGTGATTCAAAAATAGAACTTTTGAGTACTAATCACACCTCTAACTCACACATTGCTGGGGTCCCTTAGCAATGAAAGAAACAAAGAAAAAGAGAGCATATAAAAGAATAACAAAATGATGTTCACAAAAATGGTATTTCAAAAAGGTTCTGAATGAGTGATGCCTAACCCTCGATTAGAACACTGTAGCCCTTCACCAATAACTGTCTCGAGAGAATGAATACCATGCAAAATTGAGTATCAAAAGAGCCTCGTTTCATGAATCAACCGCAGATCTCCACCATAACATGCGTTCGTTTGATCAGTTCTCAACAATAAACTTCCAAACTGCACTCTCCCCCAAACCAAGCTACTGCCTACACTTAGGACACTAACAAACCTAAACAGATCAGGACCCACTCTTATTCCACAACTCTTTTTGTGTTTTAGGGGTGCAATGCTGAGGAATCGACCTCACCAAAGTCCATATAACGGGGATCCACCAATGACTCCCAACCAATTAAGGCTTAGGGCACCAAGTCATAAGGATCTTACTACCACTAACTCTTCAAGTTTCACCCCAGACTTCAAATGATTAAGAAACTCCAGCACCTACAACTCGCTAAACCTCACCCATCCACTCATGTAGCGAGCACTAAGTCGGTGACTCCCAACCGCCAATAGGCATCGGGTTTTAAAGGCTACCATATACCCTCGCACTACGGTTTCAAGGCAAAGCGTCACGGCTTTTCTATTATCTTATCTTTTTTTTTCTCTTTTTCTTTTTCATTTGGAAGACACATTGGCCTTCTTTTCATGGGGCTCCTTAACCTATTAAAGGTGGTCAACAAAACTATGATAGGTTTCGCATAATTTAGGAGGTAAGGCAGTTTTTCAGCCTATTGTTGAAACCTGATGTGCAAAGTGTGTGGTTAGCTAACGGTGGAAGAAAAAGGGTCGAAAGTAACAAGAGTTCAAATGATCATCCACTCAACCAGGAGTGGAACCAATCTAACATCAATAGAATTGGACAATGTTTCAATTTTTCAAACCGCAGGCTAGGCAAACAAAAATTAAAAAAAAAAAAAATGAGTGCTACTTTAATTGAAAGTGTTGTATATATACGCCTTTCACAAAAAGAAAACGAAAGCAAGCAACTGAACATCACAAAATGGGCTTGCCCAAAATAGTAACAACAACATAAATAAATACCACTTATTTCGCTAACTCTCCCCCCAACCAAATGTCACATTGTCCGCAATGGGGCTTTGATTGGAAAGTTAGAGAAGGAAGTGCTACCTCCTTGATGAAATGTACTCGTTGTTGGATAGGAGACTTCGCAAGCTTTCCATCTACACCCTATTCACTATGTTTGGGCTTCAAATAAACAAGTAAGGAGAAGAAAAAAGAGGAAAAAAGTGACTAGTTGGAGAATTTTTAAAATTACACCTTCATAATAATTTCAAAAGTGTGCTATCTGGCTATATTTGGATTCTACAATCTCTAACATTTCCAATGGTACCAAAAAAGATTAAAACGGAGTTCGAATGAAAAAGCTATCAGTTGCAACAATGGGAGAAAAAAGAAAGAAAAACCAAAAGGGAACAAAATGGTCAAAGCTTCAAAAAGCAGGAAAGGTGAATAGTGCAAGAGGGTGAACAATGCTGCAAGATGAACAGTGCGCGCATGAAGCAAATTTCGCAGATGAACAAGGTAACCGCGAGGCCTCTAGTTGCGAACTTTCGCAGTTGCGAAATTTCAGACCTCTACGAAAAATTTCACAAAGATGCAAAATTTCCCCGCAAACTCTCCAATTTCGGCATTTTACTCTTCCATCCTGCCCTTATCTCGCACGTCGAAGTTTGACATGAATTCTTTGCGCTTCAATTGACTCAACAATTTTTGCATAAATAGCTTCTAAAAACTACAAAATTTTCATAAAATGCGATCAGTAACATAGCCGTGACATTAGTGTGCCAATTGGGTTAATTATGTTGATTAGTACACAAAAGATACTCAAAACCTGTAATAAACAGGATTCAAAATAGCACTTTTTGAGCACTAATCACACCCCCTAACCTACACATTGCTAGTCCCTTAGCAATGAAAGAAACAAAGAAAGAGAGAACATACAAAACAATAACAAAATGATGTTCACAAAAATGGTATTTCAAAAAGGTTCTGAATGAGTGATGCCTAACCCTCTATGAGAATCACTGTAGCCCTTCCCCAATAACTATCTCGAGAGAATGAATACCATGCAAAATTGAGTATCAAAAGAGCCCTCGTTTCAGAATCAACCAGACTCCCACCATAACATAAGTGTTTCGTTGATCGCTTCAATAATAAACCGCCAAACCCGCACTCTCCCCAAACCAAGCTACTGCCTACACTTAGGACACTAACAACCTAAAATGTATCAGGACTCCACTTTATTCCACACTCTTTTGTGTTGTAGGGGTGCAATACTGAGGAATCGACCTCACCAAAGTCCATATAACGGGGATCCACCGATGACTCCCAACCAATTAAGGCTTAGGGCACCAAGTCATAAGGATCTTACTACCTCTAACTCTTCAAGTTTCACCCCGGACTTCAAATGATTTCGAAACACCAGCACCTACAACTCGCTAAACCTCACCCATCCACCCATGTAGCGAGCACTAAGTCGGTGACTCCCAACCGCTGGCTTAGCATCTAAGCTTTAAAGGCTTTCGCCATATACCCCCCTGACCATGCTCGGGTTTCTCGCGGCAAAGCGTCGGCTGCTTTCTATTCTCTATCTTTTCTTTTCTTTTCATTTGGAAGGCACATTGGTCTTCTTTTCATAATCCTAACTCATTTAATGGAAGTCAACAAAACTAAGATAGCTCAAGATAGTTTAGAGGTTAGGCGCTTTTTTCAGCCTATTGTTGAAACTCCGATGTGCACAAGTGTGTGGTTAGCTAAAGGTGGAAGAAAAGGGTCGAAGTAACAAGAGTTCAATGATCATCCACTAATCAGAGGAACTAATCTAACATCAGCCAGAATTGACAATGTTTCAAATTTTCAAACCAGGTTAGTAAAACACAAAAAAAAAAAAAAAAGAGTGCGATTTTTTATTTAAAAAGTGAGTCAGATAATATAACAAATTTTCAATAAAGGAAAACGAGCAAGCCACTCGAACATCACAAATGGGCTTGCCCAAAATAGTAACAAAAACAAATAAATGCCACTTTCGCTAACTCTCCCCAAACCGTTATCACATTGTCCACATTGGGGCTTTGATTGGAAATTTAAAGAAGGAAGTGCTTCCTCCTTGATGAAATGTACTCGTTGTTGGATAGGAGACTTCGCAAGCTTTCCATCTACACCCTATTCACTATTTTGGGCTTCAAATAAACAAGTTAGGAGAAGAAAAAGACGAAAAAAGTGACTAAATGGAGAATTTTAAAAATTACACCTTCATAATAATTTCAAAAGTGTTCTTTTTGGCTATATTTCATATCTCTAATAATCTCTAATATTTAACTATACTAAAAACGCTAAACTAGAGCTTAATGAAACAAGTATGTCTAAAAACAAAACTGTCATGGTGCTGCATAAAATGAAATATTTTTTTGAATTTTTTTTAGAGAATTTTTTATATATATATTTTCAAATACCAAATTTTTTGTTTTGTTTTTTTTTTTTTAAAAGAGAAAAGGAGCGGGAAAAACTCCCGCGCAATATTTCAATAATGGCGAAGATCTTTTTTTACAATGCTCGCTCAGGGCTTTTATAGCCAAACCCTTACAAATTATTTCAAAAATAACGAAGAAACACTGCTATAGTGGTAGTAAAACGAAGAAAACCAAAAGGGAACAAATGGTCAAAGCTTCAAAAGTGTGATAGGTGAATAGCGAGGAGGGTGAATAAAGGTCGCAAGATGAACAAATGAGCGCAGTGAAGCAAATTTCGCAGAAGATGAATAAGCAATCCTACGAATTAAGGTTGCGAAATTTCGCACTCTGAGCAGGCCTCTCGCAAAGATGTGAAAATTTTTCCTCGTTGTGCCCAAATTTCTTGGCATTTTCTACTCTTCTTTTCCATCTTGTCTCGACCAAGATCGTTGAGTTTGACTCTAATTTTCATAGCTTCAATCGACTCAACACTTTTTTGTGATAAATAGCTTCTAAAAAACCCGGCAAAATTTTCAATAAAAATGCGATCAGTAACATAGCCGTGACATTAGTGTGCCAATTGTTAATTATGTTGATTAGTACACAAAGATACTCAAAACCCTGTAATAAAATGTGATTCAAATAGCACTTTTTGAGCACTAATCACACCCCCTAACCTACACATTGCTAGTCCCCTAACAATGAAAGAAACAAAGAAAGAGAGAGAATACAAACCAATAACAAAATGATGTTCACAAAAATGGTATTTCAAAAAGGTTCTGAATGAGTGATGCCTAACCTTCGATTAGAATCATTGAAACCCTTCCCCAATAACTATCTCGAGAGAATGAATACCATGGCAAAATCAGTATCAAAAGCCTCGCTCTCTCAGAACAATGTGGATCTCCCCACGGTAGCGAGCGACGTTTCCACAGAATCACAATCATACTCTCTTCCCTCAACTGTTACTGCTTTCACACTTAGACACTAACCAACCCAACAGATCAGACCCACTTTATTCCCACAACTTCTTTTGTGTTGTAGGGGTGCAATGCTGAGGAATCGACCTCACCAAAGTCCATATAACGGGGATCCACCGATGACTCCCAACCAATTAAGGCTTACGGCACCAAGTCATAAGGATCTTTCTACCACTAATTCTTCAAGTTTCACCCCGGACTTCGAATGATTTCGAGACTCCAGCACCTACAACTCGCTAAACCTCACCCATCCACCCTTGTAGAGAGCACTAAGTCGATGACTCCAGAACCGCCGGCTTAGGCATCGGGGTTTACGCTGCTTATATACCCCTCACCTGCGTTTCGTGTCAAGGCAAAGCGTCGTGTCTTTTCTATTATCTTATCTTTTTATTTTTCTTTTTCTTTTTCATTTGGAAGACACATTGGCCTTCTTTTCATGGGGGTCCTTAACCTAATAAAGGTAGTCAACAAAACTAAGATCGGTTTTGCAAAGTTTAGGAGGTTAGGCGCGCCAGCCTATTGTTGAAACCTGAAGTGCACAGTGTGTGGTTAGCTAACGGTGGAAGAGAAAGGGTCGAAAGTAACAAGAGTTCAACTGATCATCCACTCAACCAGGTGTGGAACCAATATAACATCAATAGAATTGGACAATGTTTCAATTTTTTTCAAAACTACAGTTAGCAAAACACAAAGAAAAACAACGAGTGCGATTTTTTAATTGAAAAAGCAATGCTTAGCATAACTCAAGCCACAAAGGAAAACGCGTTTCACCGAATATCACAAAATGGGTTTGCTCAAAATAGTAAAAACATGAATAAATGCAAGTTCTTTCGCTAACTCTCCCCTAACCAAACGTCACATCGTCTCAACAATGGGGCTTGATTGAAATTTAGAGAAGGAAGTGCTACCTCCTTGATGAAATGTACTCGTTGTTGGATAGGAGACTTCTCAAGCTTTCCATCGACACCCTATTCACTCTGTTTGGGCTTCAAATAAACAAGTTAGGAGAAGAAAAAAGAGGAAAAAAGTCAATAGTTGGAGCATTTGTAAAATTACAGTTTCATAATAATTTTAAAAGTGTGCTTTCTAGCTATATTTGGATTATACACTCTCTAATATTTCCAACGGTACCAAATACGCTTCAAACAGAGTTCGAATGAAAACGTTATGGTCGAAACAAAATTGGGTTACAAAAAGTCGAGGCGGGCAGCGAAATAAAATTTTTTTTTTTTTTTTTTATAGAATTTTTTTTATATATATATTTTCAAAGAAAAAATTTTTTATTTTGTTTTTTGTTTTTTTTTTAAATGAACAGGAGCGGGAAAAACTCCCGCCCAGTATTTTATTTATGGCGAAGATCTTTTTTTTACCAAAATAACGTAGCAAACACTATTACAATGGGGGAAAAAAAGGAAGAAAACCAAAAGGGAAAAAAATGGTCAAAGCCTAAAAAGGTGAAAGGTAATAAAGGTGTGATGGTGAACATACGCAAGACGAACAAAGGCGCGCGGTAAAGCAAATTTCGCAAGATGATTAGTAATCGCGAATATTTCAAGAAATAAGTATAAAATTTTCGCAGAGCCACCTCTGGCATTTTTCTTCGCTTCTTCTTCCTTCGTCTCTTATCTCGCACGTCGACTCCACTCGAATTCTTTATGCTTCGATAGACTCAACAATTCTTTGCACAACAGTTTAAAACTGCACTTGCCAAAAATGAGATCAAGAATATTAGTCGGACATTAGTGTTAATTGCTAATTATGGATTAGTACAATAAAAGATACTCAAAACCTGGAATAAACAGGGTTCAAAATAGCAATTTTTGAGCACTAATCACACCCCGTAAACTACACATTGCTAGTCCCTTAGCAATGAAAGAAAGAAAGAAAGAGAGAGCATACAAAACAATAACAAAAATATGTTCACAAAAATGGTATTTCAAAAAGGCTCTGAATGAGTGATGCCTAACCCTCGATGAGAATCACTAAAACCCTTCCCCAATAATTATCTCGAGAGTCAACACCATGGCCAAAATTGAGTATCAAAGAGCCTCCTTCTTGTGAATCAACCAGACTTCCACCATAACCTATGTTTGTTTGATCGCTTCAACAATAAACCGCCAAAACCACACTCTCCTCAAACCGCCATACGCTCACACCTTAGGACACACTAACAACCTAAATAGATCGATCCACTCTTATTCCACAACTCTTTTGTGTCGTAGGGTGCAATGTCGGTGAACTCCGACCCTTCACCAAAGTCCATGTAACGGGGATTCACCGATGACTCCTTACCAATTTAGGCTTAGGGCACCAATTCATAAGGATCTTTCTACCACTAACTCTTCAGGTTTTACACTGGACTTCAAATGATTTCGAAACTCCAGCTCCTACAACTCGCTAAACCTCACCTATCCACCCGCAGGACTGGCAGGTGACTCACACCGCTGGGTTTAGGACACCGGGTTTTAAAAGGTTTTCGCCATACCCCTGACCGTGCTCTGCTCTCAAGGCAAAGCTGTCATGCTTTTCTATTCTCTTTTATCTTTTTCTTTTTCTTTTTCTTTTTCATTTGGAAGACACATTGGCCTTCTTTTCATGGGTGTCCTTAACTTATTAAAGGTGGTCAACAAAACTAAGATAGGTTTCGCAAAGTTTAGGAGGTTAGGCAGTTTTTCAGCCTATTGTTGAAACCTGATGTGCATAGTGTGTGGTTAGCTAACCGTGGAAGAAAAAGGGTCGAAAGTAACAAGAGTTCAACTGATCATCCACTCAATCAGGCATGGAACCAATCTAACATCAATAGTATTGACAATGTTTCAATTTTTCAAACCACAGGCTAGGCAAAACAAAAAGAAAAAAATGAGTACGATTTTTTAATTGAAAAAGTAAGTTGTATAGTATAACGCTTCAATAAAAAGGAAAATCCAAAGAAACCATCGAACATCACAAAATGGGCTTGCTCAAAATAGTAACAAAAACATAAATAAATGCCACTTGCTTCGCTAACTCTCTCCCCAACCAAATGTCACATTGTCCACAATGGGGCTTGGAGTGGAAAGTTAGAGAAGGAAGTGCTACCTTCTTGATGAAATGTACTCGTTATTGGATAGGAGACTTCGCAAGCTTTCCATTGACACCCTATTCACTTTATTTGGGCTTAAAAAAAACAAGTTAGGAGAAGAAAAAAGAGGAAAAAAGTGACTAGTTGGAGAATTTTTAAAATTACACCTTCATAATAATATCAAAAGTAGGCTTTCCAGCTATATTTGGATTCTACACTCTCTGATATTTCCAACGGTACCAAAAACAGTTAAAACGGAGTTCGATTGAAAAAGTTATGGTCGAAAGAAAATTGGGTTGCGGAAAGTGGAGGCGGGCAGCGAAATAAATTTTTTTTTTGTTTTAGAGAAATTTATATATATATATATATATATATATATATATATATAGTTATATATATATATATATATTCAGAGGAAAATTTTTTTGTTTTGTTTTATTTTTATTTTAAATAAAAGGAGCGGGAAAAACTCCCGCCCAGTATTTTATTAATGGCGAAGATTTTTTTTTACAGTGCTTGTCTAGGGGCTTTTTATAGCCAAACCCCCTTTAAAAATTACATAAATAACGTAGCAAACACTATTACAATGGGGGCAAAAAAGGAAGAAAACCAAAAGGGAACAAAATGGTCAAAGCTTCAAAAAGTAGGAAGGTGAATTGTGCATGAGGGTGAAATGTGTTGCAAGATGAACAAGCACACATAGAAAGCAATTGGCAGATAAACAAGGCAACCTACTTAGGTTTCAAGACTTCGCAAAAATTCTCAGAAGATGCTAAATATTTCGCATGACCAATTTCTTGGCATTTTTCCGCTTCTTCTTTCCTTTTGTCTCTAATATACACGTCGAAGCTTGGATCAATTTTGTGCTTCGATTGACTCACCAATTTTTGCATAAATAGCTTGTAAAAACTGCAAAATTTGCCATAAAATGCGATCAGTAACATAGCCGGGACATTAGTTTGCCAATTGCGTTAATTATGTTGATTAGTACACAAAAGATACTCAAAACCTGGAATAAATAGGGTTCAAAATAGCACTTTTTAAGCACTAATCACACCCTAACCTGCCACATCGCTAGTCCCTTAGCAATGAAAGAAAGAAAAAGAGAGAGCATACAAACAATACCAAATGATGTTCAGAAAATGGCATTTCCAAAAGGTTCAATGAGTGATGCCTCAACCATGAGAATCAACAAACCCTTCCCCAATAACTATCTCGAGAGAATGAATACCATACAAAATTGAGTATCAAAAGAGCCTCCTTCTTGGTGAATCAACCAGAGACCTCCACTATAACATAAGTGTTTGTTTGATCAGTTCTCAACAATAAACTGCCAAACTGCACTCTCCCCCAAACCAAGCTTCTGCCTACACTTAGGACCCTAACAAACCTAAATAGATCAAGACCCACTCTTATTCCATAACTCTTTTTGTGTTGTAGGGGTGCAATGCTGAGGAATCGACCTCACCAAAGTCCATGTAACGGATCCAATCGAAGACTCCCAACCACCACGCTAGGGCACCAAGTCATAAGGATCTTCACCACTAACTCTTCGTGCCTTCACCCTCGACTTCACTGATTTCGAAACTCCAGCACCTACAACTCGCTAAACCTCACCCATCCACCCATGTAGCGAGCACTAAGTCGGTTTATGGACTCCCAACCAGTTGGCTTAGGGCACCGGGTTGTAAAGGCTTTCGTCATATACCCCTCGAACCGTGCTCGGGTTTCAAGGCAAAGTGTCGCGACTTTTCTATTCTCTTTTCTTTTTCTTTTTCTTTTTCTTTTTCATTTGGAAGACACATTGGCCTTCTTTTCATGGGTGTCCTTAACCTATTAAAGGTGGTCAACAAAACTAAGATAGGTTTCAAAAGTTTGAGAGGTTAGGCGCGCCAAATTCCTATTGTTGAAACTCCACAAAGTACGCGTGTGGTTTGCTAACGGTGGAAGAAAAAGGGTCGAAAGTAAAAAGAGTTCAACTGATCATCCATTCAACCATGCGTGGAACCAATCTAACATCAATAGAATTGGACAATGTTTCAATGTTTCAATATTTCCAACGGTACAAAAAACGCTTAAAACGGAGTTCGAATGAAAAAGTTATGGTTGAAACAAAATTGAGTTGCGCAAAAGTGGATAAGTGGAAGCTAAATAATTATTTTTTTAGAGTAGCTCATATATATATATATATATATATATATATATATATATATATATATTTTTTTTTTTTTTTTTTTTTTTTTCTTCCATGTAATTCTCAAATTTTTTTATTTTTTGTTTTTGTTTTTAAAGAAAAGGAGCAGGAAAAACTCCCGCTCTGAATTTTATTAATGGCGAAGATCTTTTTCTACAATGAATGTCTAGGGGCTTTTTACAAACCCCCTTTAGAAATTACCAAAATAACGTAGCAAACACTATTACAATGGGGGCAAAAAAGGAAGAAAATCAAACGGGATCAAAATGGTCAAAGCTTAAAAAAGCAAGAAAGGTGAATAGTGCAGAGGGTACCACACAAGTAAGATGAACAAGCAGGCCAGATAAAGCAAATTTCACAGGATGAATAGTGCAACCCCACGGTACTCGCACTCCCCGCAAAAATTTCGCACGCGTAAATTTTTCCAGTCCGTTTCTTTTCACGCTTCTTCTTTCCTTCAAGCCCCGATTCGCAATGGTCGAGTTTGACCCCACCTTTTGTTCTTCGATCGATCAATTCTTTGCATAAATAGCCAAAATCGCAATATTTGCCATAAAACGCGATCGCAACATAGCCGTGACATTAGTGTGCCAATCGGGTTAATTATGTTGATTAGTAATGCTAAAGATACTCAAACCCAAGAATAAATGTGGTTCAAAATAGCACTTTTTGAGCACTAATCACACCCCGTAACCTACACTTTGCTAGTCCCTTAGCAATGAAAGAAAGAAAGAAAGAGAGAGGATACAAAACAATAACAAAATGATGTTCACAAAAATGGTATTTCAAAAAGGCTCTGAATGAGTGATGCCTAACCCTCGATGAGAATCAACAAACCTCGCCAATGGGTATCTCAAGATAATGAATACCATACAAAATTGAGTATCAAAGAGCCTTCCTTCTTGGTGAATCAACCGTGACACTTCCACTTAAAACTGAGTGTTTGTTCGATCGCTTCAATAATAGAACCGCCAAATCGCACTTCCCCAAACTGCCACCGCCACACTAGGACACTAACCAATTTAAAGATGTGTCACGCCCGAGTTCCCTACTCGACCGAATGACGATCCGAACCGAAACCGGACGCGAGACTTATATATATACCGGGGACTTTTACTCGAATAATTATACATCGGGTATATCCAAGTCTTATAATATATCCAAATTATACACAAAAGTCCAAAATAAAACTACCATCGTAGGGTGGTGTTTATAGTAGTCGACATAATAAGATCAAGTCCCATTTACATGGTTCAAAAACTATACAATTACAATTAATGCATCGAAAAGGAACCTACAAAGGATGAACCCCTACTGTGTGTCGCCTTCAAGAATGCTGGTTCCCTGACGCCTTCCTCGTACTCCACTCCGACAAACCGCATGTTTTTTACGCTGGGAAACATATATGCCAACATAAAATTCGCTATAATAAGCATATAACAATACCGTATCGCACTTCATGCATCTCAGATAATGGACTTATACAAGTAATTATGCTTATCAACTTTGACTTGGCGCCTATTTAATTCGACTTATGCTTACAACCGACTTATGCTTATTCTTCATAAAAGATCTCGTAGGTACTATTAATGTTCATTATACCTAAGTACCCGTAGGTACCATCGGACGATATTATATTACAGATCTCTATATGTTTATTCAAAGTTCCCGTAGGGAGTTACGCAGCTTACTCTTTATTCGTAATTGTTCGCACGTACATGCAGATCGTAACGATACACCATAATTTCCTCTTGTTTATTCTTCGATTATTATCATATAATTATCGATACCTGCATCAAGACTAATAAACGTGTAAGACACATCATAATAATATCCAAAGATATTATACAAGACTAAAAGCAGATTTGCATTATAGAACCTGAGTGCCATAAAGACAATTCAGACAGAGTGCCGTGGCACTTAACAGGAGTACCGGAGTACTAATCAGGAGTGCCGGAGCACCAACAGAGTACCGGCATTTCAATCGTGGAGTACGGAGCACTAACAGAGTACCGGCACTAATCAGAGTGCCGAGCACTACCAGAGTACCAAGTACTAATCAGATGTATGCTAAGGTCAATTAATAGTCGATCTCAGGTATTTTTATAATTATATGAGTTCAAGAATTTGACCCAGTTTTAGAATATGGCATTCTTAGCCACATTACGTGGTTCACATGCATCGTATTTCATATACTTCTGCAATGTATGATGCATATAATCACACCTTAATCATGTATTCTTTATTCTTCTCTGAATCTGCTTTATCCAGAATTGGAATCAATCCAATCTGATCATTCAAACTAAAGTTATGGCATTTTCATGCCAACTAGTCTATGCATCGATTTTACCAAGGTACAGATTGTACATTTATTTTCCAGTGCCTTGTCTCGATATTTGGCACTGATATTTGTACTATTTTAAAGTTAAGGTGCTAAGGGTTCTATTCCAACTGAATCACCCCATTCTGAGCAATCAAACTGGGTTACGTCCTAAACAACTCGGGACTACTCTATGATCAACTCACAGAAATGGCTTCGGCATACTACCCACTTTCAGTGAATTTTTGAGCTATCTAGAATCAGAATTTGGAGATACCTATAAAATATATTTGGTTCTCCTTGAAGTATATTTTACATAGCCACTTGAATCACTCAAATCGGAGAAGAAATGAGCAAGTTATGGCCAAAATACGAAAACTGGTCAGTGAATTGTAGTAGCAGCCCTACCGGTAGGACTTTAAGTTCTACCTAGACTTCGCCAAAAATGACCAAGAATGATATTCTACCTAAGAGGGACTTCAATCCTACCGGTAGAACTCTCCTCGGTAGCCCAAATTGGGTGGTTTCTCCCATTTTTCATGCCTTATCATCCTAGATCACTCCTAATGCATCCTTCATCAAAAACTAACATGGAATCCTCCCAAGAACTCCACACAAACACTTTTAATTTGCAAAGGAATACTAGGATTCATACCAATTTTCACCCAATTCTACAAATCCTTGAATTTTGAGATTCCATATCTACTCATTATGAACTAGGGCTTTTCAACCAAACTTCCCTTAAATCTAGAGTTATAATGTTTGGCTCAGCAAACCCTAGAGAGATGGGAATCAATTTAATGTTCAATGGAAACCCTAGCAATACATACTGGGCAATTTTATACCAACAAACATGCTAAAATCCATAGTTTCCATACAAAGGTCAAGTATCCATACCTGGATTTGCTCCCTCCTTCTCTTCTTCTTCTTTCCCTTCTTCTCCTTCCTTCCTCCTCCTCCCGTAGCTTGCTCGAGACCAAAATGCATTTTTGGTCTCACACCTCTTTTATAATAAGGGTTTTTAAATTATTTAGCATTCTAGCCATTAACTTTCCTTAATTACATTACAATTCTCATTATTTATACTTTGGCCTCTAATCATATAACCTATGTCTACATGTCCCTCTCATACCATTATTAGCCTCTTATAATATGTACAACTTCCGAGTTTTTAGTGTTTCTATATTTTCAGCTTAATTTACTTAAAATTTTAATTTATGTCTACAAAGACTTAAACATAAGTTGAAAACAACCAGGGTGTGTTTCTGGTGTTACAAAATAGATCAGACCACTTTATTCCACAACTCTTTGTGGTTTGTAGGGTGCAATGGTGAACTCGACCACCAAAGTCCATGTAACGGATCCACCGGGATGACTTCCAACCAATTAAGGCTTAGGGCACCAAGTCATAAGGATCTTTCTACCACTAACTCTTCGTGTTTCACCCCTGACTGGACGATTTCCTAAACTCCAAGACTCCATACCGCTAAACCTCACCCTTCCACCCATGTAGAGAGCGTTAATTAAGCTCAAGTGGACTTCCAACCGCTGGGCTTGGGGCACCGGTTTGAAAGGACTTCGCCATACCCCTGACCGTGTCGAGTTTCAAGGCAAAGCCGCCGGATTTTCTATTCTCTTTCTTTTTCTTTCTTTTCTTTTTCTTTTTCATTCGGGAAGACACATCGGGCCTTCTTCACTCCGTGGTCCTTAACCTTATTAAAGGTAATAACAAAACTAAGATAGGTTTTGCTAAGTTTAGGAGGTTAGGCAGTTTTTCAGCCTATTGTTTAAACTTGATGTGCACTGTGTGTGGTTACCTAACGGTTGAAGAAAAAGGGTCGAAAGTAACAAGAGTTCAACTGATCATCCACTCAACCAGGCGTGGAACCAATCTAACATCAATTGAATTGGACAATGTCTCAATTTTTCAAACCGCAAGCGAGGCAAAACACAAAAAAAAAAAAAAAAATATGAGTGCAATTTAATTGAAAAGTAAGTCAGATAAAGATAACAACCTTCACAAAAGAAAAACCAAAGAAGCCACCAACATCACAAAACTGCATGCTCAAAAATAGTAACAAAACATAATAAATGCCACTTCCTTCTAACTCTCCCCAACCAAATGTCACATTGTCCGCACTGGGGCTTGGATTGGAAATTTAGAGAAGGAAGTACTACCTCCTTGATGAAATTTACTCGTTGTTGGATAGGAGACTTCGCAAGCTTTCCATAAACACCCTATTCACTCTGTTTGGGCTTCAAATAAACAAGTTAGGAGAAGAAAAAGAGGAAAAAAGTGACTAGTTGGAGCTTTGTTAAAATTACACCTTCATAATAATATCAAAAGTGTTCTTTCTTCCTATATTTGGATTCTACACTCTCCATTATTTCCAACGGTACCAAATACGCTTAAAACGGAGTTCGAATGAAAAAGTTATGGTCGAAAAAAATTGGGTTGCGAAAAGTTGAGGCAGGCAGCGAAATAAATTTTTATTTTTTTTTAGAGGAAATTTTTTTTATATATATTTTTTAAAAGACCAAATTTTTTGTTTTGTTTTGTTTTTTTTTTTTTAAAAGAAAAGGAGCGGGAAAAACTCCCGCCCAGTATTTTATTAAAGGCGAAGATCTTTTTTTACAGTACTTGTCTAGGGGTTTTTTATAGCCAAACCCCCTTTACAAATTACAAAAATAACGCAGCAAACACTATTACAATGGGGGAAAAAAAGGAAGAAAACCAAAAGGGAACAAAATGGTCAAAGCTTCAAAAAGCAGAAAGGTGAATAATAGATAGATGAGGTCAATGTAGCGGTCGCAAGATGAACAAGATACAAGAGATGTTGCAAATTTCAGGTCGAATAAAGGCAACCTCCGAAAATTTGCCGTGAAAATCTCAAGACCCACTTAAAAAAAAAAAAAATTTCGCAGTAAAGATACGAAATTTTCCTCCAACTGCAATTCTCGCATTTCTCGCTTATTATTTTCCGTCTTCAACAGACTGCCGAAGCTTGAATCGAATCTTTCAGGCTTCGATTGACTCAACAATTTTTGCATAAATAGCTTGTAAAAACTGCAAAATGTTCCACAAAATGTGATCAGTAACATAGCCGGGACATTAGTGTGCCAATTGGGTTAATTATGTTGATTAGTACAAAAAATATACTCAAAACTTGCAATAAATTGTGGTTCAAAATAATCTCTTTGGTAATTCAATCACACTTTTAACCTACACATTGCTAGTACTTAAGAATGAAAGAAATAAAGAAAGAGAGAGCATACAAACAATAACAAAATGGATCTACAAATAATGGTATCATAAAGGCTCAATGAGCGATGCCTAACCTCGATGAGAATCACTGAAACCCTTCCCCAATAACTATCTCGAGAGAATAAATACCATACAAAATTGAGTATCAAAAGAGCCTCCTTCTTGGTGAATCAACCAGAGACCTCCACCATAACCTATGTGTTTGTTTGATCAGTTCTCAACAATAAACTACCAAACTTGACTCTCCCCCAAACCAAGCTACTGCCTACACTTAGGACACTAACAAACCTAAATAGATCAGGACCCACTCTTATTCCACAACTCTTTGCGGTTGTAGGTGCAATGCCGAGGAATCGACCACCAATGTCCATGTAACGGATCCACCATGACTCCCAACCACCAAGGCTTCTGGCACTAAGTCATAAGAATCTTTACCACTAACTCTTTCCTCGGGCTCTCTCAATTCCTGGCCTACGAATGATTTCAAACCCATCACCTACTACTGCTAAACCTCACCCATCCACCCATGTAGCGAGTTAATTAAGTCTGGGTGATTCCAACCGCCTGGGATTGCACTGTGTTTTAAAGGCTTTCGCCATATACCCCTCGGACCGTGCTCGGGTTTCAAGGCAAAGCGTCGCGGCTTTTCTATTCTCTTATCTTTTTCTTTTTCTTTTTCTTTTTCATTTGGAAGACACATTGGCCTTCTTTTCATGGGGGTCCTTAACCTATTAGAGGTGGTCAACAAAACTATGATAGGTTTCGCAAAGTTTAGGAGGTTAGGCACTTTTTCAGCCTATTTTTGAAACCTGATGTGCACAGTGTGTGGTTAGCTAACGGTGGAAGACAAAGGGTCAAAAGTAACAAGAGTTCAACTGATCATCCACTAAACCAGACATGGAACCAATCTAACAGCAATAGAATTGGACAATGTTTCAATTTTTCAAACCGCAGGCTAGGCAAAATAGAAAAAAAAAAAAGAGTGCAATTTTTTAATTGAAAAAGTAAGCTATATAGTATAACAGCTTCACAGAAAAAAAAAGCAGCAAGCCACTGAACATCACAAAATATGCTTGCTTAAAATAGTAACAAAGACATAAACAAATGCCACTTCCTTCGCTAACTCTCCCCCCAACCAAATGTCTCATTGTCCGTAATGGGGCTTGGATTGGAAAGTTTGAGAAGGAAGTGTTACCTCCTTGATGAAATGTACTCGTTGTTGGAGAGGAGACTTCGCAAGCTTTCCATCGACACCCTATTCACTCTGTTTGGGCTTCAAATAAACAATTTAGGAGAAGAAAAAAGAGGAAAAAAGTGACTAGTTGGAGCATTTTTAAAATTTCACCTTCATAATAATTTCAAAAGTGTGCTTTCTGCTATAATTGGATTCTACACTCTCTATATTTCCAACGGTACAAAAAATGCTTAAAACGGAGTTCGAATGAAAAAGTTATGGTCGAAACAAAATTGGGTTACGCAAAAGTGGAGGCGGGAAGAGAAATATATATATATTTTTTTAGAGAAATTTTTATATATATATTTTCAAAGACCAAATTTTTAGTTTTTTTTTTTTTTTTTTTTAAAGAAAAGAAGCGGGAAAAACTCCGCTCTGAATTTTATTAATGGCGAAGATCTTTTTGCCAAAGGCGTGTCTGGTGGGCTTTTATAGCCAAACCCCTTTACAAATTACCAAAATAACGTAAAGAAACACTATTACAATGGGGGCAAAAGGAAGAAAAATCAAAAGGATCAAATGGCAAAGCTTAAAAGCGTGAAAGGTGAATAGTGCAGAGGGGGGCGAACAGCTAATCAAGATGAACAAGTATGCTGCTAGAAGCAAATTTCGCAGGATGAACAAGCAACCTACTTAAAAATTTCTGTTTGGTCGCAGGCTAAGACTCAACAAAAATTTCGCAGAAGATGCAAAATTTTTCTCGCAGCCTCCAATCCCTTTCATTTTCGTCTTCTTCCCTTCTGGTCTCTGATCTGCAATGCTGAGTTTGACTCGAATTCTTTGTGCTTCGATAGAATCAACAATTTTTGCAGAAATAGCTTCTAAAAACTACAATATTTTCCATAAAATGCGATCAGTAACATAGCCGTGACATTAGTGTGCCAACTGGATTAATTATGTTGATTAGTAAACAAAAGATACTCAAAACCTGCAATAAACAGGGTTCAAAATAGCACTTTTTGAGCACTAATCACACCCCGTAACCTACACAATTCTAGTCCCTTAGCAATGAAAGAAAGAAAGAAAGAGAGAGGATACAAAACAATAACACAATGATGGTCACAAAAATGGTATTTCAAAAGGCTCTGAATGAGTGATTCCTAACCCTCGATGAGAATCACTGAAACCCTTGCCCGATAACTATCTCGAGAGAATGAATACCATACTAAATTGAGTATCAAAAGAGCCTCCTTCTTGGTGAATCAATCAGAGACCTCCACCATAACCTAAGTGTTTGTTGGATCGCCTCAACAATAAACCCGCTAAACTCGCACTCTCCCCAAACCAAGTTACTCGGGCCTACACTTAGACACACACTATCCAACCTAAATAGTCAAGACCCACTCTTATTCCACAAATCTTCAGGTTGTAGGGGTGCAATGCTGAGGAATCGACCTCACCAAAGTCCATGTAACGGGGATCCACCGATGACTCCCAACCAATTAAGGCTTAGGGCACCAAGTCATAAGGGTCTTTCTACCACTAACTCTTCAGGTTTCACCCCGGACTTCGAATGATTTCGAAACTCCGACACGTACAACTCGCTAAACCTCACCCATCCACCCATGTAGCGAGCACTAAGTCGGTGACTCCCAATCAGTTGGCTTAGGGCACCGGGTTTTAAAGGCTTTCGCCATATACCCCTGACTCGTGTTGTTTCAAGGCAAAGCGTCGCGGGCTTTTCTATTCTTTCTTTTTCTTTTCTCTTTTTCATTCGGGAAGACACATTGGCCGCCTTTTCACGGGGGTCCTAACCTATTAAAGGTGGCTAACAAAACCAAGATAGGTTTCGCAGTTTAGGAGGTTAGGCGCTTTTCAACCTATTAATAAACTTGATGTGCGAGTGTGTGGTTAGCTAACGAAGAAAAAGGGTCGAAAGTAACAAGAGTTCAACTGATCATCCACTAAACCAGGCGTGGAACCAATCTAACATCAATAGAATTAGACAATGTTTCAATTTTTCAAACCGTAGGCTAGGCAAAACAGAAAAAAAAATTAGTGCAATTTTTTAATTGAAAAAGTAAGCTATATAGTATAAATGTACCTTCACAAAACAAACCAAAGAAGGCACCGAACATCACAAAATGGGCTTCGTTTCAAAATAGTTACAAAACATAACAATGCCACTTCCTGTGCTAACTCTCCCCCCAACCAAATGTCACATTGTCCTCAATGGGGCTTGGATTGGAAAGTTAGAGAAGGAAGTGCTACCTCCTTGATGAAATGTACTCGTTTTTGGATAGGAGACTTCGCAAGCTTTCCATAAACACCTTATTCACTCTGTTTGGGCTTCAAATAAACAAGTTAGGAGAAGAAAAAAGAGGAAAAAAGTGGCTAGTTGGAGCATTGTTAAAATTAAACCTTCATAATAATATCAAAAGTGTGCTTTTGCCATTTGATTCTCATACTCTAATATTTCCAACTGCATCAAAAACATTAAAACCGAGTTTCAATGAAAGCTATGGTCGAAACAAAATCGTCATGGGGGTATGGACGAGGCAAATGAAAATTTATTTATTTTTTCTGAGAAAATTTTATATATATTTTTTAAAAATACCAAATTTTTTATTTGTTTTGTTTTGTTTTTTAAAAGAAAAGGAGCTGGAAAAAATTCCGCCAAGATTTTATTAACGGCGAAGATCTTTACAAGGCGTGTCTACTGCTTTTTATACCAAACCCCTTTACAAAATACCAAAATAACGCAAAGAAACACTATTACAATGGGGCAAAAAGGAAGAAACCGGGGGGAACAAATGGTCAAAGCTTCAAAAAGGGTGAAAGGTGAATACTGCAGGAGGAACAAAGGCCGGTAAGATGAACAAAGGCGCGCATGTAGCAAATTTCGCAGATGAACAAGGTAATTCCGTAAAGATTTCGCAAAGATGCTAAAATTTTCAGCCTCCAATTTCCCATGGCATTTCGCTTCTTCTTCCTTGGTCTCGATCTACAAAGCTGAGTTTGACTCGAATTCTTTGTGCTTCGATCGATCAACACTTCGGCAGATGAATACTTGTAAAAACCGCAAAATCCGCCATAAATGAGATCGTGAATATGGGCTGACATTAGTGTGCCAATTGGGTTAATTATGTTCATTAGTACATAAAAAATACTCAAAACTTGCAATAAACAGGGTTCAAAATAGCACTTTTTGAGCACTAATCACACCCCCTAACCTACACATTGCTTGTCCCTTAGCAATGAAAGAAATAAAGAAAGAGAGAGCATACAAAACAATAACAAAATGATGTTCACAAAAATGGTATTTCAAAAAGGTTCTGAATGAGTGATGCCTAACCCTCGATGAGGAGAACTCACTCAAACCCTTCCTACCAACTATCTTTCGAGAGAATGAATACCATACAAAATTGAGAATCAAAAGAGCCTCCTTCTTGGTGAATCAACTAGAGACCTCCACCATAACCTAAGTGTTTGTTTGATCAGTTCTCAATAATAAACTGCCGAACTGCACTCTCCCCCCAACCAAGCTACTGCCTACACTTAAGACACTAATCAACCTAAATAGATCAGGACCCACTCTTATTCCACAACTCTTTGCGGTTTGCAGGGTGCAACGTCGAGGAATCTGACCACCAAAGTCCATGTAACGGGATCCACCGGAGCCCCAACCAATTAAGGCTTAGGGCACCAAGTCATAAGGATCTTTCTACCACTAACTCTTAAGGTTTCACCCCGGACATCGAATGATTTCGAAACTCCAGCACCTACAACTCGCTAAACCTCACCCATCCACCCATGTAGCGAGCACTAAGTCGGTGACTCCCAACCATCGCTTTGGGGCAATCGTTTTAATGGCTTTCGCTATATACCCCCTCGCATCGTTTTTCTCGTGTCAACGCAAAGCGTCGTGGCTTTTCTTTTCTCTTTTCTTTTTCTTTTTGTTTTTGTTTTTGTTTTTGTTTTTCATTTGGAAGACACATTGGCCTTCTTTTCATGGGGGTCCTTAACCTATTAAAGGTGGTCAACAAAACTATGATAGGTTTCGCAAAGTTTAGGAGGTTAGGCAATTTTTCAGCCTATTTTTGAAACCTGATGTGCACAGTGTGTGGTTAGCTAACGGTGGAAGACAAAGGGTCAAAAGTAACAAGAGTTCAACTGATCATCCACTAAACCAGACATGGAACCAATCTAACAGCAATAGAATTGGACAATGTTTCAATTTTTCAAACCGCAGGCTAGGCAAAAAAAAAAAAACAAGTGCGATATTTTAATTGAAAAAGTAAGTTGTATAGTATAACAAATTTTCATTGTAAAGGAAATCAGCAAGCCACTAAACATCAAAAATGGGCTTGCTCAAATAGTAAATTAAAATATAACGAATGCTAATTTCCTTCGCTAACTCTCCCCCCAACCAAATGTCACATTGTCTGCAATGGGGCATGGATTGGAAAGTTAGAGAAGGAAGTGCTACCTCCTTGATGAAATGTACTCGTTGTTGGATAGGAGACTTCACAAGCTTTCCATCGACACCTTATTCACTCCGTTTGGGCTTCAAATAAACAAGTTAGGAGAAGAAAAGAGAGGAAAAAGTGACCAGTTGGAGAATTTTGAAAATTACACCTTCATAATAATTTCAAAAGTGTTCTTTCTATCTAGATTTGGATTTTACACTCTCTAATATTTCCAACGGTACAAAAAACTCCTAAAACGGAGTTTGGATGAAAATGTTATGGTCAAAACAAATTGGCCGAAAAAGTGAGGTGAGGTCACAAATATATAGAGGTAAGAGAGTGATATATATATATATATATATATATAGAAAGATATATATATATATATATATATATATATATATATATATATATATATATTTATATGTTTTTCTTTATAAGAGAAATTTTTATTTTTTATATATTTTCAAAAACCAAAATTTTCTTTTTTTTTTTTTTTTTTTTTGAAAAAATAAATGGAAAACTCTCGCCCGCATTTTATTAATGGAGAAGATCTTTTTTTACAGTGCTTGTCTAGGGGCGTTTAATAGCCAAACCCCCTTTACAAGTTACCAAAATAACGTAGCAAACACTATTAATAATTGGGGCAAAAAGGAAACTAAAGGGAATAAATGGTCAAAGCCTAAAAGGTGAAAGGTGAATAGTGTTGGAGGGTGAACAGTGCTGCATAATGAATAGTGCGCACATGTTGCAAATTTCGCTGGATGAACAGTGCAACCATCAAAAATTTAACAGGTTGCGAAAATTTCTTAGGCTGTGAAAATTTAGTAGGTTGCGAAATTTTTCCTGGAGCTCTAATTTCTTTGCATTTTCTGCTCTTCTTTCCTTCTGGTCTCTAATCTGCATTGCTGAGTTTGACACGAATTCTTCGTGCTTGGATTGACTCAACAATTTTTGCATCAATAGCTTGTAAAAATTGTAAAATTTTCCATAAAATGCAATCAGTAGCACCTTATTGGATAGGAGACTTCGCAAGCTGTCCATCGATACCTTATTCACTCCATTTTGGCTTCAAATAAACAAGTTAGGAGAAGAAAATAGAGGAAAAAAGTGACCAATTGGAGTATTTTTAAAATTACACCTTCATAATAATTTCAAAAGTGTTCTTTCTTTCTATATTTGGATTCTACACTCTCTAAGCTTTCCAACGGTACCAAAAACACTTAAAACGTAGTTTGGATGAAAAAGTTTTGGTCAAAACAAAATTGGGTTGTGAAAAGTGGAGTGTGTCGCGAAAATTTCGTGACCGCAAAATAAATTTTTTTTTTTAGAGAAATTTATATATATATATATATATATATATATATATATAGTATATATATATATATATATATATATTTTGCAAAGACTAAATTTTTGTTTTTTTTAAAAGAAAGCTGTATGGAAAACTCCGCCGCATTTTATTATCGGAGAAGATCTTTACAAGGTTTTTGTCTGGGGCTTTTATAGCCAAACCCCTTTACAAAATACCAAAATAACGTAGAAAACACTATTACAATGGGGGAAAAAGGAAGAAAACCAAAAGGGAACAAATGGTCAAAGCTTCAAAAAGTAGGAAAGGTGAATAATGCATGAGGGTGAACAAGGTCATAAGATGAACAACTAAGGGCCAGATGAAGTAAATTCTCAGTAGATGAACAAGGCAACTCGCGGTACTCTCGCACTATAAAAATTCAAGAAGATGCTTAAAATTTTCCTACATGTACCAATTTCTTTGCATTTTATGCTCTTCTTCCTTCTAATCTCCCGACCGCAATGTCAGCCTGGACTCGAATTCTTCGTGCTTGGATTAACTCAACAAATTTTGCATAAATAGCTTGTAAAAACTGCAAAATTTGCCATAAAATGCGATTAGTAGCATAGCCGAGACCTTAGTGTGCCAATTGGGTTAATTATGCTGATTAGTAGACAAAAAAAATACTCAAAACCTGCAATAAACAGGGTTCAAAAAATAACACTTTTTGGGCACTAATCAAGGGCCCATGAATAAAAAGCCGAAGGGGATTAGAGAGGTGAAAGCAGAGCCAATAGGAGGAAATGATAACAGGGAAATCGAAAATTTCCCAGAACAAACTCCTCGAGTAGAATAAGAAGAGATGCACTGTAGAATGAGCCCATTCAGTCATTCATACCCATGGTGCGAGAGAATTTACCCAGCTTCACAAAGAGTTCCGCATGAAGAAGGAATTGTCGAAATGTTGGAGATGCTAATATGAATGAAGAAAAGAAATGAAGAGAGAAGAAGTGAAAGACAACAAGAATTAGAAGAATACATGGAAGTGGATTTTAGAAGTTAGGGACAACAATGGGAACAAAACTGGAAACAGAGAGAAGAAGAATGGAAGGAATAGATGAAAATGAAGGAGGAGGAATCAAGAGAGAAGATGAAATCCAGTTTGGAAGCCTTCTATAACAATCAATTCAAAAGAGATGCAGAATTGCTGACAATTCTAAGGAAAAGAGAAGTTGAAATGGAAGGCAATATGCTAAAGAAAATAGAAGATTTCAAGTATCTTTATAAAGAGCAATTCAAGGAATTTGGAGGTTAATGAAGGAAAGAGACAAGGAATTGGAGGACAATAATGTATATAGGAGGAAAATATGGCATGAGAGCTTAGATTTGATCAACAATAATTTTTCAAACATGATGGGTTGTATTTTTGAGTTGAAAAGCACAGTGAATAAAGTGGGTCATAATCAAGATCGTTTGATCACCCTGGTGGAGTTCACAAATGATATATGCACCTTTGGAAAGGAAGAACCCACTGACAAGAAAAGACTAGATATCACATTCCCAAAATTTCCTCCCTGTTTGGTAAGCTTTGACATTAATCCTCCAAATATCATACCTACCAAATCCTATAAGAGAAGAAAGTGAATTCTCACAAATTCTTCTCTTTTCCCCTCTCTAATTGTATTCTGTCTTCCCCATCAATAAAAGTTCTCGTATATCTATATTGAAAAATGTCTTGTGATTTGTTCCTCTCGATTTGATGACTTGATTTTGCTTCTTCCTTTCAATAATGTTGCAATTAGAACATGTATGTTGTTGAACTGCACTGGGGATTTGGTGATTGAATGTGAATTCGAGAAAATATTAATTGTTCTTGGATGCAGTGATCTGATTAAGTGAACTAGGTTGCTTGTGTCTTTCTATGCTTGTCTGGAAGTAATGATTATTGTATTGAAGTTTTTAATGGTGATTACTATGAGAGAAAGGAGAGCAAGCTTCAGTGAACTGAAGTAAGAAGTTGCAGTTTTAGTTTAAATCAAGTTAAAATTACAAAATTAGGAAAAGGTAAACAATTGAAAGAACATATGAGACTCTCGGTCATATGTGTAAATAGTCGAGGTCAAGATAAATCCCGAAAAACATCACACATGGTCTAGTAAATCCTTAACAAATCAAAAAAGATTAGGGACATCTTTTAGGGTGATTCACAGTCAAGGGTACAAGGTCTTAGAACTTGTTAGATTATTAGTCAAGGCAAAATCCTAGGCAAAAACAACTGACAAGAAAGGATAGAGGCCCTCTTTGGATGTTTGAACTTTTTTTCAAGCCTACCCTTATTATATGCAAATGTATACACCTTAGTTCCAAGCTTTGAGCCAAACATGCCTAACTTCTTCAAATAACAGCAATTAGAAACTTGAAATCCCTCCCTAAAACTAATCCTGTATCAAAGAACCCTAAAATTACCCAGTTTTCAAAACAAGAAGTTTAATGTGTAGGGAACAAGATCGGGGAATACGTTTCACACCCAGGAAGTATTAGAAAATCAATTGAAAGATTAGAGAGGAGAAAAATAAGTCAAATAAAAGGAATAAGTTTTGTCTTGTGGCCTATCTCTTGAACAATTGCTTGTAAGGATGTTTCGAAACGCCTAGTAAATTTAATGCCAATCGGTATGGATGTTTCTAACCCAAAGTTCTCTAAGAGTGATAGAAAGCCTTAAAAGACAAAATATTGCACTATTTCTAAAACTTTCACCAGAAAAAAAGAACAAAAAGAATTCCAAAAAAAAGGAACTGAGTTGATATACATGAAGGTGGCAATCAAAGAGGCCAAAAAAATTCAAGATGATGCATAGAAGCTAAGTTTGGGGGAGTTATTAAAGTTCACATTAGTAGGAAAGAAATGGATGAAAGAGGAAGGCTATTAAGTATAAGTGAATAGTGGAATTTAGGTAATTTGCAGCCTAAATTTTCCAATTGTCTACCTAATTTACCTGCTTCAACACATAAAGCCAAAAAGACTCATTGATCTTGAAGTGTTGAATTTGTCGACATTAGTGGAGTATCAATATGAAAAAAACCTATGGGATTCACTAATCTTCCAAGGAGAATCCCAGAAGATTAACTAATATAACAAGGAAAAAAGGAAAGAAGACCAACACACACGCACAAAATAGGATTGATTGACCGCGTTGTTTACATTATAGAATTCATCAGTTTATTTATGATAAAGGTTGAAACCATTCCTTCTTCTTAGTTGATAACTGAAGTTTGAAATAATATTGCAACTTACTTATTTCAAGTCAATTGGTGGGATCAAAAAATATTGTAGCTAGAATAGAAAAATGTCCTTAAAAATAAAGTTCAATTGTTTGAGGACAAACAAATCTTTCATTTATTTGCTTGGGGACAAGAAAAATTTTAAGTTTGGGGGAATTTGATGAGTCAAAAAAACTCATTAATTTTTATTCAATTTTTCTGATTAGTGTTACAATGTAATTACTTATTTTTATGCAGAAATGTGGAAATTTTACCAAATTTATATTTTGCAGATTTTTATAGAAGAAGCTGCAATTCCAGTAAGAATCCAGAAGAAAATGAGATAAATGGCCAAGTAGCTAGGTCGCGACAGACAATTGAGGTCGCGACAAGGAATTCATCGGTTTAGTAGTTTTTAAGCCACGACTTGATTGAGAATGTTGCAACAATTTTGTAAGACAAAGGCTTCAAGTGTGTAACGACATCCTTGTGATTAGTCACGAGAGAGAAAAATTTAAGACCACATAAATGACGTTGCGACAGAAAATCAAGGTTGCGACGAGGAATGGATGGCTGGATGAGCTGACAAGGTCTCTATTAGAAAAATTGATGTTGCGATAAAAATATAAACTAAAGACACCAGTCGAGGTCGCGACATCAAAATAAGCCGAACAGTTAAAACATGTTGGAACTAAGTTTGAGCAAGTACGACAAGAACAAAGTAAGAAGGGCCACCACTCAGTCGCAACACACTTTCTAGGTCACGATCAGAAAAAGAAGCTCAATTGAGTAGAAACTATTGTGACTAAAAAATGAGGTTGCAACAAGATTGGAAGAAAGAACGGTTGCGACATGCTTTTGAGGTCGCAACAGGAATTGCAGTAAGAAAAGAAACAACCTTGTTGCGACCTAATTCCCATGTCGGGATAAGAAAATAAACAGATTAACAGTTTGAGTCACAACTTGCATGAAGGCAGAAAATAAGAAATGATGTCGCAACATGAAACGGAGGCTGTGACCAAGGATCAAATTGGTTGAACACAGAAATTGTGGTCGGTGGTCGCAACACAGAATTCAGTAAAAGGAAAGACAATCAAGTCGCGACATAAAATTGTGGTCGCGACACAAACACTTGGGAGACCAGAAAAAGTTGTCACGACGAGGATCAAAGTGGCTAGCAACAGAAAACGGTGTTGCGACAAAGAAACTTTGTCGTGACACATAATTCAGCAAAAGAAGAAAAAGCCAGGTCGTGACATGAAATTGTGGTCGCGACACAAATACCTGGAAACAAGAAAATGTGGTTGCAACACGAGTCATCACTACTGGAAACTTAACGTGGTCACGACGCAACAATTCCAGTCGCCATGATGATTCTTAGGAAACATGCTAAGTAAAAGCAGACAACAAGATTTCCATGTTACGACACACATGACAAAACAAAAGAGTCAAGGGGTAGTCACGACAAGTAATTCATGTCGCGACCACTAATGGAAGTAAACTGCAAAGAACAATGTGGTGACAGAGGATATCAGGTCGCGACTCAATATTGCAAAAACAAGGCACAAGAATGTTGCGACAAGCTTCCAAAGGACACGACAAACCTAACAAGTCACGATAAGATTTTGGGGTTGCGACCTAAAGGGCAAGCTAGGCCAATAATATTGGGGAAATCCACTTGGAGCCTTGGAATCAGGCCCAATAGCTGGAGGTGTATAACAGGGGCGTTTTGCGTGCATGAAGAGGCAGTGTTTTTTCTAATTTTATCCCCTCGGGGATTGAAGAAGACTCAATTGTATAATTTTAGAATATATTTTTCTTTTCTTTTCTAGATCTGAACCAGTAATCTGTTCAAAATGTTGAAGAGGAATTTAATTTTTCATTTTCTTTTCCAATTACTGCTTGAACTTAATGGAACTGCACCAATTCTGAATTCTGCTTCTTATCGCCTATTACAACTACCGCCAGTACTGGGTCGTTGCTCCAGGTCGCTGTATGCGCTTTGATAAGCAACTCCACTAATTTGGATTTATCGTTAGTTACAAATTTTTCTCGCATAAATTAGAGAGAAGCAATTTAAAATTGGGGGATTACTGATTGATGTTGTTCAATTGATTGTTCCCACAGGTATCGAGTACCCTTCCAAGGATTGTTTCATGCTCGATTTGAGGCCCCTCTCGAGGACATGTAGATGGGAGATTCCCGAGCTTGGAACATTCAATTGGTGGGTATGTTAGACTACTATTGAAGAACTACTAGTTTCAGAGTTCACTTAGATAAATTTCCATTTCAATTTACAGTTGAAGTTGAAGGGATTATTTGTCAATTTAATAATAAGATCTCACCATATAGCTGTAGCGACCTCAATCAAGTGTTAGTTGAGATCTAATCAAGGAAAGAAAAAGATCCATCAGATTTAAAGGAAGTGTCATCAATCATTTTGTAGAGATTTTGCAATGACCCTGCCTTCGGAAGCAAGAAATCTGTAGTCTTAAGAAATGGGTATGAAGTATTGAAAATGGAAAATACTCAGATCTTACAAAGAATGATTAGAATACAAGTAACTGATTAGATCCATGTCTTCGAGATAAGCAGGGACCTCTAATTGGTGAATTAAGGGAGAAATCCAAACTACATTATCAAGGCTCTTTGACAAATCTAGATCCAAATTCAGGATAGAGTCTAAATGGGATACAATGTAGAAATTGACTGTTTCACAATATTTCCTTGTTAGTGTTCATTTTGACAAAGAACTGATTCAGTCAGTTTATTTTAGTTTATATCATTTTGTTTGTTCTATTTTTTAATTTCCTTGCTTGTAGATACATTCTTCAGGACAATTATCCTTTAAATTCTAGCTGATAAACTGAATTATGGAGGTTCAAATAGTATGGATCTTAAGTAGTTAGGGTAGTTGAATTAAAAAATTCTTGTCAATTTTTGTGGGAATGATATCTGGACTTACCTCCAATTTTTAATACTTGTATGACCTATGCACTTGCAGTGTCATAAACTAAACCATTTATAATTTCAGAACATAAAATCAGTTTTATTCATTTCTAAGCAACTCCATTCCAATTTGACATAGCTGCAGAAAAATTGTAAGGCTCCTGTATAAATGTTAAATTAAGGGGTTTAGTCTATAATTAATAAAAAGGGAAAACATATAGATTGATGAATTTAAAGATCAATATTCTAACCAAAAAGGGATTTACTAATTTGACATTTTTCTTTATTATTATAAATTTTTAAAATCACAAAAACAAGCTTTTAATGGCGTGAAATGGCAGCTACCAATTTTTTCTATGCCTCTTTCTGCAAAATTTATGAAGGAGATATTGAGCAGAAAAAGAAAAATTGATGAAGAAGGAATAGTGAACCTGATAGAAACCTGCAATGCAGTAATTCATAATTCATAACCAGAGGTGCTGCAAGATCCAAGCAGCTTCACTATTCCCTATAAAATTGGGGATGGTGATATGGGAAAAGCACTCTGTGATTTTTGAGCCAGTATTAACTTGATGCCTTTGTCTGTTGCTAAAAGACTAATTTTGGGGGAACTTATTCCCACATCCATGACCTTGCAAATGGAAAACAAAACACTAGCCCATCCTGAGGGCATTTTAGAAGATGTGCTGATCAAAGTGGGAAGATTCATTTTCCCTGTGGACTTTGTAGTCATTGACATAGAGGAAGACAAACAAGTCTCACTGCTGTTAGGAAGACCCTTCTTAGCAACATGAGTAGCCTTGATCGATGTGAAGAAAGGAGAATTAACTCTCAGGGTTGGAGATGAGGCAGTGCACTTCAATCTCAATCATAGTTTGAAACAACCTGAACTAAATAATGTTGATTGTGAGATTGTAGAAACAAAAACGCCCATCAGTTCTGAACTGATTAATAATTGTATTTTTCAGAGTTCAATGAATGAGAATAAGATGAATTTCCAATATCTTGAGCATCTTGAAGTTGAATTTCTGGACTCCAATGTTAAATTGAAAAAGACAGTACTCAGTGTTGAAGAAAATATTACAGAAAAATTAAGTAGTTATAAAGAGGAAGATGATGAAGTAAACAAAATTTCAGAGGGTTTAATTCTAAAATAATTACCTGAGCATTTGAGGTATGCTTTCTTGCAACTAGAAAAGGGAAAACTAGTCATCATTACAGCTGGATTGACTGAGCTTGAAGAACAAAAACTACTGGAGATTCTCAGAAAATATAAGGAAGCAATAGCTTGGTCCATAGAAGATCTGAAAGGAATCAGCCCTTCCATCTGTATGCACAAGATCCTGTTGGAGGAGAATCCTAAAACCTCTATATAACATCAAAGAAGGCTGAATCCTATAATGAAAGAGTGGTCAGAAAAGAAGTTCTGAAATGGCTAAACAGCCCTTGGGTGAGCCCAGTTCATGTGGTTCCTAAAAATGGAGGATTCATTGTGATCAGGACTGAGAATAATGAATTGATTCCTACAAGAATTGTGACAGGATGGAGAGTGTGTATAGACTATAGAAAATTAAATACTGCTACCAGGAAAGACAATTATCCTCTACCTTTCATTGACCAAAATGCTGACAAAGTTAGCAAGGCACCCATTATCAAGCTTTCTTTGATGGATATTCTGGTTATAAACTGCATTACAATAGCCCCAAAGGATCGTGAGAGTAAACTACATTTACATGTCCTTGCGGCACCTTGCTTTTAGAAGGATGCCTGATTATGTAATGCCTTTTGCCACCTTCAAAGACGTATGATGCTCGGTTTTTCTGATTTAGTGGAAGAGGCTATGAAAATCTTTATGGATGACTTCTCAGTATATGGATACTGTTTTGAGAATTGTTTGCAAAAATTTAGAAACAGTACTTCAGATGTTTCAAGACAAAAATCTAGCTTTAAATTGGGGAAAATGTCATTTTATGGTAACAGAAGGTATTGTCTTAGGACACAAGATTTCAGTTGCTGAATTGGAAGTTGACCAAGAAAAAGTTGTTGTTATAAAAACTCTCATACCAGCTATAACAGTCAATGGGATAAGAAGCTTCCTTGGACATGCTAGTTTTTACAGAAGATTCATAAAGGACTTCTCAAAAATCTTCAGACCATTATGTAGGTTGCTCGAAAAAGATGCAAAATTTGATTTTGATGAATCATGCAAATCTACATTTGAAGAAATCAAATCCAGATTTAGTGATAGTTCACCATGTTGACACCTTATCGAACAATGATTTTGAAATTATGATGCTAGTGATTACAAATGGGGTTTATTTGACAAACCGGTGCTATTTAAGGCCATATACTATGCCAACAAACTTTTAATGAAAGTAATAAGAAAACTATCAACCACAGAAAAGGGGATGCTAGCAATGGTGTTTGCTTGCAGTACCCTGTGCTCCTTACATAGCTGGGTCCCATGTTATAATACACGCTTATCATAACAGAATTAAACACTGATGGCAAAGAAGGAGGTCAACCAAGCACCTGGACGATGGGTACTATTGCTATAGGAGTTTGATCTTAAGATCAAGGATAAGAAGGGTAGTGACAATGTGATTGCAAATCACTTGTCTAGATTGGAAATGATTGCTGGAAAAGAAAAAAGAATTGACTTAGCAGAAAATTTTCCTGATAAGCAACTATTTTTGTTGTCTGATCAAACACCCTGGTATGCTTATATTGTCAATTACTTAGCTTATGGAGTTGTGCCACCTGAATTTAGCTACCAGTAGAGAAGAAAATTGAGAACTAATTGCAGATTTTATATTTAGGATGAACCACTACTTTATAGAAGATGAGCAAATATGATCATAAGGAGATGTGTTCCAGAAACAGAACAAGGTGGTATTATGGAGAAATGTCATGCATCACCATATGGAGGACACTGTGTAGTAGACAGAACAACCTAGAAAATTCTCCAATCAAGTTTTTATTGGCCTACTCTATTCATAGACTGTTTTGAATGGGTGAAACATTGTGATGCTTGTCAGAGAATGGGTAACATCAGTAGAAGAAATGAAATGCCCCTGGAAGGAATTTTGGTGATGCAAATTTTTTATGTATGGGGAATAGATTTTATTGGACCTTTCCCATCCTCATTTGGTAATATATACATTCTCCTAGCTGTGGATTATGTATCCAAATGGGTGGAAGCATCAGCTTGTCCCATAAATGATGCCATCACAATTGTTGGGTTTATATAAAGAAATATTTTGAGCACCCAGAACAATCATCAGTGATGAGGGAAGCCATTTTGCAAAACTCATGAGTATATATGGAATCAGACATGTGATGAGCCTGGGCTTATCACCTCACCAAATGGGCAAGGTGAATTTAACGGGTGGAAATAAAGAAAAATTCTCTAGAGAAAACAAACAATACAAGCAAAAGATTGGTCTGCAGTTGACGATGTATTGTGGGCTTATAGAACTGCTTACAAAACTCCCATTGGAATGTCCCCATACAAAATAGTATTTGGAAAACCTTGTCATCTCCCCTTAGAATTGGAATACAAAGCTATGTGGGCCATCAAGAAATTGAATTGTGACCTTCAACATGCCAAGGAAAAGAGACTACTCTAAATGAATGAACTGGAAGAGTTGAGAAATGAAGCATATGACAATGCCGAAATTTACTAAGAAAAGACAAAGAGGTGGCATGATCAAAAGATTATGAGGAAGGAATTCAAGGCAGGAGAACAATTCCTTTTATACAACTCCACGCTCAAACTATTTCCAAGGAAATTGAAGTAAAGATGGAGTGGGCCTTACACAGTGGTAACAAGTACACCCTTTAGACTAGTAACACTAAAAGATGAATCTGGAAGTGAATTTAAAGTAAATGGTCGTGAGATCAAGCATTGTCTACAGGTGCCACATAACTAAAGTAGATCTAGATTGAAAAGGGCAAAGTTAAGCCGAATTAAGACATCCCGCAGCAGGTCCGACTAAGACATTAAACCGAGCAAATTTCAGATAAACCTGCCGCACTTTCATTATAATAGTTTGATTAATGTTGATTACTTTTATGAGTTTGAAGTTTTAGTTTTAATTTTTGTTAGAAATTTTATTATGAAGTTTGATAAATTGCTAAAAAAAAATTTAACAGGGAAGATCAATTGGAAATAGATATTACTGAAAAGCATACTTTCTCAACTAAAATGTGCAAAAAATGACTATAGGGGGAGTATGTTTTTTATTAATAATGCATAGTTGAACTTTGGGGAAATATAAAGATTTTTAGAGCATAAATTTTTAGACAACATTCTTTAGCCAACTGCTTGAATGCCTTGTTGATTATCTTGATGAATGATATTGAATGAAGAAAGTGATTTGTTGTTTATACTTTAATGGAGATTGTTTGAAGAAATATGTGTTTTCATAAGTATGAACTAAGTGGAAGACTTTATTACATAATTTCATTTGGTTTGAATGGTTCAAAGCAAGAAAATATGCAAAGAATTTTAGTTAAAACAGAATCTTGTCACGACAGAGATTCTTATGTCGCGAGACTGGTTGAACTTTTGGTGCTAAAATAGTACAGGCTTTTTTCGCGACAGGCTTTCTTTTTGTCGAGACAAAGTTGGTGCTAAAATAGACAAGCAAGAAAAAGTTTGTCGAGACATATTTTTTCTATGTCGCAACAAACAGCAAACTTGGGCCTCATAAAACATGACAAGATTTTTGTATGTCGCAACATAATTCAATTGGAGCATAGATAAAATTGTGTCGCGACAAAGAATTGCCCTAATTCAAAAATTCATGAGTACTCAGTTCGGTATTACCTATTTCTCTAATGTCGCTACATCAGACAAACAAGGAGCACAATTTAGGTAAAAAATTTGTCGCGACAATTAAAGAGGCACAACAACTCTTGGCCTATAAATAGAAAAGTTTGAAGACTTAAGATTCACCTGCCTCATAATATTCAAACCACTCGGTCTCTCTCACTCATTCTAAACCCTAGATCCTTAAACCGCTCTCTCACAATGTCTGAGCCCCAAAACCTGGTTCTAAACCTTAACGAAATCATGGAAGAATATGATGGGTTGGAGAATGAAACAGTTCAAGCCACTCAGGCAGCAACAAGGCAAGGTGAAGAAAGAGTTAAGGTAAACGATGAACTTGAGTGGCAAAGGAAGAACTTGGAAGAGGAAACGAGAAATGAAGCAGGTTTTAGAGCACTAATAAAAAGCCAGACTGGCCCCATTATGGTTTATATCGTTTGAGAGACAAGCTTACAATCATAGAGACTTCATATAGGGGAGAGGCTTCAACAAGTGGGTTTCTTTTTCATACAAAGAGTCGGTCAAAGCAAGGATGATATGTTCATATATAAAGTCATGGATCGTGAGATGGTAAAAGAGTTCTACGCCAACATGGTAGGGATGAAAGATAAGGTTGTCTACGTCAAAGGGAAATGGATTCACTTTGATAGAGAACATATTGACCAGACGTACAATCTTCAGGAAAGGAAAAATAGGTCAAAATTCAAAAGACTGGTGGAAACACCTTACTACCAAAAGATTGTTTACCTACTAACTGATGGCAAGGGGAAGTGGAATGCCACCAAGAAGAACCCACATGAGTCCATCGCTAGAGGAGTTGTTTGCCTTTTTCTATATAGTCTAAAAACCCCTTAAATGTACATAGTTACAAGAACCTTACACTTCTCTAGCACCCATGTCACTTTGGATAAATTTGTTTATTTAAATGGAACTCCACTTGCTGTTTAGGATTTTAAAATTGGTTTAGTCTATGACACCGCAAGTGCACAAGCCATAAGTAGTAAAATCAATGTAAGTCCAGTATATCATTCCCATTAGATTGACATGAATTAGAGATCAAGCCCTAACTACTAAAGTTCTATGCTATTTATCAAAAGACTTCATTAATAAAATTCTACCTACTAAATAATAAATACTAGACTGTTAACTAAAACTAGAAATTGACAGAATATGAAATAAACTACAAAAATTAAGAACTAAATACTGGATCTAATCCGTTCCCTGTTAGAAACGAAAACCATTAGTGAATTATAATGAAATAGTCAATTCCTGCATGAAAGTACATTACTCTATTGTATTGATGGATCTGATTTGTCCAAGATTGCCTAAATGTTGCAGTTGGATTTCTCCACATTCACTGGTTAGAAACTCTTGCTTCTCTCGAAATCAAGTTCTACCCAGTTACTTGTATTTATGCTTTTCTTGCAAGATTTGGGTATTTTTCTTTCTCAATACTTCACACCCATTTCTTGATGACTACAGATCTTTTACTTTCCTTCGTGGATTTGCGTAAAAGTTCTACAACTTAATCGGTGACTCATCCTTCGACGGCGTATTCGTCCTTTCCTTTGATGATCTGCTTAACACGGGTTGGGAACTTCCTTGATTGTATGTGAACTCTCTCGATTATTTATATCAAGTAATACTCTCTAACTTCAATTATGAGCAAATGGGGGATTTATCAAACTAACTTTCGTGAGCTCAAGAGTTCATCACGGTAGTCTAACATACCTGTAAAAGAATGCTCTCACCATGAATCTCCATCTCTCGTGTCAATGCCAGAGGGCATCCCGGGAAAACGAGCAAGATACATTCCTCAAAATGGTATTTGTACTACCATTGGGAACCATGATTTAAAACAACACCCGCAAGTAAATCACTTCACTCAAACAATCTTCGATTTTCGCAGAGACCGTAACTAACTATAATTCAAATCTAGCATAACTGTATTCCAATTACTGCATTGCGATTAAAGAAATGGAGCACCGATCACGTACAACCACTATAATCGCAATGAAACTGAGAAAAAATGAACTCTAGAAATTTGTCTAGATTTCATAAATTTTCAAGCAGCAATTTTAAGAAGAAAATAACATAAATAAAATTTCAGCTCTAATCGCTTCTCGCACGCTAGCGTAAGTAGATCCGTAAAAGAATTAAAATAAAATGAAAAATTAAGAAAATTTACCAAACTTTCACCAGCTCCTCTTCTGCTCCCCTTTTATGGTATAAAAACTTTAAGCTACTACTATTCTAACACTAGCTATTTATACTGTAGTACAAATTGGGTCGAATCCTCAAAAACTCAAGTGGAATTCTAAAAGAAAGCCCAAGATATCAGCGTCTTAGGTCGCGACCCCAAGTTGATCTCGCTGGTTGTATGATTTCCTCGCTGGTTTGTTCTCGCTCGCCGCTGACCTTGTCAGGCCGGGCACCAGATTCCTTACACCGCTTGATTAATGGCCGCTGACAATCATGGTAGTCGCCTTGTTGGCTCATCGTTTCAAGAGTTGATGTCGCGACCACTTTGTCTTTCTTTCTTCTAGCCCCCGAGCGTCACTTAATTCGCTTTGAATCGTGGACTTTTTCCATGTTGGCGCCATACACGCCGCGACTTCGCTTTAGTTGCGACTACATTGCTTAGGGTCGACTTTTAGGTCGTGATCCTTCTTTCTTTGGTCACACCTTGTTGGCCGGGCTCCGCCTTCACAGTTTTTAAATTTAAGTCGTGACTTCAAGGTGATGTCGTGGATCTTTTGATGTTCATTTCTTCTTCCGTCGCAACCTCAATTTTTCAAGGTAACCAATTTCCTCCTTCCAACTTCTATTCCAGTCGCGACCTCATGGTGATGTCGCGACCTCATGTTGCTCTTTTTCTAGTTGCATGTAGTCCCAATCACAAAATTAGTTTCATGACCGATTTCTTCTTCGCCGCTTCTTATTCAAAGTCGCGACATCGCTTAGGTCTTGATTAATAAATGGTCGCAATCCTCCAGTTTCTCGGGCAAGTGACTTCGTCAGCTTCGTCAGTTGCGAATTTCTTTTGTTCTTCAACTCTTAATTTGGTTGCAACTTCAATCTTCCCGCTGAGACCTAGCCCAGCCATGTCACGACTAATGGCATCGCTAGACCTCAAATGGAGCCCTTCATTTAAAAACTAGTTGCAACTTCGTTTTCTTGCAGAGACTTCCCTTGTGGCTTCATTGACGGATCCATGTCGCGACATTAGATTGACGTCGCGACCTCAGTTATATTCAATTGGCGTCACGACATCAGAGTGGTGTCGCGACCGGAGATTCTACTTTGAATATTTCCTTTAGTCTCAATCCACACTCCTTCGTCGCACCTTCACTCGTTGCTTTGCACTCGCCGCGAAGCCTAACTTCAAGTCACGACTTCGCTTGAATGCTTCTATATTTCCTCAAGGTCGGTCCTGATGTCTAACTAATAACTAACAAATAAATTTTCTTGTTGCGACCCGACTTTCGCCTGCGACTTCATTTCGCTTTATAGCCGACCTCTTATGGTTTTCGCTAGATTTTCAAGGCTTCGTATTTTTCTGCAAAATTAAATTTGAGTAAAATATCCACATTTCTGCATACGAATCAACATTTATCTTGTAATATGCTCGGAAAAATGGATTAATAATCAAATGAGTTTTTTGACTCATAAAATTCCCCCAAACTTGAAATTTTGCTTGTCCCCAAGCAAAGAAAAGAAATAATTGTTTGTCCTCAAACAATTAAGCTTAAATTTTTAAGGACATTTTTCTTATTCACACCAGTCTTTCCTATTCCACCTTCTCTAACTCAAATAGGAGATAGCGGCATCATTTTAGATTTTGGGGCCGATTCCAAAAAAGGAATGGTCTCTACTTCTACTGGCAATTTTTGATGAAATAATGTATGTAAATAGTTTATTCAACAAGTCTTGTTCTGTGTGTGTGTGCAGGTCTTCAATCCTTTTCATCTTCATGTTGAAATTGGTTAATCTTCTGGGAGTCTCCTTGGATTGTTGGTCAAAGTCCCTGATGAGTCCAAAAACTCATGAGATTTTTAATACATTTTTCTGAGTTTATAATGAGAATAATGATGAATTGTTCAAAAATCATAATCAATCAAATTCCACTCATAGAAAATACGCAGCCAGAAAATCAAATTTTAGCAAAAATCATAAGAAACCAGCCTGCAGCAGAATTTAAGTCAAACCTGAATCAAGTTTTGGCAGAAGTGCGCTTCACATTCTGTCACTGAATTAACAAATTTGGCTTTGAAGAAGAAAAATCAAGAGTGAATGGGCTAAGTCGTGATCAGCTGGTAAGGAAGTTGAGATAAAAATATGACTCGCTTAGAATAAAAGAAGCAAATTAAATGAAGAGTTCATGTCGAGATCATTGCGACGTTTACACCTTCAAACGGAGAGATAAATGAAGTCGTGATACCACCATGAGGTCGCCGGCTGCTGAGCCGACTACAAGCCACAAGAACAACCTTCTCAAATAAAGGAGGTCGCAACTAATTTTGAAAGAAAGGACTTGATGTCGCGACCTTGACAATAATAAAAAATAACACCAAGGTCGCAACATAAACTCCAAATCAGACGACCAGGAATTAATGAAGAAGAGATAGCTGTCGCTGACAATTCACTGGAGGTCACGTAATCTGAAAGTTTAGCAAGAGAAATGGAGGTCGTGATTAATCGATTATAAGTTGCGACAAAAATTTTCAAAGAGTCGAACACAGGTCACGCGACACGCTAGGAATGTATAGAGACATCAAACATCGATCAAGATGTCGCGAATAGCCCTGGTCGCGACATCGCTTGAAGTAGGCGTGAAGTCACGACGCCATTTAGTAGTCGCCGACATCGGGCCATAATGAGCGAAGGTCACACGCCCTTCGCAGTCGCGACATCGCCATAAGGAATCATGGTCGCTGATGTCCTTCGCACGCTACATCGCCAAGGCAATGAATCATGGTCGCGACGTCCTTCAGTGGTCGCAACATCAGTTACAATGAAAGAAGGTCGCGACGCCCTAGCCGATATCAGCTGGAAGAATGGAGGTCGCGACATCATTTAGCTGTCGCGACATCATATCCAAGAGATGATGAAGACAAGTCACGACAAAAGAAAAGCTTCCACGACATCAAAAGATCTCATAAGCATAACATTGACATCCCGGGACGATCGTCGCCGACCTTAAAATAGCCTTCACAACACGAAAGGTGAAGTCGCTGACGCCATTCGCGGTCGCTGACAACAAGAGCAGCGAGTAAAGGTCGCGAACGTATTATCCAACCCGCCGCGACATCGCATCCAAGGGGTGTTGGGGAAGGCAGTCGCAACTGCATAAAAGCTTCTGCTATAGACGAACAGAAAAACGAAGTCGCGACGTATGATTGAGGTCGCGACCTCAAAAGAGATCACTATGCAGAAAGATGAAGTCACGACGTGGAAGAGAAGTCGCGACATCAGAACAGCTCATAAACAAGAACAGTGAAGTCGCGACGTAAAAGAGAGGTTGCGACATCAAGTTAAGGTCGTTACAAACAAATGGAGTCACGACATGAACAAACAAATGGGCCAGTTATTTTGAAATCCACAAATAGGTGCATCGAAGTTAGGGCCCAACTTCCAACCCTATAACACGCAGCTGCTACTAAAAAAAGAAAGTACTTTGGCGGCCCAAAGAGAAGTTCGGGTATCGGCTCGCTTATTTTAATTTTATGTTTTTCTTTATTTTGTCAAGTATTCTAGATTAGATTGTATAGATTTTGTTATTTTCATTTGAATTTCTGACCTGGATGTTATTGCTGAAGTTGAAGCCTAAATGCAAAGTAATGATATTTTCTTCAAATTACTGCCCGGTTCGTTTGAAGTCCAAATTAAATTTTGTGGAATTCGAACTTCCGGGGCCAGATTTATAGTAGCTCTTTCACCCGAGAGCATCAGTTAGCGTAATGAAGTAATTTTAGAACCCAGCCTTCCGTTGAAATTATTCTGTTGTTAGAATTTATCTTTTATGCAGAAATTTATCGTAGCCCATCGAACTTCGCCTAAATCAGCTTGTCGGGGTTTTGTTTATTGCTTTTCGTATTTAATCCAAATATTAGTGTCACATAATTGCATTAGGATTAGCTTCATGCTCTGGTTTCAAGAGGCCCTCCGAGTGACACAGAGATGATTCCCGAGAGTGAGCTGAACAATATCTCAAGGGTATACGAACTCAATATTGGGGATCTAATGGGCGGAATTATAACCGATAAATCTTCTTCTCACTTAAAAACCGAGAATGAGTTGAATGACTATCAATTAAAATGAGCAGTAGAGTTCGCCGATTCAACAAGAAGTCTTAACTCGTGGTTAGCAAGTGATCTAATCAAGGAAAGAATGAATTGTTCCACTTTGAGGATGAGAAACCAAGATAGTGTAAACCCATGCTTTGCCTATGTCTTAAAAAGGAAAGTTTATAGGATTCATACCTGTACGGCATTGAAAAAGAAAAATACCTTAACAAGGCACCGTGACAGTGAAGGCCTAATCCTCTGCCTTCGAAAGAAACAGGAAGATTAGATGATGAAATGTGTCATATGAGAAATCCACATGGCATTACCATTTTCCTTTGGGCCAGTTCTAAATCTAGGGTTCCTGAGTAGCTATAGAGTAGTGGGAATTGATGTTTCTAGCGGTTGTATTTTCAATGCTCTCTTTAAAAAGCTAAGCCGACAGTCTATTTCTTTTATTTTTGTTTTTTTTTTTTTATATTTTAATTTAAGCATTAGTTCATTTTGTTCTTAGTTTACATATTTTCATTCTTTCATTATTTTAAAGATTGTTAGGGAACATATCAATTGCAAATCATCGTCGAATAGTATAGAGGCTTGGTAGTCAGGGGTAGTTGATTGAGAATTCTTAAGATCTCTGTGGGATCGATATCTGGACTTAAATCCAATTTACTACTTGTTCGACCTATCCACTTGGGAATCATGGATCAAAACCGGAAGAGAATTCATATTCTTAAGGAAACCGTTTTAACCGGTATAAAATTGCAAGAAATATAACAAACAAGTTTCATGGCATTATTATTTGGGGATTAGATAATAATCAGCCCAGGTAATAACGTTATAAATTTGTGTTGATGTTTTGATCATCTCACACTGCATAAGTGGAGAATTTGGGTATCAAACAGTCCCATAGGCTTGTTTTCATATTGATCTCCACTAATGTAGGTAAATTCGACCTTCGAATCAATGAGCTCTTTCGGGCTTGTAATGTTGGGCTTAAGTAGTGGGTAGATAATGGGAAAATTTAAGTTGCAAATCTTTTGGTTTCCACATTTTCTTTGTACTTATTGCTATTGACTTTCACCTTTTCTTCTTTTGTGCTTGTTGATTCTCCTCAATCTTGGCTGATTCATCTTTTTGAATTCTTTTGTGGAATTTTGATTTCCACTTTGCACTTTATTCGGGCCAGTTCCTTGTTAGAACTCTTTTATACATTTTTCTAAGTTGGGAATAGTGTAATGTTTGTCTTCTTAGGCTTTCTATCACCCTTGAAACTTTGGGAGTACAGCAACTCGATACGTTGGTATTAGGGTACTAGGTGTTAAACACCCTACGAGCTTAATTGTTAGGAAATAGGCCCTGAGGAATAAAAACTTATTCCCTTTTTCATTAATTTCTACTTCTTTACTTCTTCTCCTCCTACCTTGTAATATTTGGAAATATTTTTCCTCTAGACTTGTTTTTTCCTTTACAGTAGACCTTTATGTACTGGAAACTGGATAATTTGGGCTCTCTACTGTAGGATTATTGCAAGGAAGGGAATTCAGGTTTTCAGTTGCTGCTTATTGAAGAAATAAGGCTTGTTTGACTCAAATTATGGAACTAAAGGGTATGCTTTAGCATATATTGAGGGTAGGCTTGGAAAAACTAAAACTGCCAAGGATGGCCTCTATCACTCTTGTTGGTCAAGCTTACTCTAAGATTTCTCCCTCAATCAATAATCTAACAAGTTCTAGGACCGTTTTAGGACTATTAATCATGAATTTCCCGTAAGATGTTCCGAATTCTCTCAAAGTTTCATGAGTTTTGCTGGACCAAGTGTATTATTTCTTCAAGACTTGTACTTATTCACCGTTTATTTACACTATTTCAACCAAATTATCTGTTCCTTCAGCAATATCCATTTTTCCAATTTTTGCAATCTAAACTGGATTTAAACATTCAGGTTGCAACTCCTAGTTCCAGTTTATTATCTTGTGCTCTTATTTTTCCTGCATTTTTGTCATTATTTGCATATTATCTAGAAAATTAAACACAATTTCTCAAGTCATGTTCATTCATTAAACAACACCTAATTATTCACAATCAAATTTATATCCGACAATGCAAACAATATCCAACAAGCAAAGAGAGTAACTATCAAATGAAAATTAACTATAACACAGGATAATTTGGATGAACAAAATGGATTTCTATTAAAATTTTGGGAATGTATAGATTGAGAACATGCTAGGAAAATTTTTAGGTTCCCTTTCTTCTTTTGTAGGCTCTTGGAGGTACAATGTTAGGAGGGTCTACATCAAACCGGCCTCATTGATTCAAACTTAGAAATTTCATCTCGTATTATTCTCTTGAATGCAGGGGGAATCTCTTTACTCCTTGCATATTTCACTGTTAGCCGGGCACTGCACTAATGAGTGTGTCTTGGCCTCTTCCCACCTGGTTCACCGTTCCTTCTAACTTTAAATACACTCCAGCGCCTTGACAACATTGATCAAGTCCAAGCTCTCCAACCAGATTTTTCTTCTATACTCATCATTGTCCTCCAAATGCTAATCTCTATCCTTCATTAATTTCTCAAATTCTTTGAACTATTCTCTATAGAGATATTTGAAAACTTCAATCTTCTTGAGCATTTTTGCCTCATTTTCTACTTCCTTCGTCTTCAGTATGTTGAGAAGCTCTGCATCTCTCATGAATTGATTGTTGTAAAATGCTTCCATCTTTGCATTCATCTTTCCAAGCATTTTTTCTTCTCTTCTCTGCAGCTCCTCTTTCCACTCTTCTTCTCTGAGCTTCCAATTTTGCTCCCACATCTGCTCCTTCTTTCTAGCTGCAACTTCTAAAAAATCTTATCTGATCTACTGCTGTCTTTCCCATTTCTTTTCTCTCTCTTCCATCTCCATCTTCATTGATCAAAGCATTTCCATAATTTCTATGTTATCTTCTCTTCTCTTGTACCTAAGGATAGGAATGGCTAACAAGGCTCATCCTGAAATGTGCTTCCTCTGCTACTGCTGGATGGATATCTTCTTGTACTTCCTCCATCTCTCTTGCCTCATTTTCCTCAACTGGCACTGTTTCTGCTTTAGCATCTACCTCAATTATTTCTTTCTGTCTTTTTCCTCTGTGTGGTCCTCATACCTCGTTAGGTCGAGGGGAAACCCGAGGGCATTTCTTCCTCCCACATTCCCTTCACCCTCGCCGCAGACAAAGTCTGGTGATAGTGGTAGGGTGAGGATCAGCCCTCTCTTGTTACTATGGTGGCAGGTCCTCCTCGATGGACCTTCCATCGGGGGATGCCTATGTTCATTTTATATCCTTTCAAAAGGTGCATATAAATGATGGCTTCCTGCTCCCCCGGGACCGAAAGCAAAGATGTTTTTTTAGGAACTAATGCTGCACGTATGAAGTAAAACCAAACCTTGCTTCTTTAGTGAGGGCTCCCTTGATGGCATGAAGGGGGTTCTTCTTCTGACTCCCATTTTTCCCTCCAACTAACAAGTTCAATATCTTTCATAGTTTGGATTTTCCACCAACTTCTTATACTTCGACCCATGCTTTGAATCTCTCAATTTAAACATTTCATTTATCCTTCTATCTCCAAAAGGCACCCAAACACCTCTCACATAAACTGAGTCCTCCTTCATTCCCACCATATTTGCGTAAACTCCCCGGGCGAGAGCCGGAAATCCTGCCTCAGGCTCGTAAGAATCCCCAACCTCTTTTCTCTATTACTTCTGAAAACGGGGAAATCAATTTCCCAAAACCCCTTTCGCTCACAAATTCCTTGTCAAACAGTACCTTGTTCCACAATTCTTTAGCTTCTTTTGAAATGAAGTCTTTGTCTTCTTCTGTTTCTTGTTTCTTTGGTCGTTTCATCTTCTTTCCGTCAAGTTACTTGTTCTACATTGATTTCTTTCCCCCAGGTTGAGGTTCCAAATAAAACCTCTTCCATCGCTTCTCGACATTTTCGCATGATTGGCCATCAAGTATTAAGATTGGCGACGTCATCTTGATTTGCTGCCATGAGTGAAGATTTGTGATTTTGGCTTGGTTCGCTTTCTGGTTTTAGGGTTTTAAGACTCAAAAAGATGGATGTAGAAGTGGAAAGGTTGGTGAATTAAAGTTGAATGTAAATTTGAATGGAAGTTAGGCTCAATGTCATGATTGCGAGATGGGGGTCGCGACATTAAATTTTTAGCCTCTTAATTAATGATTTGCAATGAATTTTATTTTTAATGCTGAAACGCCCAAAATGAAAGGTTTTAAAACCTATTTTATCGAGGTTCGACACCCCGTCACAACCTAAAAGATTTTTGTTGCAACCTGAAATGTGGTCACAACAAGGGACTTGATGTCACGACTTGCTATTTTCTTTCCTTAATTATTTTAGTAGTGACCTCAATTTCACTGTTTCGACTTTCTTTTCTACTTTATCGTTTCTACTTCCAAAGATTCTCAGTTGTAACTTATGGATTATGTCATATAATTTAAAATTTTCGTGTCTCCCGAACAATCAATTTCGCAATTTCAATTTATTCAAATCCAATCAAGCAAATACAATTCAATTTGTCTCTCATCATTCAAATATTCAACAACCTATCCACTATGCATCGATTAAAATTTAAGCACAAAAATAAACTAAAATTTCAAACTTTCAACATGCCATATCGTGAGACAAAATTTAAATAAATTCAAGAAATTATATCGCTCTTTTTCTTTCATTGGAAGTTTGATCAGATGCTCCATCTTTTGCACATTTTTATTGTCCTGCAAAACTAAAAAGAAAAAATATTCACCTACTCTTCAATCAATAATAAATAAAATTACACAAAGCTAATAGAAATTTAAACACAAAAAATATAACAGGAAAAACTTAAAACAAATTGATGTGGATTACTTTCCACAAAGCTGCTTAATTTTTAGTCTTTAGCTGGACTTGCTGTTTGTATTCGTTTCTTCAAAGTTCTCATTCGTAACTAAGAGTCACTCTTCCACTTGCATTCTGGGTAAAGGTTTAATCTCCGATAATTAACATTGACCTCTCATGATCACCGGTTCTAAGTGTCACTACCCCAAAATGTGTGCTTGATACTACGGTATATGGTCCACTCCATTTCGATTTAAGCGAAAGAGTCTTAGTCTGGAGTTGAATAATAGGACCTGATCTCCTACCTTGAATTCCCTCCTCAAAATTTTTTGATCATGCCATTTTTTTGTTTTATCTTTGTAGATTCTGGCACTATCATAGGCTTCATTCCTCAACTCTTCCAATTCATTTAACTGAGCAGCCTCTTCTTTAGCAGCCTTGAAACTGTAAAATTCTAGCTTCTTGATGGCCCACATAGCTTCATTCTAGCTCAAGAGGTAGTGGCAAGGTTTTCCACAAGCCTCAGAGTGGACATCTTAACGGGAGTTAAAGTAATACATATGCCTGTGATTGCATCATCAAGCTTCAGAGACCAATATCTTTTGCTGGAGCTTATAGTCTTTTCAAGAATTTTCTTTATCTCCCTATTGGAAATTTCAGCTTGCCCATTTGTTTGAGGATGATAAGCCAAGCTCATAATGTGTTTGATACCATATCTGCCCATGAGTTTTTCAAACACCTTATTTGCAAAGTGGCTTCCTCCATCACTGATTATAGTTCTAGGTGTCCCAAATCTACGAAGAATATTTATTTGTAAAAATCCCACAACTGTGTTAGCATCATTCTTGGGACAAGCTGCTGCTTCAACCCATTTTGATACATAATCCACAGCTAGGAGTATGTATATATTTCCAAACAGCCGGAAAGGCCCCATACATCGGGCCACTGCACCACCAGATACTGTGTGGGCATTTCATGCTTCTGATATTTCCCATTCTTTGGCATTGATCACATAGCTTCACCCATTCAAAATAGTCCTTAAAATAGTAGCCAACAAAATTCTCGAATCGGAGAATTTTGTGGGTCAAGCTTTGTCTCCGCAAATGTCTTCCATATGGTGATGCATGACATTCTTGTAAAATCTTGCTTTGCTCACCTTCTGGTACACATATTCTTATGATCAGATCAACTCCTCTTTTAAACAGTAGTGGGTCATCCCAAATGTAGTGTTCCTCGTTGTCGCCCTGCTTTTATCCACTGTAGTCACTCGGTGGCATAATTCCACAAACTAAGAAGTTCACAATATCGCATACTCAAGGCGATTAGAGTGACAAATTGGAATAATCGGCCATCCGAAAGTTTTCTCGGCTATTTCTCTTTCTTCTTCTTGTACGCTTGGTTTCTTCCACTCTTGACAAGGATCGCCCATCACATTGTCACAACCCTTTTTGTCTTTTATTTCTAAATCAAATTTCAGAATAATACCCACCTGGACAATCTTGGCTTTGGCTTCTTTCTTTGCCATTAGATATTTAATCGCTACATGATCAAGCAGTGTATAATAAATACTGGACCCCAAAATGTATGGCCTAAATTTTCACATGCAAATACTATTGCCAAAGATTTCTTTTCAAGAGTGTAGGCCTTCCTAAGCTTCATTGAAGGTTTTACTGCATAGTATATGGCCTTGAATATTTTTTCAACTTTCTCTGGTCCCACATACTCTATCAAAATCACGGCATCACACATGATTTTCAAATTCTCTCGTCTAACTGTTTTTACATGATGGGAGCTTCAACTAAATCGATTTGATTTCTTCAAAGAATTCGGCAGATTCATCAAAATTGAACTTAGTATCTTTTCAGCAATCTGCATAATGGTCTAGCAAGTTTTGAGAAATCTCTGATAAATCTTCTGTAAAATCCAACATGTCCTAAGAAACTTCTAATTCCCTTTGACCCAGAAGGCGGTATCGATTTATAATTGAAACTTTTTGCTTGGTCTACTTCTAGCCCTGCTGCATAAATCATGTGCCCTAGGACAATTCCTTCAGAACCATAAAATGGAATTTTTCCCAATTCGTAGCCAGATTCGGCCCTGCACTCAAGTACTCGTCCCCGGAAAGGCGCAATCGCTCAAAACTCGGATCCATACATTGTGAAATCATCCATGAAGATCTCTCCATAACTTTCCGCTTAAATCGAAAATATAGACATCATGTACTCCGAAGGTACCAGAGCATTAACAAACCAAATATACTCAGCAAAAAATTCAAATGCATGTAAAGGCTTTTCTCTCGATCCTCAAGTGCAATGGCAATTTGGTTATATCCAGTATCCATCAAGAAAACAAAGTGAGGGTGTCCTACCAACCTATCCAAAGATCTCGATCAATGAAAGGCAGGAAAATGATCCTATCTTTGTTGCAAAGGTTTAGTTTTATGTAGTCAATACACACCTCCATCCCGGCGCTCTTGTAGGAATCAGCTTCATTCTTTTCATTTCGATCACGTTGAATCCACCTTTCTTAGGAACCACATGTACCGGGCTCACCCAATAACTATCTCGATATAGCATATATAAACCTCGCATTCAACCATTTCGTAACTTCTTTTCCTCGACAACTCTTTCATCACAGGTTCACCCTGAGCTGCTCAATATAAGTTTCGTATTATCATTCAAAGAATATTTTGTGTATACAAATTGAGTGGACCGATACCTTTCAGATCTCACTGACCAAGCAATAGCTTTCCTTTATATTTTCTCTAATTGCCAAAGAACTTCTTTTTCTTCAAATTCAGTCAATGCAGCTGATATGATGACTGGTTTTCTCTTTTCTGGTTCTAAGAACTCATATTTCAAATGACTGGGCAATTCTTTCAATATTAACCCTTCTGCACTAGTTTCCTGCTCAGTAGTTTTCTGTCCCTGGCTGCATACATCATCTTGACTGTTTTCATTTATACTTGAGACTGCTTTATTATAAATTTGAAGGCAATATTTACAATCAATACTCTTAAAGATATCAAAATTCATCTCAATTTCATTGATAGAATGTTGAAGAGTACAATGACTGACCCACACTGAAGACTATTGTTTTCATCCATAACCTTTCTCGCATCTACATCAGATGTTCTAAAACTCCTATTAAGATTAAAAGTGCGCCGCTTCATTTCCCACCCTTAGTGTCGCCTCACCTTCTCGCACATCTATCAAAGGTCGCCTAGCCAGTTAAGAAAGGTCTTCTCCTAAAGAAAGTGAACCTGGGTTTCTTCCTTCATTTTCATAATAACAAAACTACTGTGGAAGATGCATTTTCCCACCTTGACAAGCACATCTTCAAGAACACCTTCGTTGTGCCATCGATTCACCATCCAATGTAATCGTCGTCAGTAAGTCTCCCAAACTTAGTCTTTGCACCACCGATAGGCATCAAATTTATACTGAAGAATTCGTAATCACATAAAGCCTTCTTAAATTCATTTCCCTATGGAGCAAGGGATGGTGAAACTGGTCCATTTTGCCGGGAGCTTGATCGGATAATCATCGTTGCGTAGCGTACCAAGTTCACTATTCCTTCCTCAGCTATTTTCCTTTTCTTGCTCAGTATCTCCTTAAGAAATTTTTCATAAGTAGGCATTTGGTTGATTACCTCTGCAAATGGGATATTGATTTCTATTTTCTTGAAAACGTCCAAGAATCTAGAAAACTGCTCTTCCCTTTTTGCCTTCTAAAGCCTTCAGGTGAAAATGGCACTCGTAGTGTATAAGCCGGTACCTCTCCTTCGCTTCCTCGCTCACTACTTCCTTCAAAGGCCGGTTTAGTCTCTGTATGTTCTTCCTTCCTTTCCGGCTTCTTATTTTATCACTTCTTCTTTCCTTTCTTTTTTGTTGTTGTTCCCCACTTCTTTCCCACTTCTCAACTAAACTGCCATGCAATTCGATTCTTTCAGACTAAGGAATGCACCCTTACCTAATTTGGTATATTAAGGGCCACCGGGCCTCTACTTGTGTCTCCAAGTTTTTCAATGAGGCACTTGTATTCTTCTTTAAATACTGAGTATCGACTTGAAAACTCCAAGTCATGCCTTCGCTCATGGAAGTGCGTATAAGTTTGCTCAAAATGGTCGAGTCCCCTCCTATGACCCCGAGAAATACTTCGCCTCGACCTTCTTGATGTTGTCACGAACCTTGGTGGTCGCTTAATATCCCTATTGAGGATTATGTCCATGCCTGGGCCTTGTAATGCCCTCCACCATATGAGAAATTCTCATGGTTCCTCAATGATGGACTGTAATGTGTGGGCAAAGTTAGGATTCGTTTGAATGTGTAGTTTTTGTTCATTCACATACTTAGCCTCCCAACCTCATAAGCGTCCCTCTTTTGGTATTTCAAAGACTCTTCTCATTGCTTTCTCTTTCCACCGGCCTCTATTTCATGAGCAAAGCAGCATTTTTCTCCCCCTGTTGTCTATCATGTGCATGATGGCATCTTAACTTTGCCTCCATGCCCGTCATTTTACCCCATGACCCCTTTCCTTTAAGACACCCCTTGAAAACTCAGATGGAGCTTTCATATTGCACTTGGCTAGGTCTTCTATCAGATCCCTAGCTTCTTCAGCACTTTTTCTTTTGAATGCTCCATAGCATGAAGCATCGATAATGCCTTTAGATGTATCATTTAAGGCATGATACACTATATCCATCTGGGTTTTTAAATCAATTCCATGCATAGGGCACCTCTTCTTCAAAGAACTCCTTGAATCTCTCCCAGTCTATATATAGGCTTTCATCTTCCCCTTGTTGGAACACTATTATCTCTTTTCTTCTCTCTAAGGTGCGAGATGGGGGAAAGAACCTACCCAAGTATGCTTCTACCAGCTCTTCCCAAGTATCAACTGAACCATATGGTAATGATTCATACCATGTGGCTGCTATATCTCTAAGGAAAATGAAGAGATGCACTTTATCACTTCCGTCTCACACCATTTAGCTTCACTATTTTCCATCCCGAGAATTCCACCATGTGCTCGCTAGTCTTCTTTGCGGGGGTGGCTGAACCGATCCCGTCGCACCGATTGTTATTAAAGTCGGCTTAGTTCGGGGTTATTTGCATCCATAGTAGGCTGTCCGACAGACATAATATTCTTCCTAAATGATAGGCCTCCAGAAATCCTCCATTGTGTCAATAATAGGAGCCTTCGGGCCGCCCTCGCTCCTCCTGTCTGGTCATGTCTATCATCCGCCATAGTTGCGCTCTTCCGCTCTTTAGTCTCTCTTAAACTTCCGAGTGTTCTTTCCAATTCAAGGTTCTGGTCGGCAACAAACTCGAATCCCTGCTTCATATGCATTAAAGGATTTCCTGAAATTGAAACACACTCAGATTAATAGGATTAGTCAAACTTAAAAAAAAAAAAATTCAACATGGCTTGTTAAAGATCAGTGGTTGGTATAGCCACTGCTTGTAAAGCTGTTTTTTTTTTTTTTTCTTTTCTTTTATAAAATGACCAAATTAGCATTTTTCTCTTTTGTTAGAATATCGATCTGTTTAATCCTTTCAATCCCCGACAACGACGCCATAAAACTTGTTTGCCTTTTCTATATAGACTAAAAACTCCCTCAAAATGTACATAGTTACAAGAACCTTACACTCCTTCGCACCCATGTCACTTCGATAAATTTCTTTCGATTAAATAAACTGGCTCTGATGTTTAGGATTTTAAAATTGGGTTTAGTCTATGACAATGGAAGTTCATAGGTCATACAAGTAGTAAAACCTGAATGTAAGTCCAGGTATCATTCCCACAGAGATTGACATGAATTAGAGATCAAGGTTCAACTACTAAAGTTCTATGCTATTCGACTAAAATACTTGATAATGAAATTTATCTACTAAATAATAAATCCTAGACTAACTAAACTAGAATTGACGTATCATGAAATAAACTACAAAAATTAAGAACTAAATGCTGGATCTAATATGTTCCCTATTAGAAACGAAAACCATCAGTGAATTATAATGAAACACTAAATTCCTGCATGAAAGTACATTACTCAATTGTATTGATGGATCTTATTTGTCCAAGATTGCCTAAATGTTGCAGTTGGATTTCTCCACATTCATCGGGTTAGGAAACTCTTGCTTTCTCGAAATCAAGTTCCCACCCGGTTACTTGTATTTATGCTTTTCTTTGCAAGATTTGGGTATTTTTCTTTCAATACTTCACACCCATTTCGATGACTACTGCATCTTTTCTTTCCCTTCTCGTGATTTAGCAAAAGTTCTACAACTTAACTAGTGGCTCATCCTTACATCTATTGTCTGCCCTTCCCTTGATTAGATCTAAGTTACACGGGGGCTGGGAACTTCCTTTAGATTAAGGTGAACTCTCGATTATTTTTATCATAATCCTCCTCCAACTTCAATTACGAGCGAATGGGGATTTATCGTACTAACTTTCCGAGCTCGCAGTTCATCAATGGTAGTCTAACATACCTAGAAAAGAATGCTCTCAAATCAAGGAATCTCCATCTCGTGTCAATAGAGGGCATCCCGAAATCGTGAGCAAGATACATTCCTCAAAATAATATTCTACTACCATCAGAACTCATCGATTTAAACAACACCAAGCAAGTAAATCACTACCCAAATAACGCTCTCTAGATTTTGCAAAGACCATAACTAATCATAATTCAAATCCAAGAGAACCCAGATTCCACCATCAGATTGCGACAAATAAATGGAGCACCAATCACGCATAAACCACTATAATCACATGTGAAATCGAGAAAAAATGAACCTCCGGTAAATTTGTCTAGATTTCATAAATTTTTAGGCAAAGCAATTTTAAGAAGAAAATAACATAAATAAAATTTCAACTCTAATCGCTTCGCACAAAGAAGTAAGTAGATCCGTAAAATAATAATTAAAATAAAAATGAAAAATAAAGAAAATTCTATCAAACTATACAATCAGTTCCTCTTCTGCTCTTTCCGGGCAGTTGAAGACGGTTACTTTATTATTCTAACACTATCTATTTATACTGTAAAAAGGAATTGGGCCGAATCCCTAAAAAAACTCCAAGTGGAATTCCTAAAAGAAGTTCATTATCGTCTCTAGGTCGCGACCGGTTGATGTCACGGCGCTTGGATTTTGCCTTGTTTGTTGTCACGCGACCTGTTGCTTCTGCGACCGTGATTCCTTGCAACGCTGACTAATGGTCGCGACATCGTTTGTAGTCGCGACTTTGTTGGCTCAGCGTTTCTCAAGAGTTGATGTCGCGACCACACTGTCTTCCCTTCTTCCGCTTCGAGTCACACTCGCCCGAATCAAAGATCTCTCTTCCTGTCATACGCATGTCATGACTTCCGCTTTAGGTTATGAACGCATTGCTTGTAGGCCGACTTCGCTCAGGATCTCTTCTTTCTTTTTCTGTCACCGACCTTGTTGGTTGTCTTCGCCTTCACCGGCTAAATTTAAGTCGCACCTCAAGGTGATGTCGCGGATCTTTGATGTTCATTTCTCTTCTTCGTCACAACCTTCACTCTTTGTTGTGTCTGATTTTCTTCCTCCTTCCCTCCACCTTTTCTATTCCAGTCGCGACCTCATGGTGATGTCGCGAATTCTATGTTGCTATTTTTCTCGTTGCATGTAGTCCTCAATTGCTCAAAAGTAGTTACGACCGGATTTCTTCGCTGTTTCTTCTTAGTCGCGACTAATGAGTGGTCGCGACATCGTTTGTGGTCTTTGATTAATAAATGGTCGCGAACTTCGCCATGGGCACTGCTTAGCTTCGTCAGTTGCGCATCACCCTTTTTGTTCTTCAACTCTTAATTTGGTTGCAACTTCAATCTTCCTGTTGAGACTCCAGTTCCAGTTTTCATGTCACGACCTCAACGGCACGTCGTGACCTCAAATGGAGTCCTTCATTTAAAAGCAGTTCAGCCACGTTTTCTTCCGAAGACTTCCATTGTGGCTTGGGTTGACGGATCGTCTGTTATGAATGCGTCGACCTCGATCGCTCGTGCGATCATCAGTGTGTCGATGATCCACGGGTCTTCACTGTCTCAATATTCCACATAAACTCACCCTTCGTGTTTGAGTGACGTCGCCGTTGAATAAGCCTTCTATCTCTTCTCGAGCTGGTCTACTGATGTAAGTAACACGGAATTAAGCGAACAAACAACTTCTTATTATATGACTCACGACTTTTCGATTCGCGGCTTCATTTACAGCGATAGGCTTATCTATGAGACGACTAACAGGATTGTAAGCTTCTCTGTATTTTCTCCACAAAATTAAATTTGAGTCAAATATCACCGCTTTATCTGAATCAACATTTATCTTGTAATATGCTCAGAAAAATGGATTAAAAATCAAATGAGTTTTTGGACTCATCAAGAGCACTGACTGAACCAGCAAAGGTGTGGTTTTATTTTTTATGTTCAGTCATGTTGCCTTCCAAACACTTATGCACAGTTATGGAGAAAGAGGCAGTCTTATTATATACCATCCTCAAAGGCTATAAATTCAATGTGGGCAAGATAATAGAAAACTCAATTCTGAGTTATTATAGAGGAGGATACAAAGGGTTGATTCCTCACCCAACACTAATTTCAAGACTCTACATCTTGGGGGGTGTCACAGGAGGCGGGATAAAGGCTTGAGACGCCGCCCACGACATTACTTTGGAATCACCAAAGGGCCTAAAAATAGAAATAGGGGAAGGCAAGTGGAGGCTGTAATGGAAGAAGAAGAACCAGCAGAAACATATCAGCCACAGCCTGAAGGTGAAGCACCATAGGTACCATAAAGCGTAGTTTAGACCCGATCTTACGACCTTAACTACAGGTGAAATGAGATCCAACCCGGAGCGTGTTGAAGGCTCACGCAACCTCTAGGTAACAACTCTGCAGTCTAGAGATGCTCAGAGCCATGAGTCAAGAAATGGAAAAGAGGGACAACCAACTAAAGCGCCAACTATAACTCAGGGATGAGTACATGGAGGCTGAGTTGAAAAGAAGGGACCTAAACTTGGAAGAAGCCCTAAAACAGAGAGATGAGGAATGGAAGAGTAGATGGGAAATAAGAGAATAAGAGCTGAGTGAAGAACTGAGAGCAAGAGAAGATGATTTTCTCTCAGATCAGCTTAGAGAAAGGAAGAATGCTATGGAGAAGAACTTGCTGCATAAGGCAAATGCCTTTGGGTATTTGTACAAAGAGCATCAAAAGGGAATAAGAGCTTTAATTGAAAAAAGGGACAAAGAATTGGAGGGCACCCTGAACTACAGGGAGAAGTGTTTGACTGAAAACTTAAACATGATCAACAAAAACATGATCAACATGTACTCTGCCCAGGGTGAGTTTGAGGGAAACCTGGACTCTATTGGGTAGACACAAAATGAAATAATCAAGCAATTATCCATAAGCATGGAGTTAAGGCAGCCACAAGTTTAGATCCCTGAGTTCTCATCTTCTGCAACTGAGTACAAATTAGATTCAGTTAACCTACCATCCTCCCATAGGCATGAAAGAAAAAGAAAATAGCTCACCCTGCTTTTCCATATCTTCTCCCTATGTGTACCTAATGTCCACCCTTGAAAGTCAATAAAATATAAAGTGTGCATTTTTGTGCAAAAATTGGTGTTCACCTTGTTTGTAAAATATTCTGTGTGTTTGTGTATATGTTCTTTCTTTCTTTATGTTTACTTTTGAATGAATGGGAACTGATGAAGTTTCAAGGAATAATTAATTGAATAAATGAGAAACTAGTTACCTGGATCTAATTGCCAAATTGCTGCAACATGTTTGGTTGATTAGGATTGATTAAAGAATGAAATTGTGGTTGTGTTGGATTGTTTGCAGCTGAAAGAATGATTAAAATGAACCTCTTGACTTGTTAAACAACACAACAAAAAATCTCATAACCAAAAAATATATATATGATATATGCATTGGGATAAAATGAAATTAATGGAATTGGAAGGTTGTAAGGTTATAAATAAATGTGTTGAACTTCAACAAGAAAGACTTTAATAAATTGATGGAACAGAGAAGACCTATAATTCTATTTTTGTAAACAGTTTGGTTATAAAAATCCTAATAACCTCTACACATGGTAAAAAATGACTTTGAAACAAATTGTGCTATGATTAGGAACATCTTCTGGGATCCATCACAATAATCTCTCCAATGTCCTAGAACTTGTTGGATTATTAGTCAAGGCGAAATCCTCGGCAATACCACTAACAGAAAATGATTAAGGTCATCCTTGGAAGTTTGGGCCTTTCAAACCTACCCTATGATATGCATAAGCATATACATTAATTCCCTATTTGAGCCTATAGCCGTCATCACCATGACAAATAAAACTAATTCCTTCCTTAAACATAATTCTACAATAAAGAACCCTTATTTGCCTAGATGATCAGACAAAATATATCAATGACAGAAAAGGACAAGTTTGGGGGAATATTATTTCAAGTTGTTGAGAAGGATAAAAAGGGTTGTGAAGGAAAAATGTACAGAGATAAGAAGAGATGAAGAGAATTATGAAAGAAGCTGTGAAAAGAAAAACATTAAGGAGGAATGAGTTTGGTCTTGTAGCCTTCCTCCCTTGAACAATTAAGTCCTTAGGGGTGTTAAACACCTAGTACCCTAATGCCAACTGGTATGGGAGTTATTGACCCAAAGTTCGTTAAGGGAGGTAGAAAGCTTATGAAGACAAAACATTGCACCATTCCTTCAAATTTGGTGAGAAATGAAAGCTTCTCAAATTAGGGAAAGAAGTTATCTTCTGTGTGTGGACAATGAAAAAGAGAAAAATATACCATTGTGAAGAATATGCAAAAAGATGCATAAACCTGATGGGAAGTTTAGAAACTTACAATCAAGAAAAATCAAGGATGCATCAAGAAGGCAAGAGTGTAAGTTGTCAGTGAAGTTTTGGTAAAAGTGAGACTATAGTGTCTAATTATCTACCTAATTACCCAAGCCACACATTACAAGCCTAAAAGACCTATTTAATCCTAAAAGTGGTATTATGCCTACATTAGTGGAGAGTAATACGATGAACAAGCATATGGAAATTTAAAAATGAAAGATAGTATGACAACTGAGTATTATCCCAGAAGAGTAGCTAATCTGCCAATGAAAAGATGAAAGACCAACACACACACAAAAATCAAGATTTAATGATTAAATTGTTTACACCATATGAATTATTTGTTGGTTCAATGAACTTCATTTAAAATTTTCCTGAATCTATGATTAGAAACATATTTAAAAGTAATTTTACAACTGACTTATGTTTCTTGCCCAATTGAGGTTTAAACAGAAAGAAAGGGCAACATAAAAGACAATTCTGTCACAAAAGAAAATGCTAAGAATGTAACACAAGTCAATTAAGACAAGTGTTTTTATGTTGTGACAAAGTTTGCAGAGCCAAGCCAGCTCAAGGAGAATTTTATGTTGTAACAAAGAAAATTATGTCGCAACATAACATTCAGAACTCATAACTAAGAGTAACAAAATCTCTATCACGACAAAGATTATTTCTGTCACGACAAACAAAACATGAAGGAGGTGAATTCTCTATTACGACAAGGAGCTGAAGAGCAAAAAAAGAGGAGTGGCGACAAAAAAATTCATGTTGCGACATAGTGAAGAATTGAAGGAAGAATCTCTGTCACGACAAAGAAATTTTCTTTCGCAACAATAAAAGCTACAGAATAAGAAAGTGTATTGGAATAAAATTAGTGTCAATGAAATTGAAAGAGCAGAATGTGGCCAAGGAAATATGTGCCGAAACAAAGATTTCTTTATCGTAACACATAGCTCAGCTAGCGACAGGAATTAGAAAAGAAAAGTCTATTGCGACCAAGGAGTTTCCTATCACGATAAAAATTGCTAAGAACTCAAAGAAATTCTGTTGTGGTGGGTTAGAAGGCCAACGAGAAAAGGAAAATCTAAACGTGAGTAAGAAATTCTATATTCTATTCCCTCAAAACAAGATAACAAAAATTGGATGTTAAGGTTCTTTTATCAGAGATCTAGAAGTCTATTCTGTTTAAATAACAAGGCACTACAAAAATAATATATAGCAGGCCATTATCAAAATGTAAGTAGAATCAAGAAGAGCTCAAAGAGCAGTCGTAATAAGAAGAAGCGCATGTTACGACATAGGCAAAGACAAAGGCTGAAAACTACATTCACGACAGAGCTTTCTATGTCATTAAGCCAGTGACAAATTTGGGAAGAATTTTGGGATCCACAGCGCAATGAGTGAATTCTGACCTAACATTGGAAGTCTATAAGTAGAGCGCATCTAGGGCACCTATCTTGTGGCTTCCGCCTTGAGACGTCTAGGTAGTTGAAGACTCTTGTATATTTTATTTTTCTTTTATTTTATTTTATTTTATTTTCCTTTCAGTAGTGTTAGTTTCAGTAGAGTTTGAATGTAGATTTTAATTGGTATTCTTTTAGATTTCTAGATTTGGGTATTGAACTAAAGTGCAACTTCGAGCTGGAATTTGTATATAAAATCATCTTTCTCATTACTGTCTAAGTTCAAATGGAGGATGGAAGGTTTTTGGAGTTCATTTATTTCAATTCGTTCATGATTTCAGTGAATTTTCCTAATCAGTTAGTCACTTATATGAGTGAACCAGTTTTGAAAAGTTGAGCTCTCTGGAAATGGGTCAATGATGATATTCATTTTTATGCATAAGGTGGAAGATCGCCTTAATTATAATTCTTTAATTTATTTGATTGGTATTGTTCTTGAATTTATTTGGTCCCGACACTAGTCTGTGCATCACCCAATGAGGTCACTGTATCTTACTGCGATTTCCGGAAGCCCTGTGAGTGACACAGAGATGGAGAATCCTGATAGTATAGAGCTATTCTTTGTGGGTGTATTTAGACTATTGCTAGAGACTAATGAGCCAGTGGGTTACTCTGAATGGTCTGCTTACTTATTACTTTTGATGATAGTTGGAATGATGCATAGTTTAATCAATAGAGGTTTCTTCTCTTTCTATTTGCTGAATTGATTTTTTGATCCAGTGTTAAGCAGGATCTAATCAAGGAGATGAAAATTTTTATCAGAAATGAAGGATGAGGTGTGAATCAAATTGGAGAAGGCTTGCAATATCCTGTCTATGGAGCGGAATTATAAATTCCTAGAATATGGTGCCAAATCAAGGAAAAATACACCCAAAATCTAATAAAAGAGGTTACAAATTACAAGCAAGCTGAGTTAGAGAATCATGTCATAAAAAACGAAAATACAGACCCTTTATTCAGTGAAAAGTGTGGTTAAGGGAGAAATCCAAACTATATTACCATGCATCTTGACAAACTAAGTTTTCCAATTTAAGGCTAAGCTATGAATTAATAAGATGTAGAAATTCATTATTACTCATTGATCTATATTTAGTTTTTTATCACTTAGTAAATTCACAAACCCATTTTTATTAAAAATTAATTTCATGTATATTAAGGAATTGAATCTAGGACTAAAATTCTTTTTAGTCATCTCATCATCATAATAGTAGATTTCAAATAGTAATGATCTTGAGTAGTTGGAGTAGTTAGTCTTTTGATTTATCATCATTCCTTGTGGGAACGATATTTGGACTTCAAATATCCACTTTTATTATTTATACGACATGTGCACTTGTAGTAATCAAGACCAACTCAATTTTTAATATATACATTTTAAAAAAAGGAGTTAATCACTATTTTCATCTACACAAGCATTTAGCTAACAAGTTTTTAGTGCTGTTGTCGGGGACTCAATAGTACTTGAGTGGCAGTATAAGAAATTTGGCGTACATAGCTAGCATCATACAATTTGGTTTGTAACAAGTTTTTGAGGCCGTTTCCGGGTATCAACTAATAGTCCCTTGGTAATAGTGTTATTAATTTTGTATATATATATATATATATATATATATATATATATATGTCTTAACAGCAGGGCACTCTCATTTATGTTTTCTTTATGGATATTATGGATATAATCAGATTGTCATAGTCCTTGAGGACCAGGAGAATACTACCTTTACATGTCCTTATGGCACCTATGCTATTAGAAGAATGCCATTTGGGCTGTGTAATGCTCCTAGCACCTTTCAAAGGTGTATGATGTCCATTTTCTCATATTTGGTGGAGGAGGCAATGGAAATCTTCATGGATGACTTCTCAATTTATGGATTCAGTTTTGAGAATTGCCTAGAAAATTTAGAAATTGTACTTCAAAGGTGCCAAGACAAAAATTTAGCTCTTAACTAGGAAAAATGTCATTTTATGGTAACTAGGAAAAATGCCATCTTGGGGCATAAAATTTCTGCAGCTGGACTTGAGGTTGACCAAGCAAAGGTTTATGTTATTGAAACTCTGATGCCACCTACTATAGTTAAAGAGATTAGAAGTTTTTTGGGACATGCTTGATTTTATAGAAGATTTATAAAGGACTTCTCCAAAATATCAACGCCATTATGTAGACTGTTTGAAAAAAAAAGCAAAATTTTAATTTAATGAAGAGTGTAAATGTGCATTTGAAGATATCAAGGCCAGGATGATCAAAGCTCCTATCATGGCAACACTAGACTGAAGCAAGGAATATGAAATCATGTGTGATGCCAGTGACTATGCAATGAGCAGTGTTGGGACTAAGAACTGAGAAAATCTTTAGAGCTATATACTATGCTAGCAAAACTTTTAATGAAGCACAAGATAACTACTCAACTATAGAAAAGGAGATGTTGGCAATGGTATTTCCATGTGAAAAGTTTAGACCTTACATATTGGGATCCCATGTCATCCTACACACTCATCATGCAGCAATCAACTATCTCATGGAAAAGAAAGGTGCAAACTAAGATTGATCATATGGGTGCTATTGCAACAAGAATTTGACTTGGAGATCAAGGACAAGAAGGGCAGTGATAATGTTATAGCTGATCACTTATCCAGATTAGAAAAGCCTACTGAAGATGAAGAGAATTTGAAATAGAAAATTTCCCTAATGGCGATTTTCAGGCGTAATTCAAGTACCATGGTATGCTGACATTGTGAACTATTTAGCTTGTGGAATTATGCCACTATTCAGCTACATGCAAAGAAGAAAGTTGAGGACTGATACAAGGTTTTACATATGGGTTGACCCACTGCTATTTAGAAGAGGAGCATATTAGATTATCAGGAGATGTTTACTAGAGGCAAAACAAGGTGAAATTTTAGATAAATGTCATGCATCACCATATGGAAGACACTTTGCAAGAGACAAAACAACCTAGAAAATTCTCTAGTCAGGTTTTTATTTGCCAACTCTATTCAGAGATTATTCTAAATGGGTGAAGCATTGTGACAGACGTCAGAGAATATGCAACATAAACAAAAGAAATGAAATGTCTCTGTAAGGAATCCTAGTGGTGTAGATTTTTTATGTATGGTGAATAGACTTCATGGGACCTTTTTGACTTCATTTAGAAATTTATACATTCTCCTTTATTGTGGACTATGTATCCAAATGGGTGGAAGCAATAGCTTGTCCCATAAATGATTCCAACACAGTTATGGGATTTATTCAAAGAAACATCTTGAGCGGATATGGAGCCCTAAGGACAATCATTATTGATGAAGGAAGCCATTTTGCAAACAAACTGTTTGCAAAACTCCTGAGCAAGTATGGAGTCAAACATGTTATGGGATTGGCTTATCACCCTCAGTCAAATTGGAAAGCAAAGATATCTAATAGGGAGATAAAGAATATACTAGAGAAAACAGTAAACACATGTAGGAAAGATTGGCCAGTAAAGTTAGATGATGCATTATGGGCTTATAGGATTGCTTATAAAACTCTCATTGGAATGTCCCCATAAAGGATTGTATTTGAAAAGCCTTGTCATCTCCCTCTTGAGCTTGAATATAAAGCTATGTAGGCAGTAAAGAAGCTGAATTGTCGTCTCTAAGCTGCTAAAGAGAAAATATTACTCCAGATGAATGAATTAGAAGAACTGAGGAATAAAACCTATGATAATGCCAGAATCTACAAAGACAAAACCAAGAAATTACATGATCAAAAATTTATGAGGAAAGAATTCAAAATAGGAGAGATAGTCCTACTGTATAATTCCAGGCTAAAACTCTTTCAAGGGAAACATAAATCAATATGGAATGGTCCTTATACAGTGATAGGAGTTGCACTAAAAACAAATTCAGGAAATGAGTTTAAGGTTAATGGCCAATTTGAGAGGCAGTCAGAAGGAAGAATAATCCCAAAGCTTAAGTGCAGAAGAAGTTGCTAAAAAGAGAAAATATTGCAGCAACGTCTAGCTAAAGACATAAAAATGGGCAACTACTTGGGAAGTAACCCAAGAAATTTTTTTTTTCTTTAGACAACTTAATTGTGTTCAATTTGGTGTGTTTTGATTAGTTTAATTGATAGAGTAGTTTTGTTCTAAGATTATTTGAAACTTATTTTAGTTAAGTTTTCTCTTGAATTTAGGATAATGAATTTGCAAATATCTTTGAAATTCAAGTGGAAACACTTCGGCCCAAACTCAATGAGCAGAATTGACTACATAGGGGAGCTATTTCTCTATTTTGTTCTTTAAGGATAAATGATATGTTAAGTTTGGGAGAGTTATTTATTTTTTGATTTAGAAAATTCATAGCAGCTTCAATGTTTAAAAAAAAAAATTTAATTAATTTTTTTTTTATTTTGAATGATAATTGTTGCAGTACCAAAAATGTTTGCTAAATTGTTCTAAGTTGATAAATTGAGTTTATATGATCATTGCTTGAATCGAGATCGCTAGTCTTGTTACATTAGTATTCACGAGCATGAGTTGAGTATGCAGAAATGAATAAAATTGTGGAAAATAAGCGGAAATCAGAAAGAGGAAATTGCAAACTCAAAGTCACGACATCAGCTCCAAAATTGTCCCAATGTCGTGATAGCATATCAATGTCGTGACATTCTCCTTAGAGTAGCGACATCGATTCTATAGAGTCGCGACATCATAGCAATGTCGCAACATGGAATCCTCAATGTCGCGACATCAAGGCAATGTTGTGACATTGCAACTCTAATTTCGCGACATTGAGCCAAGTAACGTAAAATTTTTATCAATGTTGCGACATCACACTTAAGGCAACCTACCTATTTAAAGGAACACTTAGTGAAAATTTTCAAATCCAAACCAAATCCTTCAACCTTTTGAGCCCTAAACTTTTCCAAACCTCCATTTTCGAAACCAAGAAAATGTCTAGCCCTAGCTCTCCCACCCTAGACGAAGTAGTTGAAAACATCGTGGAGGAAGTACTAAGAGGGAGAGCTGAACAACCAAAGAACTAGGAGACTGCTCTTGAGGAATTAAGAGAAGAAAATAAGGAGGTGGAGGTTGAGGCAGGAGAAGCGCACATATTCTTTAATGCCTTCCTGAACAAGGAGACCTCATCGCATTACTTTTTTATGCCCTGGTCAAAGGCTTTGAGTTGAACGTGGGGAAAATAATTAAAGAGTCCATCTTGGATTATGCTGAGAGTAAATTCTCAGGGAACATTCCCTACCCCTCTCTGATTACACTTCTGTGTATCAAGGGGGGTGTAAGGTTCAACAAAGCAAAGGAGGAAAGGTGCCGAAAGGCCTCACCTTTATCTCTTGATGGAGCCCTCAAAGCTCTAGTAGAAAGTGACGAGGGAGAGAGAAGAGAAAAGAACATAAAAAGGAAGAGGGCATAAACATTATAACAACCCAGGGAGCTAGCCCCTACAACTATGCCTAAAGAATAGAGTAGTAGTGAAGAGAGGGGGGGCTTTGAATCCTACTCAGAACAACCAGTGCTCTCCCCCACTGTAAATGAAGCAACACCAACTCCAGCTAGAGGTGAAGAAAGGGGAAAACGAATAGCTAAAGCTGAACTGCTATCTCTAATGAAAAAGATAAAGGATGAGATGAGAGAGAGAGATGACAAGCTCAGAGAGGAGCTAAGATGGAGGGACAACCACGTTGATGAAAAAGGAAGAAAAGAGAGAAAAGTATGACAACAACCCTCTAGCAGAGAAATGATGAATGGAGAGAGGAGCTGGCTGAATGAGACAGAGCTTTGAGAGCTGAATTCAGAGAGAGAGAGAGAGAGAGAGATCTTTTGTGAGTGAGTAGCTGAAGAAGGATCACGAACTGCTAAAGATCCTGGAGGTGAGAGAAAAGGAAATGGAGCAGAATTTGCTACAGAAGGCAGAGATGCCTTTGGGTATTTGTATAAAGAGCATTAGAAGGAGATAAAATGTTAATTTGGATAAAATGTTAATTCTTTATAAATTTAATGTGTATAATGAGAATGGTTTTTTTTTTTTATGTTTTATTTATTTTTTAAATAACTTAAAAATTATTTATCATAATAATTTTTATTTTTTTTATAAATATGTTAAAATGTTATACAAATATTAAAACTATTTTCATTTTATCATAATGATAAATTTAAATTATTATTATACAAATACATATTAAATTAAACTATCTTTTTTTAATATATTAGGATGTTAAGATTTTGATTTTTAGACTTTAAAAACAAACAATTTAATACTAAATATAAATAAAGTATTAGGAAAAACAAACAGATACATATTTAATACTATTAATCAATATCCAGATCAACTATTCAACATATACCAAAATTTTTGTTTGAGTATTAATTTTAATTTCCTTGTTTTCATTTATATATACTATTGTAATCTATCTTTTCTATATCTATTATTTAATTTTCCCTTTTCATATTTGTAAAGGCTTCGAAAATGGAAAATATTTTAACTTAAGTATGTTTGATAAAATTTTGGTAATTTTGTTTTCATAATATATGTTGTTGAGAGTACATTTAAGGTGCTTTAAGTGATATTCTATAAAGATTTTTATTTTAATAAAAATAATATAAAATGATTTATTGAGCTATTTGCTTAAAGAAGATAAAAAGGGTAGTAAACGGAAAAGTATATTTTTATTAATGAAAAAGGTAGTGTGTGTGTGTCTATATATATATATATATATATATATATATATATATATATATATATATATATACTTTTATTAATGAAATTTATTTATGCATTTAAAAAATATTTCATAAAATTTTAAAACATTATGATGAAATATAAATAGAATTAAAATTTTTAATATAAAAAATAAAAAGAATAAAATTATTTTCTAAATTTTTTTTTTTGATATAAAAAACAAGTACTAGGCCTAGCTCAGTAGTTAAAAGTTGGGCGTTGGACAGGGCATATGAAAGGAAGTAAGTTTGAGTATTCACGAGAACACAATATTATAAAGTGGATAGATGTAATAAATAAATAATAAATAAATGCCACCATAATCCTAGTTGCTTAACAAATCAATAAATTTTTTTTATGTAGATGTTTTAGTTGCTTATCAAATCAAAGCTCGGAAAAAAAAAATCAGTTCTTTGGCATAAAACTTTATGTACAAGACTAAATATTTTGAAAATCAATTTGGATTTAAAAATAAAGAAATTTTATAATAATAATTTTATTTTTACCTTGATGCATGATAATGTTAACAATTGTGATTAAAGTTTGAATTATTTTGTGAATTTTAATCAAGATGTGTAACTTACTAGTTTCAGATAGCGGATGAATCACTTGTATAGTACATGTTATGAGTAAAACGATCCTGAGGCGTCAGAATTAGAGACTGACCTAAGCCTTTAACTTCTAACTCTTTGATCTTGCCATCAAGGACCGTAAAAATTATAATTTTTTCTTTATTAATATGACATACAAATTAAATCTAGTTGATGACAAACTTCAATACATTTGTGAATTTAAAGGGTACACACACTTTTCTATTTTATTGATAAATTTTGTAATGTTACAATTACAAAATTTATGAATCCATTACTTTCATGTAAATGAATAAATATTTTTTTTTAAACTTATTTATTATCTTAATCTCTCCATAGAAGACTCTTATATTGATTCATATTAATTTATTCATATCCATTGATAAACTCCTGTACAAAATGCATTTATAAATTTATATTTATGTCATGAATGGGTCACATAGTATAAGAAAAAAAATGCCAACATGAATTTCTGTAGCATATAGGTTGAGCGCTGAACCTCATGGAGACCTTCTCACTTTGACTTTCCTTTTCTTTTGACTTTCTTTTCTCATGTCTTCCTTCCCTGCTACCAACCCAGCCACCAGCAAAGAAAGTCATCAGGTTTCGACAAAGGCCTTAGAAAAAATGGATTTGCATGAGATGGCACCGTGGCAGCCCCATATTAACTCCGTAAACTTACTCAAACCCACTAATTTTACCTACTACTTCAAGTCTGAGACGCTAGCTCCACCATACCAACTTCTACAATTCCAGAAATTTTCACTTTGATTTTTTAATTTCTTATATATTTTAATGTTGACACTTAAAAATATTTGACTCGGCCCTTCTTCCGCCATTTCCAAACATGATAACTCACAACCTATGTGGATGAGTTTAAGCTCCTCACTCGTCTGTCTGACTATAGGTAGCACTAAATCTTTATGTGATAACGGGCCGATCTTTCACTACCATTGACTCCATTCAAAAATCGCTATACAGATTTTTAGGGGTAAAGTGATGGATTACATCAACTTTAAAAAATATTAATTAAAAAGGCATGGCTCCAAAACAATTGGTTCAATTATCATAGATTGTGATGTCATGGAATTAATGTAGATCTCGTCTGCGGGCTTATTCGTACACAATAAAAGGTATCTAATCAACAAAATTCTTCAGACTTACGATTCCTAATGCGTAGCTAAGCTACCGCAAGATAATGGCCTAAGATCGAACTCGTGTACGGAGTTTTCTTCATGCTAAAATGAGTTACGCTGAGTGAAATTGGTGTTTCCACTTTGGATTTGGGGTTTTGCAAACACAAGAGGTTGATGGTCGGTAAAACCGTAACCCGCAAAGAAATAAAGTATAAAAGAATTCCCTTTGAAGTTTCGCATCACTCAGCTTAGGGTTTTACAGAACTATAATGTCCTCAGTCCTTTCCTCGCTACCGAGGAGGACGAGACCTATAGTCATTTCCCCGAGCCTATCTAGGTTTGGCTATCAAAACTCGAACCTTAAGAGTTTCCTCTTCCTAGTATACAAGATTTATGACCCACAATGTTTCAAAGTGCTAAACCATCCTCTGATCTAACTCCAAGTAGAGCACAATGGCAACCACTCGAGCATCAATGGATCTAGCAATAAGTGTCCATCGAACCATGAAAGTTTGCCAGTACTAACCACTGTGCGGTACATCACAGGATTTAAACCCAACGTGGTGAGATGCGTAAAGATAAATGATGATAAATGCTCAAGGTTGGTAACAGAGGGCGGTGTATTACCTCAAACCTCTAACTCTAAAGTGGCTCCTCTTCGTTGACAGGAAGGTTTAGCCAAGTATCCTTTGAGTTGTCATCTTCAAAGGGTGTTTGGCAGGTGAGAAAATAAGAGAAAGGGAGAGAAAATGAAAGAAGATTTCAGAGGCGGGAAAGCTCTTAGGTTTAGCGCCAATTTTATTGATAAACTAAAAACTGTCTGGTACATGAGCTTGACTGAGCTTATATAGCGCTCAGAGTCAAGGAATTTACATAAATGTATGAAAGACCAACAATTATATTAAGGGCATTTTGGTAAAAAGCCACAAAACTACGTTGAAAAAGCAGTTAACACAGCAATAGGGCAACCTATGAAATTTCGCAACCTGCGAAATTCAGCAGGTTGTGAAAATTTTGCAACACTGCCAAACTTCTGCTGCTCATCTCTCCTTCTACACTTTAGCTCCAATTGCCTTCTGATTTGCATATGCAGCTCGGAAGTCTCGGTCCCAAGTCGTGTTTGAACGATATGAAGGATATATAGTGTAATTGGTATGAAAACTATAAAAATATCCACAAAATATGATCATTAGTATAGCCGGACCTCAATGGTTAATTTGGGTTATTTATTGGGATTAGTACACAAAAAGTGCTCAAAACCTACAATCAACAAGGCTTAAAACAGCACTATTTGGGCACTAATTAGTGGCGAACACGAGTTCAGTAGAATTTAGAAATCTTCGTTTCAAAAAACGAGTTTAGTGTCAATTCATAACTTATCTACAAAAAAAAAAAAAACAAGTTTATTGTGAATTCAAAACTTGTTTGTTGAAAAGACGAGTTCAGTGCAAATTTAGAACTCATTTGTTGAAAAGACGACTTCAGTACAAATTTTGGACGTTAGTATAAATATAGAACTCGTATGTTGGAAAGATGAGTTATGTGAAAATTAAGAACTTATCTGTTGAAAAGAGGAGTTTACTACAAATTAAGAACCCATCTGTTGAAAAGACAAGTTTAATGTAGAACTTGTTTGTTAAAAGACGAGTTCGGTGAAAATTCAGAACCTATCTACTGAAAAGACGAGTTCAGTGCAAAGTTTGAACTCATCTGTTTAAAAGACGGTTTCGGTATAAATTTAGAACTCGTATATTGAAAAGACTAATTTAGTGAAAAATCGAGTTCAGTGCAAATTTAGAAATCGACTGTTGAGAAGATGAGTTTAGTGCAAATTTCAAACTCTTTTGTTGAGAAAACGAGTTTAGTAAAAAATGTAAATAGAACTTAGTTTTCACTAATTCATTTTTTCCCTATAAAATTGGAATGGTATTAACTACCGAATCAATCATAACATCAATTATAATCAAGTTTAAACCAAGAAAATAGTCTATTTATCATTCTATAGGTACGAACATGTAATATCATGATTTTATTCGCCAATTTTCCTTCCTTTTTCGACCCCACATGTCTGTACATGTTCTATTTGGATTGGGAATGGAATTGACGTACCTAAATGGGCCCCCAAACGTGTAAAAACATCCTTTATATATAGAATGACTAATCAAGAAAAATATATGCGATTTTTGGTGTGCAATTTTCATTTAATAAAATTAGTTTTCTTTTACTCTGTTCTTTACTACTTTTGTAACGCCCCAAAAATACCCTAATATTTTTATGATATATATATATTTTTTATTATTATGTGTTTAGGGTATAAAACAGCTTAAATGGAAATTTTTTTGGAATTTAAACTTAAGAACGAAAAAATATATATAAAACCCGGACTTACCTAAGTGTAAGGGCAAATTTGGAATTTGTAAAATGAGGACCTAAGGACCAAAAATAGAATAAGCTTAAATGATAATGTGAGTTAAATGAAGTGAAATAGAAGACTTAAATATCAAAAAATGAGAAATGGGATTTATTTTGAAAGCCAAAGAATAGGAAGCCAAACAAGGCCTTAACCCTTAAATGAGATTAAGACCAAATGTGGTCTAAGATAAGGCACATTTGTGCATTTTTGTTCTTGGGGAGCAAAGGGAGAGAAAAGAGAGCTAGGGTTGAGATAAGACCAAGGTTTTGGTGGGAGATCTTCCCATTTATGGTTTCCAAGTGATCAAGAAGAAGAAGGAAGGTTTGGTGTTGAAGAATCAAGAGATTCAAAGGTAAGAAACTAAACCCTAACCCCTTTTCTCTTGTGTTTGGGTTGGGAAAAACCCTAAATGTGGATAAAGGTGTTTTGTATTGGTTGTAAATGGATTTTGGTATTGGTTTGGATTGGTTTGAAGTAGTGTTTGTAAAAAGGGAAATGTTTGGTTTTCAAAGGAAATGTCAGAAACCCCTGTTCTTGTTCTATAGATTGGGTTATAATCAACCAAATAAAGTGATTCCACTGGTAAAGAACCATGAGAGATAGAGATACAAATGTATAGAAGGGACTAGGGATAAAATGGACACTAAGGCCCTGGAAAATGTGCTTAAAGGTGAGTTTGCAGTGCTCATGGCATGCCTCTCTGCTTGGGAGTAGTTGTGGTGTTTTGGCCATAAAATGAGTTTCACTCATCCAATTTGAGTGATTCAAAGTTATGGGTAAACTAGAATTCTAGGGAAATAATGTACGTGAAATAAGTGTATGCACTTAATTAAAGTTCCGTAATCACAAAGTGCGGAGCTATGTCCGCATTCGCTTTTGCAAATTAGAGTAGTCTAGATGTTAAAGTTAAAAACTGTACCAATTGATTTATAATCTGATTTTGTGTGCTTGGGGGTCGGTTAGGCCTTGGTCTATGCTAATAAAATCAATGTTTCAAGTTAATTTTGGACAACATTAGGATTGGTTTTGGTGACACGTTTTAAAGGTACTGTTGTCTAAAAAAAACATCATGTTTTTCCCTGTTTGTGTTATGTGGTTAAGGGCCTTAGAGAAGGAATTTTAAATTGAAAATTTGTATAGATGTCATTGGATATATAAAGGACTGTGAGAGTTTCATAATTTTTTAAAGACCGCTTTGAATACTCTGATACAAAGTTCGAAAAGAAATCGGGAAAATAGCGATCCTTGCATGTGGTGTTAGTGGCTATTTGAGGTTTTTGACTTAATCTTCCTGTAACGCCCCAAAAATACCCTGGAATTTTATAATAAAAATTATTATATATTAGGGTATAAGTGAAACAACTGGGTATTTTCAAAATTATTAAATGAATATTGAATCAACGATTATATGACTAAGAGACAAATGCAAATAGTATATGCTAAATGAGAATTGATTGGACCTGGAAATTTACCCAAGTGTAAAGGGAAAAATTGAAATTTGTAAAATGGGGACCTAAGGGTCAATTGTAAATAAATTTATATGTCTAAGTGTAAATATGAGAGTTGAAGTACAGATAAATGAAATATGGCTATAAAGCAATTTGGGAGAAACTTAAGTTAAAAGAATGTATTTTTGTGGACAAACAAGGCCTTATGAAGAATAAGTGACTTAAGACGAAAAAGAGAAAATGAGCAATGATAAATGGGTGTGTAGGCCAAACAAGGCCTTACACTTAAAAGAGAAGAGGGGGAAAATCATCTTTTATGATTTTGATTTTGGGGGAAAGCCTTAACTTAAGAGAAGAGGTTTTCATTGATTCTAAACCACTTTTGGAGTTGTTTTGGGTGGATTCCATGGTGGATTTTTGATATGGGATGAATTGGAGGAGTTATATTGAAGAAAAATGGGAGAGAATGGCGAAATCTGCCATTTTCTGGGCGGCTCCATAAGTGGTACCGATACAAAAAGTGGTACCGGTATAGTAGGCGATGTGGGACTCATCACAGGTACCGATCAAAGTGAGTACCTTGAAATACCACTTTGCTTCCTGCACAGCTTCATTGCATATTTTGCAGATTAAATCCCGTGTTGTACACCGATTGTTTAGGGACCTTAACTAATGATTAATTGGGGTTCAAATAAGAATGAAACCAAGTGAAAAATGTACCGTACCTCGCCTCAGCGATATTCATTTAGTATGATTATTTGTTTAACCACTAATAGTGGAGATATTGTAATTGACTAGGTACGGGTGAAGACGATAACCAACCTAGGATTGGAATCTAAAGAGACAAAGGATCGATAAATTGGTTTGTTCTCTATTTGTTCTTTGTTTTGTTCTTTGTTCTCTGTCCTATTTGTTGTTCTTTATGACTCAATTCCCATTTCAAGTTCTAATTGCAAAAAGTATATATATATATATATATATATTAATTTGAATTATTAGCATTCGAAATGTTTGTCAAATATCTGCATGTGTGTGTTTATTTGAACTATAAGTGAAATTACTACATGAAAGTAAATTGATTTGAAATGTATTATTGAATGACCAACATGACGGGATTCACCAACTAAATTCGTCATGAGGGTAACCGTATTTGTTAAATGCGAAATCACATTGCTATTGAATGACAAACAGGACAGGATTCAGCAACTGAATATATCGTGAATGTCGATTTCTATAATTATATGTGAGATTTTAATATTGAATGTGAGATCACATTGCTACCGAATGACAAACAGGATAGGATTCACCAACTGAATCTGTCGTGAATGTCGACTTCTATAGTTTTATGTGAGATTGCAATATTGAATGTGAGATCACATTGCTCTTTCGAATGACAAACGGGGACGGGATTCACCAGGCGATGCATCGTGAATGTTGACTTTACTGATCATGTCTTGAAATCTCAAGCGAAAAGCGAAAATGATACTAAAAAGTGTATTGGTATAAGTATCTTTCACATTATACATAGACATTGTCTAAAGGCATTATTTTGATAAATGCATGATTTGTACTAAACTAAAATGGAATGAAGGCGTATAGAGCCACTTAGCGTGAAATCTTGGCGTATTGTTTTAATCAGTAATGCGAAGTGCAGAGTGATAAACATTGTTTGAAAGTGGACCCAGGTCGAAAGGCTCGAGTCATCGGAGGTTCACGGGTATGCTTTCCGGGTTACATGCATCTCACCATTTTGAACATGACATTGTTTTGTAAACAAAAAGAGTTCAACTCCGAAATTATTTTTGTACTTATATCCGATTACGATTTTGGATATTATGTTGTAAACGGCATAAAATGCCATTTTTGGTAAAATACATATTTTGTAAAGGAATTGCATTGAAATTGTAAATGTTTATGGGCTTACCCTAAATGGAAATCACTTCCTTTGGGGATGGTTTAGTTGATCCAGAGTACTGTTGGAAAAGGATTATAAGACAGGGCAAAACTTTTAGCATTTTGGTTATGTGATGGATTAAAGTTTGGGAAACTAACAACCATACTAGGTTTGTATCTTGCCCTTATTTGCTAATGAGATTAAAGTCGATATTAAGCTCAGAAAATCATACAACCAAAATCACTAGCACGCATACGAATAATATTGTTCTTTAATTGTAAATTGGAATAGGGTGACAAAGGAAGAAAACTCAGAGCTTTGAGATTCGAGATTTCGAGGATTTGAATCAAGTGCAAAGCTTTTGGTTTGTTCTACACCTTTCTCTCATTATTTGAATCTCTATCTCAAAATGTTTGAATTGCATGTTGAATTTTTTTAAATTAATTTGATGCAAATAAATTGTGAAATGAATTGTAAGTTGATTTAAGTTAAGAATTTTGAGAAATTGATTGATTGCGAAATGAATGACATGAAAATTGCATAAGTATTGAAATGATTTGTTTGTAAAAAAATACATACTATACTGTATTTTCCTAAAAATTAATTGAATGCCCTTAATAGAATGTTAACTGTTAAATTCAAGTTAAGGATAAATTGGTATACCAATAAGAGTCGAACAAATGTACTATTGTGGCATCTCGTCGTGATCCGACGGGACAATATGGTGAGTATTACACCAGCAGTACACATATTATATTAATATATATATATATATATATACACACACACACATACTGACCTATAGCCCAGAGGGACCGTGCCGGTGATTCGTTATCTTATGCACCGAAATCATAGGTTAAATTCGATAAGGGCTAAAATGCAAAATGATAATGAGACTGAAAAGTGAATGATTTTTTATTTGAATGATTTAGTGCATATGAAAAAGCATAGCTTGAGTTGACCAATGAATTGTAATTGATTTATTGAAAAAAAAAAAAAAAAATATATATATATATATATATATATATATATATATATATATATACTCATATATATATATATATATATATCGTATTGTATTGCATTGGTCATTGACAATTGTACAAAATCATTGTTTTATAAATATTGCATATTTCCATTTAAAATGAAATGAAGAGAGAATTTATATAGAACCACTAAGCATGAAAATGTTTAGCATATTGTTTTTACCAATGCACAGGTATCGAGTGATTAATGGTGGGACCTAAGATCAAGGAGCGTAGAGTCATCAAGAAAGTTAACGAATTAAGTATATACTTTCGGAGTCATACCATCCATCATATTTTTGAACAATTGATGTTTTGTGATCAAAATAGTTAAACTCATAAAAGATTTTGGATATTATTTTGAATGGGCATAGAATGCCTTCATTGTAAATATATTTTGGTTAAATGTAAATTGTATGGGCCTACAAAGCTTGATTAAGCAGCACGCAATTTTTGAAAAAAAAAAGGGGGCTTTTAAATGTCTAAATGAAATATGTTTGTCGTGAATTCGGCTGAGTACCTCGAATCAGGTTTAGACCCTGTCCGGGTCGGACGGGGTGTTTAAATTTAGTGGTATCAGAGCCTAGGTTTAGGCAGTTCTTCAAAATGATTTTGAAATTTTTTTTGTAAATGATTTTGAAATTGTATATGACATGCATTGCATTTTCATATAAAGGATGACGTGACTCTGATGCGGATCTTGTTGGTCTTAATAGGTAAGCATGGAAAGTTCAGGCCCCAATAGTATCTTGTGAATAGAGTCTATAGAAATTGTCCCATTAGAAAACGAGAGTATGAGTTTCCGGGAGATTTGATCGAGTTGTCATTTAGAGAGTTTGATGTGATATTGGGGATGGATTGGTTGTCCCGACACCAAGTGGTAGTTGATTATAGAATGAAGAGAGTGACTTTAAGGACACTGAGTGGCGAGGAAGTGACTTTTATCGGCGAGAGGTCGAACCACCTCTCTAATGTGATATCTGCCATTATTGCTAGAACGATGGTTCGAAAGGGGTGTGAAGCCTACTTGGCGTATGTGATTGATACAAAAAAGATAGAGCCTAGCTTATCAGACATCCCTATAGTTAGTGATTATTCGGACGTGCTTTCGGAGGAGTTTCCAAGATTGCCTCAACAGAGAGAGATTGAGTTCTCAATCGACGTTGTTCAGGGTGCTACTCCGGCATCCATTATACCGTATCGAATGGTTCCGGTGGAGTTAAAAGAATTGAAGCTTCAGTTGCAAGAATTGTTAGAGAAAGGATTTATTCGTCCGAGTATATCACCATGGGGAGCTCTAGTGCTCTTTGTCAAGAAGAAAGATGGTACGCCTCGGTTGTGTGTTTATTATAGGCAATTGAACAAGATGACAGTGAAGAACAAGTATCTATTACCCAGGATTGATGACTTGTTTAACCAATTGAAAGGTGCAAGTGTCTTTTCAAAGATTGACTTGCAATCTGGATATCATCAACTCAGGATTAAGGATACAGATGTGCATAAGACGACATTCATAACGTGGTATGGACATTATGAGTTCCTTATAATGCTGTTTGGGTTGACAGATGCTCCAGCGGCTTTCATGGACCTAATGAATCGTGTTTTCCAACCGTATGTGGATCAGTTTGTCGTAGTGTTCATATACAACATTCTTATGTATTCAAAAGATCGGGAAAATGACGACACACACCTTCGGGTAGTGTTAGAGACTTTGAGAAAAGAGCAATTGTATGCGAAACTGAGCAAGTGTGAGTTTTGGTTGAATGAAGTGTCCTTTCTTGGACACCTTGTATCAGAAGAAGGAATTCGAGTGGATCCAAGGAAGATAGAGGTGATCATTGAATGGAAACCACTGAGAAATGTCATGGAAGTGCATAGTGTCCTGGGATTGGCAGGTTACTACAGAAGGTTCATTAAGGGGTTTTTGATGACTATTGCCTCGATGACGAGATTACTCCAAAAGAATGTGAAATTTGAATGGAGTGAAAAGTATCAAGCGAGCTTTGAAAAGTTGAAAGCATTCTTAACTGAGGCACAGGTTCTTACTCAATCGACCTACGATAAGGAATACGTGATTTTTAGTGATGCTTCACTAAATGGACTTGGATGTGTCCTTATGTAAGAGGGTAAAGTGGTAGCGTATGCTTCAAGGCAGTTGAAGTAGCATGAAAAGAATTACCCTACACATGATTTGGAATTAGCCGCTATTGTATTTGCATTGAAAATATGGAGACATTATCTGTATGTGGAAAAGTGTTTCATCTACACTGATCACAAGAGTCTTAAGTATTTGCCCTCACAAAGAGATCTTAACTTGAGACAACGTAGATGGATGGAATTGATCGGGATTATGATTGTGTGATTGACTATCATCCCGGGAAAGACAATGTAGTAGCAGATGCCTTGATTAGAAAGTCAGACAAACACTTCGAGCGTTGAATGCTCATTTGTCACTATCAGACGGCTTGATCTGATAGTAAGCGAAATTAGTAAGTAACCGGATTGTTGACGAGTACTAGGCACAAAGAATGATGAGAAAATTTATTCCATAGTGAGTCAGATTGGAGAGGGAAAAAAAAACGAGTTTTCAGTGAAGGAAGATGGATCTTTGTATTATAAAGATCGGGTTTGTGTACCCTGTGATAGTGAATTGAAGAAAGATATTCTAGAAGAGGCACACAGTGGATCTTTTGCTATGCACCCGCATTAGCACAGATGTTATCAAGATTAAAGGACTAAATGCTTGGTGGTCGAGAAATGAAAAAGAGATGTATAAATTTGTGACCAAGTGTATGGTGTGTCAAAAAGCAGAGAAGCGAGCACCAAGTTCCTTCGGGATTATTGCAGCTGTTAAAATGCACAGTGGAAATGGGATAGAATCACCATATATTTTGTGGTTGGGTTATCGTTGACGAGGAGGCGCCAGGCTCGAGTTTGGGTCGTAGTAGGTCGATTGACTAAGTTATCTCACTTCCACTACCGGTGAGAGCGGAGCTATTCACTTGACAAGCCCCGGCGAGACATGCAGTGAAATAGTTCGGTTACATGAGATTCCAATATCCATCATTTCAAATAGAGATCTGAGGTTCGCCTCGAGATTATGGGGAAATTGCAAGAGGCTTTGGGCACTTAACTGAATTTCAGCATAGCATTCCACCCATAAACGGATGGACAATCGGAAAGAGTGATCCAAGTGTTGGAAGATATGCTGAGAAGTTGTGTGATTGACTATGAGGGTAGTTGAGATAGACACATTCCTTTAGTTGAATTTATGTACAACAACAGTTTCCAATCAAGTATTGGAATGACGCCTTACGAGGCTTTATATGGAAGAAAATGTAGAACACTGTGTGTTGGACGGAATTGAGCGAAAAGAAAGTGATGTTTGTACGACTTGATACATGAGGCGAAGAAAAAGTGAAAATGATTAGAGAAAAGATTGACGGTGTATAGATAGACATAAATCCGCAATAGACATGAAAGCAAAAGATATTGAATATGGTCGAGCGAAAAGTGTTTTTTGAATGTATCGCCTTGGAAGAAGGTGATGAGATTTGGGAAAAAGAGCAAGTTGAGCTGAGATTTATTGGCTATGAGTGATCGAAAAGTGGGTCCGTGGCATACAGTTGGCATTACCTGCAGTTTGGAAAAGATCTATAATGTGTTTCATGTGTCCATGCTACGAAGGTGCGTCGGACCGGTCACATGTATTAGTCTCTTCGAGGAACAATTGAAATTTAAGACCGATTTGACCTATGCGGAAGTGCCAGTAGAGATTTTGGCTCGAGAAGTGAAAGAGTTGCGAAACAAGAAGCAAATCCCAGGCTGTTCCCGAAGTGGTGTGGGCTTCTGAGATCGAGGAGGCAACATGGGAAAGTGAAGATATGATGCGTAACAATATCCTGGCTTGTTCAGAAGGTAGTAATTTGAGAGGAATGAAATTTTTTTCTTAAGTGGGGGAGTTGTAACGCCCCAAAAATACCCTAGTATTTTTATGATGTATTTTTTTTATTATTATTATGTGTTTAGGGTATAAAGTAAAGCAAATGGAAATTTTTTGGAATTTAAATCCTAAGAACGAAAATATATATATACATTGGAATTTAAGTGTAAAGGGCAAATTTAGAATTTGTAAAATGAGACCTAAGGGCCAAAAATAGAATAAGCTTAAATGCTAATGTGAGTTAAATGAAGTGAAGGCCGAAGACTTAAATGTCAAAAAGTGAGAAATAGGACTTATTTTGAAAGCGAAAATAGGAAGCCAAACAAGGCCTTAACCATTAAATGAGATTAAGACCAAATGTGTCTAAGATAAGGCACATTTGTGCATTTTCGTTCTTGGAGAGAAAAGGGAGAGAAAAGAGAGCTAGGGTTGAGAGAAGACCAAGGTTTTGGTTCCCATTTATGGTTTATAAGTGATCAAGAAGAAGAAGGAAGGCTTGGTGTTGAAGAATCAAGAGATTCAAACGTAAGAAAATAAACCCTAAACCCTAAACCCTTTTCTTTTATGTTTGGGTTGGGGAAAACCCCAAATGTGGATAAATGTGTTTTGTATTGGTTGTAAATGGGTTTTGATATTGGTTTGGATTGGTTTGGGGGAGTGTTTGCAAAAAGGGAAATGTTTGGTTTTCAAAGGAAATGCTATCAAAAATTTGTCAAAACCCCTGTTCTTGTTTTTGCTATAGATTAAGTTATAATCAACAAAATGAAGTGATTCCAATTGTTAAAGAACCATAAGCGATAGATCTACAGATGTATAGAAGGGATCAGGAGCAAATTGTAGCACTAATACTCTCGAAAATGGGTTTAAAGGTGAATTTCAGGTAGTCGTGGTATGCCCTGTTTTGGGAGTAGTTGTGGTGTTTTGGCCATAAAATGATTGTCACTCATCCAATTTGAGTGATTCAAAATTCTGGGTAAACTATAATTCTAGGGGAATAATTTAATTGAAGGAAGTGTATGCAATTTGTAACCCCAAAGTGCCCAAAAATCTGCCAAAGTGGAGCTATGTGTAGATTCTGTTTTGCAAATTAAAGTAGTCTAGATGTTAAAGTTAAAAACTATACCAATTGGTTTATAATCTGATTTTGGGTGCCTGGGGGTTGGTTAGGACTTGGTCTAAGATAATCAAATCAATGTTTGAAGTTAATTTTGGACAACGTTAGGAATGGTTTTGGTGACACGTTTTAAAGGTACTACTGTCTGAAAAAAACAGCATGTTTTCCCTTGTTTGTGTTATGTGGTTGAGGGCCTTAGAGAAGGAATTTTAAATTGAAAATTTTCAGATATGTCATTAGATATATAAAGGACTAAACTGGAGAGTTTCATAATTTTTGAAGACCGTTTGAGATAATTTTTTGGAGTAATAAAGTCCAAGTACAAAAAAGCGGAAAATTGGTCCTTGCATGTGGTGTTAGTGGTTGTTTAAGGTTTTTGACTTAATCTTCCTTTAGGGATGGTTTAGTTGATCCAGAGTACAATTGGAAAAGGATTATAAGGCAGTGCAAAAATTTTATTATTTTGGTTATGTGATGGATTAAAGTTTGGGAAACTAACAACCATACTAGGTTTGTATCTTGCCCTTATTTGCTAATGAGATTAAGAATACGATATTAAGCTCCGAAAATCAACCCTAACCAAAATCATTAGCACGCACGAATAATATTGTTCTTTAAGTGTATTGGAATAGGGGCTGACAAGGAGGAAAACCCGAACTGAGATCGAGATTCCGAGGATTGGAATCAAAGTGCAAAGCTTTTGGTTTGTTCTACACCTTTTTCTCATTATTTTGAATCTCTATCTCCAAAATGCTTGAATTGCATGTTGAATTTTTTTAAGTTGATTTGATGCAAATAAATTGTGAAATGAATTGCAAGTTGATTTAAGTTAAGAAATTTGAGAAACTGATTGATTGCGAAATGAATGACATGAAAATTTCATGAGTATTGAAATTATTTGTTTGTATAAAAATACATACTATATTGTATTTTCCTAAAAATGAATTGAATGCCCTTAATAGAATGTTAACTGTTAAATTCAAGTTAAGGATAAATTGGTATACCAATAAGAGTCGAACAAATGTACTATTGTGGCATATATATATGTACTCGGTTGAAAGTGCTTTTCCGATATATATATATATATATATATATATACATCTTAGGCTACGGCCCAGGGGCCCGTCTTAGGTGATTAAGATTATCCTATGCCACCCAGAAATCATAGGTTAAATTCGATAAGGGCTAAAATGAAAAATGATAATGAGATTGAAAAGTGCACGATTTTTGTGATTTGAATGATTTAGTGCATATGAAAATGCATAGCTTGAGATGACCAATGAATTGTAATTGATTTATTGAAAAATATATATATATATATATATACGTATTTTACTGCATTGGTCATTGACAATTGTACAAAAGCATTGTTTTATAAATATTACATGTTTCCATATAAAATGAAATGAAGAGAGAATTTCCATAAAACCACTAAGCATGAAAATGCTTAGCATATTGTTTTTACCAATGCACAGGTATCGAGTGAGTAATGGTGGGACCCAACATCAAGAAGCGTAGAGTCATCAAGAAGATTAGCGGGTAAAAGTATATACTCGAGTCATATGCTCTATATATTTTTGAACAATTGATGTTTTTGTGATCAAAGAGTTAAACTCACCAAAGATTTTTGTATATTTATTTTGAATGGGCATAGAATGCTTCATTGTAATAAATATATTTTGGTTAAATGTAAATTGTATGGGCTATAGAAGCGATTGAAAAGCGCTTAGTAATTTTTGAAAAAAAAGGGGCTTTTAAATGTCCCCAAATGAAATATATATGTTTGATAAATGAATTCGAATTTAGTGCCTCAGAGATCTGTTCAAACTACCAATCACAGTCGAGGCAGGAAGGGGTGCTTAGAATTTTATCATGAAATTAGGTTATTCTTCTTTACCCATGGCTACCATCTCACCATCCATGAGTGAGTAGTCACACTAATCTTGGGATTGGGTGGATCCAAGCTCCCACCATGATGGATCCTAAGGGTGTGAGTGCTAAATTCTCAAGGAAGATGGTGGAACCAATGTGGACGTCGCCTAGGAAGGGGAGAAAAAGTCTCGAGTGTTTACTAGGGGTTGAGCGTGACACTCAACTCATTAGACAACCCTAGGATTTATTCGACGAAGGAGTTTTTCATCACTACGGAGAACTACCTTGATACTTGGCAAGTCCAACCGGTATATTCGATTGTTGTTGAGAAGATATGTTATCTAATATCTATGACTGAGATTTTCTCTTGTCTAGACTATGAAAGAACCAGAGTGAAAACCATTTCGACGACATATCAAGTATCACTTCTTTATCCTATTCCTAGAGCATGTGCTTTATTACAAATCCAATAAGAGGACTGTTGGATACATAAAAGTGCGACATTTATATAGGTTTTTAAGCCCCTCAGCTCATGTTTTGCTTTCATTTTGTGTATAATAGGTGCTTTTGACATTTTCTACTGTTTTTATGCGTGGACAGGTTGTTCGATGTTTCGTGCACATTTTCGAAGCGATTTGGTTTCCAGAGGACAACTGCAGATTATCGTCGTCGATTCCAATTGTTGTCAAGAGGCCCTGGGTAGTTATGAAGTGAAGTTAGGCAATTGTGGACACATTAGCCGGTACTAAATCAACTGGTACCGGTACCCACATGCAGTTAAGATACAGTGGAGTTTTTGTACCGGTACTAAATTAGAGTGGTACCGGTACCTAAGCATTATTGGAGAATTATGGAGTTTTGGTACCGATACCACACTAACTGGTACCGGTACCAACATGTGATCTTTGTAGGATTTAAGAGGAGTTTCGATCTTGGGCAAGGGCATGCTCGTCTTTTGATTCCTACTTCAAGATCACTAATGTGGATTGTTTTTAAGCCCACTTTAGGGCAGAGTTAAGGGGGTTAGTGTCCTAGGGTTTTGGCTCTCACTTTTGGAGTTTTTTTCATGTGTTATAGGGTTTTCTAGAGTATAATAGCTAGTTTCTTCTCATTCCTAGTTTCCAACATTTGTAATCTTTCAGTTGGTTTTATAACTTGGTACTCGTTGAGGGAACTCTGCGTTTTTGATATTTCAACTTTGCAATTGAAGTGATATTTCTCAATTCACATTTAATATTATTGTTCCAGCATTTATGAAAAATTTCTCAGTTTTAATGGAGTTCTAAACCTCCGTGATAGGGTTCTAACGGTGGAAACTCATCCCCTTCAAGGTAACAACACTAAGTCCCTCTCCAACGCCTCAATGGGATTTGTATGATACTAAACACTTGCTAAAATTCTTATAAAACCTTAGTTTGGAATCTTCTTGACAACATGTGAACAAGAGATTCTTGGTACATGTTGCGCTTGATTTCAAATGAAATCTAAGAGTTTAATCAAATCGTCTGAGCAAGCGTTTGATATCTTTCATTTATTCTTTGTCTTACAAAAGCTTTTAAAGTTATATCCCCCTTGAAAGACCATTCATCAATGGCTCCTAGATGAGAATGTAAGTGAGATGTGGGTGTTACCTAGTTGGAGGAGAGTGGAAACTTTAGGATCCTATCATTCGCCCTTCTCGTTTTAAAATAGTTTAAGTCAATCGGTTAACAAATGAATCAATCAAAACCACCGAGATTTTACTTTATTCGCACATTCATTGGATAGAAATCCCTAAGGATCATCTAGGAAATCACTCCCTATAGAAATGACCTGTGGACTCCCATAATATTATAATGCTTGATGACATCAGTTCCTACGCTTGTGAATAATTTCAGCACACGAAACAGACGAAGCATTTTTGGAGAGTTAGTGATAATTTGTAATTTCATTGCAAATTCGGTACGTTCTCTACCTTTGTCTTTTAATTCTTTTTGTAGATAATATAAGTGGATACCTATCCAGTTGGGGTAATATTGGTGCATGTCGGTTTGAGCTTATGACGAGCAACGCTGACTTGTAAGAGTTATACCTAAAAGACATCTTGAAGATTCCACGGTAAGACGTTTGTTTCAAACCCTGATCTTCAAATGGAACCTACTGGAAATAAACAAACTCATTTTAATCCAAATGACCAAGGGTTACCGGGTAACCCGCAAAGACCCTATGAGCCCCCAAGACAAGGAGATGGTATTGCATCGCCGGTAACCCCGGCGGCGGGAGGGGGAAATATTAATTTTCAGCAAAATCAATATCGAGCTCCCCCTGCCCCTTTACCTAATGTAGAAAGGATCCTTCGAGAGATTCTACAACTTCAAAGAACCACAACAAACTCATGTATTCACCTACCTGAAGAGGCTAACCAATTCCTTATGAAGTCGAAGATGATTCGTCTTCTCCACAGTAATATCAGAGTCGGTTACGAGAATCACTATACTCTCATTCACGAGATTTTGAGGATGTTTTGGTCCTTTTCCTTCTCTGAGATCACTCCCCCTCATAATATGTATGGTTTTATTCCCATTCTACGTAAAGGGAAAAGGCCAAAATATGGTTTCACTCTCTTGCCCTAATTCAATTTCACTTGGGAAGACATACGTAGAATTTCGAACAAATTCTTCCTCAGGGACCTTTCATCACGAGCAATCCAAAACTTTTCTGAAAAATCGGGTGAACCTTTTGCTATTGTATAGGTGAGATATAAGGAGCTCCTCCACGCTCTCCCTTGTCACGGTTTGGATGTTGGACAAATCATTGCATATTTTCACCAAGGACTTTCCCTAAATAACAAACAATACATCCAAATGATGTGTGCGGGGGAGTTCTATGAGAAAAGCGCTAGGGAGGCTGTGTAATTTTTTGATACAATAGCAAAAAATGCTCGAACTTGGGAGACTAATACCTCTCTATATACTGCTAAAGTGCATAGTACACCTACAGGAGGAGGAATACATCACTTAAGAGAGAATGACTCTGTGAAAATAGCCAATTTAACTAGGAAGTTAGAGGCCATCGAATTGAAAAAAGTGAATGAGGTGACTGTTGTATCCAAGGTACCTTCAGTGCCTATGGGATTTGGAGTGGATGAGTCAGGCATCATTTGCGATGACCCCACTCATTCAACCATTAGCATACCCCAACCTTCCTTGGTCAGTGGAGCGATCGAAATAGACGAAGCTAATGCTCTTAATTACCAAAGGAAGCCCTTCAACTCTCCATACTCTAAAACTTATAATCTGAGGTAGGGTAAGCATCCGAATTCTAGTTGGAAGAATGAGGGAGGCCAAAACCATTTTCCAAACAACCAAGGCCAAAACTTCCAAAACCAAGGCTTTTCAAATCAAGCCCCTCAATTCCAAAATAAAGGTCCTGAGTTTCTGAATCTAACGAGGGTTTTCACTCCACTTCTCAAGGGAATCAAAATCAATAGCTTTACCAACCTCCACATAAGAGAAGTTTAGAATATTGTGACACATTTTGTCCAGGCTCAACAATCCACCAACAATGAATTTTTCACAGCCTTAAATGATGAGATCTTAAATCACTAAGTTGACTTCTTCATTGGGCAATTTTCAACAAGAAAAAGGGAAACTCCCTTCTTAGACCATCCAAAACCCTTAAGGTCAAAATAGTGTTGGAATCTAAAGTCCAAATGATGTAACTTTTGAACATTGCAAGATTGTCACCACTCTTCAAAGTGGAAAAACAATTGATAAAACCATTCAACCAAAAGAGTTTTCCAAAGACACAACAAATGATTTTCGAAATGAACCCCCCCGAGGGATGATGTGTCGATGAAGCCTCATATTCTAGAACCAGATGTTGTTGGTGATGTTGAGCCCAGAAAAGAAAAAGCTACTGTGCCCCTCTTTGCCCTATACCCTCTCTGGGTTTGAGCCCTAAGTGAACAATCATTCTGAAATCTATGAGTTGTTCAAACATGTTAAGGTAAGCATTCCCTTGTTGGATGCCATTAAGCAAATTCCGTCATATGCCAAGTTCTTGAAAGACTTGTGTACTGTGAAAAAAAAGTTAGGTGTGAAACGAGGGGATTGCATTTATGGTAGACAATCCACCTCTTTGATTAGGAACAACTTGCCCCCGAAATACAAAGACCCAGGAAGCCCCACTATTTCCATAGTGGTGGGAAACTCGAAATCGGGACATGTTCTAGTGGACTTGGGAGCAAGTGTTAATTTTTTTTCCATACTCGGTATATGTTGAGCTAGAGTTAGGAGAGTTACAGCCTACTAATATCACCCTTCAGCTAGCTGACCGTAGTGTGAAAATTCCTAGAGGTATAGTGAAAGACGTATTGGTGCAAGTAGACAAGTTCTATTTTCCTATGGATTTTGTTGTTCTCGACACTAAACCTATGGTGAATCAAGGGACTTAGTTTCCAGTGATTCTTGGTAGGCCCTTCTTGGCCACTGCCAATTCCATTATACACTATAGGGGAGGACTAATGACGTTATCTTTTGGTAACATGATTGTTAATCTGAATATCTTCAATGTTATCAAGGAGATAGAAGATGATGAGGATGTTTGTGAGGCAAATATGATAGAATCTATTGTGCAAAACTATGTAGATCATGTTTCATATGATGACCCTCTCAAGTCTTGTCTAGTAATCCCAAATTGTGTTGAGGAGGTAACCACATCCGAATTGGAATTTGTGCACTCCATAATTGAGCACAGTAAGGTAATGGAGGCAAATGGGTGGGCACCCAGATTTGAAAAATTACCACCGATTGAAGACAGAGTATTACCTTTGGAAGAGAATCCACCTAAGCTTGAATTGAAACCCTTACCAAAGCATCTCAATTATGCATTCCTAGGGGTAGAAGATACTTTCTCGGTAATCATATCCTCTTCTTTAGAGCTAGATCAAGAGAATAAACTTCTGGAGATATTGAGAACCCACAAAACTGCCATAGGATGGACCATTGCAGATATTGAGGGAATTAGCCCCTTGATTTGCACACACAGGATTCACTTGGAAGAGGATGTCAAACCTTCTAGACAACCATAGTGAAGGCTAAACCCAATCATGAAAGAAGTTGTCAAGAAAGAGGTCTTAAAACTGATGGATGTAGGTGTTATTTACCCTATTTCAAATATCAAGTGGGTCAGTCTAACCCAAGTAGTTCCTAAGAAATCCGGGGTCACTATGGTAGCAAATGAACACAACGAGCACATTCCCACTCGGGTCACCACATGTTGGAGGGTGTGCATAGACTATAGGAAACTTAATGCTGGCACTAGAAAGATCGCTTCCCTCTACCTTTTATTGACAAATGTTGGAGAGAGTTACAGGGCATGAATTCTATCGTTTTGTAGATGGGTACTCAGGGTATAATCAAAATGAGATAGCCCTAGAAGATCAAGAGAAAACCACGTTCACTTGCCCTTTTGGTAAATTTGCCTTTAGGAAAATGCCCTTCGGATTATGTAATGCACCAGATACCTTCTAGCGGTGTATGATGGGGGATTTTTAGTGATATGATAGAACTTATCTTGGAGATTTTCATGGAAGATTTTCTGTTTTTAGATATTCATATGAGGGATGTCTAGAAAATTTAAGGAGAGTACTGGAAATATGTAAGGAGAAGAATTTAGTGCTGAATTGGGAGAAGTGTCACTTCATGGTGACCCAAGGGATTGTGCTAGGACACATAGTGTCAAGAAGGAATAAGTGAATTAAAGCGAAAGTGAGTTGATCTCTGACTGCAGCTCCTAAGTGTGTTAATGATATACGGTCATTCCTAGGTCATGCAGGATTTTATAGGAGGTTCATCAGAGATTTTAGTGCCATAGCACGTCCTTTGTGCAATTTGCTTGCCAAGGATATCACTTTTGAATGGTCCCAGGCATGTGAGGCGGCCTTTGTTCAACTGAAAATTATGTTAGTGTCACCTCCTATCATGCGATCCCTTAATTGGGACCTCCCTTTTCAGATCATGTGTGACGTGAGTGATTATGCCATAGGGGTTGTATTAGGGCAAAGGGAAGATAAAAAAGCGTTTGTGATCTATTATGCCAGCAAGACTCTAGACTCCGCTCAGGCCAATTATACAACTACGGAAAAAGAGTTCTTGGCTATAGTATTTGCCCTAGAAATGTTCAGGTCTTACATCGTAGGGTCTCCCATAACCATTTTCACTGATCATGCAGCGCTGAAGTGCTTGCTCTCTACCTCTGCAGGACCACAGGAAGCTTGGTTTGTTGAATTGGATTTTACTGTAATTTAATCGACCATTAAGGATCGGAAAGGGGTTGAGAATGTGGTAGCTGATCACCTTTCTCGTTTAGTTTCGGAGAACTGACTTGAGAGGTGCGTAAAGCGGGCACTTTCCCGATGATCAGCTTTTTGCTCTTTGTCCACTACCCATGAGCCATGGACATAGTAAACTATCCGGTGATAGGACAAATTCCATCCCAATGGACTTCTTACTTGAGAATTTTGGTGGACACAAAAAAAAAATACTATTTTGACGACCCATACTTGTTTAAATACTGTCCTAATCAATTGATGAGAAGATGTGTATCTAATGACGATCAAATTGGGGTACTCACCTTCTGTCACTTTGAAGCCTGTGGAGGGCATTTCTCCGTAAGAAAAATGGTTGATAAAATCCTGCAAGTCGATTTTTATTGGCCCACTCATTTTAAAGATTGCTTTGACTTTTGCAAAACCTGTGCTCGATGCCAACAATTTGGAGGGATCACAAAAAGGAACATGATGCCTCTTACCCCTATTTTAATTATTGAGATTTTTGATTGCTGGGGCTTAGACTTCATAGGGCCTTTCCCCCCCTCATATGGGTACCTTTACATTTTATTGGCAGTTGATTATGTTTCTAAGTGGGTGGAGGCCATTCTAACGAGAACTAATGACCATAAGGTTGTTTTGAAATTTTTGAAAGAACATATTTTTTCTTGCTTTAGAAGGCCTCGTGCAATCATTAGTGATGGAGTCACACACAAAGTTTCCACAGCTTACCACCCATAGACCAATGGTCAAGCCGAACTAGCCAATAGGGAGATCAAGTACATTTTGGTTAAGACGATTACCCCTAATCGTAAGGATTGGTCGCCTAACCGATGCTCTTTGGGCCTACCATACCACTTTTAAAACTATTCTTAGTATGTCTCCCTATAGGTTGGTTTGTAAGAGTCGCGCGATGGAAATGGAGCACGAACACTATATTGGGCCATTAAAACTCTTAATTTTGATTTGGCTAAGGCAAGTAAACAACGGATGCTGCAGATGAACGAGCTCGATGAATTGTATAAGAGCTCTTTTGTCACATTCTCTCTTTTCTCCCAATGGAAACTAGTATTTTTTTTGCCCTTTCTTATAGTTTGTGGTGGCCTTGCTGTTTCAATGCATTTAGAGCCCGATGTTTGACTCGTGGTGAAGTGCACAAATACTAATGTTCATATCCATTTGAAAAGTGCACCTTCTATTGGGTTGTTCAATGTTCTTAGGGGTTAAGTGCATGCATTTTTTCGATTTTAGCTTTCTTGGCATGGTATTTGACCTATGTAGAGTGCGACCGCATGAGCCTTATGTATGAACTACGTACTTGAGATTGCTTTGCATATTCTGATAACGAAACATGTATGGCTTTCATATTTGGGACCATATCTACCCAATTCTTTTCTATTCTCCAAAGTCAATCATGACTTGTATCATTCTCGTTCATAACTTATGCAAGTCACCGATTTCTCTCCCAAAGCTCACTTTTGCTTGATTTTTGCTTCAGCTAGTGCATTTTAGCATTCCCATGTCAAATGCATGCATCTTATTCCTTGTGGAACATCCATACGTAGTTGAAAGATGATTTTAGGCCATATTTTCTCTTTTAAACTTCTAAATCATGCTGAGTCGTCATTTGAACCCTTGTTGAGCCTTGAGTTGCCAATTCTGTTCAAACCTTAGGATTCTTCACCACTTTAAGTAAGGATGGTTCTAAAGTAAGTGTGAAGGTGCCGAGGGAGTTTAGTATACAATTGATCAAGCATAAGTCAGTTTGAGGGGGATTTGAAGCAGTGCAAGAAGTGAGTGTACATTGAAATCAAAAAAGTAGTGAATTCTAGAATTTTTGCAAAGTGGTACCGGTACCACTTTGGTGGTGCAGTACGAATTTGGAAGTGATGCGATTATATTGGTACCAGTACCACACTAATCGGTACCAGTATCAGCGTGCGTTATGGGCCATTTGAAAAGCCCTCTCCCCCTCATTTTTGAACCCAATCATCTCCCCCTTCAACTTCTATATAAGAAACACCCTAACCCTAACCTCTCTTCTCACCAAATCAAACCCTAATTCAAACGGTTTCCTCGAGCTTCACCATCACTCTGACCTGGGGCATCAATAGTTCATCGCACGCGGAGCTTGAAAGTGTTGGAACCATGTGGGTAAGTGATTCTCGTCCTCAAGCTTGAGCAACCTGACTTGTTTTGCACTGTGGTTGGTATGGATTGTTTTGGTTGGCTTTTGGTTGTGGCTTTATGTTCTCCGTTGGTTAGGGCGTCTGCTATCAAAGGTATGGGGAGGAAAGTTTTGAATGACTTGGAAAGGGTGAGTCCAATAATGCTGGAGATGGGTTTGTGGGAGATTTTTGTGTGTGTGTGGGCCGTTCTTGAAATATTCTCTATCTTAGCCATATCTATGGCGAGATCAAAGCTGCCGGGATAAGGGGTCTTAGTAGAGAAAAAATAGTTCTTCCTAAGTTGGGGGCCCACGTCTGAGGCATCCGCGTAAGTAGCCGAGCCGCTTCCTGAGGCCTCGGTGCTTCCTCCTCCTCAGACTGCTTACAGGCCATCGTCATCTTCGTCTCCTAGTCGGATGTGTACATCCTCTTTAAAGAGGATGGAGCGTAGAATAAAAGGATGGTTTAAATGCATCTTGGGGAAGCAAAAGCAGTTAGACAACAGGCTCTCCAAGCTTAAGAGTCACATTCTACGAGGAGAGCTCGTTGTTGTAGATGACCCTTGTCCTAACTTGGTAGGGGATTCTGACGAGCTGGATAACTGTGTAGATGAAGATGTGTTTTCCTCGGATGGAGAGGAGGTGGAAGAGGAGTAGTGGCATCTTGGGTTAGAATAGGGTGGTGGTGGCATTTGGGTAGAGACCTTAGACATGTCATGCTAAAACCCATTTTGTTTTTGTAAACCCTATTTGTGTAACCCATGGTCATTACAAGATTAAAAGACCTTTTTGATTTTAGTTATGTAGGGTGTTCCTCATTGAATTCTATGAATGTTAGATTGCCTGGTTGTGGTGAAATGTTTACAGTTTTAATGAAGTCTATTATAGTTTAGTGATTTCATGGTATTCCGATTTCAGTATCCGTGATCCCTTATATGAGAATCTTTGTTTTGTAAAAGTTTGTTATTTTGTCCACTACACTTTGGATTGTTGGTGCTCATTTAAGTTCAGGTGGTTGCATATTCTGTTAAGTTATAGTAGTACTATATTCATGTTTGCTCTTTTTGGGAATCTTGCAATGCTTGACTACTCCTTAGTGCACTTTGTTGAGCCTCATAATCGGTAGACGTTACTAGTTCAAATATTGCTAGGGACTTGCAAGATGTAGGTTGGGGGTGTGTTGGATACATAAAAGTGCAACATTTATATGGGTTTTTAAGCCCCTCAGCTCATGTTTCACTTTCATTTTATGTAGAATAGGTGCTTTTGACCTTTTCTACTGTTTTTATGCGTGTGCACTGAATATCGAACAAGGACTACCCCAAGCATCCCTTGGACCCATCATAGGTGTAAACTTAGAGAAACCAAGCCTTGGGATACTTTTAAATTATAATCTCACAACCAAAGCAACCAACGTTTTCCTAAAAAATGGAAAACTTTACAATTGAAAAGAGATTTCAGAAGAAAATCACCTTGGATTGATTACCGAACTAAGTAGAAGACCCATCCTGTCACATCCCACTTTTATAGGCTGTGACCGGCGCTAGGGAATGGGTAGGCTTAAGGCCACCAAAACCCGTAGCAAGCCTAAGTCCCATAATTTCTCACAGAAAATTCGGCCAAGATATTCGTTTCTATAACTAATGACAAAATCTGTTATTCGCAATATCAATCTAAAATCTACTAATAATTAACTCAAATCTCATATGTGATATTATCTCAAATAACATAACAAATAGAACTCACGTGATCATCCACTAACGACCTCAACGGTCTCATCAAAAATATCAATAAGGTTTCAGCAAGCAAAATTTATCCAACTCAACTATTCAAAATGTCGATTTAACCAAATAGTACTTGATAACCAAGTTAATTCACCATGGAGCCTTACGGAAACTTAGACTCTCATTCACCAAATAAACAAATAATGTTCCATTACATGTTTCAAATAGAATCCAAGTGGTGAAATGCTGGATTCTCCTTTCTCTGTCTACCCTGAAAATGAGGAAATCAACGGGGGTGAGATAACTCTATGAGTAAAATATATCACACCCATACTTGTGAAAATTTAGAGTACTCAGGCGGCTCACGAGGATGGTTATGCTCCAATCGATCAATCAGTACATAGGTTATGCAAATAGCGACAATATGAGCAATGATATCAATGAGATTTAGAAGTTTGAAACTCTGAAATATAGTTTACCATTCGGGAATCAGTATTTCCTTTTTGCAGCTATCTTGGAATCCGTACATTTCAACCAAAGATCGAGTAGAGCGGTAGGGTTCGCTGAGTTTACCACCTCACAGGAAGGCAACGGCTGCGCGCGGAGGTACGCCGTAATGCGCATAGCCTGATGACCTCCATCCCGGATTGGACACTACGTGATTCATACCATCAATGACGTGCGATTACAAGTTGGGTGGCCGTGCTCGGCATGCAGCGAGAGATAACACCAAATACAACAGAGTTAGGCGGCCGGAGTGCTCGGCATGAATATTCATCGGGACCACGTGACTTGTGGCATATGACAAATTCAATTCAATGAATGCTTTCGGGAATAAGGGTGCTAATCATAGTCGATTACTACGATCAGAGTCAACAATGAAAACAAGCTATACATTTCGAAGGTGCGAAATCACGATGATATAAATTTACTCACCTCCCTATTAGTCCAGGCTCAGCTAGGCTATTCACCCTGAACGTGTGAGCCTTCCCCAACGTCATTTGCTATACCAATATTCATGCAAGAAAAGAAATATAAAGATAACGTCAAAATCATAGAGCCATACAGCATTTATCACTACTCAATTAGAGCGGTTTACGTTTCTATTTAATGTCCTTCTTGAGCTTTTAAATAATTTTTTTAAAATCCCTTTTTACTTTCCTTACCTTCAACATTTTGCTTTTTAACATCTAAATACCCAAAATTATAATTTTAATATTAAATTTCACAACTAATTTCTTATATCTAATGTTTAATCACTAAACTCGTTTTTTTTGGCAGATTGCGTATCAGTTAGTATTTTGCCTATATCTTTCTCTACCGACGTCGAAAAGACCTGAAACCAGTGGTAAAATTTCACTAACATCCATATCTTTCAAATGATTTCAAATTGGCCCTAAAATTCGTCCATTAGGTCCTCCTATGATTCTGTCCAAGTCGACCTTCAAACAGAAATTCACATTCAATCGATTCAACCCTTAATTCCACTAATTACCACCTCAATTCATTCTAAATACATTTTCCCCAAATTTTAAACATACCAGACCTAATTCATACCTCTTATTTCACATTCTATAGATTCAAAATGCAATTGCAACCTAGCATACACATTAGAATAACTAATTCATTCCAAACAGCCCTAATTGACCATCAAGCTTGGCAACCATTTATCAATTCAGCCCCTTTCCTCAATACAGACCATGCAAAACCAAAAATTAAAAACCATGGCGCTTTAATATACCTTCAGAAGTCTCCCCACCATGAAAAATCACAGGTTGATTCAAAGGGAATTGGCTGCAACAAAATTTTCTTCCTTCCCGGCAGTTCGATTGCGGTGAACCTAGGGTTCTTCAATTTGTTTCTTTTGTTTTCTGCTAGATTTTCTGAGGCCTAATATTTTTAAAAATTAATTCAATATTGCACTTAAGTCTCTGCGTTTTTTTTGAATTTTTTCAAGGCCCTGGGAATTTTTAAAAATGTCTCTTTGGCCCTTGGTCAACTTGAAATCTGCTGACTTTCCCTACCAGTTCAACGTTGCATATTTTTTATTATTTTTTTAATTCATGTATTTTCATTAATTTTATTTTTATAACATATATTTGGACCTTAATTTTCTTCAGAAAAATTCGCATAATTTATTTCATTCATTGGGTATTTTTAAAAATTCTATTTCGGTCATTGCTTTCGGTGACCTTCTTGGAGTATATTTTCCTAAAATTCCATTTAATTGAGAAATAATTCCTAAAAATTATTATAAATTCATGATGGACCTTAAAACACCTAAAAATTAAATTCCATGAAAAAAAAATCATTTAAAAAATGTTTGGGGTGTTACATTCTCCCCCCCTTATAAAAGTCGTGCAATTTGTAAAGTGTGTACCTTATCACTTTCGAGTTGAGGATATTTGTCCTTCATCATTTGCACTCACTCTCGGTACACTCCTCTGCCATTGATTAACCCTTTGAAACTTTACCATAGCTATTTCTTTGTTTCTCGGCTTCTGAAGTGCGTCTATCCACTATAGCTCGGTACCTCTTCATATAAATGGAGATCCTTATCAGCCTCGATCTCAGGAGTCGAAGAATGTGAGACGGATGAGAGCGTACTTAAAGTAACATTGAGATGTGAAACTTCGGATGCACATGGCTTGGGGGTAGAGTAGCTAATCTGTAAGATACATTGCCAACCCCTATCCAATATCTCAAATGGCCTATGTACCTTGGTGTCGGCTTCCACTTTTTCTTTCAGAGATCTCATCACTCCCTCCATAGGAGATATTTTCCCAAGGAAAACATGATCACCGCTCAAGCTGGCCATCCCGATCTCCTCGGATCGACGCAACTCTTTTGTCGTGAAGGAAATCCATCCTCATTCTCTCCCCGAATAATAGGTACTTTCTCACGGAAGTTTTCTCGATAAACTACGGACTTCAATTCTTTATCACCTACCTCCATCAGACAAGAAGGTGACCTACATTTGAAGTCATGGAGTGCCTCATATGTGACGCCATTCAATCGTGGGAATGGTAGTTTGTTATTATAAGCGAGCTACTTAGAAAGGCGAAATATTTTCCCGACTACCTCGAAATCCCATGACACACATCCGGGAGCATATCCTCGAGTGCGGGTGTCGGATTACATTGCCCGTCTGTCCCGAGGATGGAAGAGTATCTTGAAATCCGATTTAGTACGCAAGGCTTCACGAGTTTGCCAAAACCTCGGGTGGTTGTGGACCTCTGTCGGATACTATGGGGACAGCGGCACTCGGTCGATCTTCTTATACTATCTAGATACATGCATTAAATGCTATTGCCGTATAAGTGAAGATCTTATGACTAAGAGTGAGCTGATTTCGTCGATCTGTCAGCTATAACCCGGATCGTCATGCCCCTTCGAGCCCTTGGTAATCAACCACGAAACTATAGTAATTTCTCTCCCATTTCATTCGTAATGGCACCTCGTAGAAGACCTGCGGGTCTCCGTGCTCAATTTGACTTGTCGGGCATGTCAAACATGATGCCATACCGTACATCCTTTTTTCATCCCATTCCACCAATTCATACCTTTTAAAGATCCCGTACATCTTCGTGACTCTCGGATGAACACTATAAGGTGCATATGGGCTTCCCTGTAGAACTTGTCTCAATCCATCTACATCAGCACACATGCGCTCTATTTCCTCGTCCCGCACGCATCCCTAATTTCAACCGATGTCTCGCCCCAGACTGCACTGCCTCACTTAATAAAGGAAGGACTTTTATCTCGTCGGCCTTGGATCTCATCAATTAATAAGGATCTCACTTGGAATTGTTCAACTAATCCCTGACTCTCAGAATTTCAAACTCGTATTCCCATATTAAAATGCATCCCCAATACTCACTATACTTCCTTATGTAATCGAAATATAAAGTGACCATCATGGATCTCCTCGCTAAAGCATCACCCAATTACATCGCTTTCCCGTGATGATATAAAATCCCGCAATCATAGTCTTTCAAAAGAATTCTGCCCCTTCGCTTCGAGATTCAAATCTCATCAATGTATCAAGGCTTTCAGGATCCGTAACCTCACACTTCCTCACCATATAAGTAGTGCTCTATATCTCTCGCAAAAAATCACCGCCATCTCCGTGTCATGTGTGTGATAATTCAACTCATGTCTCTCAACCCGTCTCGATATATGCTATTACCTTCCCATTCTCGCATCAAAAAACAACCTAACTTGTACTGAGGCATCACAATACACTCTCATACCTCCCCTCGACCGTGGATACGCTAACACCGAGCAAAGAAGTTACAATCCTTAAGTTTCGAAACTTTACTCACAGTGTCATCCCACTCAAATTTTACTTGCTTTTGATCACCGCAGACACGGAGCGTATATTTAGAAAATCTTTCACAAATCTCCAGAATATCCAACCATACCCGTAAAACTACGTATCTCACCACACTGCGGGTCTAGCCGCTAGACCGCTCTCTATCTTCTTTCTCGTGATCCAATCAACACCCTCCTGTTATCACATGCCCCAAGAAACTCTGCCACTGCCTTCAAAACTCACATTTAGAGCGCTGGCTACGCTTGATGTGTTCTAAGGGTCTCAGCATAATCTTGAGGTGTTCCCTCATGTTCCACATGACTTTTCGACAAATCAGATATCATCTTACAAACACCACACAATTCTATCTTGTTAGGTTTGAAAACCCGGTTCATCAAATCCATAAACGGGCCGGTGTGTTAGTCAACCCAAACGGTGAATACTCAGAACCTATAATACCATACCAGTCTCGACGGCCAGTGCATCTTCCCTTATCTCCAATCGATGGTAACCTGCACTGGCACAATCTTTCTTCAAAATGATCGCCCTCTCAGAATGTGGTCAAACAAATCATCTATTCCGGGAAGTGATACCTTATTCTGATTGTTACTTTATTCAACTCAAGCCGGTAATCAATGCACATCCTCATAGTCCCATCCTTTTCTCTTCACAAATAACATCTATGGCACCCAATTGAACTCAAGCTGTCTAATAAAACCCTTATCCGAAGAATTCTCAGAATCGCTTCTTTCAACTCTTTCTTAATTCAGCAGTGCTATACGGTATATAATAGATATAGGATTTGTACCAAAATAAGTCAATATTAAACTCACCGCCTGTGCTAACCCGTAAATCGTAAGGAAAGACATCTGAGTAATGCCTCACAAATGTATATCTCCCAAATCAAGAGGAAATTCTAAAGCATCTCTCACATGAGTTTCAAATACCCCTGCAACCCTTCTTAAGTAACCTCCTAGCTGCTATAGCTGAAATAAAGGTACTAGGGGCTTCCATTACGATCTCCCTGAAACAAACTCAGGTAATTCCCAATGGTTCGAACGTTATTCTTCTATAACAATCCATGGCTGCATAGTTAGTCGACAACCATTATCTCCATGTACCTAAGATAACATCAAACTCCAGTATAGGCAATTCAACTAATCGCAAGATATAATCCGCTATCCCCTATCATTATCTCACATGATCTCGTACATATAGTTCACCTCAACTATTTCTCCGCGGTGTGCTAATAGCTATGACTTTTCCATTATCATTTTACCTTGTTAAATTCTTAGCATAAGATGGGGATACTGAATGAGTGAGTGGCCCTCGGGATCAAATAACACTTTGGCTTGTTCGTTTGTACATGTATTATCCCTGGTGGAACATTCTTAGCCTCACTGCACTCTCGCCTCGATCTGTGGGGTGAATTTATCTCCATCTCAAATCCGATCTTGATGCACGTACCCACATATGGCATCACAACATCTATCGGATCATAGATCTCCTTCGCCTTTCGCAGGTGAAAAAGGTCCATGTCTGGTATCACTCTTGTTGTCTTCTTTGTGGCATTATGACAACCAAGAAAAACAAATGATACACGAGATTCACAATACATATCAAGAGTACTTAAACTTTTCATCTATGGATACTTAAAATTAACTATACTATGATGACATACAAAAGACAATTTGAAATCTCTATGCTCCATGGTGTCAAGACATTTATCATTTACCCAAATAACATCCCTTAAAGTTCTTTTAAAACTCGTCTCATACTCAACTTTGTCACATCCCACTTTTATAGCCGTGGACCGACGCTAGTGGAACGGGCAGCTTAAGGCCACCAAAAACCCGTAGTAAAGCCTAAGTCCCAAGAAGTTTTCTGATCAAAATTCAGCACCTTATTCGCTTCTATAACTAATGACAAATCCCGTTATTCGAGAATATCATCTAAAATCTACAATAATTAACTCAAAATCTCATCATGATATTATCTCAAATAATATAACAAATCAGACCTCCGTGGTCATCCACTAACAAAAAATGACCTCAACGGTCTCATCAAAATATCAATAAGGTTTCATCAAAAGTAAAATTATCCAACTCAACTATTCAAAATTTATCGATTTAACCAACATCAACCTAATAACCAAGTTAATTCATCATGGAGCCTTCTCGAAACTTAGACTCTCATTCACCAAATAAACAAAATAATAATCCATTACATGTTTCAAATAGAATCCAAGTATCAAGAATTAGTTCCGATCTCTCCCTTTCTCCTCGCTCACCCCGGGTGCGAGGAAATCAATGGGGTGAGATAACTCTATGAGTAAAATATATCACTCATACTCTGCGAGGCTAGGGCACCCAAGGCCTACTTCACAAGGATGGTTATACTCAATCAATCAATCACCGTACATAGGTTGCGCAAACAATAGCGGCACATGAACAACAATATCAAATGAGATTTAGAGGCTCGTTCACGTAAAATATAGTTTCTACCATTCACATATTGTGAATCAGAGCATTCCTTTACCTTTATACCTGAATCCGCATATCTAACCTCAAAGATCCGTAGAACAGCTCTGCCCTACACCAGCTTCGTCATTTTCACTTCCTCTAGGAAGGCACCGGCTTTGCCCCGCACTGTAGGCAACAGGTATGATAGCCTGGGATGACTCCCATTAGTTAGGTTTTCGTGATTCATACCATCAATGAGATATTAACGACATGAAGTTATAGCCGACCGTATCAAGATGCAAATAAGAGATAACACCAAATACAATAAGAGTTAGCCGACTGCAACAAGATGAATATTCATCAGACACGTGAATTTGTGGGGACATATGACAAATTCTCAATTCAATGAATGCTCGGCAAGGGTCTCATAATCATAATAAATACACGATCAAGTCAACAATGAAAACAATCACTATACATTCTCGGGAAGGTGCAAGTACGATGATATAAATTTACTCACCTCCTATTAGTCCGTGCTCGCCTAGGCTATTCCACCTCGAACGTGCAGCCTTCCCCCAACTTCGCTTGCTATACCAATATTCATGCAAGAAAAAGAAAATATAAAGATAACGCCAAAATCATAACGAGCCATACCTTGTTATCCACTACCAATTGGCGCTACCCGCTTCTATTTAATCGCCCAACTTGAGCTTTTTAAATAATTTTTTAAAATCCCCTTTACTTTCCTTACTCAATATTCTGCCTTTAACATCTAAATACCCAAAATTATAATTCTTGGGCTTATTCAATTTCACAACTAATTCTTATATCAAATGTTTAATCACTAAACTCAATTGCGCATTAAGATCAGTTAGTATTTTGCCTATATCTTTCTACTCCGATGTCGAAAAGACCTCGAAACCAAAGGAAAAATTTCACTAACATCCATATATTTCCAATGATGTCAATTGGCCCCTAAAATTCGTCCATTAGGTCCTCCTATGATTCTGTCCACCCGATCTTCAAACAGAAATTCACATTCAATCGATTCAACCCTTAATTCCACTAATTACCACCTCAATTCATTCTAAATACATTTTCCCCAAATTTTAAACATACCAGACCTAATTCATACCTCTTAGGTCACATTCTATAGATTCAAAATGCAATTGCAACTCAGTACACATTAGAATAATTAATTCATTCCAAACAGCCCTAATTGACCATCCAAACAACAACCATTTATCAATTCAGCCCCTTTTCCTCCAATACAGACCATGCAAAACCAAAATTAAAAACCAAGGCTTTTAATATACCTTCAGAAGTCTCCTCACCATGAAAATCACAGGTTGATTCAGAAGGAATTGGCTTGCAACAAAATTTTCTTCCTTCCCCGTGCCAGTCATACCGAATGAGAAGCTTAGGGTTCTTCAATTTTTTTCTTTTATTTTCTGCTCGATTTTCTGAGGCCTAATATGTTTAAAAATTCAATCTAATATTGCACTTAAGTTCTATGCGTTTCTTCTTGAATTTTTTAAGGCCCTGGGAATTTAAAATGTCTCTTTGGCCCTTTGGTCAACAAAATCTGCTGACTTTTCCCTACCCGGCCACTGTTCATTTATTTTTATTATTTTTTTTATTCATGTATTTTCATTAATTTTTTTTTATGACATATATTTGGACCTTAATTTTCTTCAGAAAAATTCCCATAATTTATTTTACATTCATTAAGTATTTTAAAAATTTTTATTTCGTCAATCGCTTTAATTTGAGCTTACCGGTATATTTTTCATAAAATTCCATTTAATTGAGAAGGCTCCAAAAAATTATTATAATCACATGATCTAAACACCTAAAACTTAAATTCCATGAAAAAAAAAATCATTTAAAAAATGTTTGGGGTGTTACACATCCCATAGGATGACCCTAAAGCCATTATATATACAAGTAGCGTTGCCTACTCGTTAAGGTGGAATTAGGTTAATTATAAATATTTGTGCATTCCGAACCTGACCACAAGAAACAAATCACATGGCATCGTTGTTAAGGATGGTGTCATACAGTTAAGTAATCTAAAATTTCTTGCTTTTATTTTTCTTTTCAATTTTCTGCAATTTATCTTTTTATTTTTCTTTTGAGACTAACCCTATTAACAATTTTCTCTATTTGTTGTTTTGCTTTTTCTGTTTAGTTGTTTTATAGGATACAAAATCATGGGTAGTCAATCATCTCATGGGATGACCAGTTTGGGAAAAACAATAAAGAGGGAGCTGATGAGTGCTCAAATTACGTGTTTTTAACAAGAGAGGAGGCTCTCCTCTAGGGTTTTCTCTTCTGAAGTTTTGTTCCACTTTTTAGGTTAGATTTTGTAGATTTCTTAGTTTTAGGTTTCTATTTGTGAAGAACCTAGCTTGTAATCGAATATTTCTGGAAGAACAACCTTGTGGAGTGTGGAGTTTCAGCTTGGAGTTGGGATTTGAACATATTTGCAGCTTAAACACTATTTTGTATTTCTATCTCTTCTCCTTCTTTAATTTTTGCAACTTCTCAGGTTTGCCTACAACATGATTTTAGGTTTTGGTATTTAAAATGTTAAAGCAACTATTCTACTGGGTCGGTCATCAAAATTCACAGATCGCCTGTCTAAATTCCTTGGGCTGGTTTTGCTTGTTTTGATACTCTTGATTTGTTGTGTTTGGTGTTAGATCCTTGGATTATTATGATCTTGGTTAATATGTGTTGAGAATCGGTTCGATCCTTTATCAAATGGTATCCTCGGGTGATGCTCGGGACTAAGCTCCTGCACCTGGTTCCAAGTCTCTTACAAGTATTCATTAATCGTAAGTCTTAATTAATCTGAAGCTAAAGAGACCTGAGAATAGGAAAAGTTCAGTACTAGGTAGATTTCAATAGAGGGACATCAAACATGAGAAGTGCAAATTATGGCTGTATCGTTAATGGGTTGACTAATCTGAGCTTAGTCCGGGTCGCTATATTGCAAGGACATAACTGTGACCAATAGAGCTCCCAAGGAAAAATGTCTTTGAAAAGTATCTCATTAACGACTTAGAAGGACGTAATTGTGAATATATGGTTAGTGTGAGAAAACACAAGGGGGACACAAGAGTGGGATCCTTGTACCATGTCCTCCGACCAACCCAAGTCGTAATTCATTTAACTCGAGCCTTACCTAGATGAATCCTTAGGCATCAATGAAGATAATCAACCCTAATTCCTCTCTAAGTCATTTCTCCCTTTTTATTCAATTACTCCCAATTTTCACAAATAATTTATGTTTTCATAAGTTTTGTTTTTATTACTTTAAAAACCTTTTCTCAAATCATTTAGATACTCAAATAGTGAACTAATCGAGTAGTTTTACTCATTCAATTGGCTAATACCTGTGGCTGTACCCATGGGGAATGATCTTACTTCATAACTTAAAACCACTTTATTACTTGTGCGACTTAACACTTGGCAAAGTAGCTAAAACGTTTTTGGTGTCATCGAGATTGTTTTGCTCGTTGTTGGATTGATATTTTCGGCAAAAGAGAATGATTAATTTGGGAGGAAAAAATTATTTTCTTTTTCTCAGACTTATTTTTTCTATTTGTACTTAGTTTACTTTATTTTATTTTATTTTATTTTGTATTTTTATGCAAGGTGTTGAGCATAATGTGTAACGAAGAGATAAATGAACTCTTCTATAACCTCCAAAATCGACTTGCCACTTACACATCCCAAATAGAACCAATATGGGAAGAAATCGTTGCAAGGCAAGCACGAGCCTCTATGAGCTAACAAGCTTATAATTTTGAAAGGGCGAATTATTTCAACAACAATGCGGAGTTACTTCTCTTAACCCCACAACACTATCTCAAGCTACTGTCATTCGGGTTGGGGGACATTTGACAATTTTTCCTATAGGAATCTAATTTTCCAAAGTCAAGAATGTTCAAGTTCCTATTTTTCAAGAGCAAATCAGACAACCGTCAGATGAGGAGCTATTTCTTGCCTTGAAGGAAGAAATTAAAAGGGATAATGAGGCTCCAAACATGGAAACCAAGATGAATGCCAAAAGGATAGCAAACATGGACACCAATTTGAAAATTCTTAATAGAGAAATGTATGCTATAATGGAAAGAACGACAATACAAGCTGAGGAATTGGCAAAAGTTATAAAGGAACAATCTTCAAGGCAACTCCCGAGCGACTGTGTAGTGCCCAAAAAGTGCTATTTTGAACCCTATTTATTATAGGTTTCGAGTGCTTTTTGTGTACTAATCATTCTAATTAACTCGATTTGCACATTAAGGTCCCTACAATTCTACTGGTCGCATTTTGTGGCTAAATTTGTAGTTTTTGCAATCTATTTATGCCAAAATTGTTGAGTCGATCCAAGCACGAACAATTCGAGTCAAACTCAACATTGCAGATCAGAAACTAGAAGGAAAGAGGAGTAGAAAACATAAGAAAATAGAGCATGGCAAAAAATTTTCAGGATTGCGAAATTTCGCAACCCGCGACTTCGTTGTGTCGCACCGTTCATCCTGCCTCCACCCGCCCCAACCCGGGGCGCCCACCTCATTTTGTTTTTGACGCTGATGTTTCTGCCATGAAATTTATATTTCCAATTCCATCTTGGGTAAATAGTTTCCTTGTCTGAGTTTCTACCTTTCTCTCGTTTCCTAGGTATGTTATAAGTCTCCAGCACAAGTTTCTGACAAAATTCAACTATTTTTAATAAAGTTTAGCGCATGTTTTCAAATTTCTCCACCTTTTCCATTTTCTCTCATTTTCTTTTCATTTTCCACTTTCTTCGGGCAGCTAAACACCTCTCCAAGGATATACAACCGTAGGATGAGCGCTTAAAACCCCCTCTTCCTTTGGCAGGTGCGCAACGGGCGTAATTGCAGGGTTCTCATGCTTTCAACGTTGTGTATTCACCGTTATTTTTGTTTTTCTCTTCACGCTAGGTTTAAATCCCTTGTATGTGCCCTGAATGACCAGTACTTGGCAATCTTTTCGTTCAAGGATGCTTATTGCTAGATCCAATCGATATCAGTTAGGTCATTCTTATGATTCATTATAGGTAGATCAAAGAGGAATGATTTTCACTGCCGGGGACCATGAATGATCAGTAAATGCTGTTTTTCAAAAGGGAAAATTTTAGGGTTTAGTTTTTAAAGCTAAATGAAGATCCGATTCGAGAAATGACTATAGGTCATCCTCCCCAACGCGAGGAAATGAACCCGAGGACCCCTGGGCCTGCTCCTAATCCTGGGCCTGCATCCCGATAATTTCAAGGAGACCTCTCATTATTTTTCTTATTTTTCTTCATTTCTTATCAGCCTCGCAACCATCCAACTCCCTGCTTGCCTCAAAACCCTGAAGCCTGGGGAAATTAAATTCACCGCTTTGAACCTCATCAGAATCATTTGTAAGAAAACTCACATCCATGTGTTCGACCCTAGAGCTACTATATCGCAAAGAGCTTTGCTTCCGCAAAGAGGGACTTTTTAGGATATAAATTTTGTTGATTCTGGAACACCCACTGCTATTACCGAATCAAATGGCGCTGGCTGACCGGGATGGTGTTTTAAGTGCAAAATGATGACATGATGAACACTCGGTGGATCCCCATCACAAGTCCCCAGACGCCTCAGAGAGAGCTTTATCAGCATTTTCTTAATTTTAGTTCACGCTTATTTTTTTAGGTAACCCTAACCTTTGGGTAGGATTGTCTCTTGTCGCAGGTCTCGCCTGCTTTTATCAAGTAGAATTTCAATGGATTTGGCAACCAAGAGGGTATACACGTCATAAACACCTCCCATGTAACCCTAAATCGAGCTTGAATTGTGATCAAATGGAACACCTAGAGAGAGAGCAGTACAGTCAATACTCCGTGGAGAGGAACCCTAATACATTTAGGTCCATGGGGGACTATAGAAACCAATGGATGAGTTCACCCTTCTGCAGTGTTCCCCTAACTTATGCACCTCCTGCTTCTCCATATTATGCTTCAACTCCTTAGCCACCACAACCACCACAGTTAATTTCTTTAGTTGAGCAAGCAATACTAAACCTTACCAAGCTGGTGGGTTACGTTGTGGAAGAGCAGAAGACATTCAATGCCCAACTAAGGGAAAGAATTCATACTGTGGAGAACTCTTGAGCCAAAAATTAGATGGCCGCAAAGTGGAATTTGATCAACAATTTGGCAACCTCAGAGGGAACCAATTTCAAGGTCGCCCCAAGAACATGTCTTATCCAGAGAGGAAGAAAATCCAGAGGGAGAGTGCCTGAGTGACACGATGGTGGAGGAGCAGTGTCTACAGCAGCTACAAGAAGGCATGGTAGGAAATTTTGAATCCTCAGACATTGGTGCTGCTGTTTGTCCATGGGAGAAGAAGGAAGCAATCTCCTATTTGCTGACTGAGGAAGCAGTGGAAGAACACCAAGAGCACAATTTACCCCCGCCCTTTACTGACTTAGTCTACATACTGCCTTCACCTGCATCACAATCCCAACCCAAAACTCCTGTTGCTGAAGCTAAGGCTATCCCATCTCCACTGCCTATACTACAAAACCTTAAGAAGTTAGTGGCCTCTATTAAAGCCTTTGCCAATAACATCAAAACATCGATTAAATCGCTTCACACTGTATGGCATAGCTGATGGTTCAGCCGTTCGTACATGGAGCACCTGACCTCAGTATTTCTACATAAGCTCCACCCGGCCCAAAAGAGCATCTAAAGGCTTGAGAGATCGGGTTTGGGGAGCATGGGGCTTCCCCAACTTTTTGTTTTCATTTTTCTTATTTTATGTAATTTTATTTCATTTTATTTTGATTTCTTTAATTTTTCCCTTTAGATTTTCTTTAAATTTTAGTTAATCTTTATTTTTAGCTTAATTTTCAATTTTTAGTAATTTTTAGTTTTATGTGTTTATTTTTGCGCTGTTTATGATTTTTGGTCGTAATGGGAGGTCCAAGAGAGAGCTAGAAAATTCTGCCGACAACACCCAAAAAAATTTTCGCAACGGCCGACGGTGGCAATCTGCAAATTCTCGCAATCAGTCTCCAGAGCAGCCCTGTACGTAAGGCTCCCCCCATATGAGACGTAAATGAACAAGAAGTCTGGCAAAATAATAATAATAATTAAAAAAATGTTTTTATTATTATTTTATGTTTTTTATATTTTATTTTATTTTATTTTTATTTTTTATTATTAAAAAAAATGGTCTTCAAAAAAAATTATATAAAATAAAAATTAATAATAATTTTATTTAAATTTTATTTTTATTATTCAAAAATAAATAAATAAAAAAATCCAAATACTTGCTGCGGCCTGCAACCTGCGAATTTTCGCAATTATTCTTCAGTTTCGCAGCCAATTTTGTTTTGACCATAACTTTTTCATCCAAACTCCGTTTTAGGCGTTTTTGGTACCGTTGGAAATCTTAGAGAGTGTAGAATCCAAATATATCCAGAAATAACACTTTTAAAATTATTATGAAGGTGTAATTCTTTAAAAATGCCCTTAACCTGGGTCACTTTTTTCCTCTCTCTTTTTTCTCCTAACTTGTTTATTTGAAGCCTGAACCTGAGTGAATAAGTTGTCACGTGAGTTTTAGAAGTATCCCTATCCAAAAACGAATACATTTCATCAAGGAGGTAGCACTTCCTTCTTTCTAACTTTCCAATCCAAGCCCCAGCTATGACACCTACATTCGTCAGGGGAGAGTGACATTTATTTATGCTTTGTGTTACTATTTTCGAGGGGAAGCCCATTTTGTATGTTCAGCGGGCTTGTCGGTTTTCCTTTTGTGAATATAGATTATATAGCTACTTTTTCAATTCAAATTGCACCATTTTTTTGCACCCATTTTTTTGTGACTTCATTTAACCTCGTAAGATGAAAATTGAAACTGCTCTAATCCCGTTATCAACGATTGATGCCATGCCTAGTCGGGTGGATGATTAGTTGAATCCTTGTCATGACCTTTTTCTTCCACCTTTAGCTAACCACACACAAGGCACACACGGGCTTTTCAACAATAGGCTAAAACCGCCTACCTCCTAAACATTGTAAAACCTAATTCTAGTTTCATCAATTAATTAATAAAGTTAAGGACCCCCATGAATAGAAGGCCAATGTGTCTTCCAAAAGAAAAAGAAAAAGAAAAGAAAGAAAGAAGAAAATCGCGAACGCTTGTCAGAAACCCGTATAAGGTCCAAGGGGTATATGGCTTAAAGCCTTTAAAGCCTGGTTCCCTAAGCCAACTGGTTGGGAGCCACCCTAATTTAGTGCTCGCTACATGGTGAACGGGTGGAGTTTAGCAAGTTGTAGGTGCCGGAGTTTCAAATTATTCTGAGTCCTGGGTGAAACCTCGAAGAGTTAGTGGTCGTAAAGATCCTTATGACTTAGTGCCCTAAGCCTTAATTATGGGAGTCATTGGTAGGATCCTCGTTACATGGACTCGTGAGGTCGATTCAAGATTGCACTTTACAACACAAAAAGAGTTGTGGAATAAGAGTGGGTCCCGATCTATTTAGGCTTTCTGGTTAGTGTCCTAGGTGGCGGTAGTAGTCGTCGGGGGAGAGTGCAGTTTAGTAGTTTATTGTTGAGAACTGATCAAACAAACACTTAGGTTTCGGTGGAAGTCTCTGGTTGATTCACCAAGAAGGAGGGTCTTTTGATACTCAATTTTGTATGACATTCATTCTCTCGAGATTGTTATCATAAGGGGTTTCAAATATTCTCATCGAGGGTTGTGCATTACCTTATTCATAACCTTGAAATATAATAATTTTTGTAAGAACATCATTGTGTTATCGCTTTGTATGCTCTTCTTTCTTCTTTTTCTTTCATCGCAAGGGACTAGCAATGTGTTTGGGGTGATTAGTGCCCAAAAAGTGCTATTTTTGAACCCTATTTCTATTATAGGTTTTGAGTGCTTTTGTGTACTAATAATTATAATTAACCCGATTTGCAATATTGCTGTCCTTACTATTCTGTACCGATCGTATTTTGTGGCTAATTTTCAGAGTTTTTGCAAGCTATTTGCGTCGAAATTGTTGAGTCGATCCAAGCACTCTAAGAATTTAGTCAAACTCAAAGATTGCATCGTAAACTAGAAGGAAAGAGGAGCAAAAAACAGAAGAAAATGGAGCATAGAAAAAATTTCATAGGATTGCGAAATTTCGCAACCTGCGAATTTTCACAGGTTGCATTGTTCATCATGCCCGCATCAAGGTTCATCATGCAAAGACTGCTTCACCCGCTGGACGCTTGATGTTTGCTACAATTTTTGTTTCTTCCAATCATTCTTCTTGTAATAACTTTTAGTTTTTTTTTGTTTTTTTTTAAATTTCCCTTGTTCTAAGATAAGAAGGTGGCCTCTACTGCTTCTCAGACAAATCAATCACGCTAAGACAGTTCATGCCAGGCTTTCTCACTTTCTCCCGCCTTTCCATTTTCTCTTCTTTTCTTTCTATTTTCTTTCCACTTTCAAGGCAAATTTAAATACCCTCTCGAGGATGACAACTGAGGATGAGTGGCTAAACCCTCTCTTCCTTTGAAAAGAAAGGCTGTGGCTGCAATTGTGGGTTCTCATAAGCTAACGTGTGTATTCAATTGCTATTTTTGGTTTTTCTTTCACGTCTTAGGTTTAAATCCTCGTATGTAATGACCCGCATTTCATAATCTTTGGTTCAAGTGGATGCTTATTGCTAGATCCACTGATATTCAGGTTTAGTTGTCTCTTATGAGTCACTATGGCGGTAGACTGTAAAGAGGAATGATTAACGCCGGGGACTATGAATGATCAAGAATGTCGCTTTTTCAAAAGGGAAAATTTTGTAGTTTAGTTTTTAGTTAAATGAAGATCCGGCTCGGGAAATGACTATAGGTCATCCTCCGGCGAACGCTTAGGAATGAACCCAAGGACCCCTGGGCTATCCTGAATACTAAGCCCAAAAGATCCCGATAATTTCCTCGCGAGACCACTTTTATTATTTTTCTTCATTTTATTATCAGTCTGCAAACTATCCACCCTGCTTTTACCAAAACCCCAAATCCAAAACTGGAATTCAACATTTTTGAACCTTAACAGAAATTTATTTGTGCGAAGAAAACTATCCTTATGTTCGACCCTAGAGCACTTATATCGCAAAGATTTTGCTACCATAAAGTAGGACTTTGTATATAAAATTTGTTGATTCTCGAACACTCATACCGTGATACCAAATCAAGGACATAAAGAATGGTGCTATACAGGAGAGTGAAAAACAAAAGTTTGAGCCTTGAAGATGAACTTTTGAGCCCGACATTGATTGAGGACAAGAGCACAATGGAATATGACAAAATGTCCTTGATTCGAGAAATTAAGTGCATGACCTAAAATCAAGATGAGAACAATGAGCCGGCAGCAGGAAGAGTCGTCATTGCCGGAGAAGCAAGTTGAAAAGGAACATCCCGAGCTAATAGTTGAAAATGTTTTGGTTGAGGTTGAAAACTTCTCATTTCCTAAAGATTCTTTTGACTCACTGCATATAAAGAGGATTGACAAGTTTCTGCTATCGTAAAGACTTTCCACGCTACAACAAGTGGTTGATTGAAGCTGAACATGGGGAAATGACACTTCTTGTTGGTGAAAATAAAATGAAGTTTGATCTCCATCAAAGCATATCGCTAACATATGAGGAAATGAGGGCGTGCAAGAAGATAAAGAGCTCATTTTTTCCAATTAAGGAGAATGTACCTATGTTCCTTCAAGAGGACGCTCTTAAAGGATTTGAATTAGAGGTAAACTCTTTCCTTACCAAAGAGTTGGCATTTGAGCTTACATTGCAAAATATTGAGGTGGAGAGGCTCATCCTCACGAGCGATAAGGATGAAGAGGGAGTATTGGCTTACATGATGAAGGCCAGCGAAGATCCTTATCTTTCTCCAATGAGTCTAGCTGGGACTAAAACTAAGTGCTTCCTTAACACTCATAAAGAAAAAAATAAGATTTTTATCCATTCATTACTTTAGTTTAAGTTTTTAGTTATGTTGAATGCATGTTTTTACTTTGTTTAGTGTTTATGTTAGTTTTTGTTAATTTTTTTTAGGACATTGAAGCTAATTCCGAGTGAGGGAATTTTATCAAGACCCACCTCAACCTGAGCCTAATGATCACACTTGATCAGCTAGGGGAGTCCTCTATTCTTAATCTTCATATTTTATACATTAAGGATAATGCAAGTTTTAAGTTTGGGGGTATTGAGGGGTGTTCGGTGTCCCTAGGTTTAAAATTTTTCTAGTAGCTTAAATTATCCTATTTTTAGTGTTTTCTTTTTTTTGCTTGTGTGTTTTGGTTACTTTTATATGTTTTTAGTTTTTAGGTTGATTTTTTTCATTTTTAGGTTGTTTTTGTTTTTGGTTGAGCTTGTTATGGGATGGATGGTGATGCCTATGATGAATAAACTTAGGCAAAAGTTCTTATCGCTTTGAGCACAAGTCATGTACCCTTGATAGTCAATTTTTCTTGGATTAGAGAAGAATTAGGTGAATATCATTCTAATTGATCTCTAAAGACTCTAGAACTTGTTCAATTATCACTCAAGGAAAAATCCTAGGCAACACAATAATTAGGAAATGATATAGGCCATCCTTAGATTAGTTGAGCCTTTCAAGCTAACCTTATTATGCATTAACCCATAGTCACCCAAAATTGGGCCTTATTAACCATTTTATGTCTTGAAAGCCAAAGAATTAGCCCTTTGAACCTTTGTATTGAATACCCTTCAGTCAAAACCCATAAGCCACCCTGATTACTACCCAAATAGTGTTGTTTCCACAATTTTTAACACTCCGGGTTTTGAGCACTTTCTCGCGCAGTAATCCCCTAATCCAACCTGCTGGTATGTTAAGGACATAGCGCCTAACGATCCACCTTATGGGCAAGTTTGTTGTTTTCACAGGCTATATATATTGAAGCATAGGGTTCATCACAAGCACAAGAAACTAATTGGAATTAAAGTTTTAGTGCAGAAATGGTGTATGTAAAGCTCCAAAGAGTAAACCTTGCCAATTTTGCTCGCAACCCCTACGAACTTTCCTGCCCTTTTGACTTTTTGACCTTCTTTTTGGTTTCTACCCATTTTGTCCCTATGTAATTGTATTTAGCTTTGTTTAGCTTGGTAATTTGTATTTAGAGTATGGGTTGAAAAGCCCATTGCATAAGCACTTGTAATGGGCCTTATTATTCAATTTTTTAGTTTTGGAAGCTTAGACTAAGCTCGTCAAGTTGGTCAGCTTTCTTTCATTTTCTCTCATTTTCTCACTAGCTAAACACCCTTTGAGGATGACAACTCAGAGGATGAGTGGCTAAACCCCTCCTTGAGTAAAGGACACAGGCAAAGGAAATCTCATGCAAATGAAGGTCCTATGTTTTCAAATGTAGGCACTCCCCCGACATTTATGTGTTTCCCTTAAACTTAGGCGCTCTAAAGATCCCTTCGAGTCACCTTGAATGCTAGTACTGGTGTTTTCAGGCCTATTGATGCTTATTTCTAGATTCAGTGACGTTCGTTAGTTATCATTTATGAGCTATTGGAAGGAGAGTCACAGATATGTTTTACCGTCTGTAGAATCATTGATGTCTGAACATCACCATTCGCTGATAGTTATTTCAGGTAAGCTTTTTTTTATAGCTAAATGAAGAACCGGTTCAAGAGATGACTATAGGTCCTTGTTAAGACCTTTTTATATATATACACAAATTAATATCACTATTACCAAAGGACTATTAGTTGATCCTCGACAACGATGCCAAAAACTTGTTACAGACCAAACTGTATGATGCTAGCTATGTATGCCAAACTTCTGGTATTGCCACTTAAGAACTATTCAGTCCCTGGTAACGACACCAAAAAATTTTATATATATACACAAATTAATAACACTATTACCAAAAGACCATTAGCTAATCCCCGACAACGGTGCCAAAAACTTGTTACATACCAAACTGTATGATGCTAGCTGTGTATGCCAAACTTCTGGTACTACCAATCAAGAACTATTCAGTCCTCAGTAACAACACCAAAAACTTGTTAGCTAGATGCTTGTGTATATGAAAAGAGTGATTTGCTCCTTTTGTAAAATGCATTCATTAAAAATTGAGTTAGTCGATTACTACAAGTGCACAGGTCGTACAAGTAATAAAAGTGGATATTTAAAGTCCAGATATTGTTCCCACGAGGAATGATGATAAATCAAAAGACTAACTATCCCAACTATTCAAGATCATTACTATTTAAAATCTACTATTATGATGATGAGATGACTAAAAAGAATTTTAGTCCTAGATTCAATTCCTTGATATACATGAAAATAATTTTTAATAAAAATGGGTTTGGGAATTCATTGAGTGAGACAAAACTGGATATAGATAAATGAGTGATAATCAATTTCTGCATCTTATCATTTCATAGCTCAGCCATAAATTGGAAAACTGAGTTTATTAAAGATGCATGGTAGTAGTAGTTCGATTTTCTCCTTAACTAAACTTCTTTTCACTAATTAAAGGCTTATATTCATTTATGATATGATTATAATCACATTTGTAATTTGTAATCCTCTTATAAGATTTTAGTATTTTTCCTTAGAAAATTTCTTCATATCCGTATCTTAGAGTAGAGAATATTCTCAATCCCATGTATAAGATCAAGTAAGTCTTCCAATTGGACGACACCTCATCCTTCATTTATGATGAAAATTTCCATCTCCTTGATTAGATCTTTGCCAACAAGGGATCAAAATCAATTCAGCAGAAATAGAAGAGACCTCTGATTGATTAAACTGATACTTAATTCAGCTATCCTCAAATTATGAGTAAGTTGGTGATCTATATGAGTAACCCATAAGAGTTCATTAGTTCCTTAGTATTAGTCTACCATACCCACAAAGAACAGCTCTATACTCTCAGGATTCTCCATCCCTGTGTCACTCAGAGGGCCTCCTGGAATTTAGAGTAAGATAGGACCCATGCTTTGGGTAATCCAGACTAGTAATTCTGGAACAAACAAATTCAAGAACATGCCCGACAAAATAAATTCAAGAATTTCCCATCATGTTTGAAGAAAGGTTTCTTCCACCACAGGCTAAAATGAATATCATCATTGACCCATTTCCAGAGAGCTCAACTTTTCAAAACTGGTTCACTCATATTATTGACTAACTGATCAGGAAAATTCACTGAAATCATGAACGAACTAAAATAAATGAACTCTAGAAACATTCCATCCTCTATTTAAAATTAGACAGTAATGAGAAAGATGATTTTATAAATAAATTCCAAATAAGTCGCACTTCGCTCAATACCCAAATCAAAAATCTAAAAAGAATATTCTTTAAGTGCTCTGATGAGCTCTGCTAAAGAAAATGAAAAGGGAAAGAAATAAAATATGCAAGGAGTGCTAACTACCTAAATCTTAGAGGATTCACGAAGCTACCTTTCAGGCGCTTCATCGTCTATTTAGAACTTCCCTAATATTGGAACGCACTTCTAACCAGTATGCTGCAGTGCGGTATGGCCCAAGTGGTCGCTCTTTAAGCGACATAGAAAGTTCTCGGCCGATGGGATTTTCAGTCTTTGTCGGCCAGCCTCTATTATGACATACGATCTTTTTGTACTTAACCTGTTCTCTGACTCCTTTATTGGATTATACCGATATGGAGATTTGCACGGTGCCCAGCAATCTTGTTCTTTACTGTAATAGGAATGTGTTGATAAGTGACAGAACCTGTTTGCTTGACTTCTTTCTCATGTCATTACTGGCTTTTGGAGTTTTGTCATGCAGCGAGAATTTTCTTTATCGCGATAAGCATTTTCTAGCCCTTTCGGCACTTGTCAGCTCTGTGGCAGATGGTTTGCTAGTCTTAGAAATTTTTGTTGCGATAGGAAACTCCATGGTCGTGATATACTTTTCTTCTTTGATTCTTGTAAGCTTGACAGGCACTGGCCCCCTGGCATTCATCTAAACCTTTTGTTGACATGCTTGACTTGAAACACAATCTTGGTTTCTCACGTGCATACATTTCTATCGACTAATTTTACGATATGTGCGACATAATTCTATCATTCCATCTTTAATGCGGTGATGAAAGTACGCCTGCGTAAGCGATGGGATTATGTCTTCAGTTCTTTACTATGTCGCAAAATAGGTTTCTCTTGTCTGCATTCTTTTTGTAATTTTGCTCTTCAAGTCCTTGCGTACTTAACGAGGAGGAAATCGCATCAGCTTCGTTTTTGTTGTCGCTGCTGAATGGTACTGTTGCGACCGGAGGTTGTTGCTCAGTTACGTGGAGTGTAGTGTTGTGACCGCGACTTTAGAATTTTCTTTGTTACAAATAGAAATTCCTTCAACAGGCTGAAGCGGTTGTAGGCTTTGTTTGCGGCATAAAGAACGCGTGGCTTGTCGACACGTGGCCGTATTCTTGGCATTTCTTATCACAGGTTATCTTTTAATCGCGGCTTGAGTTCATCTGTTAATCTTGACCTTATTGTTGCTGATAGAGAAATATTATCGCGGCTCCCCGATATTTGCTCTCTGCCTTGATCATTGTCACGAAATAGTTAAGGACTATAGTGACAGTTTACTTTTCATTATTCTTTAGTAATGTTGACATGGGAGCTCTTTATTAGCGACACAGAGATTCCTATTTCTTGTGCAGGAAGTGTAGCATGCAAAAATACTGCCTAATTTTATAATTTTATTGTATGTTGCGGGTGCAGAGACAGGCTAAAACTTTAGGTTTCCTGGGAAATTGATAAATTAGTTAAGGTTAAGCAGATATAGGTTGCAGTGAACGCCCGGAAATTGTGGCAGCTTCAGGGAATGGGATGGAAAATTGTGATTTAACATAAGGGATATAAAAATCGAAGGGAGTTTAGATGGGCCATAATAGAGAAATAAAAACAGAGTTGATTTGAAAGAATTAGAAAAGAAGAGTGAAGGACTTAATTACTTGTGGAGGAGTTAAGAAAAGTGAAGGGTGTTGGAGATGACAAATTCATTGTCATTTTTTGGCTAGAGCAAAACGTGTGTGAGAAGAAAGAGAGCTTTGAAAGAGGCGGAAGGAAGAAGAAAGAGAAGAGAGAAAGACCAAAAACAAAATGTTTCATCTTAGGATCAAATGTGTTTTGATTTCTAAGGCTTTAGTTTGGAGGGAATTACGATGCTCCTTTACCATCTAGGAGTTTTAATGGAAAAATCCTAAACCAACAATTTGTTCTAGAATCTCATTGACAGCTAAATCAGTAAAGCGACATGGAATCTCAAAATTTTATGATGTTTAGAAGAATTGATGGACCTTTTGGGTGAATTCATGGGATTTTTCACTTTACCTGGGGGTTTTTTGTGATGTGAGGTGCAAACCACTAATACAGGAGGTATTTTGAGGTTGTTTTTGGATGAGTTTCCATCGATGATTTGAGAATTCTAAGGCCCAGGGGAAGTTATATAAGAGAATTAGTGTCAAAAGTGGCAAAAAGCTTAAATAGTTAATTTCCCGAACATGTCTGAGTCTGAGTACAGAGGGTGTACGGTACCACGGCGAACGTAATGCGTGGGTCCAGGCGTAATGCGGATGCGCGCTGTCAGCAAATGGAATAACCGAGGAGAGTACGAGGTCACGAGGTGTCTGCGGTACATGTAGACTAAATGACAGATTATGTAGTTTTATTGTATTTTGAGCCCACTAAATTCATACACCATTTGTCTGGAACCTTGTTAGATGATAGGAGGTTTGGAAATAGATTGGAACGCCGACGGCGTGCCGTGCCTGGCAGAATCGGAGACTGAAAGCGATGTCGTTTTGTGATTATTTGCTTAACCATAAGAATGGAATAAATTGAAAAAGTTACGACCCCAGATCTGGTGAAGGCGATGTTGAATACTCGGATCTGACATCGAAGAAGCAGATCATTGTGGTTTGTTCTATCGCTGTTCTTTATTCTGGTTTGTTTACTTATTCGTTCCTTATTTTCATATTGTTCTCTGTTGGGTATATATCAGTGATTCGGGATGATTGGTATTTGGAAATGTTTTGATAAATATCAGCATGCAGTGTATTTGAGCTAAATCTTCATAAAGTAAATTGATTTGAGCCAGTTTTATTGAATGACCAACATGTGGGATTCATGTTGAACGTCGTGAAGAGATGGCTTAGTGATTGATAAGTCGCAGTCGCGTTGATACGCTCTGGACCAAGTGAACTGGGGGGTTCTGTTTGAGATGCGTAGGTGAATGTCGAGGTCACAATGATCCATGTGTGAGCGGTAATCTTTGAATGCGAAATCACATTGCTACTTAAATGACAAACATGGCGGATTCACCAACTGAATCTGTCTGAATGTAATTCTATAGTCATATATTGAGCTGGTAATATTAGTGTGAAATAACATTGCCTCTTGAATGACAAACGGGCGGAGGATTCTGGCCGAATATCGCCGATGAGATGTTCAGATTCTACCAAGCCATAATAAATCTTCAAGTGAAGATGATAATGGTATTGGAAAAGTGTGTTAACCGGATGTTAGTATCTTTACATTACAGATATTGTACAAGGCGTTATTTTTGATAAATGCATGATTCACTATCTTGACGAAGAATGGAATGAGAACTGTATGAACCATTAAGCATGAAAATGTACTTAGCGTGTTGTTTCATCAATCATTGAAGGTACCCAGATGATGGAACAAATGAAGCAAGATCGAGATCGAAGAGCATTTAAGGTCATAGAGGAAAGAGCTGAGTATAGTCATGATAAATACTCCATTTCTTTCAGTTGTTCTGACATTTTGACTTAAATGGTTTGAACTTCACTGGATCTTATGTTTTGTAGATACAACGTTTTGTTTGAAATGTAGGTGGTATAAGGCAACACTGAATGTGTAAATGTTTTTATCAGACTGCTACGAATAGAAAATGGCTCAGCGAAATTAGTGAAAAGGTCTAAAATAGAATAACTGAAGCAAAGAATGTTTTGAAAGATGATTAGAAAATGTCGGAATGCATGGGCATCATTGGATCATGATCGCCGATGGGGATTCGGGTCCGTTACCCAAAATAAATTTAATAACGATAACTAGGTGTTTGATTAATGGCTTTAAGCGGCGTCCACAGAGGCTTGGTTGGATCAGTTGGCCGGGTCGGGCCGGGCGAAGTCGCTTAAATGAGGTTTATCTTGGACTTTGTTCGCGGCAATATGGTGGCTAGGCGCTGACATAGTTATTTTGTACTGCTTGTAATTGTTGTGCGCGACATACTACTCATGTTGACGAAGTTGCTAGAGTTTCCATTTTTGCCATTTTATTTTTCTTACTTGTTTCCTCTCAGTTTTTTCCATTAACACACCAAAACACAAAAGTTGGTGAATGTTCCATAATTTACAACATGAATGAGAGCTGAAGAATTTGTTACTTTGAAATAAATGGTTAAAGTAGTTGAGTTTGAAAGACTCATCATCGTCACTCCCTGGGCTTGAGGTAAAGTCAGAAGGAGACATAGCACGCGCGCAGAACAAACTGGACCTAACACTTTAAAAATTCGTCTTATTCATGACTTGTTTTTACGGTTACAACGACTGCGCTCTGAAACTACCGGCTTTTTTGTCCGGTCCGATATCCGATTATAATCACGATTAAGCAAACCTCGATATTAGTCATTCATTAGTCATTCTCACGAAGAAAACCCATCCCTGTTGACGATCCTAAAGCCGCTATACTATAGTAGCTACGCTACAGTAGTATGAGGTATTAGGTTTAAAAATTTTTTGATTTAAGATACCCTACGAGTTACATGCGAATCAAATGGCGTTGTTGCCAGGGATGGTGCCTTAGTGCAAATGACAAAATGCTAAACACTTGTGATCCTCATCACAAGCTCTGGTGAATTCCATTTCTCTTTCCATTCTTTCTAGCAGTTTACTGCTAGGTTAATTAATTTCATTTTATTGTTTATATATTTTTCTTTTTTTTTTAGCTAACATTAACCCTTTTTCGTAGAATTGTTTTTGTTTCTTTTTGGTGTTGTCTTGTTCTTCATGTAGGAGTTTATGTTCCAGTGGTTTAGGAATTCAAAAGGAAGATTAGTTAAAGTCAGTATTCTAGAGGAGTCACCTTCGAATCGGTCCGAATTTAACCCAATGGAATTCCACCAAGAACAATGCAGTCATGTGGGATGTAGAGGAACCCTAATGCATATAGGTCCATGAGGGACCACATACACCCTCCACGAATAAGTGCACCCTCCTGCATTGTGCCTCCAACTTAGGAAATGGTTATTAGGCCTTACCTTATGCCACTCCTTCCCACTTTTCATGGTATGGAGAGTGAGAACCCTTACACACATATAAGGGAGTTTTAGGAGGTCTGTAATACCTTCAAGGAGGACACTACTACTGTGGATTTAATGAGGCTTAAGCTTTTTCCTTTCACATTGAAGGATAAAGCAAAAATATGGCTCAACTCCCTGAGGCTAAGGAGCATTTGAAACTTGACTGAAATGCAGGTTGAATTTTTATAGAAATTCTTCTCCACTCAGAGAACAAACAGTTTGAAGAGGTAGATTTCCACCTTCTCAGCTAATGAGAACGAAAAATTCTATGCATGCTGGGAGAGATATATGGAAGCACTCGATGCTTATCCTCACCACCGATTTGACACATAACTACTGGGTCAACTATTTTTATGATGGAATTTCTCTTGCCATGAAGCAATTGCTAGAGACTATGTATGGAGGAGATTTCTTGAGTAAAAATCCAGAGGAAGCTTTGGATTTCTTGAGTTATGTGGCTGAAGCATCAAAAGGTTGGGATGAGCCTAACCTAAGGGAGATGAAAAGAATGAGACCTCAACCCAGTACAAGGGGTGGCATGTATTCCCTTATGGAGGCCCTTGATTAATGCCCAAAAAGTGCAATTTTGAACCCTATATTAGATAGGTTTTGAGTGCTTTTTGCGCATTAATCATGTCATTTATACCAATTGTAGTGTTCTAATCTTCTTAGTAGCACTTATGCCATTTGGGAGGGTATTTTTGGTTGTTTTGCAAGCTACAGACCTCTTGAGTCCAATCTCGAATCAAATGATGAATCATGAAGTTGAATTCAAGTCTCAACATCAACCAAATCCCAAGAATCAATGAGAAAACCAAGGCAAAATGAAGAAAATGTGATGCAGTTGAAGACAGGAGTGAAGATCACCAATGCAGGAATTTTCGCTAGGATTGCGAAAATTTTCGCTAAGATTGCGAAAATTTCGCAACCTTAGCGAAAATTCTCAAGAACCTTTAGCGAAAATTTCGCAACTGGCGAAAAACACCAAATTCGCTGTGACCACTTCCGGGCCGCTAGGCATCATCTTTAGCTAAAAATAATTGATTTCGCTTCACAAAAATTTCGCTAGCTAGCTTGAATGCTTAGCGCCAGCTTAAATTGCTCACCCTTAGCGAAATTTCTTGCTGCTAGGTTCGTTGATTTCGCTTAGTTAGTGAAATTCTCACTCTAGCGAAATTTGATGCCTCGCTTCATGCTTAATTAATGCCAAACCGCCTCCAAACTTGGTGTATTACTTAATTGTCCTATAACTTAGCTAATTTCATAGGTTTTTTGGTATTTTCTATACCTTGAGGAGGCCTATAAGCCCCTCTTGCTTTAAAACCTAAGTAACAATCGAGAACAACTATCCAGGAGAAGATATTTTGTAAGTTTTATTTTTGGTAATAAGTCTTTTATTTTAGTTTTGTTTTTATTTTTCCTTCTCTCTCCTCTTTCTCCTTTCTGGCCGCAAACACCCTCTCGAGATGACAACCAAGAGATGTCGCTGCCTCCTCTTTGGAAGAGGAAGGAAGCTAGCTTAAAAGGGGCATATGCATGTTGTCTTCTTGTACTAAAAGCTACTGTGTAGTGTATTTTATGGCTTTATATTCTCAAAACATGGTCGCATAACATTGAATGTCATTAATTTGGCCAATACTCTCCATGCTTGAGAATCCAAAGGCATATTCAAGGAGAGAGGCACTGCGGATTCTTTAGATGGTCTTTACGAGCCTCTAAAATGATATTTATATGTTAGGTTTCTCAAATTGGGTTGCATAGCATTTAATGTTATTGATTTGGCCTATACTCTCCATGCTTTAGGACTGTTGTTCTTTAGATGGTCTTTACGAGCCTCTCGAGATGATATTAAATGTTGTGGTTTTAAACAAGAAAGGAGCCATAACTACATAATACCCGTATTGACTCAAAATAGGAGTTGTTTCCACGGTGAGGTTTGCTACAAACATAGATCCAAGTATGCCGTGGGACTATAGGGTTGCTTCGGTCATAACGCGAGGATAACCCGAGGACACTTTGTTTCGCCTCTAACTTGCCAAGTTGGTGACCTAATTTTCAAAGTTAACTTTTCACCTTTACTTTCGCTTACAATTCTCGCTGTAAACCATTCCCATCGCTTTTTGAAACACAATCCAAAGAGTCCAAATAGAAAGCCTTACCTTCATGCATCGATGCAAACCATTTTGGGGATGAAACCCATCCCCGTGTTCGACCCTAGACCACTATACTCCAAAGAGTCGACTACTACAGTAGTAGAACTTAGGGTGTATATAAATTTTATTGATTTTAGCTCAGCCTACTGCGGGCACGGACCAAATGGCGCCGCTACGGATGGTGCCAAACTACAAATGGTAAGTTGAAGAGTACTTCAGATCCACATCACAAGTGAAGGTAACCTTTACCTCTTTTTGTGCAACTCGCCAGGTGAACCGCTTTAGCAATTAGCAAGAATCGCACGTTTCGCCTTGATTCGCCAGCTTTTCATTCACGCTTTATTGTTGTTATTAATTTCCAATCTTTTTGCAAGTCGTTTGTCGCTTCGTTGTCTCTAAATTGTGTAACAACTGTACGCAATGCTGGGATAGAGACACATCGTAGATTGCATAGGGATAAGTACACAAATTTCGACCTAGCTAGTGAAGTTACAGGCTAACCGATACCATGGATCCCATACCGAGGAACAACAGAGCTAACCAGAACCCCCATGAATCCAAAATGCCTATAGAACTACGAGGATCACATCCACCCTCCTAGAGTTGCCCCATCTCAGATCATACCTCCCGGCCAAGATGTAGCAGTGAGGCCCTATTTGGTACCCCTACTCTCCACATATCATGGTATGGAAAATGAAAATCCATACACTCATATCAGGGATTTCGAGGAGGTTTGCACTACCTTTAAGGAAGGTACGACTGACATGGATTGTTGAAGCTAAAGGCATTTCCATTGACTCTAAAGGACAAGGCTACATATGGCTCAACCTTATCGAGGCCTAGAACCATTGTGAAATCACCGAGCCGCAAGCCGAATTCCTCGAAGAAGTTTTTCATGATCATAAGACCAATAATTTGAAAAGACAAATCTATACTTTGCGTACCATGATGGGCGAGATTTTACCGTTGTTTGAAAGATTTATGGAAACCATCGCGCATGCCCACATCATGGGTTCGATACTTGATGTCGGGTGAACCATTTCTATGGTGGCATGTCTCCGCCATGAAACAATTGTTTGAAACTATGTGGGGGTAACTTTTTGAGTAAACATCCTGATGAGGCTTTGGATTTTTTGAACTATGTAGCTGAAACCTCCAAAGTCGGGATGAACTCTAGTCCTAGGAAGTTGAAAGATCAGGCCATTGAATCACCAAGGAGGAGACAAGTACATATTTTCTCGAAGACATAGGGATAAATGAAAAATTGATCGCTTTAACTCAAAGAATGGATGATCCGGAATGAAAAAAATCAGCATGAAATGCAAATGCGCTAATGAGTTATCTTCATCCCAATTTTCTTGCTTTCAATTTTCAATCAAATAATTACCCCGAGGAGCACCGCGCCAAACCATGCCCATGCCATAAGTCAAAATAAACCACCCATGATGCTTCATATGGTGACACTAATAACCTAATTAGAGAAATTTGTCCAAATTTGTCATGGAAATCCAAACCCCCTTGTATACGCCTTCAAGAGCACAAAGAAGATTCCGATTTCACTTCAATACAACATGCCTCCGATATCTTCCCGTTGAATGTGTAACTCGAATTTAAGTGGCAGTGGTGGGGCATATTTGTAGAAGAACGTATGTGCCGAATATCCAAACTAGTCGAAAAATTGAAGCAAAGAGAAAGTTCACTAACAGAAATTGACAATATGCATTTGAGATTTCAAACCTGGTTTAATCACAGCTTGCAGAGTTCGTAAAAGGGAAGGCTCCTTTCCCAAGACAACAATATCGTAAAGTGGTGAATGAAACAGATCACCTAGGACTTAAAGGCAAAAACCGATGAAGTTAAGGCGCTTGTGACTTTTACGAAGTGGAAAGGAATTTAAAGCCACCAGATCAAAGCCACTAAGCCGCCCATTAGTGACTGAGCCACTTCAGAAGAACACAAGGACAGAAGAGATAAAGACAGAATACCCTCCATTTCCGCAGATTCGAAGAGAAAGAAACATTCTGCTCACCAACGTAAATGTTGAAGTATCAAGGCAAGTGAAAAGTCAACATTCCTCTCCTCGATATGATTAAATGTGTTCCTACTACGCAAAATTCTTAAAGGATTTTTGTGCACGGTAAAAAGCGCTGGTCTCAATGTAAATAAAAAGGCCTTTTAATCGAGCGTTAGTGCCATTATAGAGAGCAAGACTCCGGAAGAAGTATAAGGATCCGTGGATGTCCTACCATCTCTGGTGAATATCGAGGCATCGCCGCGAGAGCACCGGCTAGACCTCGGGAGCTAGTGTGAATCTCGCTGTCGCATTCAATGTGCCAAGCACCGGGTTTAGGTGAACCGAAACCCACATCCATCACACTTTCGTCACGGGACAGTCTATTAAAATACTAAAAGGAACCATTGAGGACGCTCTATACAAGTGGACATTTTACTATCCAAGATATCTGCTGTACTGATACGTAACCAGTTGCAATAGGGACCTAATCAGTGCCCATCATATTAGGGAGACCATTTTCGTTACTTCCAAATGCAATCATCAATTGCCTAATGGAGTCATGCAACTCAGATTTGGAAATATGACCTTGGAACTCAATATTTTTCTTACATGGTAAAGGCATATGCACTCTGAGGAGGACGACTTTGAGAAGTCTGTGATTTTAGATACCATCTTCGAAGAACAGCTAATCACCGCTAAGTGCAAGATATATTAACTCGTAGTTATCCGATTCCCTTTGTCGAGCAAACAAAAATTTCACGAAATGAGCTAAGTATTGTGGGTACCGGAGAAGAAGAATAGAAATTTTGTTCACCGATCGGTAATGAACCCAAGGAACCCACGCTTAGAACTCAAACCCCTCCCCACGATTTAAAGTATGCATTTTTGAAGTAAATGAGCAAAGGCTCAGCCAGGATTTCTTCACTCCGTTAACCACGCACAAGAGCATAATCTCCGCATCTTCTCAAAAGAATAAGCAAGCATCGGGATGGAAAATTTCTCTGATCCGAAGGCATAAACCCGTCCATCTCAGACTCATCACATCTATTTAGAAGAGGAGTCTAAAGCTGTTAGGCAGCCCCAACGGAGGTTGAATCCCCATCTACAGGAAGTAGTTCGTGTGGAGGTTTTGAAATTGCTCCAAGCTGGTATCATTTATCCCATTTCCGATAGCACATGGGTTAGTCCAACTCAGGTGGTGCCTAAGAAATCAAGAGTAACAACTGTGAAAAACGAGAAGGGTGAAGAATTGTCTACCCGACTCTACAAATCCGGGCTGAGAGTGTGTATAGATTATAGAAGGCTTAATGAGGTGACACGAAGACCACTTTCCATCGCCAGTTTCATCGACTGGAAAGAGTTTCGGACACCCTTCTATCGCTGGATGGGTATTCGTGGTACTTCCAGATAGAAATCGGCTCTGTAAGATCAGAAAAAGACTACCTTTACTTGTCCATTCGCACGTATGCTTATGTGAGGATGCCTTTCGGGGCTTCAGAACGCCCACCACCAAATATGTATGCTCGCATGTTCATGATTACGGTAGAGCGTGATAATGGAGGCTTTACATGGATGATATCACAAAGATATGGGGGTGATTTTGAAAATGCTTAACTAATTGAAGCCATCTCTGCAGGTGCATAGAGAAGAATTTGGGTGCTTAATCGAGAAATGCCATTTTATGGTAAACCAAGGAATTGTATTAGTGGCACATTATTTCTAAATAGGGGAATTGAAGATAAAGCAAAGGTCACATTATTTCCAAATTGCCGTCTCTAACAAATGTGAGAAACAATTAGACAATTCTTGGTCATGCAAAAGCCACGAGCCTGCTCATTAAAGATTTTTCCAAAATTGCCAAACCCCTGCATACAAGCTTCTTGAGAAGGATGCCAAATTCGCTTCGGGAGAAATATTGCCGAAGAGTTTTGAAGAACTGGAATTTCATTCGACTCATCGCCCCAATAATAGTTCGAGCACCTAATCGCGCTACTGTCAGGTGATGTGTGATGCGAGCGATCTCGCTATAGGAGCCAAGATTTTTGGCCAAAGAGAGAAGATGGGAAACCCTACGTGGTGTATTATGCAAAGCAAAACCCCGACGAAGCACGTGAGGAATTATACCACTACGAGAAAGAGTCAGCCGGTGCTGGTATATGCCTTAGATAAATCTGAGCGCATTTGGTCAATGGAGCATAGTCATTTTTACTGCATCATTCTCGCTTTGAAATATCTCTTAACCAAACAAAATGCAAAAGCAAGACTCATCCGTCAGTTCAAGCATTTCAGAGTTCAACTTGCAAATTAGAGAGATAAGAAAGTGGTGGAAAATGTGGTGGCATCATCTCGTCAAGGTTAAATCATAGCCCACCACACTCACGCCACAAATTCACCTATTAATGATGAATTTCCTCAAGAATCCCTAATGCAATTTGGAGAAAGCCTCCCGGTATGCTCACATTGCCACTTACCACAGAGAACCCACTGAAAGTGGAAAGGACAGATAGGAAATATTTCTTTACAAAACTAATTCTATTATTGGGAAGAGCCTTCCTATTCAAATACTCCATGCATCAAATCATCGTGAAATGTGTACCGAGGTGAACAATAAGGAATTTTAAACCATTGCCATGAGAGTGCTTGTGGCGGCCATTTTGCTTCCCGTAAAAACAAAGAATGAAGGTGCCATACGGTTTCTACCGGGCCTTCCTTATTCAAGAAGACACCAAATGTGCCGTGTATGTGACAATGCCAAAGGCTTCGAAGTTTGCCTCGTCATATGATGCCTTTGAACCTAATTTTTAGTTGTTGAATTATTCATGTGTGGGGTATCGATTTTATGGGCCCTTTCCCTCGTCATATGGTAATACGCATTTTCGTTAAAGGGAGTAGACTATGTCTCCAAATAATAAGTAATTCCCGCAAAACCAATGACAAGTAGGGTAATTAAATTCTTGAAAGCCAATATCTTTTCCAGTTCTCAAGTACCCGAAAAACCATTATTGTCATGAGGTTCTCATTTGCTAATAAAATAAATTTGAAAACCTCACATAAATATGGTGTGAAACACAAAGTGGCCACCCCTTACCATCCTCAAACAAGTGTCAAGTAGAATCTGCCAACAGGGAAATCAAGACCATCTAACACGCGGTAAGCACGAACATAAAAGATTGGTCTATCAAATCGCTTGATTCTGAGGGCCTACAGATACCTTTCAAGACAATCCCGGGAATGTCCCCTTATCGACACAAGCCCATGGTAAGGCGTGGCTCACCTTCCAAAGGGAGATCGAAAGTACAAAGCATGCAGAAGTACCAAGAAGCCGAATATGGACTTGGCATGCTTCAATCAAGAGGTGTTCCTTGATCTTAATGAATTGGAAGAAATACTTTAATGATGCCTATTTGAATTCGAAAATTGCAAAGGAAAAAAGTCGAAAAGACGGCATGATCAAATGATAACCGTGAAGAATTTTGAAAGAGGAGACCAAGTTCTTTATACCACTCCAACCCATCTATTTCCGTGTTTCAAGTCACGATGGACGTGTCCATTCATGGTCCAACGTGCTATCACAACTGTCAAGATTTAATAAACCCAAGATGATAACAGAAGTTAAAGTCACGTGGATGAGGAAACCTTATGTGGTGTTGTACAAACAAAGGAAGTGTACCCTCCACTGGATCCTCCCCGAGCCCTACAATCCTACCATACTCGGGACCCCGTTAAAGGTAATTGTACATATCATGTTTCAGGTTTCCACTATGTTTGTAAATGTGTTTTTCTTTCAATCAACAATTGAATCGCTACAATCGACAATTGAATCGGGCTTCCATGTCGGTGAAATTGAATCACTTTTTATCACCTATATGCCAGGACAACTTCCATGCTTGAATTAAATTTTGTGTCATCAAGTTCCCGTACGCCAACTTGAAATTTCTCCTCGTGATGCTAATCTTGGCCACACTCCAGACTCCATTGTTCCACAGTCGAATTTGTTAGCCTCCTTTCAATTTGCATAGCCTACCATATGTCGGGTAACTAGGATAGCTCAGGTTACTTACAAATAAGACCAATGATGTCTTCCAAAAAGGAAAAGAAAAGAAAAAGCAAAAAGAAAAAGAAAAAAAAAAAAAGGAAAAAACGAAAAAGAAAAAAATAAAGTCGTGAAGTTTTGCCTTGAAACCCGAGCACGGTCCGCGGGGTGTATGGCGAAAGCCTTTGAAACCTGATGCCCTAAGCCTTAATCGTCAGAGTCATCGATTTAGTGTTCGTTAATGGTGATAGGTGAAGTTTAATGACTTGTGGGTGCTTAATTTTCAAGTCATTCGGAGTCCGGTAGTTTCTTTAGAGTTAAGTGGGTCAAGGATCGCTTTCGCTTGATGCCCTAAACCTTAATTGGTCGGGAGTCATCTGCGGACTCGCTGGCTGTTCGACTTCGTGAAGTCGAATTCCAAGTATCAGATCCTACATTATAATTGGAAAAAGAAAGAAAAGTGTAACTAGCCCTCTATCTAGGTTGTTCAACAACTTAAGGCCATGTCGTTGCTAGGTCGGGGAGGACACTCTTTGCGCTTTTATTAGCTTAACTGCTACATAAAAGACCCATTGTGACCAGGAAATTTAAGTTGAGAATTATGGATCCAATATCGACCTAGAATTGTTCTTGTATGGTTTTGATTCTTTCATATCGGTTTACAAACTTTGATTTCAATTTCGCTTTATGTAATGTTTATATGTATATAAACCCTTTTGAATCATAACCTTTGAAAATCACCACATGCATCTTCTTTTCTTTTTTATCTTGTATCATAAGGACTAGCAATGTTCTGGTTGGGGTGTGATTAATGCCCAAAAAGTGCAATTAACCCTATATTAGATAGGTTTTGAGTGCTTTTTGCGCACAATCATGCTACGAGTACCCACCTGTAGTGTTCTAATCTTCTTAGTGCACTTATGCCATTTAGAGGGTATTTTTGGTTGTTTCTAGCTACAAGACTTTCGAGTCCAATCTCGAGTCAAATGATGAATCACAGTTGGAATTCAAGTCTCAAATGCCATCAACCGTACCCCAAGAATCAATGAGAAAACCACAAGTAAAATGAAGAAAATGTGATGCGTACTTGAAGACGTGGATGAAGATCACTCAATGCGTGAATTTTCGCTAGGATTATGAAATTCGCTAAGATTGCGAAAAATTTCGCAACCTTAGCGAAAAACACTAAATTTCGCGACCACTTCGCCGCTTAGGCATCATTTTTAGCGAAAATAATTGATTTCGTCACGAAAAATTTTCGCTTAGCTTAGCGAAATTTCGCTTAGCTAGCTTAAATTGCTCACCTTACAATTGTTCGCTAAACGTTGATTTCGCTAGTTAGCTAAATTCCTCAAACTTAGCGTAAATTGGATGCCTCGTCATGCTTGTAATTAATGCTAAACCGCTCCAAATCCTGTGTATTACTTAATTTGGTTCTATAACTTAGCCATTTCATAGGTTTTTGGTATTTTCATACCTCGAGGAGGCCTATATGTTCCTCTTGCTTTGTAACCTAAGTAACAATTGAGAGCAAACTATCCTGTGGGAGAAGATATTTTTGTAAGTTTTTATTTTTGTAAATAAAGTCTTTTATTTTAGGTTTTGTTTTTATATCTTTCTCTCTTCTCTCTCCTCTTTCTTCCCTTTCTACCGCTAAACACTTCTCGACGATGACAACTCAAGAGATGTCGCTGCTCTCCTTTCTTGGAAGAGGAAGGAAGCTAGCTTGGTGGGCGGGGCATATGCATGTTGTTCTCTTGTACTAAAAAGCCAGGTAAGGTATTTATGGCCCCTTATATTCTCAAACATGGTTGCATAACATTGAATGTCATTAATTTGGCCAATACTTCCATGCTTTAGAATCCAAGGTATTATTCAAGAGAGAGGTACTGCATTCTTAGATGGTCTTTACCAGCCTCTAAAATGATATTTATATGTTAGGTTTCAAATTATGGTTGCATAGCATTTAATGTTATTGATTTGGCCAATACTCTCCATGCTTGTAGACTATCAAGATGGTCTTTACGAGCCTCCGAGATGATATTAAATGTTGGTGGTTTTAAACAAGAAAGGAGCCTTAACTACATAACACTGTGACACCCAAATGGGGAGCTGTCAATGGGTGAGGTTTGGTTAGTTAAACATAGATCCCCATATGTTTGTAGTGGACTATAGGTCAGCTTTTGTCATAACGCGAGGATAAAACCCGAGGACACTTTGCTTGCCCTAACTTGCCAAGTTGGTGACCTAATTCTTCAAAGTTAACCCTTTTCACCTTTACTATCAGCTTTACAATTCGCCAGAAACTATCTCTACCGCTTTTTGAAACACAATTCCAAAGAGTCCAAATAGAAAGCCTTACCTTCATGCACTGATGCAAACCATTTTTAGGATGAAAACCAATCCCCGTGTTCGACCCTTGGGACTAATTATATCAAGCAAGAGTTTGACTACCAAGCAGTAGTAGGAACCAGTGTATATAAATTTTGTTGATTTTAGTTCACTCATCGTGGCACTAATCAGCTCTCTATATATGAGAAACAAAGTTTAAACCTAACTAGAAGGCTCAAGAACTGAAATGAGAAACGTGATGAAGTGCAAGCAATGATCAGGATTCTTGTGCCAAATGCCATGCTTCATTTGTCGCCTACTAAGCATCTAGGAGAACAATGTCCAACTATTCCAAAGAATGAGGGGGATGTTAAGTGAATAAGCAAATGTCAGCTGGGTCAATTCAAACCATCAACTAATGTACCATATGCAACACTTACAACCCTAGCTGGAAAAAATCACCCAAATCTCTCCCGAAGCTAAACCCATACTGGCGTGCACCCCTCCTACTCCTCCACAAGATTTCAACTTCAACCAACTCCAACCACAACCTCTCCAGTTGAATAGGCCATTCTAAATTTGAGCAAGGTGGTAGGTAATTTTGTGGAAGAGCAAAAAGCCATCAATACTCAGTTGAATCAGAAAATTGATACTGTGGAAAGCATTCTGAACAAAAGAATAGATGGGCTCTAAAATGACATTTCTCATAAAATAGACAACCTCAAGCAAGATCGATTCGTGCCACTCAAGAGGCGAAATGAATCAACAAAATTTGTTTCCCTATAGCCTCCCACGCCGTAGTCAAGCTACCGCAGTATAGCCGCTTCAGTGGTCGAACACGGGATGGGTTTTCATCCTTACCTAATGATTTGCATTAGTGTTTGAAAATTGTGAGGCTTTAGTTTGGATTTTCTGATTTTGTTCAAAACAAATGAAGCTGCTTTGTTTACCGACTAACCTGTAATGGCTGAAAGTGAAATGTGAAATTGCACTTAGCTGTCAAGTTACTAGCTTGACAACACATGGGGGTATTACGCTGTCCCTGGTTCTTTCCCTTCAGATTAGTGGCAAATGACATAGTCAAAGCCAAAACGCTCTTACTTAGCTATAAACCTAACCCTAAAAACCACTCTATTTGAGTCGAATCAAATACTGGGCATTCATAGTCCCATTCAGCTTGAAAATCTAGCACTCAACCTCATTTCAATGGCTCAATGGCATCTAGGTTGATGTCGCGCATCTAGCATTAAGCATGCACTGAACCCTAAAGCATGGCAAGTATTGACCAAAGGAACAACATTAAATGGCATTAAACCCTAGTTTGGAAGGTATGGAACCATAAATGCTGTACCTGTAAAATTAAAGGCACGAGGACAACCTGCAACCACCCTAAAACCAAGCTAGCAACCCTCCTCTTCAAAGCTATGAGGCTTAGCCAAGCATCCCTTGAGTTGTCATCCTCAAGGGGGGTGTTTGGCAGCCGAGAAAATGAGAGAAAGAAGAGAGAGAAGAGAGCAAATGAAACCCTAAAATGAAAGCTGCGGGAAACTTTTAAAATGAAAAAGTTGCCTAGGGTTACAAAATGATGGGGGTTTATATAGTCCACCCAAAGTGTGAAAATACAAGAAAGCCTAAAATATTGGCTCATACAAGGGACAAGGTGGTAATACACCAAACGGGTCGCTTCGCATTAATTACAATAAAATTAATGTGGCAAAGGAATTTCGCTATAGGAATATTTCACTAGGTAATAGGGCTCAAATTTGCTAGTTCTCGCTAGCCTAGCCAAACACACGTGAGATAGCTTAAATGAGAATTTTCGCTATGCACGCTGAATTTCGCTTAAGTTAATAAATTTCGCTTAGCCTAGCTTAAATATTTTTAGAGATAGCGAACCGAAGAATTTCGCCAGTACGTTGATTTTCGGCGAGGAGCAGCGAAATTTTCGCAATCATAAATAAATTTCCGGAATCGCCGTTTCACGCTACGCATCGCACCCCTGCACGTATCCTCCATCTTCACTTCGCTTTCATTTCATCATCAATTTTGATATGTCGATGGCCGAAATAGTTTCACCTTTCTCGTCTAACACATACATCTCGATATCAAATTCCGACTTTAATGGATCGAGGCACACAAAACCCGTGAAAAATAAATCCACAACAACCCTCGAAATGGCATAAGTGATACTAAGACTGAACACCTCAATCGGGCTTAATTGATACGATTAGTGCGCAAAAACACTCAAACGTGACTTCGAATAGTACTAAAATAAGACTTATTCGGGGCACTAATCACACCCCCTAACCGACACATTGCTAGTCCCTTAACAATGCTAAAATAATAAGGACATGCATGCAGTGATTTTACAAAAAGTGTATACGGTTCAAAAAGGTGTATATACAGATAAATATTACCTTTAAAATGAACAATTGAGACCTAGTTTGAAACCTATGAGAGAGCAAACCATATGAGAACAATTTTTTAGGTGAACATCTGGATCCAAAGAATTCAACCCGACTTCCACTAAAATCTAATGGTTCCTAATGTGTTCTGATTGCTTTTAATAAATTGCAAAATTATTCCTCCCCAACCTAGCTGGTATTCCATGGCCTTAAACCTGAACAACCTAAATGTGGATTAGCTACACACTTATTTCTTTACTTCGACTAAATTGGTAGGTGCAATGCTAAAGACTCCGACTTCACCAAAGTCCGTGGTAATCTGGTCCACCGATGACCCCAACCAATTAAGGTTTAGGGCATCAAGCCAAAAGGATCACTGGACCACAAACTCGCAGTTTCAATTCTGATCTCGAATGACTTCGAGAATTAAGCGCCTACAATACGCTAAACTCTACCCATCCACACGTGTAACGAACACTAAGTCGATGATTCCCAACCAATTAAGGTTTAGGGCATCGGGCTTTAAAGGCTTTCGCCATATACCCCTCGGACCATGTTCGGGCTTCAAGGCAAAGCTTCACGACTTTTATTTTTCTTTTTCTTCTTTTCTTTTTCTTTTTTCTTTTTCTTTTCTTTTCCTCGGGAAGACAACATCGGGCCTTCATATACGGGTAATACTAACCTATTACGTTGTCAACATGTTCAAGGCCTACTTGCAAGGCTTAAAAGAGGTATATGATTTCACAACCTATCGACAAAATCTGGTGTGCAGTGTGTGAATTAGCTCAAAGGGGAAATGTTCAAGTTGAATACGCTGGAATCTCAATTGACCAAAAACTGAATCAAACATGGAATTGTTTTAGCATTAAGGTAAATAAATGTGGTTTCACTTCTCTAATTAAAGGCAACTCAATTGTTCAATTAAAATCAATTCAATCGCCCAATTGAAAGAAAAAGTAGATAATAAATAAAGACACAAAAGTATTTTGCACAAGCATATAACTCAGAATAGTGTCAGAAAGCTTTTGATATAACCAAAATGGCTAATATAAGAAATATATCGGTCAATAAAGGTATCACGCTCTACTGGCTAATACATGATTCATACACAAAATTTGTAGGCGCTGATCACGTCGGGAAACTATATAGAACATAAAGAAAACACTTAACTCTAACTTTCCTCCCAAATAATATGTAAAACATGTCACAGTAGAAAGTTTAGAAACAGTGAGGACCACCTCAATCTCGTGGTGGTGGTGGCGGCGCAAGTAGCTGGGCCGCAAGGACTCGCACCGCGGCCGCAGCCTATGAGGCAAAGGCTCGTGGCTAGCCAACTGGCAAAACCGTGGCCCCGCCACCGAGAAGCGCGCAGCTCGACTGTGGAGTGCTAAGAGGAAGTGTTTGAAAAGTCTCCTTTCATTTTTACAGCACTAGCACCAAGAGTCACCGGGCGCAATCACATGATAGTGCTAAATCGTCGTCGTAGATTGAATTTTCAAAAGATTAAAATTTAAATAAAAAAATAAAAATAAAATTATCATTTTAAAATATATTTAAAAATTTTAATATATAAAAAATATAATATTAAAAACAAAATTTTTAAAAGGGAAAAGCTACTAAATTGGGAAACTTACTAAAATAGCCAAAATTATTGAAATTGACCAAATAAAATAAAAACCAAAATTTATTGAAATAGTAATTTGTTTTATAGAACACCAAACCAAATTCTCAATGTCACCTAATTACTCCAAGCAGGGTCAAGGATGAGATTCCTCAACCCCGACAGCTGGCCTGAAATGGTGCCTTAATGTTTGATATCCCATCGTTGACTTTGTTTCATCGATTAAATTGGGTCACCAAATTTTCCGCAGCGGCTACCGATGGTAACTTCCTATCAGTCAAGCCTCGTTACTGGTTCCTGCAATTCTTGGTCATTCGTTTCCCCGAATTTCCGCCCAACCAAAACTTCATCATTTTTCCCATTTCACCTTTCCAATGATTTTTCTTGTGACTCAAATGAAAGATATTCACCATCGTCATGTTGCCAAATGTGGTTTGATGACTTCCATTTCGCACCTGACATCACAGGCATTTAAAATGAAGTCTTCCGTGATGATTGGCACATGATCGCCCCATTTGCTATCGTTTCTGTCAAGCACTACAAAGTCTACTCGGGTAGTAGAATTTATGTCTATTTCACCAACACATCCTCAACTATCCCCTTGTGGATCTTCTTTCACCATCGACTACCAATGATAGAGTGATGTTGGTAGGTTTAAGTTTCTCCCCAAACCTAACTGCCATACACCGAGTATGGCAAGAGGTTCACACTAGCCCCAAATCGGTAATACGTCTTATCTATGCAAGTCCCTCCAATGTTGACTGAAATTGTGGGGGATCCCGGATCCTTACGCTTGACCTGGCCTTGGGCTTGGATTATGGCACTAACTTGCCGCTTAGGAAGGCTTTCTTCAATGCCCAACCCTTTTTGATCATGCAGATCCTTCAAAACTTTACAAAGTGTGGGACTTGTTCGATGATGTCCAAAAGGGGTATGTTGACCTTCACCCTTGGGACTTCTAGGATGCCCGTCGTCGATGCCTTTTCTTGCTTCTTAGTGCCTCGGGGAAATGGAGGTGGCGTAAAGATTTATCAGTCCTCCTTCGTGAAAATGTGTTCGCCCAATTCTTCCTTTTCGCTTTCCTCAACCGGCTCGCATCGCTGATTAACCCTTTTCCACTCCTCGGGTGATTATAGCCTGACCTCTATCCATCCCCTCGAATTGGGCTAGATGAACCTATCTCATGTACCTTCTGATTAAGTAGTTATTTGGGAAGGGAACCTTCCTCTCTCCCACTTCCAAAATATTGTTGATTCAGATCAATACCGTGTTGTCTATTTTCTCCGATTAAGATTGCTCTGCCCATCTATTCTCTGTTCAGTGTGCTCTCTACAGTATCAATCCTTTGTGCCAATTGTGCATTGATCCCTTTTTGTTCTTCCACAAAGTTGCCCACCACCTTGCTCAAATTCAAAAGACGTCATTCAACCGGGAGGGCGGATGATGGTGGTCAGTGGGTCGAGATGAGGAACCAACCGCCTGCACTGGGACACATAGGCAGGGGGATTAGGTTTCCGGTGATGTGTTAGGTGGATTCCCTCCACTGGAATCAGAGGTATTACCATACAAGTATCGGGCTGTGGAGGCTTATATCGACCTACTGCAGATTTGCATATTCCGACATCAAATCCTTCACCGAAGGCCATAGGATCGCTCTTCCCCAAAGGGCAATGGATTGGAATTGTGTATGGATCGTTTGTGCAGGATTTTCTACCACCGCATGTACTTCATGGAGCTCTTTCCTTCTAACTCCTCCATCTTCCTAGCTAGGCTGAGATTTTCGCTTCATTTCCATGTCCCTCCGGGAAGTTTTAAAATCCCTCCCCTTTCTGTGTGTCGAGGCCTCATTTTCCACTTCCTGGGTTTTAGCCCATCCCAACCCTTGGGAAGCCAGCTACATATCTAAGAAATCCATGGGCTTCACGGATGCTTGCTCGTAAAATCTCCTCCACACATGGAGCCTCAAAGTCGCTTCCACGGCAGAGACACCACCATAGAAGTGGCTTACAAGCATCCATGTGTCGAAACCATGATGTGGACAAGCACTACTTATTCCATGAATCCTCCCAAAGATCGGGTAGAACCTCCCATTGTCGGAGTTGAAATGTGCTGACACCTCTTCACTATCAGCCCTGTGGGCACCAAGAATCTCTGGCACTCTGCTCAGCCAAATTCTGCTCCTGGATATTCTCTATTCCCAAGAGTTAAATTCAAAATCTGTTCTGACCTTTGAGGTTAATGAAATGCCTCTGGTCTCCTGAAGTAACTATGCTCACTCTTTACCTTCTGAAGTTATAAACTTCTCAAAATCCTTTATATGAGCGTATATGGTTTTCATTTTCCATATCACAATGTGTGAGATAGGCACTGCACAGGGTCTCACAACCATATTCACTAGGAGGTATGATGCAGAAGGAGCACTAACTCTAGAGGGTGTATATGATCCCTCATCGATCTCGTATGTCGCTTGATTCATGGGAGGTGTTTGTCGACTTTGTTGTCTCGTAGAGGATCCATTCGTCAATGCGGCACACCGATTTCACAACCTTTGCTCAATCGGGTGCACTCACTCTTGCAATCTACCCGATATCCTCCGTCCCACTGTGCATAAACACTGCTACACAACCGAGATACAACAAAGAGTACAAACAAATCCTCGCAGTGGTTGGGGTTAGGCTAAAATAAAAACCGACTGTATTTAAAATAAAAATGTAGCCAAGTAGCTTATCGCAAAGTGATGAAACTGCAAAGCATAAAGAACCTGATACAAAAGGATTAAAAGGTCACCTACACTTGTAATGAGATTACATGGGCACACTTCCACTCATCATACGAGTTTGGCACCATCCCCGCAACGACGCCATTTGATTCGTACACTATAGGTGAGCTGAATCACAAAATTTGTTTCCTATAGCCTTCCCATCGCGTAGTCAAAGCTTACCGCAGCATAAATGGTCTAGTGCCGAACACGGATGGGTTTTCATCCTACCGATCATTTGTAATAGTGTTTGAAAATTGGTGAGGCTTTAGTTTGGATTTTCTGATTTTGTTCAAAACAAGGAAGTCATTGTTTTCACCAATTAACCTGTATGGTCGAAAGTGAAATGTGAAATGTAACTTCTAAGGCTCAAGCATTAGTTTGACAACATGGGGGTACGTTGTCCTCCTCGGTTCTTCCTCGCATTAGGCAAATGGCATATAGTCAAAGCCAAAACCCTGGGTTTCTTTGTTTAGCTATTAAACTCTAACCCTAAAACCACCTCTATTCGAGTCAAATCAAATACTAAGCATTCATAAATTCCATTCGCTTGAAAACCTAGCACTCAACCTCATTTCAATGGCTCAGAATGGCATCTAAAGGATGTCAAGGCATCTAGCATTGCTACGCACTCGAACTCTAAAGTACAGTACATCACCAAAGGAACAACATTAAATGGCATTAAACCCTAGTTTGAAGGTATGGGAACCATAAATGTTAAAATTGTGAATATTAAAGCATGGAGGACAACCCGCAACCACCCTAAAATCAAGCTAGCAACCCTCCTCTTCAGCTATGAGGCTTCTGCCACATCCCTTTGAGTCATCCCCAAGTGGGGGTGTGTCTGGGCGTGCCGAAAATGAGAGAGAAAAGAAGAGAGAGAAGAGAGCAAATGAAACCCTAAATGAAAGCGTGAAACTTTATAAACGAAAAGTCGCTAGGTTACAAAATGATTGGTTTATATAGTCCACCCAAAGTGTGAAAATAAAGAAGTTTCCAAAATATTGGCTCATACAAGGACAAGGTGGTAATACAATCGCAAAAATCCGGTCGTGCTTGACATTAATTACACAAAATTAACATGGCATGAATTCTCGCTTATGCAGGAAAATTTCACAGGCGAATAAGTACTTAGCAGCCTCTCAAGCAAATTTAGCCAAACATACCAGAGATAAAGTGAATGGAGAATTTTCGCTATGCACAAAGGAATTCCTCGCTAGTTAGCGAAATTTCGCTAGCCTAGCTTAAATATTTTAGAGATAATAAACCGAAGAATTTCGCTAGGCAGCAGATTTTCGCTTATATAGCCAAACTCATTAGCTTCCAATGAATTTTCACTTTCGCTAGATTGCTAAATTTTCGCTATGGTCGCTATTCTTTCGTAATCCCAAATGCTTAAATTTTCGCAATCATAGCGAAATTTCCCCGGAATTGTCTCTTCACCGCTTGCCTATCGCACTCTACCGCATCTCCATCTTCACTTTAAGGCTCTTCATTTCATCACCGAATTTTCGATATGTTGATGGTCGGAAATAGTTTCAATCTTCTTTGCTTCAACACATCTCGATATCAAATTCGACCAATGGACGAGGTACACAAAAACCCGCAAAATAAATCCACAAATAACCTCGAAATGGCATAAGTGATACGGCAGACTCGAACACCAATTGGCTTAATTGATACGATTAGTGCGCGTAAAAAGCACTCAAAACCTATCTCGAATGTGGCTCAAAGACTATTTCCGGCACTAATCAAGTAATTTCATCTCAAGGCTCACAAATCACAAAGAAATGTGAAAAGCGGCAATTTCACAAACCCAACAGAATCCCAAAGGAACCCACCAAGTAGCTAGTGCCAGTGAAGCTGCTCCCAAGATGGATGAGGTGAAAGCCATTATCACTCTGAGAAGTGATAAGCAAATTGATCAGCCATTACCTAAGCCACTAGATTCAATCAAAGAAAAACTAGAAGAGGAGCCGGAAAGAATAGTGATCAAAGAAGATATGATGAAAAGGAGCATGCCTCCACCTTTTCCTCAAGCACTTAGAGGCAAAAAGGGGGTGAACAACCTAATTGAGATTTTTGAAGTGTCGAGGTAGGTGAAAGTTAATATCCCTCTTCTAGATATGATCAAGCAGGTTCCAGCATATGCCAAATTTTTAAAAGACTTGTGCACTATAAAAAGAGGACTAAATGTGAATAAGACAGCCTTCTCGGCGTAACGTGAGCTCTATCATCCAAAGGTAAGACCCCTGAAATATAAGTGATCCGTGGTCTCCCGCCATTTCGGGGCGAACATCGTAACTTATGTAGAAAGAGCATTGTTGGATTTGGGAACCAGTGTAAACCTGTTACCCTACTCAATCTACAAACAGTTAGGGCTAAGAGGATTAAAGCCTACCACCATCACCTTATCTTTGGCAGATAGATCAATGAAAATTCCCAAAGGCATAGTTGAAGATGTTTTTGTGAAGGTGGATAAGTTCTACTATCCGGTAGACTTAGTTGTTCTTGATATCGAGCTAGTGGCAGTGGGGGCCAATCATGTGCCCATCATACTTGGGAGACCATTTATGGCCACATCAAATGCCATCATCAATTGTTGGAATGGGTCATGCAGCTCACATTTGGCAATATGACATTGGAGCTCAACATATTTCATTTAAGTAATAAGCATGCCAATCCAGAGGAAGTTTGCCTGATTGACACTAATGTGGGGGAACATTGTGCTAGGAAACTGCAAGAGGAGCTGATGGAGAGTATAGAGGAGTTTGATGAAGAATTATTTGCCCCAATCACTCCTCCAGCACCACCAATTCCACCAAGACTCACTGTGATAAGGCTTAAAAATCGGTTGAGGACTCGGGCCTCCCTCGAGACGAGACTACAAAGTGTCCACCCTTTTTGTTTGGCTTTATTTACATTTGATTTATTAATTTTTTCTCTTTAGATTTTCTCTAATTTTAAGTTAATCTTTATTTATAGCTCCTATTTCATTTTCCTACTTTTTATTTAATTTTTCCTGGGTTGTTTTTGCAGGTTTGTGCTTAATTTCCAAAAATAGGGAGGTCTAGAGGTTTAGCACCTAAAAACACAAAGTACTCTCACAAGGGTCAGGACTTTCAAGAACCCTCGCGAAATTTCATAGAGCCAATAGTCTTCGCAAAGAATTTTTAATGCGAATTTCAATACCACTTCCTGCATAAATTTCGCAAGATTTTCATAAGGGCAACGAAATTCTTCAGAGTTCTAGTCTTCGTCATAACCTTTCATCCCAACTCACTCAAGGATCTACATTCCATTGAAAGTTTATATAGAACAAGAGGGCATTTAAATGCGATACATCGAAGTTGAAATGACTAAATAACTGCTTTTAATATCCCTTATTCCAATCACAGAATTATAGCTGATCATTAGCTAAATGATTTAATATCCTTTGAAATCTCTAGAGATTCATCCATTCATATTACATTTAGACATTATTTGCATGCAATACACTGAGACCCCAGGCTACCACCTAGACTGAATATTATTCACACCCATGTATGTTCTTAATAGCTGCTATTTTTATCTTTTTGTTTTCCATGCTTATAGCATGATCATATTTTGTGTTGTTCATATTTTGGTTTAACACTTTTCATCTCTTTTGTTTCTTGTTTCATTTGTTTCCTCCTCTCAACAACCGACTACATTTCACCAAGGAGTTATCACTTCCTCCCTCAAATTTCCATTCCATAACCAAATTGAGGACAATGTAGAATTCGGTTGGGGGAGAGTTAAAGAAGGAAGTGTTCTTTATGTTTTGAATAGTGAATGGCTTACTAGTTATTTATTTATTTATTTATTTACAGTATAATACATGTTTTAGTTTCCAGTACATGTTTTTAGTTTCTCAGTTTCTTATTTTCCCATCAAATTTCTCAGAAATTTTTTTTAAATTCTCAACTTGCAATGGGAAAAATTGAAACCTTGTCTCAATACTATTGATTTTAGATTGGTCCTATGCTTATAAGAGTTGATGAACTGTTGAAACTCCTCTTGTCTTCAACCTTTCTTCTTCCACTTTGAGCTATCCACACTATAACACCCCAAAATACACCCTAGTAGTTTTTAAACATAATTAGGGTAAATTATAAGTGCATTTTGAAATTTCTCGTAATTATTATTTTGCTAAGTGAGAAAATTTCAAAACCCGGAATTTGTACAAGATACAAGGGTAAAAGTGGAATTTGTTAAAACAGGATATAAAAGTCATAAGGTAAAAAGATTATGGGCTAAAGTGGAAATAGCATAACTTGATTTGTAAATAGGGAGAGATGAAGGACTAAAGGGTAATAAAAGGAGAAGTAAAAATAAAAAAGGGGTGAAGACCAAGTTCGGTCTCTCATTTTTGGGAAAGCAAAAACGTGAAGAAGAAGAGAGGAGAAGAGAAGAAGAAGAGGAAGAAGAAGAAAAAGAAGAGGAAAGGTATGAAAACTATGATTTTGGTATGAATTATTGGACCTTTGGACTTTTGTATGGATTTCTATGGATGAATTTGGGTATTAGTTTGTTTCTTTTCTAGGGTTTACTTAAGAATTCATCATAACCCTAGATTTGTTGAAAGCCTATTGGTAAAACCCTAGTTTGTATAAGATGAATATGAATCCTTCCATTTCTATGCTTGTATGATCAAGTAAGGCTGTGGTAGATTTGTGAACTCAGATGGATTCTCGATTCTTTGTATAGGGTTTGGGTTATAAGAAGTTCTAAACCACCTTACAAGTGTTTCAGGAGTCAAGCTTTGGGTGGATTCCATGGTGGCTTAGATGTAGGATGGAATCGAGGAGTTTATTGAAGGTGCAGTGAGTGGAAAATGAACAAGGGAAAAATGATAATGGAAACTCTTAGCTATTAGCACACCACTGGAGAAATAGCCGAGGCGAACTATATGTATGCATCATGCGAGATAATGATAGATGTTATTATATGTCGATTTGATTGAATCATTTATACTGAGCTCTGACATATTATTTTATATGGAATGGTTGTCAGTTAACTATGCAACCATGGATTGTTATAGAAAGAAGATAACGTTCAAACCATTGGGAGTACCTGAGTTTGTTTTCCAAAGAGATCATAATGGAAGCCCTAGCATCTTATTTCGCTATAGCACAGAGGTTACTTAAGAAGGGTTTGTGGTATTAGTCATGAGATTAGAATTTCCTCTACCGATTCAAGACACATTGAGGGATTACTTCCAGATAAGTCTTCCACGATTTACCAGATTGAAAACCTCAGATAGGAATCGAGTTTGATATCGACTCGTTACTCCGGTACAAATCCTATATCTATCGCACCACCGTACGGCACCCAATCGAATCAAAGGCAAGAGTTGAAAGATACTTGCAAGAATTGGCCGGATAAGGTCTTTATTAGACCAAGCACCACCGTGGGGTGCACCGCGTTATTTGTGAAGAAAAGGATGGGACTATGAGGATGTGCATTGATTACCGACAGTTGAATAAGGTAACAATCAATAATAGGTATCCACTTCCCAGAATAGATGATTTGTTTGACTAGTTATAGGGGGCTAGTCATTCAAAGATTGACCTTCGGTCTGGTTACCATTAGTTGAAGATAAGGAGGGAAGATATACCAAGACCGCATTCGTGACTCCTAAGATGGTCATTATGAGTTCTCGGTATTACCGTTGGGTCGACTAACGCACTCAGCCGCTTATGGATTTGATGATCCGCTTTCAAACCCTATCTCGATAAATTTGTGGTGGTGTTTATAGATGATATCCCGATGATTCAAAAGTCGCTGTGGAACATGGGGAACACCTCAGATTGTATCAGCAGACTTAGATCATCAACTCAGATGCAAAACTGTTTGGGCCGTGAGTTTTTGCTTAATAGTTAGAGTTTCGGGGCATGTGATAAGCAAGGGAGGGTGTCTGTGTGATTCAAGAAGGTAGAAGCAAAGGTCTAATCGGCTCAGATCAATGTGACCCAGATAATGAAGTTTTCTCGGGTATGGCTGATATTACAGAGATTTCAGAAAGATTTTTCCGTAATTATCTCGCTTCCCATCGACACTCACGATCGTAGCTAGCAAAATTTGATGGATGGCACCTGAGCAAAGTTCCGTAAACTTAAGGATTGCTTAACTACGCTCCAAAGGTTAGCATTACCCATAGATCGAGGTATGACAGTTAGTATCAGGATGCCTCCATAGTAGGATCGGGTTGTGTTTTGATGCACGGGAAGGTAATAAGATATGCATCCGTGATTGTAGCTTGAGGAGACATGAGTTGAATTATCCTACACATGACCCGAGATGGTGGCGCGATTTTGCACTAAAGATATGGGCACTACTTATATGGTGAGTAGTTTGAGATTTACACTGATCACAAAAGCCTTCAATACATTCAAGAAGAATGGTGACTTAAATCTCAGGAGATGGCAGAGTTATCGAAAAGACTATGATTGCCGATTTTATCATTCCTCGGGAAAGCCAATGTGGTGGTCGATGCTTTAAGCAAGAAGTCCATGTAAGGCCTAGCACATATTTCAAGACATAAGAGGAGTATAGTGAAGGAGTTGAGGATCCATTTAATATGGGAATACACTGGGTTACTGTAGTCTCAAGGATTAGTTGCACAGCCTGTGAGGCCTCTTATTGATGGATGAGATCATACAACCAAGATAAGGATCCTTCCTTATTAAATTGAGGGAGATCTATGACAAATGTGGATGCATCCGGATTTGAAATTAGGGATGGGAGGCCGAGACGGTGAAATAGACTGTGGTGTGCCTGGCGTGTATGGGCTGAGACAAAGGATTCACAGAAGCCCATAATGCACCTTATAATGTTCATCCAAGAGTCAAGATGTACCGTGATGTTAAAGGTATGTATTGGGTGGAATGGGATGAAAAGGATGTGGCACAAGATGTGGCATCATGTTCGACATGCCAACCGCCAAATTGAGCACCAGAGACCCACGTGTCTTCAAGTAGAGTTGCCACATTCGAATGGAAATGGGAGAGAATTACTATGGATTTCGTGGGTCGGGCTACTAAAGACTCGTATGGGCATGATTCGGACCGGGGTTATAGTTGACAGATTGACGAAATCAGCTCACAACTTAGCTGTTAAGACCACTCTATATCTGCGCATAGTATGGCCAGATGTATCCGACAAGATAGTAGCATCGCACGGAGTGCCTGTCCATAGCATCCGACAGAGGTCCACGCTTCACCTCGAGTTTTATGAAAACTCGTGAAGCCTCGGGCAATTAAACTGATTTCAAGATGCCTTCCATCCTCAGATAGATGGCAATGTATCGCATAATCTGCACTTCTCAGGATATGCTCGGATGTGTTATAGATTTCTGAGGCGCTTGGGGAAAATATTTGCCTTTGGTAGAGTTTGTTTTTATAATAACAAATTACCATTCTATGATTTGGAATGGTTTGCATGAGGCACTCTACACGGAAATGTAGTCACCTTCGATGGTGGAGGTAGGTGATAGAATTGAAGGTCCAGACCGATCGTAGAAACTTCCGAGAAAGTACCTATTATTCAGAGAGAATGAGGATGGCTTTCAAATACAAAAGAGTTATGATTAGATCCGAGAGACTGATGTACAATTTGGTGTGCATCACGTTTTCCTAAAATATCTCCTATGAAGGGAGTGATGAGATTCAGAAGAAAGGGAAGTCGACACCGAGATATAGGCCATTTGAGATATTGAAAAGGGGTTGGCAATGTATTCATGTATTAGCTTTGCCCCCTAACTTGGCCATGCGGCATCCAAAGGTTTCACATCTCAATGTTACTAAGTACGCTCCTCATCCGTCTCACATTCTTCTTAATTTAGAGATCGAGGTTGATAAGGACTGTCATATGAAGAGGTACCCGTAGCCATAGTGGATAGACAGACCAGGAAGTTGAGAAACAAAGAAATAGCTATGGTAAAGGTTCAGCAAGGTGAATCAATGGCAGAGGAGTGTACCTCGGGAGGTGAGCAACATGAAGGACAAATATCCTCAACTCTTCGAGTGATGGTACACTTTAATAAATTCGAGGACTAATTTTTATAAGGGGGAGAAATGTAACACTCAAACATTTTTTTTAAAATGATTTTTCATGGAATTTAAGTTTTAGGTGTTTTAAGGTCCATCATGAATTTTATAATAATGATAGGAATTTCTATAGGCATAATGCTAGAAATAATGATAATTGAATTAGACGTTATGGAAATAATGATAATTCAATTAGACGTTATGAAAATAATATGGTAATAATTAATTAATTACTTTAATGAAAGGACGATAATAATGGTAATTCAATTAGTAATTAATTAATTAATTTAATGAAATAGGGGTAAAAAGGTAATTTTCCTAATAGATACCCTAGTATAAATTGGAATAAGAGAAGGAAACCTTTCTTATTCATCTTGAATTTCTCTTGATCGGGTAGGACTCCGTGAGGACGACGACTTTCGCATGTAGGGTTTGAAGAACAAATTCTCTATGAGAAATATTTCATTGAGGTGAAATTTTGATTAGCTCTTTCAAAATTTTCAGTACTCCTTTTGAGCAAACGGTCAGGCTCACACGTCAGTGGTGAATAGCCTAGTCGAGCCTAGACTAATAGGGAGGTGAGTAAATTTATATCATCGTGACGGTAACTCTAAATGTATAATGTGTTTTAATTGTTTGACTCGACGTAGTAATTGACTACAGATTAAGGACCCTTATTCTCGAAAGATTCATTGAATTGAATTTTCATATGCCACAAGTCACGTGTCCCGATGAATATTCATGCCGAGCACGTCACTAACTTTATTGTATTTGGTGTTATCTCTTGTTGCATGTCGAGTACTACGGCAACTTGTAATCGCGCACGTCATTGACGGTATGAATCATGCAAAGCCTAATCGATGGGAGGTCATCAGGCTATGTACAACATAGTACCTTCTGAAAGTGCAGCCAAGTGCCTTCCCTAGAGAGGTAAAACTCTAGGAGTAGAAACTTACTGCCTACTGGATCTTTGGTCAGAATGTACCTGATTCCAAAGATAAAGGTAAAATAATGTACTCTGACTTCGAATGGCAAAACCATATTTATGTGTTTCAAAATCCTCTAAATCTTCATTTGATATTGTTGTTCATATTGCCGCTATTTGTTGCATAACCTATGTACGGTGATTGATTGATCAAGATAACCATCCTCGTGAGCCGGCCTTGAGTGCCTAGGCCTCACAAGTATGGTGATATATTTTTACTCACAGAGTTATCTCTGCAATCGCTGATTTCCTCTACTGCAGGACAGTATAAGGAGAATCCAGGCATTTCTTTGACCACTTGATTCCCATTCTTGGAAACATGTAAATGGATTATTTTGTTTATTTAGTGAATGAGAGTTTAAGTTTCCGTATGTTCATGGTGAATTAACTTGGTTATTGAGTTAATTGGTCAGTTAAATCGATAAATTTTGAATAGCTGGAGTCGATAAATTTTGCTTTTTGATGAAAACCTTATTGATATTTTTGATGAGACCTTGAGGTTGTTTTTGTTAGTGGATGACCACTTTTGAGGTCTATTTGTTATGTTATTCGAGATAATATCATGATATGAGATTTTGAGTTAATTATTAGTAGATTTTAGATTGAGCATTACACAACAGATTTGTCACAGTTATAGAAACGACAGGTCTCTGGTCACCCTTTAGAAATTATGGGACATAGGCTTGATACTGGGTTTTGTGGTTTTAAGCCTACCTTATATCTCCTAGCCCACATGCCTATAAAAGTGGGATGTGACAATAGGAACCCTAATAAATGACTAATGGGGGTCTAAATAAGAAGGAAATTAAGTTAAAAACGCACCGTACCTCACCGCCTCGGTGAAGCTTCGCATCGCCTCGGCGAGTTTGATGTGGGCAAACTTAATACCCCTATGATAAGATAATAAGTTCCTGAACACATGTAATTGTAAGACTGCCTAAGATCGGATATTAAATGACATGACACCTCCTCGTTATGCAAGGTGCACGTATAATACTGATACCTCCGATTATGTGACGACACTTCCGACCATGCGCTGGCACATTTAGTACTTCAAGCATTTCCTCCGATTAGTACTTCTAAGAGATTTCTCCGACAAGACTTCAATAATCTTGATTAGTGCGACGACACTGCTAGTGCTCAAAGACTTCGCCAGGTGATGGCACTCAAGATCAGATCATATCTTCGTACTTATTGTTCGTGTCCAACTCATTCCTTATTACCGGGTCTAGAATAAACTAAGTATATGATAAGAGCCCAATAACTAATAAGAGTAAAGTAATGTCCATGCTCGCTTGAAGTACCTACGTACCTCCATACAAGCATAAGCCCTATAGTACTCCGCGGTACCTCCGCATCAATATAAGCTCAGAATCTCTACTCGAGATTTGAACAAGTATAAGTATGCTATAAGTACAAGTATGTGAATAAGTTTGTTATATGAATCCATTTCTAATATCAACTAACAGATATATGCTACCGTGAATGAGTAATAAAGGCATGTGTATACGTATAAGCTTGCGCGTTTCACTAAGTGTAAAGCTTAGCACGGGTTTTAACTGCAGGTAAAGAGGAGGACGCTCGAGATCTTTCCGCATACCGCCGTCAAGACATATGTATGGCCTATCACCCGTAGGTTTTCAAGGGGCTCTAATTATGTGTAAAATGTAAATGTACAATTTTTTGTATATATATGTAAATGACCCAGATCGATATTGACATTATAAACACTACTCAAGGTGGTAGTTTTATTTTGCATCCTCAGATCCGATATTTTGTTCAGCTATAAGACTCGGGCACACCAACGCTCAAAAGCAGCAAAGAGTCCCGCATAGTTTCGCGCCCTTCGTCCCGCTCACACAGGTTGGGTGTGACAAATGACACCAGGCACATTAGTTTTCAAATGATAAGCCAACAAACCGCCGCTTTCTTAATCTCATGTAACCGGCTCCAAGCATCTTTCGACCACCTTTAATAGTCGGGAACCCTAAAAACCAACTGAGTCTTTACAAAACAAAAAATAAAAAATAAAACAGTAAAAAAATAAAATAAAACAAAATAAAAATAAAAGAGAAAAAGCCAGGTACTTAGTCTTGAAACCCGAGCACGGTCCAAGGGGTATACGACGAAAGTCTTTAAAGCCCAGCCCTAAACCAACTAGTCGAGTCACGGATGGCTATACTGCTGGCTAACGATCGGGATAGGTGAAGCTAGAAAATCGAGTTGGAGTCTCAAGCTCATTAAAAGTCTGGGGTAAAACCTAAAGAGTTAGTGGTTGAGAGATCCTTATGACTTGATGCCCTAAACCTTAATTGGTTAGGAGTCATCAGTGGACCCCCATTACATGGACATCTGTGATTTCGACTTTCTCAGCATTGCACCCCTACAACACAAAAAGAGTTGTAAAATAAAGCGAGGGTCTTGACTCATTGAGTGTTGCTTAATTTGCAATGTATATAAAGAAACACAGGTCAGGGAGAGAACAAGCTTGGTGCACTATGTTTGAAAATCCAATCAAGCAATACCTAGGCTTTATGAAGGGTTTGCTAATCTTCTGTGGTTTAGACTCTTGGACTTGAATGTGCATAGCACACTCTCCTAAGATAGTCTTTAGGTTGGATTTTGGTGACTCTTATTGAAAGTTGAGTATTATCCTCTCATTTTTTCAATAGAAACCCATTTTCAGAGTAGATATATATATATATATATATATATATATATATATATATATATATATATATATATATATATATATATTTCATATTGCTTTGATTGCTTTATTCTTCCTTCATAATAAGGACTAGCACATGTCGGCCTGGGGAGTGATTACTGTCCCAAATAGCTGTTTACAATTTTAACACCCGAGTTTTGAGCACTTTTTGCTTAGTAATCAACCTAATTGACCCAGTTGGCATGTTAAGGACCTAGCAATGTAACGCCCTGAAAATACCCTAACAGTTTTATAACATGTTCATGGTGTAAAATAAATTAAATAATATTTTTCCAGCGTCTAAATGACTAAAAACGAAAATGATAAAAATCCAAAAATTTTACAAGAGCCAAATAAATTTAGTAAAAATGTCAAATGGGGAATCTATGAATCCAAATGAGATGTGAATAAAATGTGAATAAAATGAAATGAAAATTAAATGAAAGTGAAATGAAGTGTTAAAAATGGCAAAAGGAGAAATGGAATTAATTAGTAGCCAACATGGCCTTAGCCATGTAGCGGGGATTAAAGACCACCTCGTCTTAGAAAGCCATTTTACATTTGGGCATTTCCATTTTGAGAGAGAAAGAGAGAGCTAGGGCTTGTGGAGAAAGGAGATTGGTAATTTTTCTCCAAGTAACCAAGAGTTTGAGAGATCAAGAGGAAGAAGGATGCTTGGTATTGAAGAATCAAAAGATCAAAGGTATGGTAACCAAACCCTAACTTTTCTTTTCTTGTGTTAGGTTGATGAAAACCCCAAATTTTTTTGATGAAAGTGTTTGTATTGGTTGTAAACAAGTTTTGGGGGGGTGCTCTAAGTTGTTTTGATTGTTTTGATTGATTTGGATTGGTTTTGAGAAATTTTGCAAAGGAAATGCAGGAGGCTCTGGCATGAGTTATTGCCAAATATTTTTTCAAAACCTTGTTCTTGTTTGATAGGTTATTAATATCCAAATTGAGTGATTCCAATTGTTGTGTTAAACTATACATCAAGGTATACAAACGATGTATGACTAGAGCAAATTGTACTAAGGCTCTCGAATATGGGTTTAAAGGTGAGTTCCGGCAGCTCACTGGTGCGCTTTGTTTTGGGGTGTAGTTGTGGTGTTGCCCCAGTCGAAGTTTCACCATCCCAATCGAGATTCAAAATTTGGGTAACCTTAATTTAGGAAATAATTTATTTGAATAGTGTACATATATTTTTAAATCCTAAAGTGCCTAGAAATTTGTCAAAGTGAGTTTAACTTTTGCAAATTTAGAAAGAAGTTTAGATGTAAAATGCAATAACTGAGTTTGGTTATCCAAATTGGATGATTCCAATCGAGAAGAAACTTAGAAACCATAGATTCACATATAAATGAACCATTACCAATATTTATGGATCAGCTTTGAAAATAAAAAAATAAGCAGTGGAGTGATCTAGTGAGCTGGGCATATCGAATAGTTTGGCATTAAAATGCCGTAACTTGAGTTTGGGTGATCCAAATGAGATGATTCCAATTCATAATAAAAATATACTTATATAGATATAATTTTCTTGAAGGAAGCATGAGAAAAATATGGCTCATGTGTCCCCATAAAATTTTGCAAGTGAAGGAGTATTGAGTAGACATCTGACCACAACAAAAAATCACATAAATGCACAAGTGATTTTCTTTCTTGGGTTCTTTAATTGCTGACATATTTGTGATGGATTAGGGGTTGGTGACGAGGCTTGACCCGAGGCAGGTTGGGGATAGGGGTCGAAGAGCGATAACCTTACGAGTTTGTTAACAGTCTCTCTGTTTCAAATTTGTGAAAGTTTACAGTCTACACTCTTCTTTCATTGTTTCAAGTGATTGTAAAATATTATGAAATATTGAAATGATTTTATGATAAATTGCATATTGAGTTTGTTTTAAATTTATTTGAAACTGACCCATTTAAAGAAATAAATTGCATATGAAAATTTTCATGAGTGTTGAAAAATAAATTATTGTATCCAAATGTATATACACTATTGTAAATTATATTAAATGATTTGACAGCCCTTAAAAGAATGTTAATCATTAAAATTCGAGTTAAGGATAGATTGTTATACTAATAAGGGTCAAATTAGTAGTACCCATTTGAATGTAATGAAATGTGCCTTGATCTATGGCCAGCCAGGGATAGTAAATCTCGGTAGTGTTCACGAGTGATTTTAATAACCGGTCGTGACCAGTGGGGCCATATTGTCTCCAGCCAGTTTTTATACTTGCCTGTAGCCCAGTGGGACCGTGTCGGTGATTCGTTATCCTATGCACCAAAAGCATAGGTTAAATTCGATAAGGGCAAAATGATAATAAGATTGAAAAATGCATGATTTGTGATTTGAATGATTCAGTGCATATGAAATACTTTAACTGATATGACGATGAATTGTAATTGAATGTAAATGAGATGGAACATATATATATATATATATATATATATATATATATATATATATATATATATATATATATATATATATATATATATGTGTGTGTGTGTGTGTGTGTGTGTGTGTGTGTGTGTGTGTGTGTATTATGCTTTGCATTGGTCATTGGAAAAATGTATAAAAGCATTGTTTATAAACATTGCATGAATTGATTAAAGCGGGAAATGAAGAGAGGAGTGTATAAAACCACTAAAAGCATGGCGGTTAGCGAGAGTTGTTTTTGATCGTGCGGTATCAGTGGCAGATACGAGGACAAGGCACTTAAAGATTTAGAGTGAATGTCAGAGCCGTGGTGTGAAGTAAGGTCGACCAATGCATTAATGAAATGGATTTGATCATTTGTATAAACTACGATTTTTATTTTGTAAATGTTTTGATGGCCCAGAAACTCGATATATTTTGTAAAAGATCTAATTGAAAAGGGCATATAATCCCATATTGTACGAATGTGGGATTTATCCTAAAATGATGGGCCTACTGCAAATGTTTAGATGCATATTATTATATATTCTACAATATACAAAAAAAGAAAAAAAAACGTATTTGTATTCATATCGGTAGCACTGGGCTTTACATTTATTTTTGTATCAGAGTGTAAGAAAAAAAAGGGTGTTACAAGCAATGCTACTGATCAAATTTTGTGGCAAGTTTTGCTGTTTTCACAGGCTATATATATTGAAGTTAGGGATTCAGAACAAGCATGAAGAAATCAATTTAGATTCGAGCTTCAATGCGGAAAATGAGCGAGAAGAAGAAAGCTCGATAGCAGCCTTGCTGTTTGGCTGCAACCATGCGAAAATTCGCAGAGGCTGAGAACTTTCCTGCCGTTTTGACTTTTTGACCTCGTTTTTGGTTTCTCCCCATTTTGTCCCTATGTAATAATAGTATTCAACTTTGTTTAGTATGGTAATTTGTATTTGCATTATGGGTTGAAAAGCCCAAAGACAATACTTTGTACGGGGCTTTTTTCATTATTCAATTTTTGGTTTTTGCAGGAAAGCAGGATGGAAGCTCCGGGTTGTTATCGATTTCTTTCATTTTCTCACTAACCCAGGCACATTCGATGGTGACAACTTAGGAGTTGAGTGGCTGACCTATTTCAGCAGAGAGTAAAGGGGCCGCGGGGCAAAGGAAGCTGAGGCAAATGAAGGGTTCTCGTGCTTTCAATGCAGGTATTCATTGACATTTATGTGTTTCCCTTAAACTCTAGGTTTAGATCCCTTCAAATCACCTTGAATGGTCAGTACTTGGTAAGCTTTCAAGGCTCATTGGATGCTTATTACTAGATCCAGTGATGTTCATTAGTTATCATTTATGAGCTATTGGAGGGTGAGTCAAGGAGACATTTTTTTACTGTCTGAGACCATTAATCCTCGGTGAATACCATTTGCAAAGGATAGTTATTTTGGGTCAGCTTTTATAGCTTAATGAAGAATCGGTTCAGGAGATGACTATAGGTCATCCTCCCCGTATGGCAAGAACCCCTCATTTGCCCCAGGAACCCGAGCCAGGTGACTAACACTTCAAGAATTCTTTCTATATTTTACTTCATTTTTAGTTCACGATTTCCTTCTAAAACCCACTCTTTTTATCAATCTGATATCAAATTATAATCACCAGTGTAAACCTCAGTATTAGTCATTCCCATGAAGAAAACCCATCCCTGTGGACGATCCTAGAGCCGCTATACTATAGTAGCTGCGCTACGGTAGTATGAGGTATTAGGTTATAAATTTTTTTGATTTAAGATACCCTACGGGCTACATGCTAATAAACCCTAATATCTAAGTGTCAAAGTGATATATTGTGAATACATGTAATTTGAATTTGGGGGTTTGGTTGAAGAGGATGTGCAATAAATAGAAAGAAAAAGAGGTTAAGGGTAGAAAAATAAAGAAAAAAAATAGAAAAGGAATAAAAATAAATAATGAAGTAAGGAGGGGTAAGTTTGACCTTATAGCCTTCCTACCTTGAGCAAATAAGCTCTTAGGGGTGTAACGCCCCGAAATATACCCTAGCAGTTTTCGACATGTTTAGGATATTTTGTAAGAGTAATTTGAATGTTTCGGTAGGTCAAATCTGCGAGAAACATGGAAAGTGGAAATGCAGGAATTTGTACAAGACTTAGAACTGATATTGTCATTTGTAAAGGGCATAAAGTTATAGTTGATAAGAATAGAGGCCAAAACAATATAATGGGAAATTGACAGCCAAATATTCAAGAGTTGGAGGACTATAAGGCAATTAATGAAAACCTTAAGTATAAATAGAGGAGGAGACAAAAAATAGCTTGACTTTTTTTGTCCTACATGAAGGATCAAGCGGGAAGAGAAGAGGAGGAGGAAGGAGAAGAGAGAGGAAGGAGAAACCAAGCCAAGGTATGGAATTTTTGTATGGATTCTCGACTTTGCATGGAAATTATGGTTCTAGCATGATTTTTTGGTACATAGATTACTTGGATATGGATTCTTTAGCTTTATTTGGTTTCCATAGGTTTTTTATTAGGAACATCCTAACTCTAGATTTAATGGACGTTTGGTTAGAAAGCCACACAGTGGATAATGAGTAGATATGGAATCCTTCACAATTCCAAGGTTTTGTAGAATTGGGTGAATTTTGGTTTGAATCCTAGGATTCTTTTGCAAATTAAAAGTGTTTGGGGGAGTTGTTTGGAGGGATTTCATGTTAGTTTTTGATGAAGGATGTAATAGGAGTGATCTATGGAAGAAAGTGCATGAAAAATGGGAGAAAATACACATTTTGGGCATTTTTCGGTGACATGTATTGGTACACCTTGAACATGTACCGGTACATGTTAGGTTACAGTCATTTGAGCGGCGTGCCGTACATGTTGGGGTGTGCCCGGTACATGTGATCTTCCCCATTTCTTATTTCGACCAGTTTTCGTATTTTAGTCATAACTTCCTCATTGCTTATCCGATTTGAGTGATTCAAGTGGTTAATTAAAATAGACTTCAAGGAGAACCAAACATATAGAAATAGATACCTTCTAATTCTGATTCTAATTGGCCCAAAAATTCACTCAAAGTGGGGCCGTATGCGCAGTGATTCTGCATCGGTTTGATCCTTAGAGTGAGTCAGGAGTTGTTTTGGACGTATCTTGAGTTCCGGTGCTCCGATTTGGGTGATTCCAGTCGGAGGAGAACCCTTAGCACTTTATCTTTAAAGGAGTACAAAGAACCAGTGTCAAATATGGATACAAGGCACTGGAAAATGAATATTGCAAACTGTTCCTCGAGTAAAATCGGTAAACCGACTAGTTGGCATGAAAATGCCATAACTTGAGTTTGGATGATCCGATTGGAATGATTCCAATTTCTAAGTAAAGTTGATTCATTGAGGAACAAGAATACATGAATGATGTGTGAATCCGTAAGTATTCCTGTATAAGTATAAGTATATGAAATGCCATATGCCAGAGGCATGAAACAAGAAAAGTAAGGAAATGCAAAATGTGTAGGCGCGTTTCATGAAACATGAATATAATATGAAATATGAAAACGAATCAAACACGGTAACATTAACATGAAAAAGAAATATGTCATGGCAACATGTAATGTGATAAAGATAGGTTATGTTCCGGAAGACATATGATCAGAGTGACTGCTTATGATCAAGAATGAATGAGTGGACGCCCGTTGGTGCTTTCCCAAGACTCGCTGGGTGCTTCCCAAGACTCGTTGGTGCTACGCACTCTGCCACAAGTGAGCAGCACGCCCGGACGATGCTTTGGCACCGCTGGTGCTACTAAGACTTCGCGTGGGCAGACACACGCCCGACGGTTCCGCACTTCGCCGGGTGCTACGACACTCTCAAGGCGGCAGGCACGCCCCGATCGGTGCTCCAAGACTCACCGGGGTGCTACGGGGCACTCCTATCAAGGCGGGCGCACGTCCGCATCATATACGACACCTCGCATCGTGACAGGCTATCGGTACTTATTGGTACATTCCATCATTTCTTATGATTGGTCTAGGTAGTCAGACAAACATATGATAAAACACTGAATAAAGAATAAGAGTAAAGATCTTAATGAGCCTCTATATCTGTTCTGTAGTACCTATGGGTAATCCTTAGATCTCGATAACTCTATGGTACTACCACTCCCAGACGATAAAATAATAAGTATAAGTCCAAAGAGTACCCCATGGCACCGTGTATAATGAACGGTTTTAGTACCTACGGGTACTTTGTACAAAGAAAAATGTTCATTTACCACGGTATTTCCCCTATCCGAAATATGAGAATAAGCTCCGTATAAGATCCGAAATCCTAAGAATAAGTTCTGTACCTCCTACGGGAGTCTCGAATAAACATAAGCCTGTTATAAGCATAAGAAATTGTATAAGTCTAAAGATGATTATGATATAAACTGACAACTCTGTTTGTTTTGGGATAGGTTCTGAATCAGAGGAACCCAGTACATGTATTTGATGATTCGATTTTACTACGGACTAATGTCCGTATCTGCATAAGTCTAATCTGACCTTGTATGTGATATGATTATGATATGTTCTGACTTATCGTACCTACGGGTACCTTCGCAAAAGAATAAGATCCGAAATACAAGAATCAGTTTTGTAACACAAGTATAAGATCTGTAAGACAAGAATAAGTCCTATAACTCAAATATAAGATCTGTAAGACAAGTATATGCTCAGCACAAGCATAAGATCCTAAAATGTACATGTATCGGGTCAGACACAAGTATAAGATCCGAAATACATGGCTAAGTTCCGTAATATTAATGAGGTGATCCGAAATACAAGAATAAGTTCTGTGAATACCAAGATAAGATCCGTATGACAAGATATGCTCAGAGTACAAGTACAAGATACAAAGTATCTCTCAGATAACATAAGTTCAAGTACCCACGGTACTCGTATTCACACTCAGAGTACCTACTTACTCCCGCATGAGCATAAGATAAGTTCGACAGGCACAAGTGTGCATCTCTAGACATTTCCAACAAGTAGTACTTACGGGTACTCCCCGTATAAGAATAGTTCCGTACCAAAGATAATGCTGCATCTCTGCGGGTACCTACGGTACCTCCCAACAAATGTAAAACCCGTGAGGATGTTATAAGTTCTGTAGACTCCTACGGGAGATCTGGGATATATATAAGTACCAGTACGTGCATAAGTATCTCTGTATAAGCATAAGCTATCTAACTCCTACGGGAGAACTGAATCAGTATAAGATAGATAAAAGTATGAGTACGTGATAGCACCTCCGCAAGTATATGTATGCTCAGTAATTACTTATATGAATCTGAGTAAGATAAGTATATGTCCTTTCGGGAGATCCGAGTAATTATAAGTCCGAGACAAGTATTAGCTTGTCTGATATATGTCATTTGGGAGTGACCGAAAACTTGAGAAAGCAGGATATTATGTAAAGAGACGAATTAGATGCCTTTTCGCCACTGTGGCGGCGTCTAAGTTGCTCAAATATGATTTGATCTCGTTATACACAGGATTTATATGAATTCAAGCAAGATTCTGATATCCTGCTTCGTTTATATGTTTATCATGATTCGTTTAAATGCATGTGTATCAAAGAGGTTAGTAAGATATGTTTCACTACATAAAGCTTAGCACGGTTTTTAATCCGTAGGTACAAGAGAAGACGCCAAGAATCATCCGCAGAGACACAAACCGGGCCAACACACTAGTTAGTAAGGGTTCACTACATGTAGGTTTCGTACTCGATTTGTAAATGTAAAAGCACAGCTGTATTTGTAAATGGGATCGAGAATTGTATAGATTTTTATGGACACCACCCAATGGTGAGCTCTGGTATGATTTTGTATATAATATTTGATTCTGCGTATAAGATATGGGCCATACTCCACAAAAATACGTTAGTCTTTATTAAATAAAAAAAATCAGCAAAGAGTCCTGCCGGGTCTCGCGCCCTAACTCCGGTTCGATCCGCCAATCGGATCGGGCCAGGAATCGGGGCGTGACAAGGGGTGTTCTACACCTAGTACCCACGGCTAACTGGTCTAGGAGTTACTAACCTAAAGCTTGAGACATAGGGTAGGTAGAAATCTTAAAAAGGTCGAACATTGCATTACTCCATGCCTTGTATTCCATGAAAAAAAATAAAGCTCTTAGTGTTCTTGTGAAGATGGCGAAAATCATGCAAGTATAGGGGGAGCTATGTGATAAAAAGATGCAAAGAGCTAAGTTTGAGGGGAAGCTTAAGAGGTTCAATTGAAAAATAATGCAATATGCTAAAGGACGAACAACAAGTGAAGAAAAAGGAAAATGTGTATGCTTTGGGTAAACTAAAGCCTAAATGACCTATTTAACTACCCTTAACTAAGCCATACACTACAAGCTTTTAAAGACCGAATTGATCCTGAGAGTGTGTAGCCTACATTAGTAGAGAGTGATATGCCTAACAAGCATATGGAGTCTTACACACTCACTAAGTAAGTGAGAGATCCCCATTCCTCTCATGCTCATCTAATTCCCTTTGAACTGCATTTGGCTAGAGGGGGAGGACTTCACACACACACACTTGAAAACTTTGGTTTAGATTGTTGAACTTATGGTTACTTTATTATTTTTGAAAAACACTATCTTGAAGTTTTCTTTGTATTGTATAAAGGTTAGATCCTTGAGGCAACTTATCATATATTATCCCAATTTGATGTTTAACATTTTTGTTAGTTTTGAATCAAGGAAGTATGTAATTACTTTCCTTAAAGACAAGCAAACTACTATGTTTGGGAGTATTTGTTAAGAGTACTTTGGGTTAGCATGATTTTGATGCTAACTAAGCACTCCTTTTAGTTATTTTCATGTCTAACCCCCCCTATAGCTATGTATTTTGCATAAACAAAGAAAACAAGACAAGAAGCAAGAAATATGGGTGAGAAATGAAGAAGATAGGCTAAAAAGATACCCACGGTCATGACCTGGAACAACCACAGTCGCGATGGAAAATGATCGAAGTCGTAACCTGGAATAGCCACAGTCGTGACCGTGCAGCATAAAAAGACCACCTGTTGATGAGTCTAAAACTCATCTATTTTTAAGGTCATTTTTAATGAATATTTAAGGCATAAATATGCAATTTAATGAAAAATCATGGAGTTTTCACCCATATTAGTGTTTTGTTGGAATTTAGAGAAAAAAAGAAAAAAAATAAGCAAAAATCAGAAAGAAAACAATAGTAGGTGATAAGAACCTCAATGTCGCGACATCAGATGACCAATGTCATGACATCGGATGACTAATGTCGCGACATTGGTTAAGGAATTTCGTGAGATCAAACCAATGTCACAACATCGGCTGAAGGGAGCAAAACATAAAAGTTCAATGTCGCGACATCAACAGCGACATCAAATCAATGTCACGACATCGACTGAACAATGTCACGACATCGTCAAGAGCAAACAAAGTTGCAACATTAACTGACCAATGTCGCGACATCGGGTGAAGTGAACATAACATAAAACAGTAATTTCGAGACATCGACTGAAGATTGGCATCACATCAATTCTATGACATCAGATTAGCAAAGTTGATGAGTCCAAAAACTCATTAGATTTTAATTCATTTTTCTGAGTATGTTACGAGATAAATGTGATTTAATTGCAAAAAAGTGGATAATTAACTCAAATTTCATTTTGTAGGAAAATACAAATGTAAAACTCAAATCTAGTAAAATCATAAGAAACCAACAGAAGAGGAATTAGGTCAAAATTAAAAATTCTAAGTCGCGACAGAATGCTCACAAGAAAATTCCCAAGTCATGACATCAACAGATTCGCTCGTTAGGAAATAGAAAATCCTAATGCTGAAGTCGTGACTTGAAAAAGGAGGCTATGGCTTAAAGAAAACGGGTCGAGACTAAAGGAAATAATCAAGGGAAGAATTCAGTGTCGCTGGCATCACTGATGTCGCTGGCACCAACGAAAAGAGTCGATGTCGCGATGACCACTCTAGCCGCGATAAGAATCCGTCTATGAAGCCACCAGAAAGGTTGTTGCAAAAGAAAGAGGTTGCAACCAGTTTTTAAACAAAAGGCTCCATTTCAGGTCGCGACATCAATATGATGTCGCGACATACAAACAGGAAGATTTAAAGTGCAACCAAAGATAGAGTTTGGAAGGAGGTCGCAACCTGTAGCCAAATAGAAACACTTTCCAGAACCGAATCACACCTTTCAAGTCAAGGATCGAACATATGTGTCGCGATCACTAATTAAGGTCGCGACCTGAAGAAAAGCTGAGCAGAAGAAATTGATGTCGCGACATGTAACTGAGGTCACGACCTGGAAAATAGGTGGGAAAGAGGAAAATAGTTGCAACGTAGAACTGAGGTTGCAACCTGAAGAAAAGAAATAAGGAACAAAAGAGGTCGCGACATCACCATGAGGTCGCGACATAAAATTGAAAGTATATGAGCAAGAAGACCACCAAACGGCGCGCACTAAGGAATCAGTCACCACATGAAGTCATCATATACAACAAAGAAGTGGTCGCACCTAAAACCTGGCGTTCTAACTAAGCCGGAAGAATAGGAGCGCTGACAATGATGTCACGACATGCACCCAGGTCACACATCGTCGACCGGGCGAACGATGAGTAAACAGAGGTCTTAATTTAAACGATGTCAACATCATCAAAGGCGCTTGTAAGACAAACAGGTTGGTAAACTGCAAGAAAGCAGTTTCACGATCGATCACCAGCATCAAGACAAGTCCATGTCGTGACATCAACTTGAGGTCGCGACATAGGACAAGCCGAAATGGGCTTTTTCTTCGATTTCCACCGGAGCATTTGGGATTCGCCCAAATTTTTGCAAATATAAACAGATAGCTGTAGAAGAGTAAAGTAAGTTTCCCGTCTTCACTACCCAGAAAGGGGAGAAGAAGTGAACTCGTGTATATTTTATAGATTTTTTTTTATTTTTTGGTTTTGAATCGCTGAATCAGTGCGTAGACGAGTAGAGCTAGATTTTTAGATCTATTATTTTTCTAAAGCATTACTGCCTGAAAATTTATGAAATCTAGATAAATTTCTGGAATTCATTTCTTCAATTTTATTGTAATTACGTTGGTTGTTTTGACCTGCATCTACTCTTAATCTCGAAAGAATGCAGAATCGAGCAGCTCTACTGATTTTGATTTACATTTAGCACTTTCCGCACAACAATGGAGAATTAATTTGGGTCTGTTTACTTAATCGGTGTCGTTTTGAATGGATAAGTCTCAACAGTACCTAATACCAGTTGAGGGGAATGTATCTTACTCGATATCCAGGATGCCCTACGTGACAATGTAGACGAGATTCCCGAGAGTCAGAGAGTATTCTTCTCGCATGTTCCTGATCACCATTGACGAACCGCCGAGCTCCGAAGTTCATTTTGATAAATCCCCATTCGCTCATAATTGAAGGAGGTGTATTTACCAATATAAATAATCATAGAGTTCACCTTAATCTATAGGTAAGTTCCAATCCCCGTGTTAGCTTAGATCTAATCAAGGGAAAGGGATAAACCCATAGATCCGAGGTTGAGCCACCAAACTAAGTAGTAGAAACTTTTGTGAAAATCCCGAAGATAAAGCAAAAGTTCATTGCCAACAGTGAAATGGGTGTGAAGTATTGAGAAAGAAAAAATACCCAAATCTTGCAAGAGAGTTTGAATACGAATGGCCTGATTCATGCTCTTCGAGTAAGCAAGGATATCCAATCGCTGAATATGGAGAAATCCACCTAATAATTAGAAATCTTGGACACAATCCGATCCATACATAGAACAGAGCAAATGGGTTTAGTGCCGAATTGGATCGTTCCATTGTATTTCATCATAGTTTTTGTTTCTTCAGAAACTGACAAATCCATTCATTTGTATAACTCATTTTCATTCATTTACTTATGTTTTAGTTTAGTCGGAAATATATTCAATAGTATAGGATTTTTAATTTGTGTCGTGTAGATAAAACCTTCATTATGAGTTTTGAGTCCAAATAGTATGGAATTTTAGTAGTTGGGGTAGTTGATCCAGAATTCGTTATCAATCTCTCTCTGGTGGGAAATGGGATAATTCTCGACTTTACATTCAGATTTACTACTAGATGACCTCCAGACTACAGTTGTCATAACCGAACTCCTTATATTTTAAATTGACAGACTCGAACTGGGATACCCTTCCAGGATTCCCTGGGTGGTCTCGCCTAGTGAAGTCCAACTGTACAAACCATAGGGAATACACAATGGAACCCCAATTCCAAGAAAGAAGGGCAAAACACATGCAAGACACAATACCTCAATCATATAGACAAATCCACGACCGACCAATCCAAATGTAGGTCATAACCACAACATACATAATAAGGACTCATACAAGTTCAAAACTAATATCAGAGCAATCTAAGAGTATTTGATAATTTAGGGTTACAAAATTGAAAATAAATATGTCCAACAAAACAAAGACAGATAGATGGGGTAGAGTACTGCAGCTGTCGCAGAAAGAGCGGTGTTGAATCTGGCGCGAGGTAGGCCCTACGAACTGCCCGGACCTAAGGAACAGATTTAAAACACTAAACGTGAGAAATAAATCTCAGTGAGTGGCATAATTTATATGGAAAATAACGTTTTTATTTTCGAAAATTTCTCCTCTCATGACCTCACGTCCACTCCTTTGTAATGTTCCCCGTTTAGCAAACATTTCACAAAACCCAACTTTACCAAGGCCCAACAATATGGAAATCATGCTCAACAATTTAGCCGACACAATGTTAAGAAAACTACAATCTGAACTGTACACAACATAAAACCAATCATAAAGCATGTATAGCCACATGTAATAAAGTAACCATGAAATGCACCATAACCATAAGTATTAAAATAGCTTATACCATATTCAAATCAACAAAATGCATCATACCATGTGTACCCATCATAAACCGTCGGTAAGCCCGAATTCCTCACGACACCCCGGACAACTAATAAACTGCGGAGCCACACCCGCCATCACGCGGCAATCCACAAACCTCCGTAGACCCGACCATCACGGCAACCAATAAACCTCCGCGCACTACCATCACGCAGCAACTAATAAACCTTCGGTAAAACCCAAACATCACGCAAGACCTAATAAACCTTCTCGCAAACCCGTCACGTGGCACCTAATAAACCTCCGGGTGAACCTAGCCATCACGTGGCAACTAATAAACCTTCGGCAACCCCGGCCACCACGCGGGCAACTAATAAACCTCCGCAAACCTCCTACGCATCACGCGGGCAACTAATAAACCTCCGGTAAATCCCGCCATCACGCGGGCAACTAATAAACCCCGAAAACCCGACCACTGGCAATCTAATAAAATCGTTCCCTGACTCACATGTACTTTCCCAACAATACCGTATTAGAGTCATTCCACAAAATCTCAAGATCCATTCTTTCTTTTAAAACAATAGTTTTTCAAGGTGGTTTACAACCTCAATCCACATACCCAAAATATCCAAATACCACAGACTCATCCACGAACTCAGTACAACTTCCAAACAGTTAAAATGTTGACAAAATTCACATGAAATGACATGCTAACTTGTTTTATGAGACCGATAATCACATTTGTATGCAACCAACCATTTGATCAAAACAATATATATGTAAAATATTTAATCACAATAGATATATCAACATAATACCTCAAATCATTTAAAAACATATAAACCATCTACACGACTATAGACGCCGCCCCGCTTCCCCGCAAGATCGTTCCCTACTGGCGGAGTTCGTAATATAAATAAACACCACTTAGGCTCCAATAACTCGAACCAACAAATACTGGGATGCCCCGAAGGCCTCAGGAATAACTTTTAACTATGAAACCATCCAAATCGACTCCAACAGTGTCCACTACATAGCAGCTCCTATAGACCCGGTACCCAAAATTGGGGCTTTTCACCTGGGAGCTAATTTCTCAAAATTGAACCGTCCAATAATTCATAAAAACATCCAATTTCACTAATCCAACTTCTATTTTGCCAAACTTGACCAATTGGTACTCTATTTCAGTCCAAACTTCTCGGTAATTACCCGAAACAACCTAAAAATGAAAAACTAACCAAACGACGTCCAAAATTTACAAACCACATATCAATGGAAAGCCCAAGAGACCAGGAACACATCAAGATTCACCTTGGTCCAAAGGCTGTCAGGTTACGAAACCCGATCCACCAGCCACCAACTTTGTTTTTGTCGTATCTTCAAACTGGTGGAGGAATCTACAAAAAGTGACCACTTCGAATGAGTTCGGGAGGGTCCAAAAATGGTGGGAGAGAGGGATGGGTTGGCCTGGAATGGCCTAAAGTGGAAAATTTCCGGCGGATCAACCCGCGGCTCCACCGCAGCCTTCGCTACTGGCCCGGCAAAGGTCCGGCGGGCGTCGCCATGAAATTTCACTGGTGATCGCCCGTGAGGTGGCGCACCTCCCTGGCCAGCGCGTGTACACGGTGGGTGGCCATAGTCGCCTCCTTTGGTCCAAAACTCCACGGCTCGCAAATGGTCAAAACGACCCTACTCGGTGTTCACAATTTAGAGAGTTTTTTCCTATGGTTTTGAGCTCAAGATGGTGTTTTGGGGGCTAGGGTTTCATTTGGCACCCAAAGTTATGTTTATATAGGGTCTATGGTCATTTTCTGTAAAAAACCTGCATGTGACTTGGACACCGATAAAGTGTCATTGCTCAACTTCTATACGTAACTTTATCCGTAAGTCTGGATGGTAGACGCTCCGCCGTCTACGAACTCCGTATCGACGAGGTCTAAATGGCGCTTTGGCTTAACCCAAAACCATTCATCCTCAGAAAATTCAACTTCGCCCACATAATAAGTGTTAATAAACTTATTAAACTTGTCAATGTTAAAACTGATTATTTCTTGGGTACTGTGTCGTTACATAAATCATGAACATTAAGAGAAAATTATTTTATCAAACAAATTTATCCAAATATGGATGCAGGAGAAGTGTAAGGCTCCTTCGTGAAATAAGGTTAATTTGAGGGGTTTTAGTCTATATAGAAAAAGGCAAACAAAAGTCACAACATTGACATCAGGATTCAGAACATAAATTCAATGTCATGACATCACAGCAGTAATTTCACGACATCACAGCAGTAATGTCGCGACATCAACCGTGATCTTAACTTCCTGTGTCACACAGTTTTGGTTTTATCAAGTTTTTTTTACGTCGTTGTCGGGGATTGAATAGTCTCTAGTGGCTATGTTGAAAATTTGGGTGATAACACATTTTTGGTCTTATCAAGTTTTTATGCCGTTGCCGGGGACTGAATAGTCTTTGGTGGTGTTTTCCTTTTTCCATATAGACTAAAAACCCCTCAAATTCACATAGTTACAAGAGCATTACACTTCTCTTGCAGCCATGTCACTTTGGATAAACTTGTTTCGATTAAATAAATCTTCTTGGTGTCTGTGGATTTTAAAATTGGTCTAGTCTATGACACAAAGGCATAGGTCATACAAGTAGTAAAATCAATGTAAAGTCCACAGTATCATTCCCACAGAGATTGACAAGAATTTTGAAATCAACTACCCTAACTACTGAAATTCTATGCTATTTGGACTAAAAAACTGATAGGAAAGTTTTATCTAGAAAATAAAGATCCTAGACTATTAACTAAAATACATGAAAGTAATAACCAATAATTTAAAGAATAAAATATCGACCGAACTGCTCTCGTGGAGAAACGAACTATCAAAGAATTACAATGAAACAGTCAATTCCTACACGAAAGTACACTGCTATGTTTTATTAATGGATCTGGATTTGTCCAAGATTTCCTAAATGTTGTAGTTGGATTTCTCCATATTCACTGTTAGGAAGCTCCGTTTCTCTCAAGTCAAGATCGAACCAGCCTACTGTATTTCTAATCTTCGCAAGATCTCGGTATTTTCTTTCTCAATACTTCATACCCATTTCTGATGATCGCAGATCTTTGCTTTTCCTTCCTCGTGGATTTTTTGCAAAAGTTCTACCAATTGCGGCTCATCCTTCGGGATCTATCGTTCTTCCTTTCCCTTTATTAGATCTCGCCAATACAAAGTTGAGCTTCCCTTAGATCGAGGTGAACTCTCTCGATTATTTATATTGTTAAATACTCCCTCCAACTTTGCTAATTATGAGCTATCGGGGATTTATCAAAATGAACTTTCAGAGCTCAGTCATCAATGGTACTAACATACCCATAAGAGAATGCTCTCAAACAGAATCTCCAACTCGTGTCGCGTAGGGCATCCCGGAAATCAGAGCAAGATACACTCCTTGGAACCCGGTATTTGTACCACTATTGGGAACTTATAGATTCAAAAAACAAAGATCTAAGTAAATAAATCACAATCCAAAATAATTTCTCTCCGTATTTTTGTAGAAAAGACTCGGTAACTAACTGGTGAACTAATCCAAATTAGTCAAGGCTCTAATTACAGCAACACAATTAACAATGGAGCATCGATCAAGTACATCCACTGTAATCGCAATTAACTAAGAAGAAATGAATTCTAGAAATTTGTCTAGATTTCACAATTTTCAGGCAGCAATTTTAAGAAAATAACATAAATAAAGATCCAACTTCAATCGTTTCTGCACAGTTCGCCGATTCAGATCCAGAAAAGAAAAGAAAATAAAGGAAAAGAAAAGAAAATCTACTCTAAACTATACAATGAACCCTTCTTCATGCCGCTTCTGTCGTAGAGTGAAAAGTTATAGGTTACTTTACTATTCTAACACTCGTCTATTTATATCCGTCAAAAGAAACGGGCCTAATGCACAAAGATCCGTGTGTAATCTTGAAGAAAAAGCCCAGATATCGGCTCCCATGTCGCGACCAAGTTGATGTCACGACTGATTCCTTTATCCGCTCTAGTCTCGCTTGGCGACTGTGTTTCTTCAATCACAATTGTGTTTCGTAGCTTCATGATTAGCGGTCGCGACTCAATTTCGTCGCCACTTTCTGCCTGCGAGTTCTAAAGAATCGATGTCGCGCAACCTTAGTCTCACGTCGCAACCTCATCACCGCTCCTTCTATGACAACTCGAGTCACGACTTCAATTTTAGGTCAGAACTCTCCTTACTGTCAAATTACTCTAGTTCCGGGAGTCAAGACTTCCTTTCTTCCTTGTTACACTCCACGTCGCGACCCCGCCTTTAGTCACAATTCACATTTTATGTTTCTAATACCTCACCGTGTTGTGACTTTCTTTTTCAAAGCTGCGAATTTCTTTTTGGTCTTATGCCTTGATATGTTCAGAATTTAGGTCGCACTGACAATTGGTCGTGGATCGCTGATAGCTCCCTTGCCTTTAAACCTGGGCCGTGACCTCAATACGACATCGCGACCCTCACGCTACTCCTTTCGTCAGCAGTTGTCTCAGCTTGCTTTAAAACATAATCGTGACTCAGATGTTGATGCTCAATGTGTATTCGTGCTCGCGACTTCAATGATCGGGTTGCGACTTTCGAGGTTCTCTGAATTAATTAAGGGTCGAACTCCCATTTGCTTGGTAAGGACTTCGTTGGCGAGGTTTCATGTTACGACCTCAATATTAGGTTGCGACATGGCTTTGTAATTTTCAGTGTTTCTTTAGGTTGCAACCATCCTTGGGGTCCTTGAATAACAAAGTGGTTGCAACTTCAATTTCCATAACTGGGACTTCGCTCGCTTAGCTCGTGTTTCTCGTCAGTGGACTCCTCGATATTAGGTTGCGACTTCATTGATTCTCCAACTCTCGTATAGTCAAGAACCTCAAATCTCCACAGGACTCCCAATTCGGGCCCATGTCGTGACCTCGAAATACACACTCCACTCCAGAATAAGGTTTTCATTTAAGCACTAGTTGCAACCTCATTTCACAGCAACTTCCTTTGTGGTTTCATCAATCAGATCAAAGTCGCAACCTCGTATCAAGGCCGCACCTCGGCCGCTTCAATAATTTTCTTTCAGATTAACCACATTTTCTGGTCACAACTCATTAATCGGTCTTTGGTGATGTTGTGACCTCGGAAATAATTGAACAAATGAGCTCTGTTGCGAATTTCCATTTCAAGTTGCAACCTCCTTCTCGCTCTCAGCCGAACTCTTCCAGCTTTTTTACCGGAATTTTCGCTTATAATGTATTTTTCGTAAAATTAAACTGGTTAATTACCTGTGTTTCGCAGATATGAATCAACAATTATCTTATAATATACTCAGAAAAATGGATTAAAAATCAAATGTGTTTTTAGACTCATCAAATTCCTCAACGTAAAATTTTGCTTGTCCCCATAAAGAAAAGAAATAATTGTTTGTACTCAAACAATTAAGCTTCTTAAATTTTAAGGATATTTTTTTATTCACACTACAAGCCTTTTCTTATTCCACCTTCTAACTTGAAATAGGAGATAGCAACATCCTTTTAAATTTCGCCTGACAAGAAAAAGGAATGGTTTCCACTTCTATCACAAATTCCTTGATGAAATATTGTATTTAAACAATTTATTCAGCAAGTCTTGTTCTGTGTGTGTGTGTAGGTCCTCAATCCTTTTCATCTTCATGTTGAATTTAGTTAATCTTCTGGGAGTCTCCTTAGAAAACTGGTCAAGGTCCCATAGGCTTGTTTTTCATATTGATCTCCACTAATGTAAGTAAATTCAACCTTCAAGATCAAAGAGGTCTTTCAGGTTGTAATGTCGGCTTTAGGTAATCGGGTAGATAACGGGAAAATTTAAGGTAACCACCCAGCTCACTTTCTTTTACCTTATTGCCTCTCACCTTTCATCCTTTTCCTTCTCAGATCAGATCCTCCTCAATCTTGGCCTGGTTTATCTTTTTGAAATCTTTTTATGGAGTTTTTATTGCTACTTGCACCTTATCAAGTCAGTTCCCTTGTTCTAGAACTCTTTTGCTTCTGTTTTTTTTCTAAGAATGGGAATAGTGTAATGTTTTGTCTTCTTAGGCTTTCTATCACCCTTAGAGAACTTTGGGCTAGCAACTCTATACCAGCTGCAAGATTAGGGGGTACCAGGCGGTTAAAACACCCCTACGAGCTTAATTGTTCAAAGGAGATAGGCCACAAGACAAAACTTATTCCCCTTTTTCTCATTTTCTGCTTCTTTTTCCCTAATCTTTCAAGTTATTTCTTCTCCTCCTACCTTGCAATATATGAAAATATTTTTCCCCCAAACTTGTTTCTTCCTTACGTGACCTTATGTAGCCGGAAACTCGATTATCTGGGCTCTTGCTACGTAATTATCGTAAGGAAGGGGATTCAAGCTAGCTTGTCGTCATTTCAGTTAACTAAGGTTTGTTTGTTCCAAAGTATAGACTTGAGGGTATGCTTTAGCATATATCGAGGGTAGGCTTGGAAAAGCTCAAACGCGGCGACGGCCTCATCACTCGTCAGGGTCGTTTACCTAGATTTACATCAATCAATAATTTAACAAGTTCTAGAACCATGAACTCTTAATCATGAATTTCCCAGAAGATGTTCCTAATTCTTCTCAAAGTTTCATGAGTTTTGTTGACCAAGTGTATTGTTTCTTCAAGACTTGTACTGATTCACTGTTTATATACACACTTTCAATCATTTTATTTGTTCTTTCAGCATTATCCCTTTTTCCAATTTTACAATCTAAACTGGATTTCAAATAAGGCTGCTACTCTTGATTCCAATTTACTCTATGCCCTTATTTTTCCTGCATTGTATTTCTAGAAAAATTTGTCATTTGTTCATTATTTAGGCAAGGTTCTAATAATTGGCACATTAACAGGAAATGACACAAACAAACAATTTCTCCAGTCATGTTCATTCATTAAACAACACATAATTATTCACAATCAAATTTTCATTCAATAATGAAAAGACAATCCAACAAGTAAAGAAGGTAACTATCAAATGAAAATGCAATAAAATGATGTGGACAATTTGATTAACACAATGGATTTATTAAAATTTGGGAATGTACATTGAGAACATGCTAGAAAATTTTCGTGTTCCTTTTCTTCTTTCTTTAGAGGGCTTTGAGGGCAATGCTAGAGGGTCTACATCAAAACCGTCAGCCGGGATCAAACTTAGGAAATTTTATTTCAGATTTTTGTCTCTCGAATGCAGGGGGATTTCTTTGCCTTTTGATATAGTCCGCATCATGGTCAGACCGCACCGATGAGTGTATCTTTCTTCTTCCCCACCTGATTCACTGTCCCTTCTAACTCAGAAATACACTCTAGCAGTTTGGAAAAATTCTGATTGATCAAGTCCAAGCTCTCCAACAAGAGTTTTCTTCTATACTCATCATTGTCCTCTAACCTGGATTCGATCCTCATTAATTTCAAATTCTTTGAACTGTTTCTTATAGAGATATTTGAAGCCTTCAATATTCCCGAGCATGTTAGCCTCTATTTTCTCGCTTCCTTCGCATGTTAAGAAGATCTCGCATCTCTCAATTTATTGTTTGTAAATGTCGATTTCTTGCATTCATTTTTCCAAGCATTTTTTCTTCTCTACAGCCTCTCTTTCCACTCTTCTTCTCCGAGCTTCCACTCAAGCCCCACATCTACTCCTTCTTCTAGCCGGCAGCTTCTAAAAAATCTTCTCTCGATCTGGCCGTTTTTCCTATTTCGCTTCTTCCATCTCCCTCTTCATTGATCGGAGCATTTCCATAATTTCTATGTTATCTTCTCTACTCCTTGATCCTTCTGCTTGGGAAGGTAAGTGCTCTTGTACCTCAGGATAGGAATGGCTCAAAGGGCTCATCCTGAAATTTGCTTCCTCTGCCACTTCTGGATGAATATCTTCTAGTATTGCCTCCATCTCTCTTGTCTCATTTTCCTCAGCTGGCACTGTTTCCGCTTCAGCATCCACCTCCATTTTTTCTTTCTGGTTTTTTCCTTTAGTCCCCTACCCAACTGTGGTTTGAGGTGGTGACTCGAGGGCATTTCCTCTTCTTCCTCCCACATTCCCTTCAATTTCTAAGAGACAAAGTCTCGTGATGGTGGTCAGCGAGGGATCGAAATTCTCTTGTTACTCGGTAGCCTCGATGGACTCTTCAATCAAGATTTCTATGTTCATTTTATATCCTTTCAAAGGCATATAAAATGATGGCCTCCCGTTCGACCGAGCAAAGATGTTTTAGCGGGAATCACTACAAGATGCATGAAGTATAACAAAACCTCGCTTCTTCAAAGGGAGGGCTCTTTGATTTCGTGGTGGGGGTTCTTCGTGGCCTCCCATTTTCCTTATCCCGTTACTCAACAAGTTCAAGATCTTCATAGTCGGGATTTCTACCAACTTCTTATACTTCAATCTGGTTGAAATCCCTCGATTTAAAACATCATTTCATTGATCCGCCTATGCCCGAAAAGGGTACCCAAACACCCCTCACATAGACCTAATCCTTCATGCCCACCATATTTGCATAAAACTCCCCGGGTAAGAGCAAAATCCTAGCGCCTTGTGCAACAACAAAAAGAATCCCCAACCCTTTCTCTATTACCCGAAAACTGGGAAATCCGCTTCCCAAAAACCCCTTTCACACACGAATTCCTTATATCAAACAAGATCTTGTTCCACAATTTTGAGCTTCTTTTGAAATGAAGTCTTGTCGCCTTCTCGTTGCTTCTTTCTCCGCTCATTGTCCTTGCCTCTTCGGGTCTCCCTTGTAATGGGCCGCTTCTTCTTCCGGGCTTCGTTCCTTGTTCGACATTCATTCCTTTTCCCTGTGTCAGGTTCCAATTGAACCCTTCCACGCCTCGACACTTCTCTACGCATAATTTCACAATCGCTTATATTAAGATTTGTGATGTCGCCTTGATTTGTCACATTTGAGCGAAGATTTGTGGGAGGCACTAGTTCGCTCTCTGGTTTTAGGGTTCTAAGACTCAAAACGATGGATGTAGAAGTGGGAAAGTTGGAATGTATTGAAGATGAATGGAAATTGGAATGGAAGTTGGGCTCAATGTCATGATTGCGATATGGGGGCTCTTACATTAAATTCCCCAGCCCCACTAATGATTTTCAATAAATTCTATCTTTAATGCCGGACGCCTAAACTAAAGGTTTAAACCTATTTTTATTGAGATTTAGACAATTTGGTCGCAACCTAAAAGTTTGTTGCGACTGCGGATGTGGTCACAAACTCAATCTCACCGCTATGAACTGCTTCTAATCCTTATCAAGCTCTATGTCCAAATTTCTCGTCGCGACCTATGAATCGATACCGTGACTAGAATCAGATAAGCTCCAAAATTCTATGTTGTGACCTGAAATTTTCTCATCATAATTATATATTCATTTCTATCCCCGGGTTGCGACCTAGGACAATCTTATTACATTTGAAAATTTCTAGGTCTCCTTGAACAATTCAATTCACAACAATTTCAATTCACCAAATCCAATCAAAACAAATACAATTCAATTCATATTCATCATTCAAATATTCAACGAATCCATTCACTATGCATCAGATTCAAAATTGAAGCACAAAATAAATTCCCCCAAACTTTCAATCATGCTATACTCCGAGACAAAATTTAAATAAATTCAAGAAGAGTATACGCCTCTTTTCGCTCTTTTCGTAGATCGAAGTTTGATCATAGATGTTCCTCCTTTCGCACATTCTATTGTCCCGCAAAATAAAAATTTTTTTACTTAATTTCGCGAATTGAATAAATTACACAAAGTTATTAAAAACTTTCTACACAAAAAGAATAAGTGGTAAACTTTAAAACAACCGATGTAGATTTGCTGTCACGCCCCACCCTTGCCGACCCGGACATGAATCATCCGAACTCGCTTTCTGGTGCGAAACCATATACTGGGACTCTTTACTTTTTTTTTTTTTTTTTTTTTTTTTTGAGCTTAACTTATACCTGTGGGTATACAAATAAATTTTGTAATAACCAAAAGTCATTCACATATACAAAGGAACTACCACCGGAGTGGTATCCATTAAAATCCCTACACATGTTAAGTCCCAATTATTTATACAATTACTTATACATGTACATATTTCTAATACAAACATCGAGATTATGAAAACAAGGTCGGTGAGCACCTATCTCCGATGGCCCAGACCGTGTGGAATGTCCCGCCCTCTTTATCTCCCTCTTTTCAGCATTTCCATACACCCGATTGAACACCCGTATAAGCTTTTTACGCTTACTGGAACATATAGACAAGCGTGAATCTAATTAATAACAAAAATCGCCGCCACTATCTTTACATTTACTTTACTTCTATGCATATAACGAAGCCTATTCTTATGTGACTTCTAACTCATCTCATATTATACATGTAGATTTGACTTTCGTATTCTTATCATTATCTTGTTCATATTACTTCCCGTGTCATGTCCCTTACAGTTGTAACCTCATGACCTACTACATGTATGATGATCAAATCATATTCAGCAAACTTATACGTATACAATGGCAATCTGCAATGCATCAAGTCATATTAAATTCATACAGAAATAACCAACCAATAATAAATATTAATTTTATCATTATCAATGCACAAAGCCATTAATCAACTCCCTTTAGAAATTACATTTCATGATCCTGATGCCCAAACTTTGTTTGTGCTGCTTTATTAAATTTTCATTTTCAAAGTGTCATGACCGAACTCTCACATCTTGGCCATGATCCAAGTCGGAGCCCTGGCTTAATTCGACGCTTTTCAATCAAAACATTTATTTCGTCTTATTAAATTTTTATTTTCAAAGTGTCATAATCTAATCCTCGACTTGACCCTATCATGATCCAAGCTGAGCCCTATTGATTCGACGCTTTCACTATCTTTCCAAAACATGTTGTTTGGTGTTATTCCATTTGCACCTTAATTAAGCTTAAAGCACTTTTCGGCAATCCCATGACCATTTACAAATCTAAAAGACCCATAACATTCACACTTAATAACATGCATTTTCAAATAATGCCTTTGTATCCACATATACTCATGCTATTCATTTTCGCATGTCAATATACAAATCATTACTATATCATATCATGCATTCTCAATGCAACAATTCATTTCACAATCAATTCATGATTTAAGATATTCATACCGAATCCCATTACACTGCCTATGTTGGCTATTTCCACCTTGACTATTCGATTCACACTTCAAGTGATTCCGCTGGATGAATCCCACCCTTGTTATCATTCTGAATGTGCTTTATACATTTAACGATTTTATCTCCCATCACGGTGGATGCCGCTGTATCCTTATTGATCAGTGGTATCACTTTATTCGATTCTCCCATCATGACGAGGTCGCGCTTTGCGCATCCCGACACGTGGTATCACTTATTCGGTTCTCCCATCATGACGGATTTCGTTTAGTGCATCCCGACACGTGGTATCATTTGTTCGATTCTCCCATCATGACGGATGCCGTTTGGTGCATCCCGACACGTGGTATCAATTAAATGCCATACGCCATCAAGACGGATGCCGATTGGTGCATCCCGCCTAGTGGGACATTTCTTCAATGCCATACGCGATCATGACGATGCCGATTGCACTCGCCAAGTGGGATGATTGAAAATTTCGGTGCCTTCATAACGCACGTCGCTTGCGGCATCCCGCTAGGGCGCTCTCATTCGATATATCAATTAATTCACATTTATGACGGATGCGAATGAAACTCGCCCTATCATCATTCATAATCATTCGGTTTTCAAATATCACATTTCAATTCCATATTCACTTTTGTATTCACATTTATGACGGATTCCGTTTGATGAATCCCGTCCTTATTATCGTTCACCTTCATTCGGTTTTTAAATATCACATTCCAATTCCACAATCATTTTCGTATTATCTTTTCAAAGATATACTCAATCTATGTACTTATTTCATGAACTCATCTCACGTACTCATTTCATATGCTCATTCATATATTCATTCACATACTCATTCATGTGCTCATTTCATATACTTATTCACATATTCATTCACGTATACTCATTCATGTATACTCATTCATAAATACTCATTCACGTATTCATTCACGTATACTCATTCATGTATACTCATTCATGTATACTCATTCACATATTCATTCACGTATACTCATTCATGTATACTCATTCATAAATACTCATTCACGTATTCATTCACGTATACTCATTCATGTATACTCATTCATAAATACTCATTCACATATTCATTAATGTGCTCATTTCATATACTTATTCACATATTCATTCACGTATACTCATTCATGTATACTCATTCATAAATACTCATTCACGTATTCATTCACGTATACTCATTCATGTATACTCATTCATAATAATTTCATTCACATATTCATTCACGTATACTCATTCATGTATACTCATTCATAAATACTCATTCACGTATTCATTCACGTATACTCATTCATGTATACTCATTCATAAATACTCATTCACATATTCATTAATGTGCTCATTTCATATACTTATTCACATATTCTTGTCCCTCAATGAATCTATTTACTTAAAAATTGGAATTATTCCACTGGATCATCCAAACTAAAGTTATAGAGATTTTCTGTGCCAAACTAGTCGGTTTACCCGGATTACACTAGAACAGTTTGTATTACTAATTTTTCCGGGATCTTAACTTCATATTTGGCACTATCTATTTGTACTATTTTAAAGCTAAGGTGCTAAGGGTTCTTCTCCAATTTGAATCACCCAATTCGGAGCACCGAAACTCAAGTTACGTCCGACCCGGACTACTCTATGTTCAAAGCTGGAACCAGAATTTGGCTTGTATATGGCCCCACTTTGATCGAATTTTTAGGCCAGTTAGGATCAGAATTTGATGATTCCTATTTCTTTAGGTTTGATTTTCCTTGAAGTCTATTTTAATTGCCCACTTGAATCACTCAAATCTAATTAGAAATGAGCAAGTTATGGCTAAAATAATAAAACCGGGTCGAACCGGAAAGTAGTATCAGGTGTACCTAGACACCACCGTTCACAGATTCCACACTTTGTTGTGGGCACGGGTACACTTCAGTTCATACCCGTGCACACCTTCCTAAATTTGCCCAGAATGTGTATTTGCTCCTTTTTCCATATTTTGATACCCAATTCAATTCCATAATTTTATATACACCTCAAACCATTTCATATTCATTTTGTAACCTCTTTTCATTCAATTCTCCCAAATCTTATCTTTACTTCAAAATCTACCAATGAATTACTATCAAATAACTCTAATATGTCATGACCTATACACAAACCAAATACAAGGATTTGTTAGGTTTGTTCTAACTCAACCTTACTCCTGTAATTAATCAATGAATCCAACCTCAGCGAGGATTCCAGTGTTTTCTTTACATTTGGGGTTTTGAACCATCTTACTCCCATTAATATTTTGGGTTAGGATGAAATCCTATCAAACCCTAGAAAGAATCAATTACCAACAAGAAACATGTTTGATGAACTTTTATCAAACCTTGCTCGGGGGCAAACCATTAACCAAACAAAACCAAGGATCCATACCAAAAATCCAAGTTCCATACTCAAGGTTAGTAGTTCCATACAAATATCATAGAATCCATACCTTGGCTTGCTTGAACTCCTCTCTTCTCTTCTTCTCTTCTTCTTTCTGTTTCCTTCTTCTTCTCTCTACAGTTTTTCTCCTTTCCAAATGAGACCAATTTGGTCTTTTAATCCATGTTTGTTAAGGCCATGCCTGCCAAGACATAAAAACCCATTTTTGCTTTAGTTTTATTTGCCTTTTCGTCCTTAGGTTTCTTCCTTTTGCAATCTAACTATGCCATTCTAATTTCAATCTACTAATCTTTTCCTCAAATTCCACAATTTCATATATAATCTGTATGCTTTATATTTTTATGTCCCCAAGTGGTAAAATGGACCACTCTTACCCCTTGTTCTAGTATTCATTTCGGTCTCTAATTTTTTTATTTCAAAATTCACATTTTAGCTACATATACCCCTAAACAAGTCCGAAACTACTAGGGTATATTTCGTGTCAGCAATCTGCCTACAGCCGCTTTAATTTTTAGTCTTTAAATAGACTTGTCATACTTGGTACTGCTTTTCAAATTTTCATTCCGAACTTGGAGTCATTCTTCCATTTGCATTCCCTCCCAGTGCTTTAATCGCTGACCATTAACCTGAATTTCTCATGATCGGGCCGGTTCTAAGTGTCATCATTTCCAAAGGTTGTACTTGACACTACTGTATAGGGTCCACTACATTTTGATTTAAGCTTTCCTGGAAAGAGTTTTAGTTTGGAGTTAAACAACATGACTTGATCTCATGCTTTAAATTCTCTCCTCAAAATCCTTTGATCATGCCATTTTTTTGTTATATCCTTGCAGATTCTAACACTATCATAAGCTTCATTCCTCAACTCTTCCAATTCATTTAGCTGGAGTAGCCTCTCTTCTTTAGCAACTTTGAAATCAAAATTTAGCTTCTTGATGGCCAACATAACTTTATATTCTACCAAGAGGAAGGTGGCAGGTTTTCAAAGATGTTTTTATGGGGACATTCCAATGGGAGTTTTAAAAGCAAATTCTCGTATGCCTAGAGTGCATCATGTGCCTCGTGACCAATCTCTTATGCCTGAGCTGGCGCCTTTTCAAGAATTTTCTTTTATCTCCCGTTGGAAATTTCAATTTTTGCCCATTTGTTTGAGGATGATAAGCCAAGCTCATAATGTGTTTGGATACCATATCTACCCATGAGTTTGTTAAACACCTTATTTGCAAAGTGGCTTCTATCACTGACATGCGCCTGTGTCCCAAATCATTGTGGAGCCTTTGTAAAATCCCACAACTGTGTTAGCATCATTTTTAGGACAAGTTTTGCCGCAACCCATTTGGATACATAATTTACAGCTAAGAGTATGTATATATTTCATACGTTTGAAAAGGCCCTATAAAATCTATTCTATACATCCCAGTTGCACCACTGTGATACTCAGAGGTATTTCATGCCTTTTGGTCAGATATTTCCCATTCTTCGCATTGATCACACAAATTTCACCCATTCAAACAAAGCCCTTGAAAATAGTAGGCCAATAAACTTAAACCGGAGAATTTTCAGGGCTGTTTTTGTTCTCCTACAAAATGTGCTCCATATGGTGATGCATGACATTCCCAAATCTCGCTTTGCTCACCTTCCGTACATCTTCGATGATCATATCGCCTTCTAAACAAAGAGCCAGTCATCCTGCATGCGCACTGCTAGTCCTTAGCTTTTTATCACGGGTAGCTGAATTCATGGTGGCATAATTCCACATGCTAAGAAGTTCACAATATCGCATACCAAGGTGACTGAGGACATCTGAATAACCGCTTCATCCGAAAATTTTCTATTTCCCTTCTTTTCTCGTATCGTAGGGTTTTTCCACTATTGACAAGGATCAGCTATCTCATTGTCACAACCTTTCTTGTCTTTATTTCTAGATCAAATTTCGTAATAAAAATACCCACCTCGATCGCCTTGGTTTTTGGCTCTTTCTTTGTCATTAAATATTTAATCATTCATGACTCAAGCGGGTGTATACTAAATACTGATCCTCAAAATGTATGGCCTAAATTTTTCGCATGCAAATACTATTGCCAGCATCTCCTTTTCAATAGTAGAGTAATTTTCCTGAGCTTCATTATTTTATTAAATATAGTATATGGTCTTGAACACTTTTCACTTTCTCGCCTAATATAGTCTTATCAGAAAATCAATATAAAGATCACATTACGATTTCAAATTCTTGTCTAATATGGTTTTGCCACAAGGGAGCTCAATTGTATGGATTTTATCTCTTCAAAGAATTATGGCAGATTCATCAAAATTGAACTTAGTATTCTTCCCTCTAAAAGAATCGCGATAGTGGTCTAGCAATTTTGAGAAATCTGATAAATCTTTCCAGAAATCCAAAGATGTTCTAAGAAACTTCTAATCCCTCGACTATTGCGGTGGCATCGCATTTCTTATAATCAAACTTTTCTCGGGTCCACTTCTAGTCATGTCGTTAAATCATGTGCCCTAGGACAATTCCTTCTGTCACCATAAAGTGGCATTTTTCCCAATTCGTAGCCAGATTCTGTCCCGCACCTTTCAAGTAATCGTCCCTGCCATACTACCATTGTTCAAAACTCGGATCATTAATCGTGAAATCATCCACAGCATTCCATAACTTCTTCCAAATCGTAAATATAGACAGCTCATGCACCTTGAATGTACCAGAGCATTACACAAACCAAATGACATTCTTCTAAAAGCAAAAGTACTAAACGGACAAGTAAAGGCGAAGCCCCGATCCCTGGGTGCAATGGAAATTCTGGTTATATCCAAGAGTATCCATCGAGAAAAAGAGCGAGGGGTGTCCCGCTAACCTATCCAAAGATCTCGATCAATGAAAGGCAGGGAAAATGATCCTTTGGTTGTAGTATTGATTCGCCACAAAGAGGGTCGAGCTAAAATCAACAAAATTTATATATTGACCCAGCCCACACGTCAGATTCGTTACCGCAGTGATAAAGGGTCTGGTGGTCGAACACTAGGGATGGGCTTTCATCCTAGAAATGGTTTGCATCGCACAGTAAAGGCTTTATTCGACTCTTGAATTGTGTTTCAAAAATAAAGGGGAATGAAGTTGGAAACGGAGAAATCAGAAACCGAAATAAAAGGTAAAAGGTAACTTAAGATTTAGGTTACTAACTCGCAAGTTGGGGTGGCAAACAAGGTTCCTGTTTTATCCTCGCGTATATACATGCAACCTATAGTCCATGGCATAATCGGATCTATATTTAACTAGCAAACCTCACCCATGAAACATCTCCTATTTGAGTCAATACAGGTAGCATGCAGTTATGGCCCCTTTTAGTTTAAAACCCTAACATTCAATATCATCTTAGAGGCTCGTAAAGACCATCAAACAATAGTCCCTAAAGCATGGAAGTATTGTAGTCGATAACATTAAATGCTATACAGCCTAATTTGAGAAACCCTAACATATAAATATCATTTTAAAGGCTCGTAAGACCATCTAAAGAATCCACGGTAACTCTCTCTTGAATATGCTGGTTACAAAGCATGGAGAGTATTGTGGAAGTGTATTATTCAATGTTATGCAACCATGTTTTGAAAATCTGAGGGCCATAAATACACTACACGTAGCTTTTAGTACAAGAGGACTAACATCCATATGCCCCACCACTGACTAGCTTCCTTCCTCTTCAAAGAAAGGAAACCTTGAGAAGCATCTCTTGAGTTGTCATCCTCAAGAGGGTGTTTAGCGACCGGGAAGAAAGAAAAGGAGAGATAAGAGAGAAAGAAATAAAAGCAAAACCTAAAATAAAGACTTTATTTACAAAAATAAAAACTTACACAAAAATATCTTCTCCACCAGTTGTTCTGTAATTGTTCTCCTTTTTTTTACAAAACAAGAGGGGTTTATATAGACCTCCTCAAGGTATGAAAATACCAAAAAACCTATGGAATTGGCTAAGTTATTGGACAATTAAGTAATACACCAAGTTTGGAGGCGGTTTGGCATTAGTACAAAACTATGACGAGGAGCATCAAATTTCGCTAAGTACAAGGAATTTCGCTAACTAAGCGAAATCAGATCTAGCGAAAACAAGAGAATTCGCTAGGGTGGGCAATTTAGCTGGCTAGCGAAAATTTTAAGCTGGCTAGCGAAATTTAATAAGCGAATTATTGTGAGAAGCGAAATCAAGTTTTTTTCGCTAAAAATGATTGCCTAAGCGAGGCCCGATGTGTTCTAGCGAAATTGGTGTTTCGCTAAGGTTTAGGAAATTTTCGCTAAGGTTAAATTTTCCGCAATCCTATGAAAATTTCGCAACTCTAGCGAAAATCCCTGCATTGTTGATTCTTCTTTGCATTACTCGCATCTTCATTGCATTAGATTTTCTTCATTTTGCCTTGAGCTCTCATTGAATCTTGGGAATTTGGTTGATGGGTGAGACTTGAATTCCAACTTCATGATTCATCATTTGATTCGAGATTGAACTCGAGGTGTGCAAGCCTACAAAACAACCAAAATGCCTCTAAATGGCATAAGTGTTACTAAGAGACTGACACTTCAATTGGTATAAATGACATGATTAATGCGCAAAAGCACTCAAAACCTATCTAATATAGGGTTCAAAATTGCACTTTTTGGGCATTAATCCACTAACCCAGCGTTGCTAGTCACTTAGCAATGCAAAATAAAGAAAAAAGGAGATGCATGTGGTGATTTAAGGTTATGATTCAAAAGGGTTTATATACATATAAATTACCTTAAAAAGCGAAATTTGAAATCAAAGCATAGCCGTATGAAAGAATCAAAACCATACAAGAACAATTCTAGGTCCAATATTGGATCCATAATTCTCAACGAATTTCCACTAAGTCTAATGATTCTTTATGTAGCCCAGTTAAACTAATAAAGCGCAAAATTGCCTCTGACTATGCTTGACATGGCCTTAAGTTGTTGAACAACCTAGATAGTTTAGTTACACTCTTCTTTCTTTATTCACCTACATCGTAGGTGCCAAATAAATCTGACTTCACAAAGTCCGTGTAATGGGGGTCCTGATGACTCCCAACCAATTAAGGAGTTTGAGGCATCGACGAAAGGATCACTTGACCACTAACTCTAAAGGCTTCACCGGACTCAGATGACTTGAAAATTAAGCACCCACAAGTCATTAAACTTCACCTATCCACCCATGTACTTGAACACATAATCGATGACTCCCAACCAATTAAAAGGCTTAGGGCATCGGGTTTTAAAACTCACCATACGCTCGGATAGTGCTCGGGTTTCAAGGCAAAACTTCCACGACTTTATTTTCTTTTTCTTCTTTTCTTTTTCTTTTTCTTTTTCTTTTTTTCTTTCCTTTTTGGAAGACAACATTGGTCTTCAAGCGTAGGTAACACAAATCTATCTTATGTATTGCCAACATACCTAAAGTGACTATGCAAAGCGAAAGGCACACAAATTCAACCTATTGGAATATCACGAAGTGCGGTCTTGATTAGCATAAAAATTTTCAAGTTGAGCATCTTTGGGCTGTGGCCGACCAAATTTAATTCAAGCATGGAATTTGTTCTAGCATAGAAGTGAAAACATGATGATTCAATCATCGATTTGTAGCAATTCAATTCGATTGAAAGAAAACATTTACACATGAAGGCACAAAACATGATATACAAAGTCTATGTATATAGCCCAGAGAATAGCTTTTGATATAGCCAAAATAGCTGAATACATGCATACAAGCTAAACACAAAAATATCCTTGCCTACTATGGCTCAAAACATAAATCCTAAACAAAATTAGCGAGGCGGTTGATAAAGTACGGTAACTAAACGAAAATCGAAAAACCTAGCCACACCGGCTGCTTTGTGGTGGTGGTGAGTGAACTGGCTAACTGCTGCTGCGACGGAACATCCAATGAAGAATTTGCATCGGTGGTAGGCTCCTCTCTCAGAGGCGGGGATCACGAGAGAAGACCGGATGGGTCATAATGCGAGTCGACATAGAATGGCCTTGGGCTGACCTGCGATCTGGGCGGCACGTGTAGGCTGCAGTGAAGCGGATGGCGTCCATCACACCCAGCTATCTCTCTCGAGCTAGCATGGATGTACTTTCCATTGAATGATGTCTTTGAATAGGAAAGGCCAGGGAAATTATCTGCTTCGCATTCTTGATGCATTATGTGGAGAGATGGGGTGAGCAGGTCTTACGTGAGGAGTCCTGCGTACTCGGGCTCAAGGGGCGGAGTGCTCGCAATCCTCGTGGTGGTCTCGGTATCCCTGACTGGTACCTCCTCCACAGTCTGTGGTCGTATATGGAAAGAGACGGGCATAGTCATCACCCGGTCTAATGACACTACATGTAGGCATCTGAGCTCATCTCGCCTGGAGCTCCTCTGAATCCCATATGCTCGGAACATAGCATAGGGTCTCGGCATCGATGGTGGGATGCTCTCCTTTCGGGCAGTCCTTAGTGGACCTTCTCCTCAAACTACAGCGGGAAGCCATCACCCATTTCGGAGGGTGGGCAGGAAATCCCAGAGATAAGTAAAGTGCCTCCCGGGGATGGCCTCCTCGCACATAATCTTTGCGGAGGAGCAGTAGTACGTAGCAAGTGGTCAATCGACATACGGCGGAAGGCGCCTCCTGTAGAATCTTGGACCCGGCGGTGATGTCTTTGACGGTGCCGGACCCATCTCCTGTGGCGGGTGGAGCCCGAGCTGTAACCCTCTGAGTTGTGCGACGGTATCACCTTGATCCAATCTTTCTTGATATCGGGTGATGCGAATTACGGGCGGTCATACATCTTTGGCTGAATCTCCTAGTGGACCGTCACATGCCACGGATGTCATGGAGTGGTAGACTGCGATACCACTCTCTGAATGTCATGCCGCGAAGTCATAAAGGGTAAGTGAATACTCCTCGATCAATCTCATAGACTCCGGTATAAAGTCGACCCCCTCGTCTTGGGGACGTCATAGAATGACTCTGATAAACTCTGCGGTGTAGTCGTATATTCCCGGAGATAGGAGTACCCCTCTGACGGTGGCCTCCGAATCCTCGTCTTGGCGGCGGTGAGGTGATAAATCGCCTCGGTGGAATGCTTGGAGATGGGGGAAATGAGAAGATGACTGCTTTGGGCCCGATGTGCGGGCCCGGCAGGCCAAGGCCCTGCTCTCCTCGCGTGACCTGACGATGGGGCTCGGGGTCCCATCAGTCGATAACGTCTAAATCCACGAGGCTCCTCCGAATCACCTCTGGGACCGATAATGATAGGAGTGGGGCCTCTGTCTCGGGCGTGCTAAATCTCTCGAGGCTGAAGGCAGGACCCACCCAGAGTGCGAACCATATCTGTCTCCGAAATAAAATACCCGAAAAGGGCTGGAAACTCCCTTTGAAAATATAGCTATTTGCACTATATATCTGAACTGAAGATCTGCGAAGGCTCACGTACTAAATGTCAAACTGACCCGGGGGCTCAGCGGCTACCTGCGATATAGGCCTTTGAGCTGTGTATTATTTCGATGAATGATCCGATCTTTGGGCGGGGCACCTATAGCCCGAACCGCCGGTATGCGGCAGGCGATGGCTCGGTGTGGAGGCTCGCGGCCCCGCTCGAGGGGCGAGGCTCGGTCGGGGCGAAAGCGGCGGCTCCGGCGTGGTGGGGCGGGGCTCGTGCGCGCGTGGAGGATGCTCCTTTGGAAGGCTCGGTCGGTACGGTGGTACGGGGCTCGAAACTACGAGCTGAGGTGCGAGACACTGCAGTCCGCAGCGGCAATGGAAGTGAAGCGGCTGAGGTAACGTGGCGATGTGATCAGGCGGGGGCGGGACTCGGGAGCTTCCCAGGGGCTCGAGGCAGGTGGGAGGAGAATGTGAGTGGCGTTCTAAACCAGCCTCCGGAGTTTATATAAGCATCAGCCATTGATAGAGAGAGTCTTCACCTTAATTTTTGCTATTTTGGCGAATTTAGCTCATGATACACCACACAACGATTCAAATTTTGATTAAAATGAAAATTAATATGTTATTAAAAGTAAAATTAAAATTAAAGTTAGGAAATAGAATATATCTAATTATTTAATATAAGATAATATAAAATACTTACCAACTTGCTAAAAATGGAAAGCTGCTAAATTAAGAAACATACTAAAAATAGCTAAAAATGGAAATTGACTAAATAACAAAAACAAAAATTGTTGAACTGCAATTTGGTTTTTGAGAACACAAACCAGTTCCAATTTACCAAAATTACTCAGGAGGGTCAAGGATAATCTCCTCAACCCCTATGATTGCACAGGCTGAATTCCATTGTGTTGGGTGACAATTGTTGATCTGCTCCTCGGTGTTGAATTGAGCAATTGTGGTTTTGCGGAGTGAGGTGATGGCAAGACCAATATATCTTCATTTTCTTGGCTGATCACTCCCACGCGCTTCTTAGGTACTGTTTCTACATCTGATCAAATGAAACAACTTCATGTTTGATTTTTCAATTTCCTAGCAACTCATGTTTGTTGTTCAAATAGAAAGATGTTCAACTCCATGGTCATGTTACCAAAAGTTAAATTATGACTCCATTCCGGCACAATTTATTATTGCATTGGCGGTGGCGGAAATAGTCTTCCTAAGATATTGATTGGTACATGGTTGGGTTCACTAGAAATTGGTTCGGTGTCAAGTACCACAAAGTCTGGGTAGTAGAGATTTGTCTATCTTCACTAAGACATCCTCGACTATCCCCGCCAGGGATTTTCAGCGATCTATCTCGGCCAATGGGAGTGTGATGTTGGTAGGTTTAAGTTCACCTAGACCTAAGCTGGCATCTTGTCTGACATTAGGTTCGCAACGGCTCTCGTAACAAGGACTTTTCTATGCAATTCCCACCAATATTGACTGAAATTGTGAAGTCCGGGATCTTTGTATTTGTGAGTGTTGCTGAATTATAGTGTGACATGTTCGGTGAGAAATGCTTTCTTCCGATACCTAATCCCTTCTTGATTGTGCAAGATCTTTCAAATTTTGCATAAAGCGTGCTGTGGACTTGTTTGATTGTGTCCAAAGAGTTGCAAGGTGTTAACCTTCACTCTGGCCTCATAAAACTCCGAAGAATGCCCGCTGTTGAGTTGCCTTTCTTCTTCCTCTACATGCTTGTGGAAATGGAGGCAGATGCCAGATTTCATTGAATCCTCCTCTAGGAGAATATGCTCAAAGCTGCAATTTTTCTCCTACCTAGATTTTCTCAACAGGTTTTGGCACAGCTGATCAACCTCTTTCCACTTCGGTTATGGCCTTTAACCTCATCCATTCCCGAATTGTTGAGCGATCCTACCTCGCGAATTCCCTCTTAGGATTTGGAAATAATGTATGGAACTCCTCTTTCACTTAGCAACTTGTTAATTCTGATCAATAACAGAGTTATCACCTTTTCGTCGATTGCTCTGCTTCCATCTATTCTCTTATTCAGTTGTAATTTCTCTACAGATCACCTCTTGTGCCAACTTGCAGATTAATCTCCTTATTCCTCATCAAAGCTGCTCACCACCTTACTTCCAAATTCAATATGGCTTGCTCTACTGAGAAGAGGATGGAAGTTGTTGTGATCGTGAGGGGAAACTAAATCGAGGCTTGGGTACCAGGCATATAGGCAGGGATTGGTCCCATGCAAGATTAGGTGATTCCTCCACTGGAATTGTAGGTATTAAATTACAGGTGGAGGCTGATTGTTGTGGCTTAACTGAACCTACAGTGTTTGCACATCTCGACATCAAATCCTTCACCGCAGGGGCCATAGAGAGATCGTCACTGGGTGCAGGGATTGAAAATTGGTGCAAGGATTGGATCAGCAGATTTTCAGCCACTACGCACCTCGGAGCCGTTTGGCTTCTAAGCTCCTTCTACCTTCCTAGCTGTGGCTGAAATCCTAGCTCATTTCATTTCTTCAGAAGCATACATCCCACCTGGTTTCAATGTGGTCCTATCCTATCCAATTCTCTGTGGTTGTTTGCATCCCAACCCTTAGGAAGTTTCACCCACGTAATTTAAAAACCATGGCTTCATCGTGGATGTTTGCTTAAAAATCTCCCCTACACATGGTTTCAAGAGCGCCTACGTGTGGGATATACCACTATAGAAGTGGTCTACCAACATCCAAGTGTCAAACTCCATGATGTGGGGCATGCAATTGATGGTTTCTGGCAAATCTTCCCAACACTCGTAAAATTCTCTCACCATCCCGAATGCAAAAGTGCGTATATTTGTTCTTTTCAAATTATTGGTCTCAGGAGTGCCGAAAAACTTCTTCAGAATTTCGCCCGCAGCCAGCCCCAATTTCTAATGCCGGTTCTAGCCCTGAATGAGTCGAGCCAAGCATCTCGCTCTCACTCTCAGGAGTCAATGGAAAGCGCCTTTAGCTTCAAAGCAATCCATGTCCATCATACCTTCCTTAAAGGTGCAAACTCTTTCAAAATCCCTAATATGAGGTATGGATTTTCATTCATACCATGATATGTGGGAGTAGAGGTAATAAATAAGGCCTCATCAAGTACTTCTTCAAGCAGGAGGAATGATACAGTGATTACGTTAAGTCTAGGAGGGTGGATGTGATCCTCATGGTTCTAAGGCATTTGGATTCATGGTTCCCGTTGGCCTGTTTGCTCTCGTGTGTGGATCCATGGTATCGCCTGGTACACTAACCTCACTAGCTAGTCAAGTTGTGTACTAATCCTATTCAGTCTACCCATGTGTCTCTATCCTATCATACAAACACCGCTACAAAATCTGGAGAGGACAACAAAGAGCAACAAACAACTGCAAAAAGATTAAAATTAACTAACAACAATAAACTAATCGAATGAAAATCAAATCGAATCAAAATCGAAATGTTGCAAGCATCGCTAATTGCTAAAAACCGCGCTCCTCGCGAATCGAGTTACAAAAGAGGTGTGTTGTTACTTCACTGGCAGGATGTGGATCACAAGTACCTTCCAATTTACCATTAGTAGTTTACACCATCCACTTAACTACGCCATTTGGTCTGCGCTACACAAAGAGGGCTGAGCTAAAATCAACAAAATTTATATACACCTGTTCTTCTACTATCAATGAAACGTTAAGCTACTAAGGATAGTGGTCTGATAGGTCTAACACGGGATGGGTTTTCATCCTAGAAATGGCTCAGACTGCAATAAAGGTAAGGCTTCTATTTGACTCTTTGGAATCGTGTTTCAAAATATGGGAATGAAGTCTGAAAATCGAGAAACTGAAAACCGAAATAAAAAGGTGAAAAAGGTAACTTTGGAAGATTTAGGTTACTAATCAAGGGTTAGTGGCAAACAAGTGTCCCCTGCTTTATCTCAAGCATACATGCAACCTGATAGTCCACATGGCATAACCTGATCTATTTAACTAGCAAACCTCACCTATGAAACATCTCCATTTGAGTCAATACAGTAGCATGCCATGGCCCCTTTAGTTTAAAACCCTAACATTCAATATCATCTTAGAGGCTCAGAAGACCATCTAAAGAACAATAGTCCAGTTACGGAGAGATTACAAATCACAACATTAAATGCTATGCAACCCTAATTTGAGAAATCAAATATATAAATATCATTTTAAAGGCTCGTAAAGAGATTCATCTAAAGAATCACAGAATCCCTCTCACCGAATATGCACTGATTCTAAAGCATGGAGAGTATTGGCCAAATTAATGATATCAATGTTATGCAACCATGTTTTGGAAAATACAAGGCCATAAAATACACTACCCGTAGCTAGTACAAGAGGACAACATGCATATGCCCTAATTACTGCTTAGCCTCCCTTCCTCTTCAAAGAAAGGAGGCTTAGGCAAGCATCTGAGTTGCTACTCTCGAGAGGTGTTTGGTAGCGGAAAGAGAAAGAAAGAGGAGAGAGAAGAGAGAAAAGAAATAAAAAAAGCAAAACTGAAAAGAAAAGACTTTATTTACAAAATAAAACTTACAAAAATATCTTCTCCAAGGCATTGTTCTACCAATTGTTCTCCTTTTACAAAACAAGAGGGGCTTATATAGACCTCCCTGGCATGAGTGTTACTTCAAAACCTATGGAATCATAAGTTATCGACAATTGGCAATACAAACAAGTTTGAGGCTAAAGCTGGGCATTAATTACAAAACATGATTTAGGTATCACCTCGCTATAGGTTTATGAATTTCGCCAGAACCAGCGAAATCAACAGTCTAGCCATAGAAATTCTCGCGAAGGGTGGGCAATTTCACAGTTAGCGTAAATTCCTCGCTGGGTTAGCTAAATTATCGTGGAGAAGCTAAACTGCTTTTTCACAAAAATGGTGCCTAGCTAGAATCGATGTGTGTCTCTGAGCGTAAATTTGGTGTTTTCTGAAGGTCATGGTATTCATAAGGTTGCTAAATTTTCGTAATCCTAGCTTAAAATTTCGTGTTCCCAGAGAATCCGGTTGTTGATTCTTCACGCATTGCCTCCTCGCCTTTCAACTCCGCATTGAATTTTCTTCATTTTGCCTTGGCTTTCATTGAATCGGGGCTGGTTGATGGTTTAGACTTGAATTCCAACTTCATGATTCATCATTTGATTCGAGATTGAACTCCAAGAGGTGCAAAAGCCTACAAACAACCAAAAATACTCCTCTAAAATGGCATAAGGCACAGAAGATTAGAACATCAATTGGTATAATGACATGATTAATGTGCAAAAGCACTCAAAACTCATCTAATATAGGGTTCAAAATTGCACTTTTGGCATTAATCAAGTGCATTTAGTTTTCTCAGATCAATACACACTCCTCCATCCTATCACGTCTTGAAGGAACTTTCAGCTCATTCTTCATTCGATCATAATGAATCCACTTTTCTGGGAACCACATGTACTGGGCCTACCAAGAACTATCTCGAATAGCATATATAAAACCTCGCGCTCAACCATTTCAACTTTCTTTTCCGACAACTTCTTTCATCACAATATTTAGCCTTATCGCTCACAGGTTTTCAGATTATCATCTCAGCAATATTTTGTGCATGCAACAGAGGGATTGATACTCCTTCAGATCCTCAATCGATCAAGAATTGCTTCTAGATTAGAATTTCACTGTCCTCGTTTCGATTCAATAATGCAGCCGAGTATATGATCATGGTTTTCTTTCGTTCTAAGAAATCATATTTCAAATGAATGCAATTCCTTCAATATTAACCTCTTCTACACGAAGCTTCTCGCCGTGAGTTTTGGTCCTCGGGCCGTATACATCATCTCGATCGCTTATTCATGCTCGAGACTGCTTTTTGTTATATAAACCGGAAGGCAATATTTTACAATCATATACTTCAAGATACTCTAAATTCATCTCACTCTACTGGACAGAATGTCAAGAGTACAATCGTAATTCAATTCAACACTAAGAAGATTATTTTTCTATAAACATACAACTTTCTGCATCTACATCAAAGTGTTCCAAACTCCTATTAAGATTAGCGCACCATTTTATTCTAATCTTAGAGCCGCCTTCACCTTTGTGTACATCTATCAAGGCAAATTAGCTGCTAAGAAAGTGTCTCCTAGCAGTAAAGGAATTCCTTTGGGTGTCTTCCTCCATCTCATAATCACAAATCCACAAGGAAGATGAATTTTTCCCACCTCGACAAGTGAATAATCTTCAAGAACACATTCCGTAGAAGTATCGATCCGTCATCCATTCAATGTGATTGTCAGTTGCAGAGTTCCCAAACCCACTGCACTACCACAGAGGCATCAAATTTATACTAGCACCGTAATCACACAAGGCCTTCTTAATTCATATTTCCCATGGAGCAGGAATGGGTGAAACTCATTCGGGTCCTTCATTTTTGCAGCTGGAGCTACTGGATAACTACACTAAGGTAGCAAATGTGCCTGTTACATTCCTTCTCGCCTATTTCCTTTCGCTTCAAGATCTCTCATAAATTTTCCATAGTTAGCATTTGGTTTATTACTCCGATTCGTGGAGGTAATAGTGGTTCCTGATCAACAATATTTATACCTAAACTACTCCTAATGCTATAGCATAACTACTACAGTATAGCAGCTCTATGGATCCAACACTAGGATGGGTTTTCGTCTTACAAATGATTTTTTTTTTTTTTTTATGAGTCAAAATGGTAAGGCTTTTGTTTGGATTGATCGGTACAAAAACAAGGGTCATCATTGATTTATGTGCTAACTGGCGTAATTCGAAATGAAATAAAGCAAAAGAAGTCCCTAGTTTCGCCACTAGCTTGGTATGATATGGTCGCAGCGTGTCCTCGGTTATTTCTCGCATTAGGTAAATGACCTAGTCATTTCCAAAATCTGATCTTTGTTTCAACTTAAAACTAACTTAGTACCATTCCTCTTCAAACATAGCATTTACTCGAGCATTAATCGTTCTCAAGGAAATCTACATTTAACTCACTCCGACATGGCTCATAAATGATAATCTGTCGGGAATGCATTCACATTAAGAATACACCTAACCTAAAAGCTTGCCAAGCATTTAATTTACAAAGAAAGTACATCAAATAGCTTTTAAATCTAGTTTTGAAAGTTTAAAACATAAATACGTAGTACCTGCTTCGTGAAAAACAGAGGAACACCTGCAAACCATATCAACCTACCTAGCAACCTTCCTCTTCAAGGTTTAGAGGCTTTAACCAAACATCCTTTGAGTTAGCTATCCCTAAAGGGTGTTTGGTTGCCTAGAAAGTGAGAGAAAGAGAGAAGAGAGAAAATGAGAGAGTTTTCTCAAAAGAAGTCTGTGTGAAGGAAATGCTTTTTAATGAATAGTTGTGTGTTATAAAATTATCACTGTAAATGTATTGATAGGCCTTAATTGTGAAAACATTAATCTATCCTAAATAGTATAATTGCTACTGAGGGTACAACTGGAAATTATTCAAAACTGAGTCATTTTATAGTGAGCAAAAAATGTACAAATGAATTTCACAAGTGAAATTTTCATATGTAGCGAAATTCCCCGCTAGCATAGCAAAATTCGCTTATGTAGTTAATTTCATCGATAGTTAAATTCGCTTATGTAGCAAAATTGGTAACATAGTGTACCCTTCGCTATTCTAGCGAAATTTTGCTATAATTATAGGCCTTATGATAAAAGCGAAATTATTCCTAGCTTGTTTCCTGCTTTTGCTCCCGCTTCAACTTCTTCACCTTAGCGGCTTGATGCAATCGGTTGCAATCATATGAACCCGAGATAATCACTCAACTGAGCATGCTTAGCTTGATATGAGATAGTTCAAACTTAAAAAAACTACCACAAACAACCTCAAATACAAATCATTGTTCAAAGGGACTCCAAGGAATGGTCAATCGGCTTAATCCAGAGCTGTTGATTAGTACACAAAAAGTACTTAAACCTATCTTAAATGTAGTTCAAAATAAACACTCTAAAGTGGCACTAATCACACTTCAACTCATTATATCATGAAGTCCCGTGAGCAAATGCCGAAATAATCAATGGGCAGAACAAAACATGAGGTCAAAAGGGTTACAAGTAATGCCAAGCCTGGTAAGGGCGAGGAACTCACAAAACTTGAGCCAATAACCATCCTCGAAAGACAATAAAAAATGATACCATGGATCTTCACCAATAAGCCCTCCGAGGCATGAACCGCAGCTCTTCTACAAAAAAGCTACGGCTCTGTTTGATCAGTCTCAATCAGTAAACTACGAAACCTGTACGCTCCTCCCCCCCCCCCAACCGAAATAATGCAGCAACCTCAGATGTTAACAACTGCAACAGACTCAGCACTCTTCGCCCCTTATCACATTGGCCCCTTTACGCTAGGTGTTCTTCGAGGGTTCAATCACCAAAGTCCGTAATGGGATTAACCGACGACTCCAACCAATGAAGGTTGAAATTGTCACAGAGGATCTTTCGACCACAACTCTAGGTTTCACCTGACCGAATGATTTGAGCCTCCAAAGACCTACAACTCGCAACTCCATACATAAACCCCTGACTCAGTTTCTGGTTTCAAGGCAAGCAAATGTGATTCTCAGTTCTTTTTTTGCTTTTTCTTTTTCTCTTATTTTATTTTAAAGACTCACTGGGTCTTCTATGGTTGGGTCCTGTTAAACTCACTTCAATATAAATGATACCAGGATAGGATTTGTATCATAAGAGGGGTTTATAATGCTTTCTTAACCTATCAGACCTAACGTGCTTAAAAGGCTAAAGGTGGAAGAGACAGTTAACATAACAAGAAGTTGACTAGTCATCCACTTAACTCTAATAGGACCCTTCTAACGCCGACACCATTAGAAAAGGCTTAAGTTCAACATATCAGTAAGGCTACTTGGCAGTAGTTATACAAAAGCTAATTAAAAAAAATGTGGGAATAGAATGGAATATCATAGAAGTGTTTTTAATATAACCAAAGGCTAGTACAAGCTATCATAGCTTAACACTAGCGAGTAAACGCAGTGAAATAAACCACCGCCTACTATCACACACACAGAATACAAAAAACATCCCATACAGACGTTGGTGCAAATGAAACTAAACAACACAAGCATAAAACAAAAAAGAACACGTGAACTGATGATAAATGCCACTTCCGACCAACTCTCCCAACCAAAGTATAACTGTGTCCCCACTTCAGGTAGGACTCCAAAGCTTAGAGTAAGTGCACCACCCCACTCGTGGCCGGTAGAAGTCGGTGGACCTGAAGTCACTACTACGTCACAGCACATCCCAAAGAGGTCGCTAGTTTCATACAAATGGACCGGGTCATGAGTAAAGTGTCACAGAGGCTCACGCTAATCAGGAGGACCAAGGTGGCTCAGAATCAGAGAAGAATAGCCTGATTCTGCACGAGCGCATTCTCGCCAGCCATCCGCCCGGCCACGTCGGCTCGAGAAGTCGTTAAGGATATGGTAGCACATGTGCAAGATGGTAATCCATGGGCAGCCAAGAAATCCCTATAAGTGACAAGGATGTGCCTGGGATGGCTGTTTGACGGAGGATGGGCCTCCGCAAATCCCGTGGAGGAGCTTGAGGCAATAGGAGGTGGAACTGGAGGGGAGGAATCCGGACCGAGGTCGTCCCACCCACCACCTGGACCGACCGCCACCCCTAAAGTGTGCCCGCATAACTCATCCAACACCTCCAGCCGTAAAAGAAAAGAGAGGCATAGATATAGTCCACAAGGGATAATCCGAGGACAACTCGCCTACGCCACGTGTCCTCCGGGAACCTAAGATGCTCTAAGACGGGGTATAACAACCTCAAGCATCAAGAGGAATAGCCTCCGCCCGAGCTAGGTTCTCTGCAGGTGACCTTCTTCAAAGTGAAGCAAAGCCACATGATACAAGCTCAGATTAAAACCAGAACCCTCGATATCCGACAGAACCTCTAGAATAGCTCCTCCTGGTACAGTCGCAAAATAATACCTGCTTTAAATGATTGCACTTCAAGTATGTGGTCCTGTGAGGAGACCGCGAGGAAGTCATCCGGGGTAAAAGAGATGATATCCGGTCGCTATATCTCGAGAGAGAGCGAACCATCTCTAGGCGAGGTGAGGCCATCGCTGATAATTTGGGTGTTAGCTAACAATCGCAGCCTAAAGCACGGTGATATCTGCTCGTATAATTTCTGCGACTACCATCTATGCGCCGAATCAAGTCAGACCGATGCATAACCCGGATGTCATAGTGACAAAACTCAAGAACCACCCGGGAGGAAAACCGCTCTGTCATAAACGACAGCAAAGGAATACCGACCAATCGTGATCACCAACCGTGGGTTCACGCCAATGCCGGGTATATCATAGTAGGAATCTCCGTGAAAGTCCTTGGCACGACAATTCACGTTTCTAGGTATCGGGTCATAGCTAAATAGTGGACGCCTAATCCCCGGCTAGGATAATTGAGGGCGACATGGATGGCGTAACTGGGCAAAATTGAGGCTATAAAGGTCTGCCTAGAACGATATGACCCTGGAAATAGACATGCCCAGCTCGCTGGAAGGCTAAGTGGCCTCCGTGGGTGGGCCGGGATGCACAGGAGAGGGGGCGAGGTCCCACCCGGTGTCGATTATCCGGGATGGGGCTCAGCGACCTCGAAACCCTCTAGAACACAAGAGAGGTCGGACTCGCATCATAGTCAGAGCGCACAGCAGAGTCCCATCATGTGTCTGAGAGTGGCCTACAGTGAACCCAGGGCGCCTACGCCATCTGGCAGGTACGGCCTGACCCTGGCCTCGACCAATGCCTCCCATGGTCGAGGTCGGCGTGCGCAGGAGCTGACGCGCAGCTCACGCACGGTGGCGCAATCGTGCGGCTAGGGCGACCGACGTGTGGCAAGAAGGCCGTCCGTGTGGCTGAGAAGTGCAAAGAAAGGCGGCAGCCAGGGACAGCCGCCGACGAACGTCTCAGGTGGGGCGGCGTAATGGTGCTCAAGGCAACCCAAGGGACCCCAGCAAACAAAGAGCCTAGGGTGACTTTTCACTACACTAAGACTTTCACCACGTGAGCAAAATTTTTCCCCCTAAATGGGCCTTTCCAAAATAAAACAAAAACAAAAAAATAAAACAAATAATGTACAAAGTATAAAAAAAACAAAAACATTTAGGTCAAGATAATTAAAAACGATTTTAATTAAAAAATCAAGATAAAAATGAAATAGTAAAATAAAATAAATTTAAATTATCCAAAATACTAACAATGGGGTTCTTCGAAGCTACAATTTGTTCTTCATGAGACTAAACCATCCCGCTGGTTTAATTCAAAGCCATGGAGGATCAAGAGATATTTCTCCTCTTCCGCAGAATGGCAAGCAGAGATAGGCTTCACTTCGCGCCCATTAACTCGAATATTTTTTGTCTTTCAATAGAAGGTCAACTAACCATTCAAATATGCTCGTGATAAATGGGGTCATCATCGTGGATTTGAGCTTAACAAAATATGGAGTTGGAATCATACAGAGGACTTGACTCTCTGATTTCAAGGTTTTCCGGGTTATGAGTTGATCATGCCACTTCTTCTCTGCTTATCCTTGCAACCTTGAATCAAGTAGACACATTTCTCACTTCTTCTAACTAGCTTAATCTGGCGCATTCTTTTCTGTGCCATCTCGTCAGTATCCATATCTTAAATTCAGTTGCCCACCACGCCTGTATTCGATTTCATCGTAGTCTAAGCCTCGCCATAAACTGTTGATACGGACATGCCGAGGATGGTTCCTGATATGGCCTCAGATGGCTCACATCAGTCTCTAAGCTTCAAAGACAAGTCCTTCCTGTTTCAGAATTAACAACTTCATCGTAGATGGTCTTTATTTCTCATATGAGCTCCACTTGACCACCGTTTGAGGATGACACTTCGGTGGCCACCAGGCTTAACATACTCAAAAGGAGGTTCAAAGGGTTTGTTACAAAAGTGAGAACCTAATACTAATAATTGCTTCGGGAATCCCAATCTAGAGAAAATGTTCCTTCGTGAATTTAAGCACCGCTTTGTGGTCTACCGCATGGCACTCGTCACCTCCACTGACACGTGAGTCCACCTCACAAGGATGTAAGCATACCGGTTGAAGTAGGAATGGTCCCATAGTTTATGCCCCATACATCAAAACAATTCAACTACTAAATGGGGTCTAAGGGCATCATGTGACGACTGAAATCCTTCCAAGTCTTTGGCACTTGACTATGATCTGGCAGATATTGCTGCGTGATCTTAAAACAATGACTACTAATAAAGCCCGAATGCAAAGACTCATGGTCAGTCAGTTTAAATGCCCTCCACACGCACTATCATGGAAATGGCTGAGAATTCCTTCCTATTCTTCTTCCGGCACACATTACTTCCGTATTATGTGATTAGCACAATACTTGAACAAATACGGATCCTCCCAATAGTACGAATGGACCCTTGCATGGAAGAACTTCTTGTCTTGTGATGTCCACTCCACTGATAGCTCTGCTGTTACCAAAAAATTGGCAATGTGAGCATACCATGGTGCTATACTCACTGTTAGTAGAGACTCCTTAGGAAATTCATCAAATATAGGAGGGTTATGGGTATTGTGTGCTATGGTTAATCTGGAGAGATGATCGGTAACAACGTTCTCCACACCTTCTTATCTATGAATTTGAGATGTGACAGACTCATGTAGCAATAGAACCCATCTAATGAGCCAGGAGCCTTGGAATTACCTTTATGAATAGATATTTCGGTGTTGAATGATGTGAGATTACGATATCGACCAAATAAGATAAGATCGGAACTTATGCAAGCATAGACCCTTTGGCAACAATTCTTTCTCACGTAGTAGTATAGTTTCTCTGAGCTTCATTTAACGTTTGCTCACATAATACACACCACCTCTGGCTTTCCTTCTACTCTGCGTCAGAGAGCTAGCTCAGCGGCAAGGTCACTAGCATCGCACATTACCTCAAAAGGCAAGTGCCAGTCAAGGGCTCTCACAATGGGTGCTGTAGTTAAATATGCCTTAAGCTCCTCGAACTTCTCTTGGCATTCTGCATCCCATTCAAACTTTGCATCTTTTTCAAGGAGCTTGTAGAGCGGCTAGGCAATTTTCGAGAAGTCTCGGATGAACCTGCGATAGAAGCCTACATGTCCCAAGAATTGCCGCATTGTCTTCACATTAGTAGGAGATGGCAATTTCGAGATCAATTCTACCTTGGCGCCCATCACACCTCAATTCCCCTCTCGAATGATGTGCCCTAACACAATCACCATAATTTACCATAAAATGGCATTTTCGGTTAGTACTAGGTTCTTTTCGATGCATACATGGAGGACGAGTTTCTAAGCAGACGAGGCATTCATCGAAGCTTTCCCTGTAAACTGTTATGTCATCCATATAAACCTCCATAATACGCTCTAGCCATATCACTGAAATGCTGAGCGCCTAGCGAAAAGTGGCGAGGCATTGCATAGACCGAAGGGCATCCTCCTATAGGCATATGTACCAAAAGGACAAGTGAAAGTGGTCTTGTCATGATCATCTGCAGCGATCTCAATCTGGAAATAGCCGGAATACCCATCTAGAAAGCAGTAGAAGGGATGACCCGATACTCTCTCTAGGAGCTGGTCCATGAAGGGTAAGGGAAAGTGATCCTTTCGCGTCACCTCATTCAGCCTTCCATAGTCGATGCATACCCTCCATCCTGTAGTAAGTTTGGTGGGCATTTCCTCTCCTTTTTCATTGAGCACCGTAGTAACCCCTGATTTCTTAAGTACTACTTGGGTTGGACTTACCCAAGAGTTATCGGATATGGGGTATATGATGCCGGCTTGTAGCAATTTCAACACTTCCACTCGTACCACCTCTTGCATATGCGGATTCAGTCTCCTCTATGGATGTCTAACCGCTTTTGATTCTTCTTCTAAATAAATATGATGGGTGCATACAGTCGGGCTGATTCCTTTCAAATCGGAAATCTTCCATCCGATTGCTTTCTTGTTCCTATGGAGGATTTGAAGCAAACTGACCTCCTGTGGATTGCTCAATAGTGAAGAAATCACTACTGGACAATGCATTTTTCCTCCCAAAAATGCATATTTCAATTCAACAGTAGGGGCTTAGATCCCCAGCTGTTGAGGACCTGTTCCTCATACAGTAAGTAGAGTACCAAAACTTCAGCCTTTCTTCTCCATTGCCTATGCAGTAGGCTCACTTTCTGAAGCTCCTGTTGGTCTTCATTACTGTCAACTAACTCCTTGGTTAATACATCTTGCATAAGCAGCTCATTTTCTTGTTCTTCAAGGATGGCCTCTATCGGACAAACCTCTTCACTGTCATCCTCTTGTTGGTGCATATGCTTTTTGCTCGGATGGAAGATATTGAGCTCTAAGGTCATATTTCCAAAGGTTAGCTGCATCACCCCATTCCGACAATTAATGATTGCATTGGAAGTGGCAAAAAAATAGCGCCTAGGATGATTGGCTTTATGGTTAGCCTACTTACAATAGGTCAATTATCGAAGCACTACAAATCAACGGATAGTAGAATTTGTCCACCTGAATCAAAACATCCTCAAGCCCTTTGGTATTTTGATGGACCTATCGGCTAGAGACAAAGTGATAGTGGTTGGCTTAGTTCCCAGCCGAAACTGCTGGTATATGGAAAAGGCGTAGATTAACACTTGCCCCCAAATCTAGCAATGCCTTTTCCACACAAGTGCCGCCTATGTTAACGGAGATTGTAGGACACCCCGGATCTTTATACTTCATAGGAGTCTTGCACTCAATGATGGCACTCACTTGCTCAGTCAAAAAGGCCTTTTTATTCACATTAAAGCCTCTTTTTACCGTGCATAAGTCCTTCAAAAACTTTGCATAAGTGGGGACTTTCTTGATCATATCGAGAAGAGGGATGTTAACCTTCACTTGTCGTAGTACTTCTAAAATTTCAGTTTGGTAAACTGAATTTTTCCTTTTTCGAAGTGCTTGTGGGAAAGGAGGGGGCACACTGTGCTTTACCTCATCCCCTACTGGTTGTTCTTCCTCTAGTGGCTTAACCGCTATGGGAGCTTTCTTGGCTGAATCTGGGACTGCTAATCTCAGTTCTCTACCACTTCTCAACGTTACTATTGCTTTGACTTCATTAATTCTTGCATTGGGATCACTGGTTGAGCCTATCTCATGCATTCCCCTCGGATTTTGCTGTGTCTGTGAAGGGAATTTCCCCTTTTTAGAACCCTGGTGTTGGTTAGACAACCTGTAAATGGAACTTTGCAAATTGTCATATTTGTTGGAGATCTCAGAATGCATATTGTCTAGTTTCTAGTTGAGTGAGCTCTCTACTGTCTCAATTTTTTGATTAGTTTGAACATTGACACCTTTGTTCACTCCCTTGAGGTACCTACTACCTTGCTTAAATTTAAATTGCTTGCTCAGCGGGAGAAGAAGGTGGAGAGGCTGCTGGCTATTGTCTTGAGGTGAACTATATACTACTCTTGTCTTCCTTGAGGAGCATATGTAGGGGGTTTTTGCTTCCATGATAGGTTCGGATGAGTTTCACTCAATTGGGGTTATAACTGTTTCAATTTCTATTATCATTTCTTCCCTGCTGGCTCTGCCACCTGATCCCTTACGCTTTTTATTTCTGGGCCCCTTTGTTACCCCAATCAAGGTTAGAGGAGAAACCCGAGGGCATACCTCTTTTTCTTCCTATGATCCCTTCACTCCAGTAAGGATGCATAATCGGCTGATGGTTGCTGGGTAGGGGATTAGTCCTCTTTTGTTACTCAAATGGTATCCCCTGATGGAGCCTTCAATTAAAATTCCCACATTAATTTTATATCCCTTCAAAAGGGCATATAAGATTATGGCTTCCTGCTCCCTGACTGAGCACAAATGCTTAGTTGGAATTATAACAAAGGCTATGAAGTATAACCAAACCTTTGCCTCCTCTATGAGAGACCCTCTGTTGATAGCATGGTGTGGGTTCTTCTTCGTCGCCTCCCACTTTCCCTATCCAACAGTTAGCAGATTTATGATTTTTCCATTGTTTGGGTCTTCGACTAACTTCTTGAATTTCGAACCATGCTTGAGTTCTTTCAGTTGAAAGACTTTGTTAATTCTCTAATGTCCGAAAGGAACCCATACTCCTCGAACATATATTAAGTCCTCCCTCATCCCTACCATATTTAGATAGAACTCCCTTGCCAGAGCAGAGAAACTAGGCGCCTTGTGCGTACGGGAAAATTCCGAGGCGCTGCTTACATTATTTACGAAAAGGAAATAAGCTTTCCAAACCCCCTTTCGTTGATAAAGCCTTTGTCAACCATTTGATTGTTCCATAAAGCTTGAGCTTCTGCAGAGATGAAGTCTTTTTTGCCTTCTGTTTCATTATCTTAATGCCTCCTTTGTTCTTTGTCTTTTTGCTGCCTTTCTTCCTCAATTGGTTCTTCTACTTCAGGTTGGGCTTCTGGTTCTGCATTTGCGATTGTCTCAGGTTGAGGTTCCAGGTGAACCTCTTCCTCCTCGTGAGCGTATTCATTGATTATCTCATTCAGATTCAGAACATGGTTATGGTTTTCTGCCATGAGTGAGAACTTGGAGTTAAACTTTTTAGGAAACTGGATCTAGGGTTTTGGTATTCGAAGAGAGAAAGAGAATGAGCAGTTGAGTGAGGATGCGACTAGATTGAAGTTTTGGAACGAAATTGGCTATTCAGTTTCAACCTTTATGATGGATGGGCTCAATGTTATCATTGTCTTATGGAATGTCGCAACATTAATGCCTAGGTCACAACACTAATTGCTAACAATAAATTTCCAATTTAATGTTGCGACGCCTAAATCAGAAGGTTAAAACCTAAATTTATTGGGATTTAGACAATTATGGTCGCGACCTACTTAGATCCGTCGAGACTAGAATTATGGTCTTGACAATAAAATTGATGTCACGACATGCCTTTCTCTTTCTTCAGTCATTCCTAGTCGCGACCTAATTTCTACTGTCGCGACATCGTGTCTTACACCAGTTATTCAGATTCACACATGCTGTTGCGATCCAGGACTTAATGTTGTGACCTTATTTTGGTCTTGACCAGAAGACTTATGTTGCGACATGGAATTTTTTAATTCTATTGTTATCAATTCAAAACCTGGTCGCGGCCTAAAAAGTCTATCGCGACTAAGAAATTTTCCAAGTCTTCATAAATAATTCACATTTAAACACTACAAGAAAAATGGCCTTTGTTGACAGTTTTTCACAGTCAAGGTAGGGTATATAAGTTAAGATAGGTATTAATTCATATATGTCATCTATGTCAGTGTCAAGAAAAGTTAAAAGCTACCTTGACATTTATATATGTCAAGGCTATTTCTATTTTTACTAATGATGAAACATTTGTTAATATGATAAATGTCAATGTTTTTTACACTTTTGTCAATGTTGAATTCAACATATGTTATGATTACTTGAACTTATGTCAAGTTGGGTATTGATCATTTATCAAGATTTCTCGTGAAAATTTTAATATTATGTTATTAAAATAATTATTTTTTAATGGAAAATGAATTTGTTGACATATGAACCCTACCTTCAAATTACATTTGCTACCAATTTAATTGTGATACTAATGACAATTAGGTCCTCAAATAAAAATAATATAAATAATATTTACAATTACAAAAATACATCAAACATATATACAATTTGTAAACATCATATTTCTTGCATCAATCTTCAAACACCTTGTAATCTTCATGTAAGACCTGAGAAAATTCCAATTTTCGGAAAAAGGGTAAAATGGTCATTTCGGTAAAAATATGAAATTTTTATAGATCTCGGATGATAAAACGGATTTCACCATTGGAATCGCCTCGCGAAATCTAGCTACCACGTCGAATTCCGAGATAGTCGGAATTTACACGTTTTTCGAGGCACCGGGTATCGGGAGCCGTAAAACGACATATGATGGGACAAAAGTCACCCACTACATGTACTCTTGTGACACATGTTGCAAGAGTAGAGAGATGATGGAAATGGACGGTCTAGATAGTGCCAAGTGTCAAAAATCTAGAAGAAGGGACATAGATGGAATTATAGGAATTGTTAATTGAATAAGACAAAACGTGAACAGTCTTCTTCTCCATTTTGAGACACAAACTGGCAGTGGCTGGACAGAAACGGGGGTGGGTTGGGATTTTTCATTTTTAGAGAGAGAAGGAGAACCTTCTCTCTAGGATTCCGGTCGATCGGACAGTCGGTTTTCGACGGAGCAAGAAGGAAAGTTATTATACGCGGCGAGGACTACGCTACGCGTGGGCACCAATTTGGTGGAGTTCTGACAACTCCAAGAGGTATGGATCTTTTCCTACTTGTGTTAATCCTTGTTTAAGAACCATATAAATGGTTAGGAACATTATGAGGCTTGTTTAAGCCGTAAACTCGGTCTCAAAAGCTTTGAATAAGTGGAAAGAATATATTTTATTATTATTAAGTGAAAAGTAACGCAGAGGGTTTCTTGTTTACGTGAATAGTGACATGAAATATTTTTGTGTGAATTTTATGGTGTTGAGTGATTCAAAACGAATTGCTTATGTTTGTTAATTAGCCCATGTGAGCTAATTTTGGTGTAATCGGTTGAGAATTTACATAACATGCTTTATGTGATTTAATTATGTTAATATATATGCATGTGAATATATTAGCATGAATGTGTTAGAATTGACATCATGCATTCCATATATGGCAGGGCACCACAGAATAGTAGGAGTGAGTGCATGACATGAAATTGAAAGTTAAATGAAAATGTTTGTAGGAATTTTCGTGGAAGATTTTTTCAGAATTGTGTTGGGAGACGGTCCAACAGTCCGCCGGATGAGGACCATGACATTTGGTTCTCCAAGCGATTCGACTTGGAGGGTGGTCGTCAATATTTTCTTGAAATTCGGTAGTGAGTTTTGAGTTTACTCGCATTCGGCAGAGCATATGTGAGAAGTCGGTGGGTTTCGAGGCGTGGGATTGAGCATATAGACGTTGGTAGGTTCATGAAATTTCTGTGAGATGTGATTGTTTGCCATGCATGTACACTTAGGTGGGAGATGCCAGGTAGGAAATTATCTCTACTGGGCTTTGCTCACCTTGTCGAGGGATCACCATTTCAGGTACCGGGAGCGATCGGAGGCGGCACTCGGCCCAGAGGCGGGTGTGTTAGAAGAAAGTCGACTTGTGACTTTGGCAGTTTTATTCTATATAACATGTATTAGAGTTTTATAATTTTATTATATGTTGCAGTAAGAGTAATGTAAAAACTCTTGAACCATGTAATATATTGGTTGGGATATATATTTTGTGAGTATTGATACGGCGGGGCCCAAGTGGCCATTATTTACCCTATGTTATGTGGCCATATTAGTACATTTGGATGGGTTTGTATTTGGGTAGAGTTCCGTCTGAAGGGGCTAGATTTTCGTGAGTGGTGTCGGATTTTGGCATCCACATGTATTAAAAAAGTGGGTTGACTAGACGTCGAACACCCGGTTTTAGGGCGTCACACTTCCGTATCCACCGCCACAGAGATCCCAAATTATCCTTTTATACCTCAGGCTTATATCATGGAAAGAAAAATTATTAGAAGAAAAATTATAAGTCACATGTTAACAACACCCTATAAATCAATATAGAATTAAATTTATATACATCTATACCTCTATATTCAAACACTATACATCAACATAGAAAAAACAAGCATATGTTTTTACTAATACAAAATAGAAACAAAAGTTACAAAAAATATATATCATGTTATTTGGAGCCAAAAAAAAAAAAAACATACATTTGTTAAACATTGATGCCTATCAACTTCATCTGAACATAAAAATGAAAGGGAACATAAATTTCAAACTTCAAAATTGTAAACCAAATAAAAATTTTAATTGTTTTCCTTGTTTACAAAGCATTGGAAAAGAATGAAAGCGTTAAATAAACTTTTTCTAAACTCGTTGTCTCTATCTATTTTCTAAATTGAGTTGGTTGAATTGTCCGAGCTTTCAAGAGATTATGAGTTTAACCCATAAATGATTAAGGGGAATAGGCCATCAGTGCTTTAGGCCTAAACTGGTCAAACTTAGGTCCAATAAACTGTAAATATGTTGATAGGCTCTTTTGTTTGGGCCTAAGTGTGGTATTGAGTTGATGGACTTGTAGAGGGATTGGGCTAAGTGATGGGTTTGATTAATATAAAAATACATTCCTTGATTAAAAGAAAGAGACAATATGTATAGAAGAAAGGAATTAGTGTTGAGGTATTAATTAAATATTAGACAATTAGTGAAAGGATTAATGTATAAAAATACCTAAAATCTTAAAATTAAATATAGCATATGATTAGATGTCAAAGTTTGAGAAATGAATATAAATAAGATACAATAGATAATACACAATACCTGAGAGGTAAATGTAACATTTAACATAATAAAATGTGTGAACCTTTAATATAACAAAGCACACAATCTGGTATTAATATATGAAAATGTTGGAGCATTTAATATAACAAAAGCATAAAATCTTGTCACAATATATGAAAATCTAGGAACACTTAAACATAACTAAAGCACAAAATCTTATAACAATATATGAGACATCTAAGAATATAAAAGTTTAGGAACATTTAATACAACAACACAAAATTTGATAACAATCTCAATTAAGGAACAATACATGTAGCAAAGCAGCAATTAATTGCAGGGAATTAGGGAATAATGAATATGATTTGAAATATAAAAGCTCATTAAATAAGAAACATTAAAGGTAGACTAAATAATAGTATGAATTTTGAAGGCATGCTAACACACGTTCCACGATCTCTCTCTCTACACCACATCTATACACAACATCAAAATAACACACATTCTCTCTATACCACACGCCTAACTGCTTACACATTCACTGAAAATTTAACATAAATGTATACCACAAATTTAGTGTAAATATATGTATGAAATAGGACAAACAACCTAGAAGATAAATACTTGTCAAATTAATCCAGCATTATTGTAAATTTATTAAACCTAATGAGAATAAATATAAATTGAAAATCAATTAGATATTATAAGAAAAATGTCTTGAGAACTAAAATACAGAACTAAGAGTATATTGTTAAAGAAATATAACACAAAACTAGTCAAGCCAAGATTGACCACAACATTTAAAGAAGTAGGTACCAAGAACTCAAAGATTGGAAATAAGATACATAAGAAAGGAGAAAAGAAAGAAAACAGTGAAAATAAAACAACAAGCAAACCCATTTCATCGCCCTAACTCCCAAAACTTTAGAACACCAACATCACTCTCATGTTCTCCCTCTCACCTTCCTGCACATATATCCCCTTATATTGACTATAAAAACAAGGGAATTTGGTCCCCATTTGGTTGGATCTTGTAAGGAAGCATATGGCTAATTTATGGTATGGTAGTGAGAAAATGACATTAAATTTTAAATTTTATTTTAGGAAAATTAGAATTTTGATTTGAGGATTCAAAAACATTAAGAATTTAGGAAATTGAATTTGACTTGAGGAGATTTAGATAATATATATTTTGGAGTAAAAAGTTTTTAAAATTTGGATTTTGAATTAGGAATGAGGTGTGTGACAGTAATATCAGTGAAAGAAAAAGTAGGTAAGGATTACAGAAAACAATTCCCAGTGAGATCTGGGATGTATTTTCTCTATCTCAGGTGAGGGTTTTCAAATAATCCAACATGCTGTGAAGTAAACGTTTGTTTTTCAAATGGAGCAGATTATTTGAATGTGAGATAAAATAAATAATGAAAATGATGGGAATCAAGTCATCGGGAAAAAGGAAAATGAACATGAAGCGAAAGAAAAAAAGTAATAAAATAAACTTAAATAATAATCTGTAGAATGTATTAAAAAAATAATTAGAAAAAAATAATGGAAATTAAATTAAAAAATAAGATAATTACATGCATTGGAAATTTAAGGAAGTGACATAGATAAATGCATAGGTGGGGGTGAGTGTGGAGTAATAGCATGATGAGAAAAAGTGTGATAATGTGTGTGTATGTAGTAACATTAACGTGAAAAAGTGGTAGTGCATGTGTAGCAACAACATGGGAAGAAGTGGTGAATGGGGGTGAGTGTGCAGTAACAACATGGGAAAAAGCGGTGGAGAGGAACAGTGGGAGAATATACGATGAGAGAAATGTGGGAGAATTTCATTCGGAATTTGTCTGCTAGTGAGGGAGAGTCGTCTAAAATTTTCCAAGCATTCAGAATTTCTTTGCCCCCGGAATTTTAGCTTCCTTGCCCATGCTCACATCCACCATCTCTCCAAATTTCAAGGGGTTGCATCCACATTTCTTAGGTGCTGCATCATCTCTCCAAATTGCCCAAGGCTACACTTTTTTCTCAAGATTATGCCCAAAGCTTCACTTCTCTGTCCATATTCAGCCTAATCTCATTTTTCTCTAATTGATCCACAATAATTCATGTCCTAATTCCAAACCACCACCAAGGGATTCGCAAAAATATGAACCCATATTCATCTAGATTCAAATGTTTGGAGATAAATAATTGATTCAAATTATTTCAAGCAAAAACTAGAAAAAGAAAGTCATCAAAAACTCAAGGAAAAAAAAATTAAAGGCACACTTATCTTTGAGAATGAAAGAAACTAAATATAAAGGTTCTCCGTAATGCCGGTTCAGTAATTTATTGAAAAAAACCTATGTAAGAGGAGCTTGCTTGTTGGAATTTTCTCCATTTTATTTACTGGTCTCCTTTGCTTTTCTTCCTTTTGTACTTTGGCGGCTCACTCCCGATTTGTCCATACCCTGGCCCTCTCACCTCCCCGAGGCGAGAAAACTTTCATCTTAGCCTCCTTTCTCTCCAGCTACCTTTACCTGTATAGTCCCTTCTCTTTGCATGTTTGTTTATAAAGTTTGTCCCTTCCCCACATTTTCGCGTTATTCGAAATAGTCAAATAGAGAGTTTGGCACCTACACATTTCTAAACCCCAATGTACCCCATTTCAAGAAGACACGTAAGGAATCGAAACTTTAATTTCAGACCTCCAAGATTTAAAAAAGAAATCCACAGCAATAATAGCCAGATTATACATCCACATCTAGATTTTGGAGATGACAATGAAAGCTCAACCATTTTTACACCTTCAGTTTACCTACAAGAGGTAAAAACTCATTCAAGAAGATTATACTCAGTCCTATAACTTGAAAAAGAGTTATTTCTAAACTAAAACATACCCATTTCAAGAAGATTATGAGAAACTCAAACTCTAACTTCATACCTTTGAGGTCTCAAAAAGAAAACCCTTGCAACAATAATTCGAACTATGAATCAAAATGAAGATCTTTCATTATGAAGCTGACAATAAAGGTCACCATATTCTGATTTTAATAATGGAAATAAAGAAGATTTTGGACATTCATGGTTCAAAAACAAGGAGTTACATCTTAGTAAGCTCCCAAATGAATTTTAGGTTTGAGAAGATGAGAGAACTTGTTTTTATAAATACCACACGAAACCTTGGCAGATAATTTTAACATGATACATTGACCTATCATTTTAGTCAAGCTAGCCACATGTTAGATGATGTTCACAATTTTGAATTTACATATATGTCATGGTTGTTTCCATAAGAATTCCAAAAGTCATTGTAGTCTATTAAAACAATATATAATAACATATATGACATTAAGTAAACAAAATATATGTTATTATAAGCCTTTTTTCTTGTAGTGAAACAAGATCACTTGAAGACATCCAATTTAAATCATAACAATTCATATTCATCATTCAAATATTCAACAAATCAGCTCATCAGAACATCATATTCAATATTGAATTGAAAATTCCAATTCCCCCAAACTTCAATCATGCATTCTCTAAAATAAATATTAATCAGAGAGCATAATACTTCCCCTTTTTGTCTTGTGTGCATTCTGTAAGCAGTAAGTTCAGACTCCATTTTTGTTTATACCCTTGCTGATCTGCAAAAATACCAAAAAGCTTAAAAAGAAAAAATACCATTTCAAACAATTTAATTGAGTATAAAACATAAAAATTAACTATTGTATGGGTTTCCTTCCATAAGCTACTCAGTTTTGAGTCCTTAGTTGGACTTGCTGTTGTGATTCTCTTGTTTCAGCAAATTCTTTAACTCAGAACTTAGAATCAGCCTTCAATTATCTTCCCTCCAAGGTAATGCTTTAATCTCTAACCATCCACTTTGAATTCTTCTCCAGTATTAGTTTTTAATGTCACTGCTCCAAAGGTTGTACATGCCACTACTGTATAGGGACCACTTCATTTTGATCCCAGTTTTCCTAGAAACAGTTTCAGTCTAGAGTTAAATAACAGGACCTGATATCCTGCTTTAAATTCCCTCCTCAAAATCTTTTTATTATGCCATTTCTTTGTCTTATCCTTGTAAATCCTGGCATTATCATAAGCTTCATTTCTCAACTCTTCAATTCATTCGGTTAGACGATCTTTCCTCTTTAACGACCTTGAAATCAAAATTCAATTTCTTGATGGCCCACATGCTTTGGTACTCGATTCAAGAGGAAGGTGACAAGGTTTGCAAAGACAATTCTGTATGGGGACATTCAATGGGAGTTTTATATGCGGTTACGCCAAGTCCTGATGCATCATCAAGCTTTAGAGACCAATATCTTCTGCTAGAGCTTATAGTCTTTTCAATAATTTCCTTGATCTCCCTATTGGAAATTTCAGCTTGCCCATTTGTTTGAGGTTGGTAAGCCAAACTCATTATGTGTTTGATTCCATACCTACTTATGAGTTTCTCAAACACCCTATTTGCAAAATGGCTCCCTCCATCACTTATGATAGTTTTTGTAACGCCGAATCGAGAGGTGTACGGTACATGTAGTGTAGGGCGTATAGGGTATACCAGTGAACTTGTAATATTTTTGGGAGTTATTAATAAGGATGAAAATATGAAATGATAAATTTATGGAACCGGGTGTGGTACTAAAATAAGAAGGGTAAAGTGTAATTGCCATAAAGGATATGAAAATCATTAAATGAGTAGAGATGGGCCATAATAGAAATATGAGAGTTGTCTTGCAATATTAAAGTGTCGAGGACCCTTTTACGATTAAGGTATAAAAAAATGATATATGGAAGTCATAATGTGAAGATAGGATGCCAAAATTAGAAATAAATAAGTTGAGTTCTGAAAAATTAAAGGATGAGGACTTAATGGCAATTAAGGTATAAATGGGATTACAAATGTGATGAGACAAAAAAGCCAAACTCATTTTTTTGTCTCACAAGAAAACAGGAGCTCACGTTTTTTGGAGAGGGAGAGAAAAGAAACCCAAGGAGAGGAAGAGGAGGAAGGAAGAGAAGAAGGAGAGAGAAGGAAGAAGGGCAAACCAAGGTATGTTTTTGTCTTGAATTCATGGGTATTTAGTTTCCTAAGGTTTGAGTATGGAGATTAGTGCTCCTTTGGTCTATGGTTTGTGGAGAAATCATTAACCCTAGATTCCCTTGGTATGAGGTAAACAATTGGTGTAAAATAAACATGGAATCATCATATTTATATGGTTTCTAGAAGAATTAATTGAACCTTTGGTTGAATTCATAAGATTGCACAACTAGGGTTTTGTGTATGACTTTTAAAATCACCAATTCAAGTGTTGTGGAGTTGTTTTGAGTTAGATTTGATGTGGTTTTTGAGTTATAATGGAATAGACAAAAAGATATGTTGGGTTTTAAAGGGAATCTTGTCAAATTTTGCTTAAAAACCCCTGTTCTTGTTTGGATATAGATGATTAGTGCCACAGTAGGGTGATCAGGAATCAACAAAATTTATATCCTAAGTTCCTCCCTCTTTACTAACGAGTAGTCAAAAACTGCTGCGTATAGTGAATCTAAATTCGAACACGGGGATGGGTTTCTTCGTACAAATGACTTACGAGTGAAGGCGAAAATGGTGAATTCAATTTGGATTTTTTAAGGCTTAGTAAAAACGAGGGGTTTTGGGTGTTCACTGACTAAAACGAAAACAAGAAAAAAAACTGTAAAATAGAACCCCTTGAAGTGTTAGGCCATTGGTTTAGGGTTTTAAGGTAACCACATGTCCCCGGGTATTTTTTCCTCGAGTTGGGGAGGATGACATATAGTCATTTCCTGAACCGGATCTTCATTTAACTTTAAAAACTAAACCCTATGATTTTCCCTTTTGAAACATATCATTTAAATAGGCATAAATGTCCCTAACAGTGAAAACACATCTCAAAAACCTACTCCACGATAGTGGGAGGCGACTAAGCGAGCCTGATGGATCTAGTGAAGTATCCATTGAACCAGCTTGCCAAATACACATTAAAGAGAGCATGCTTAAGAGATTTTTAACCTAAGTGAGAAGCGAACACAACAATACCATAAATACTTGCTTTGTTAAACGGGGGAACCACGAGGTTACCTTCACACCTAGCCATTAGTCCTCTTGAGGAGGAAGAGGTCTAGCCGAACATCCTCTGGGGTTGTCATCTGGAGGTGTTTACAACGGCAAAATGGAAAGAAAAGGAAGAAAAAGGAAGAAAGGCTGCGGGACGCATAAAGCTTCTTGTATATCCGAGAAATTCGATCCACATTGATTTGTCTGAGCGAGAATTATAGATGCTCGGTGTAAGGGGAAGTTACAAAAAACCAAAATCGAAAGGTTATTACAGGGGTAAAATGGAAAAAACCAAAGCAAAGCAAGCAGGGTTGTGGTGTGGGGGGGGGGGAGGGAGAGAGAGAGAGAGAGAGAGAGCAGGTTTGGCGACGGGAGGAACGGTGATCTTGGGCGGGAGCAGTGCTCGCCGGGAGAAGCTTTCACTGATGGTGTTTTCTTAACATTTCTCTTCTTTCCTTCGATCTTTTGTCTGCAATGTTGAGTTTGACTTGAATTCTTCGTGCTTGGATCGACTCAACAATTTTGGCATAATTAGCTATAAAACTGCAAAATTTGCCACAAAATGCGATCTATTAAAATAGTAGGGACATAATGTACGATCGGGTTAATTAGCATGATTAGTACACAAAAAGCACTCAAAACCTATAATAAATAGGGTTCAAAATAGCACTTTTTGGGCACCAATCAATAGATTAAGTTATAATCATCCAAATAAATTGATTCCAATTGGTAAAGAACCATAAGAGATATGGCTACAAATTTATAGAAGGGACCAAGAGAAAATTGTAGCTCTAAGGCTCCCAAATACGGGTGAAGGTGAGCTCGTGTAGCTGATGATTATGCTCTGTTTTGGGTATGGTTGTAGTGTTTGGTCATAAGTGGGTTTCACTCATCCAATTAGGTGATTCAAAATTCAGAGTGGAAATATACTTCTAGGGAAATAAGTTATCTGAAGGAAGTGCAAGAAAATTGTAACCCCAAAGTGCCCATATATTTTTCCAAGTGGAGCTATGTGCAGATTCTGTTCTGTCAATTTGAGTAATCTAGATATAAAATACAATAACTTGAGTTTTGGTGATCCAAATTGGGTGATTCCAATTGGGTGCCCATGAGTGAAGAAAAAATGTCCAATTTATGGAGTTAAGATCCCAGAAATCAAGGATATTAGTAGGTGATTCAGTGAGTTAACCAAATTGGCATCAAAAACATGATGTAACTTGTGTTATGTGGTTGAGGGCTTTAGAGAAGGAATTTTAAATTTAAAATTTAAAGAGATGTCATTGGATATATAAAGGACTGATCTGGAGAGTTTCATAATTTTTGAAGACCTTTTGAATAATTTTGGGTAATAAAGTCCATAGAGTATTGTTGGAAAAAAGGTTGCCAAATGAGTGCCTTTTTTGTTAGGGTTTTTTAGTGCTCAAGGGTAAATTGTTAATTTGGCTTTATATGAATGTTATTGTGTGACCTAAAGCGACTAGCGTGTGAAGTACGTTAAGTTTTACGCTATACGGACGGTGTCACGTTCTTGCGTATTCGTTAGTGTGTGAAATTTGCAAGCGAGAGGGGAAATAGTGGAGTTGTGCTCAAGTTTTGGGAAACAAAGAGGTGAGTGTAAAACTGATTTTTGAAAATTGAGTTTTAAAAAAGATTTTTTAATGTTAAAATGAAAAGTTTAATGTAAATGTTTATATGTATATTAAATATGTGCATATGTTAAGGCATTATGAAAGTTTAAAAATGTGTAAAAAAGTACATATGTGTTTTAATGATAAAGTAAAGGATTTAAATGGATTTATAAATGTATTTTGAAGAAATGTTTTATTGATGGTTACCACAACCCATATGGTATTATGGCGATATCAGGTGAGGTACCTTAAGCGTGTAAGGATTTGAAACACAATTAGGTTACTAACGGAGGGAGGGAAATACATTTTTAATTGTAATATCCTTACACGTGATAAGGTGTATAAGCGGAACCATATGCAGGCGTGAGGTTTCTCAGCGACGTAGTGGTTATGGCCCCGGAATGTGTGTCCTCACCGTCGATACCGAGCTGTTCGGTGTGTTTATCCTTGGGTTCCATTAGAAAGAAAGGTTAAGGCATAAAATGGATTTTTAATTGTATGGGTATTTATTACTTTGATATATCTTGAAATGTTATCTTAATGAAAATGTACACTCCTTTGGACTCCTTTAGCTCCTCTTTAGGTATGTTTCAAAACATTTTTCGGGACAGGAGCAGTCTTGCCAGGTGAGAGCATCCTCTGCGCGATTAGTCGAGCCATCGGGAGGCCGACATGTGAGCGCATTGTATATATATTTTGCATATTGTATATGTTGAATATTTTGTCATATGTATATATGTATATATATTTTGAAAAGGAACTACGTGGGCTTTGATCCTCAGTGGACGAGGTACGTAGGCGGTCGGCTTAAGTCCGGCTCAAGCCCAATCCTTTTTATAAAACTGTGCATGGAATTGAAGAAGTTTTGAATGTTTTGATGATTGAAATAAATAAATGTATATGTGTATATATTTTGCTTGATTGAGTTGTGTGCTTAATTGGGTTGTGGACGAGGAGTCCTAAAATGGAAGTTGAGAATTGAAAGATTAGAAGTGTTTTTAAATGTTTTCGCAGGTTTTTGTAAATTTGGGAAAGTCCGACAAACAGAGGAAACTCTGGCCGATTTTATGAAAAATCTAAGTGTTTGAAAAAAAAAAAGAAAAGAAAAAAATTTACCACTTCACTTCCGCATTATTTTCTAAAGATATGTTAAGGATTGTAAAGGGGTTCGCTCCATGGATTTTAATTGATTGTTTTAAGGAAAAGTTTCTATATCTGATTTGGAGTCACCCAGGAGGTCCCCTCGGGTTCATGAGGTTGATCCGGGTCGGGATCCTTCAACGTGGTATCAGAGCGAGGTTTTGAAAATGTTATAAAGATTTGAAATTTTATTTTCATATGATTGTTTAATGTTTTATTTTAAATTGCATAAATTATTTATGTGATTTAAAATCATATATGCATTACATGACATATTAAATTTTGAACTCACAGAAAATGCGTCGTCGAAGTAGACCCGCCACCGGGAACGAGGGCGTGAATGCATAGCCACTCGAGAACATGTTGATGAATCGCGTGTCTTCCTCTGTAGTACATAATGACCTATGCGCGAGGTACTCTGGTGAGGCATACCTTATCTTGCCTCCACGAGGTCATGGAAGCGAGGATACCTTTAGAGTAGATGGCTCGGCTTTAGCCTTGCATTACGACAACCCCGAGGCGGGTAGCTTCTATAGAGAGAGCCAGCTAGGGGCACGGAACTGATGGATGGGAGACTGAGGAAAAGGCTTCGTCATGGTTAGAGGTAAATGGCGGGTCTACCCGGGTGATAAATTAATAGGATGAAGCGGATGGTCATTTTCACGCCTTTCTTCTACGGAATGACGTTAGAGTGGTGGAGGACGGAGTTCGGAGAGATGCCGAAGAGTGTCACGGGCACGGTTCGAGGAAGAGTTCTGAGATAAGTTTGTTCCATCGGAGTTACGGAGTTCGAGAGGGTGAGGAGTTCTTTAGGTTGGAGGCGGGGATACTCTGTGACCAGTTATGGCGGGTTTTAAGGCTCGTCGGACTTGTTCCCATTTATCGGGGATGATGGGGTTCGAAGACCCAGAGGTTTCTTTGTGGGTCTTAGTCAGCGATTAGGACCACGATGGCGGTCGGCCGACCGCGCGATGCGACGGTGGTAAGGGCGCGAGTTAGGGTTGAGGGCATGGGGTTGAAATCCCAAGCTACGCCCGATCCAGAGCGAGAAGCGGAGTGGGCGACGTGGGTTGAGGGAGGTTCAGTCGCCGGTTCCCAAGAGGGGAGGAAAGACACGGTGGATCGGTGGCGGCGGGCTGGTCGATTAGGCGCGGTCCCAGCCGGGAGTTAGTGAGGCCGAGCAGTAGCTCCAAAGGTCCAAAGCCGAGTGGTGCTCGGTGTGGAAGAACCATTATGGTGAGTCACCAGTTGGGCGCTAGACAATTGCTTTAAGTGCGAGACGGTAAGGACCGCCGCCATAAGTGCCGAGATAGTTACGGTAGTGGATCGGGAAGTGGGACGAGGAGCGGGGCGAGAGCGGTTCGGTGTTGGTAGGAGTCGAGTCGAGTCGAAGAGGGCTCGGGTAGAGGCCCGCTGCATTTACTAGACACGGAGGACCCGGTAGGTAGAGGTCGACCATCCGGAGGACAAATGGGGCGACCTCGAGCACATTTAAGTGTTCTGATCCCGCCCGGCGGGAGCGGTCTTAGCACCGAGAGGTCATGATAGGTACTATCCAAGTTATTGATAGTGATGCTTATGTCTTAATAGATTTGGGTGCTACTCACTCGTTTATTTCTGCGAAATTTATTGCACAAGTGAACATAGAATCCTGACCCATACTGTAGTATGGTAATCTCCGCTTCTGGGAGATTCACTTATAGCAGATAGAGTATACATGGGTTGTAGAGTGATTATTGAGGGCCATGAGTTTAGGGCCAATTTGGTATTGTTGGACATTCAGGACTTCGATGTGATATTAGGGATGGACTGGTTGTCTCGACATCACGCCACCATGGATTGCTTCAGGAAAGAAGTTAAGTTTTATGAAATTTGAGAGGAACCCAGGAGAGGATTACTTTTTGTGGGGTAAGGAGAATGTTAATCCTCGAGTATGATGTACGTGATGATGGGGGAAGATGCTTGAAAGTCATATCCCGGGTATCTAGCTTATGCGATGGGGTGAGAGATGAGGCTGGAAGACATTGGTAGTCAAAGAATTTCAGGATGTGTTTCCGGATGATCTTATAAACAAGTTACCCGAGACGAGAGAGATTGATTTTGGTCGAGTTAGCCCACAGAGACCGAGGCGATTTGAGAGCGCCCTACGGGATGGCCTAGCAGTGAAAGAACTTAAGGTGCAGATGGAAGAAATGGTCAACAAGGGGTTAGTCGGACCAAGCCGCGTCTCACTTAGGGAACGCAGATTTTATTTGTGAAGAAAAGGACGGAAGCATGCGCGATTATGTAGTGATTACGGAGAGTTGAATAAGGTAACAATCGTGTCGATTATGCGCTTCCAGGATTGATGATCTCTTTGATCAGTTACAGGGAGCTAAGGTATTCTCGAAGATTGATTTGAGGTCAGGCTATCATTAGTTGAGAGTTCATGATGAGGATGTTTCCAAGACAACATTCAGAACACGGTACGGGCATTTTGAGTTTCTAGTCATGCCATTTAGACTTACGAATGCCCCAACCGCTTTTATGGATCTCATGAACAGGATTTTTAGGCCTTACTTAGATCGGTTTTGTTATACCGTGTTTATTGTGATATATTGATCTATTCAGCGATTGGAGAAGAACATGCAAAGCTTGCGGGGATAGTTAAAGCATTGCGAGAACATCGGTTATATGCCAAACTCAGTAAGTGTCAGTTTTGGCTTGACAGTGTCGCCTTTTTGGGACACATAGTTTCTGCAGAGGGGGTCTCAGTGGATCCGTAGAAGGTCGAAGCTATACTGAATTGGAAACCTCTTACGAGTGTTACAGAGATAAGGAGTTTTTTAGGTTTGAGGGTATTATAGTAAGTTCGTTGAGGATTTACCCCGAGAGATAGCCGCACCTTTGACTAGATTGACAAGGAAGAGGAGCAGTTTTATGGTCATAGGCTTGTCAGTAGAGTTTCGATGAGCTAAGAAGGAGATTGACCCCTCGGCTCAGTGCCACTTCCATCGAGGCGAGGATGGCTTTGCGGTGTATTGTGATGCCTGGCGAGGCCCTAAGGTTGTGTGTTATCTTGAGAATGACAAGGTGATTGCATAAGCTTCTAGGAAATTGAAGAAGCATGGTAGAATTATCCTACACACGACCTTGAGCTAGCGTAAATGAAATATTTGCCTTGCCGGATATGGAGGCATTACTTATATGGAAGTGCCATGTAGGATTTTTACGGATCATAAGAGCTTGCAATATCGGTTTACCTGAGAAGGAACTGAAGACATGAGACGAGAGGATGGATTGAACTGATCAAGGATTATGAATGTACCATTGAATATCATCTTGGAAAGGCGAACGTGGTAGCAGATGCTCTTAGTAGGAGACCCATGAGTTCCATATCGCACTTGAGGGCTGTGCATCTTCCTCGACTCATAGAATTGAGGTCCTTGGGTGTGAAGGCTGGGGCCCGGCAGTTAAGTCTTGTTAGCCACATTTCATATCGTCGTGTTGATAGGCGGGATTAGAAGGCAGTTCGGGATCCACGATGAGTGAGTTGGGGGCTGAAGTAGAGTCGGAGCCCAGCGAGGGGATTTGTCATTGAGAGAGGATGGTCTTGTGGTCATGGGACGAGAGGTTGTGTGTACGGATGTTGGTGATGTGAGGAGAGAGAGATTATGGAGGAAGCCCGTTCCTCCGCTTATCTTATGCATCGGGAAACCTAGTGTATCATGCCACAAAGAAACACTCTTGGTGGAAGGGTATGAAGAGGGATATTGCAAAATTCGTCTCCAGATGTCTCACATGTCAGCGGGTGTGGAGCATCAAAGCACAACGAGATTTAATGCAGTCCTCCGATCCCTCAGTGGAAATGTGAGAATCACTATGGATTTGTGGTAGACTTCCACGTTCTTAGGAATTAGCCATGATACGATATGGGTGATTATTAGGCAAATTTGTGAAATCAGCCAATTTCACCACCTATCGGGAATAGTGATTCATTGGATAGTTGTGATTATACGTTAGAGATTATCAGCGCATGGTCGCGGTTCCATTGTTTTGAGCGGAGATCGGGTTACCTCACGGTTTAGCCCGAGTTCTGAGGCTGCAACGCTAGACTACATTCGATCACGGCTTTTCATCCACGAGACCGGATGGCCAATCTGAGAGGACTATCTGGGACTTTAGAAGATATGCTTAGGGCATGTGTTATGGAGTTTAGAGGGTGGGACACCCATCTGCCCCCAATGGAGTTGTATACAATAACGATTATCGAGGCCGGTATTGGTAACCCAGTGGCCCCTTATAAGGCTCTTTATGGACGGAAATGTCGAACTCGATGCATTGGGGCGGTAGGCGAAAGGAAATTAGTAGGTGGGAAATTGTCAGTGACTTGTGATAAGATCAAAGTTATAAAGGGATAGACTGAAAATTGCACAAGATCGACAAAAGTTATCACGAATAATCGCGGTAGGAACCCTAGAGTTGGTAGAGATATGGTATTTTTGAGGATTTCCCCATGGAAGGGCGTACTAAGATTTGGGAAACGTGGAAAGCTGAGTCCACGGTATATTGGACCATACAGGATTGTTGAGAGGATTGGGGAGGTGGCCTATCGATTAGAGTTTCCATCTGACCTCGATTGCATTCACGATGTTTTCCATGTTTCTATGCTCCGCAAGTACATACCAGACCCTTCACATGTATTGGCCAGGCAACCGTTGGAAATACAAGAGAACTTGGCATACGAAGAGGAACCCGGTCACGGATCCTCGGCCCAGTCGAGTAGGATGCGCAGCAAATATCATTTGGTGAAGGTATTGTGGAGGAGTCATACGATGAGGAAGCTACTTGGGACGGAGGCTGAATCGTCGTCGATGCCCTCGATTATTTTAGAATGAGGTATTTTCCTTCCACTTTCTTTTGGAGTTTAGTTTATTCATTCGAGGACGAAATGTTCTAAGGAGGAGGATTTTATAACGCCCCATCAGGAGGTGTACGGTACATGTAATTGTAGGAAGTATAGAACACCAAGTGAACCTTAATATTTTTGGGAGTTATTAATAAGGATGAAAATATGAAATGATAAATTTATGGAACCGGAATTGTGGAGTACTAAAATAAGGGTAAAGTGTAATTACCATAAAAGGATATGAAAATCATTAAATGAGTAGAGATGGGCCATAATAGAAATAACAAGAGTTGTCTTGCAATATTAAAGTGATCAAGGACCCCTTTTGCAATTAAGGTATAAAAAATAATAATATGGAAGTCATAATGTGAGAAGATAGGATGCCAAAAATTGAAATAAAATAAGTTGATTTGCAAAAAATTAAAAGGATGAAGGACTTAATGGCAATTAAGGTATAAATGGGATTACAAATGTGATGAGACAAACAAGCCAAACTCATTTTTGTCTCACAAAAATCTCTGACTCACGATTTTTGGAGAGGAGAGAAAAGAGCAAGGAGAGGAAGAGGAGGAAGAAGAGGAAGAAGAAGGAGAAGGAGAAGAAGGGCAAACCAAGGTATGTTTTTGTCTTGAATTCATGGGTATTTGGATTTCCTAAGGTTTGGTATGGAGATTAGTACTCCTTTGGTCTATGTTTTTGTGGAGAAATCACATTAACCCTAGAATTCTTGAGGTTATGAGGGTAAAACCCAATTGGTGTCAAATAAACATGGAATCATCATATTTATATGGTTTATAGAAGAATTGGTGGACCTTTGGTTGAATTCATAAGATTTTCACCTAGGGTTTTGTGGTATGAATTTCCGACTCACCAATTCAAGTGTTGTGGAGTTGTTTTGAGTTGGATTTGATGTGGTTTTATAGGTATTATGGAATAGTTGTTAAAAAAGAGAATGTTGGGTTTTTAAAAGGAATGCTGTCAAATTTTTTGTAAAAACCCCTGTTCTTGTTTTGGATATAGATTAAGTTATAATCATCCAAATAAATTGATTCCAATTGGTAAAGAACCATAAGAGATATGGCTACAAATTTATAGAAGGGACCAAGAGCAAATTGTAGCTCTAAGGCTCTCAAATACGGACTGAAAGGTGAGCTCGTGTAGCTCACTGATTATGCTCTGTTTTGGGTATGGTTGTAGTGTTTTGGTCATAAGTGGAGTTTCACTCATCCAAATTGAGTGATTCAAAATTATGGGTAAAATAGACTTCTAGGGGAATAATTTAGATGAAGGAAGTGCAATCAAATTGTAAACCCAAAGTTCCCATAAAATTTTCCAAGTGGAGCTATGTGCAGATTCTGTTTTGTCAATTTGAGTAATCTAGATATAAAATACAATAACTTGAGTTTTGGTGATCCAAATTGGGTGATTCCAATTGGAGAAGAGCAGAACCATAAAGCTTCAAATGAGTGATGAAAAAATTTCCAATTTATGGAGTTAAGATCCCAGAAATCAAGGATAACAGTAGGTGATTCAGTGAGTTGTAACTTGTGTTATGTGGTTGAGGGCTTTAGAGAAGGAATTTTAAATTGAAAATTTAAAGAGATGTCATTGGATATATAATGGACTGATCTGGAGATTTTCATAATTTTTGAATACCTTTTGAATAATTTTTGGGTAATAAAGTCCATAGAGTATTGTTGGAAAAAGGTTGCCAAAATGAGTACTTTTTTTTGTTAGGGTTTTTTTAGTGCTCAAGGTAAATTGTTAATTTTATTTATATGAATGTTGTGTGACCTAAGCGATTGGGCGTGTGAGAGTACGTTAAGTTTTACGCTATACGCAGGCGATTAATAAGTTAGTATTCGTTGAGTGTGTAGGCTAAAGCTGTAGGCGGGAAAGTAGTGGAGTTGTGCTCGAGTTTCGGAAACGAAAGGTGAGTGTAAAATTGATTTTGAAAATTGAGTTTTAAAAAGTGAAAGATTTTTAATGTTAAAATGAAAGCAATGTAAATGTTTATATATGTATATTAAATATGTATGCATATGTTAAGGCATTATGAAAAGTTTAAAAATGTGTAAAAGAATGCATATGTGTTTTAATGATAAAGTAAAGGATTTAAATGGATTTATAAATGTATTTTGAAGAAATGTTTCTTTGATGGTTACCCAACCCCATATGGCGTATGACGTATCGGCTGGGGACCTTAAGCGTGTAAGTTTGGGGAAACACAGATTAGGTTACTAACGGAGGAGGAAATAGATTTTAGTGTAATATCATACATGTGATAAAGTCTTGTCTTGGAACCACATGTCTGGCGTGAGTTTCTCCCGCGACGTGAGTGGTTATATTGGAATAATTGGCCCTGCCATCGGTGCCGGAAGCGTCGGTGTGTTTATCCCCTTGGGTTCCATCAGAAAGAAAGGTTAAGGCATAAAATGGATTTTAATTGTATGGATATTTATTACTTTGATATATACTGAAAATGTTATCTTAATGAAAATGTACACTCATTGGGCTCCTTTAGCTCACTCTTTTCCGTATGTTTCAAAAACATTTTGGGGACACGAGGCAGGTGCGCCGTGAAGCATCCCCTGCCAGGTCAAACCCATCGAGAGGCTTGACGCATGTGGCTGCATTGTATATATATTTTGCATATTGTATATGTTAGATATTTTTATCATATATATATATATATATATATATATATATATATATATATATATATATATATATATATATATATATATATATATATATATATATATATATATATATATATATGTATATATGTATATAATTTTGAGAAGAAAGAACTACGTGGACTTTGATCCTTAGTGGACGAGGTATGTAGGCGGTCGGCTTAAGTCTTACTCAAGCCCAATCCTTTTTATAAAACGGTGCATGGAATTGAAGAAGTTTTGAATGTTTTGATGATTGAAATAAATAAATGTATATGTGTATATATTTTGCTTGATTGAGTTGTGTGCTTAATTAGGTTGTGGACAAGGTCTAAAATGGAAGTTGAGAATTGAAAGATTAAGTGTTTTTAAATGTTTTATGATTTTTAAATTTGGGAAATTCGAATAACGAGAGGAAACTACGCCGATTTTGAAAAATCTAAGTATTTGAAAAAAAAATAAAAAAATTTACCATTTCACTTCCGCATTATTTTCTAAAGATATGTTAAGGATTGTAAAGGGTTAGCTCCATAGTTTTAATTGATTGTTTTGAGGAAAAATTTCTATATCTAGTTGGAGTCTTAGGAGTTCCTCGGGTTCATGAGGTTATTCCGGGTCGGGATCCTTCAGTTTTGGGTGCCCCAAATCTACTCAAAATATTTCTCTGTAAGAACCCCACAACTGTATTAGCATCATATTTAGGACAAGTTTTGTTTCCACCAATTTGGATACATAATCCATAGCTAGGAGTATGTAAATTCCCAAATGCAGATGGAAATGGTCCCATGAAATCTATTCCCCACACATCAAATAAATGCACCACCAAGATACCTTGTAAGGGCATTTCATGTCTTGTGCTGATACTTCCCATTCTCTAGCATTGATCACAAAGTTTCACCCATTCAAAACAGTCTTTGAATATGGTAGGCTAATAAAACCCTGATTGCAGAATTTTATGGGTAGTTCTGTCTCCTGCAAAATGTCCTTCATATGGTGATGCATGACACTCATATAAGATTATGCCTTGTTCACTTTCTGGCACACACCTCCTGATTATCATATCATCTCCTCTTTTGAATAACAGTGGATCATCCCATATATAAACCTGCTATCAATCCTTAACTTCTTTCTCTGCTGGTAGCTGAATTCTGGTGGCATAATTCCACAAGCTAGAAAATTGACAATGTCAGCATACCAGGGTGATTTGAATGACAACTATAATAACTACTCATCTAGAAAATTTTCTGGCAATTACATTCCTCTTTTCTGATAGTCTTTTCAATTCGTGGTAGTGATCCCTCGGCTATCACATTATCACAACCCTTCACATCCTTGATCTCTAGATCGAATTCTGCGACAACAATACCCATCCCTAATCGGTCTTGGCTTAGCTTGTTTCTTTATATTAAATATTTAAGCGCATCATGATCGGTATGGATGATGACATGGGATCCCGATATAGGGCCTGAATTTTCACATGCGAAATACCATAATTGACATCTCTTTTCGTGTGAGTAGTTATCTTGAGCTTCATTAAAGGTTTTTCTTTGGCATAATTATGTAATACTAAACATCTTGTCGATTTTGACCTAATATCTGACTCCCATTGCATAATCACTGGCATCACACATAATCTCAAATTCCTTAGTCCAGTCTGAATTGGCCATGATGGGAGCTTAATGTCTGGTCTGATATCTTGAATGAAGATTGGAAGGACTCATCAAATTAAACTTGGCATCCTTTTCGATAATCTACAATGGTCTTGTAATTTTTGAGAGTCATGATAAATCTTTTATAGAAACACGGCTTATGTCCCGAAACTTCTTATTCCTTAACTGTTGTGGTGGTAAAGTCTTTATGATGGAAACTTTTGCTTGGTCCACTTCGGCCATCTTTGCGAAGTGCATTGCCCCGAGGCCAATGCCTTCTGTTACCATAAAATGACATTTTTCCCAATTCAAAGCTAAATTCTTGTCCTGACACCTGTGAAGTGTTGTCCCCAAATTTTGCAGGCAATGTTCAAAACTTAATCCATAAACTGTGAAGTCATCCATGAATATCTCCATAACCTCCTCTACCAAATATGAGAACATAGACATCATGCATTTTTGAAATATGGCAGGAGCATTGCATAACCCAAATGACATTCTTCTAAAAGCAAAAGTACCATAAGGGCATGTGAAAATGGTTTTCTCCTGGTCCTCAGGTGCAATAGCAATTTGATTATATCCAGAATATCCATCAAGAAAACATAAGTGAGGATGTCTTGTGAACCTATCCAACATCTGATCAATGAAAGGCAGGGGAAAATGATTTTTCCTGTTTGTAGTATTCAATTTTCTGTAATCTATACACACCCTCCATCCTATCACAGTTCTTGTAGGAATCAGTTCATTCCTTTCATTTCTTATCACAGTGAATTCACCCTTCTTAGGAACCACATGAACTGGGCTCACCCAAGAGCTATCTGATATTGCATAAATGAAGCTTGCATTTAACCATTTCAGCACTTCCTTCCTTACAACATCTTTCATTACTGGATTCAGTCTCCTTTGGTGTTCAATTGAAGTCTTTACATTATCTTCTAGCAGAATTTTGTGCATGCAAATAGAAGGACTGATACCTTTGAGATCTTTAATTGACCAAGCAATTGCTTCCTTATATTTCCTTAAGATCTTTAACAGTTTCTATTCTTCATTCTCAATCAATGCAGCAAATATAATCAATGGTTTTGTCTTTTCTAGTTCTAAGAAAGCATATTTCAGATGACTAGGCAATTCTTTCAATATCAACCCTTTTGCACTGGTTTCTTTCTCGATTCTCTTTTCCTACTACATGAATTTTTACGTACTTTTTCATTCGAATTCAAAACCCATTTACGTGTTTATAAAAATTGGAATACGACAATTCCTGTAATCAAGCACTCTTGAGATACAAATTCATCTCATTTTCATTGATAGAATCTGAATGTTACAATCGAGTTCGAGTTCTAGGCGATTGGACTAAAGTTCTTTCTATAGCCATCTGATTTTCTTCATCGATCGGGTGTCAAGCTTTTATTGAGGTTGAAGTGCACTGCTTCATTTCCATTCTCAAGGTCAGTTCACCTTTCTTGACATCAACCAGAGCAGCTCTAGTTGCTAAGAAAGGTCTTCCTAACAACAAAGGAACCTATGTGTCTTCTTCCATTTTCATGACAACAAAGTCAATAGGGAAAATGAATTTCCCTACCTTGACCGGCCCACGTCTCGAGGACTCCTTACGGTTGTGCCGTGACACATCAACCATTTGCAGTGTAATTACTGTTAGAGTAAGTTCCCCCAAACTCAACCTTTGTACCACTAATAAGGGCATTAAGTTGATGTTGGCACCTAAGTCACACAAAGCTTTCTTGAATTCATATTTCCCTATTGTGCAGGGAATGGTAAAACTACCAGGATACTTCATCATAGCTGGTAGGCTCTTCTAAAATAACTACACTGCATGTTGCAATTAGGCTCACCACCCCTTCCTCAGCAATTTTCTTGTTTTTGCTTAGTATGTCCTTCAGGAATTTGGCATAGTTTGGCATTTGGTTTATTGCCTCTGCAAAGGGAATGTTAATTTCTATCTTCTTGAAAATCTCCATGAATTTAGAAAATTGTTCCTCCTTCTTTGCCTTCTGAACTCTTTGTGGGAAAGGAACTGTAGGTGTGTAGGCTTGAACCTTGTCTTTCTGCTTTTGTTCCTGATTTTCCCAGTACCTTTCGGTTGTACTTTATTCTCATTTTAACGATCCAACTCTAAGCTTGCTCCTTATTATTTCTTCCAGTTTCTTCCTCTTCTTTTTGCTCAGCCTTTTCTTTCTTTTTTGTTTTGCTATTGCTCAATTCCTTGCCACTCCTCAGCTAGACTACCATGCAGTCCCTTGGATTCTTCTGGGTGTCACTAGGGAAAGATCCTTATTCTTATTCTGCAAGGTTGAGGCCAGCTGCCTAACCTGTGTTTCCAAGTTCTTGAGTAAAGCATTAGTGTTTGCTTGAAAAATTTGTGTGTTGGATTTAAAAGTTTCTAACTCAGCAAATTTTTATTCATGGTGGTTTAGCAGCTTTTTGTTGTCCCCCATGAACTGCAGCATTTGTTCCTCAAAGGACTGAGCACTCTTTTGACCTTGATATTCATTTCTGTTGTCTCCTTATTGTTGTTGTTGCTGGAACCTTAGTGGATTATATCCTTGCTGAAAACCTTGGCCCTGTCTTGGGCCTTGTGATGCTCCTCCACCATATGAGAAGTTTTCATGGCCCCACAGTGCTGATGTGTAGTGTGTAGGCAAGTTGGGGTTAGGCTTGAAATAGTAGCTTCTGTTCATTCAAATAATTGGCCTCCTCAACTTGATAGGGATGCTCATCAATTGGTCCCTCAACACTTCTTCTGATTCCATCTCATCCTTTGCTCCAATTTCATAGGCATAGTGCATTATTTTCTCTTGATTCCCCGACTTGTGCATTATTGCATCAAGTTTTCTTCTGCATGATCATTTATTGAGCTCAATGACTCCACGTCCCTTTGTTCTGTTGTTGCTCCCTGAAGATTTAGATGGAGCTTTCATGTTGTATTTGGCCAGGTCTTCTATTAGCTGCTTTGCTTCCTCTGTACTTCTTCTCTTAAATGCCCCACAACAAGCTACATCTATGATACCCTTAGAGGTATCATTCAGGGAGTGGTAGACAATATCCATTTGGGTCTTCAGGTCTATGCCCTGCGTAGGGCACCTCTTCAACAGCCTTTTGTACCTTTCCCAGGTAGTATATAAGCTTTCATCCTCCCCTTGTTTGAACACAATGATCTCCTTTCTTCTTTCTATTGTGAGTGATGGGGGGAAAAATCTGCCTAGGTAAGCCTCCACCAACTCTTCCCATGTATTAACTGAGCCATATGGCAATGATTCATACCATGTGGCTGCCATCTTGAGGAATCTACCCATGTGCTAATTAGGATCTTCAGTAGGGTGGCTTGTAAATTGATTCTGTTGCACCATGGTGATCAATGCTTTGGTTTCAACTCAAAATTATTAGCCTCTATAGTTGGTTGTCTAATTGCTGAATATTCTTCTTGAATAACTGGTCTCCATAAATCCTCCATTATATCTTGCAAGCCCTTTCTGCTGCTGTTTCTTATTCAACTGTCTGACCCTTTCTTTCCTCTGCCATAATGTGAAACCCCAGAAAATCCAAGATTTTGGATAAAGGGTAAAATAATAATTTCGGTTGAAAATCCGGAATTTTCTAGATACAGGATAATGAAACGAACTTCTCAGATTGAAATCGTCTCGCGAGGAATTGCTTCCCGTCGAATTTCGTTACATTCAGGAGTGGTCGGGATTTCCACGTTTTCGGGCGTGGGGTGTCGGGTGACACATGGCAGTGTGTAAGGAAGTGCCATGGCACCATAGAAGTGTGACACTTGGCATAAAAAGGAGTGGCTCACAATTAAGCCATGTGTGGGAAATGGATTCCATGGCTCACATTGAGCCATGTAGTGCATGATGTCATAAAGGAGAATTATGAAATAAGAAAAGAAAATGATGGAAAATTGATGGCCACATGTGATACTTGAGGAAATGAGGAGGAAATTTCCTCCCATTGACCGAATGATGATTTCTCCAAAAAGGGAGAGAAAAAGGACCAAAGGAGAAGAGAAAATGAGGAGAAATGAAAGGAAAATGAGAAGAGAAAAGAGAAAAAGGAAAAGAGAAGGCAAAAAGGAAAGAAAAGAAAGGAAGGAAAGAAAAGAAAGGAAAGAATCCGTAGAGAGAAAAGGAAGAAAAATGAGAAGGAGGAAAGGGAAAAGGAGGATTTTCCCGGGTTTCGGGCGATCGGCGTTCAAAGTTCAGTACTAAAGTTGGTGCCACACGATTAGGATCTACGATGTGAACACGGAAAGTTGGGTTCGACAAACTCGAGAGGTAGGATATTTTCCTACTTGGTTCACTTTTAACTGCAAAGGCTTTATAATGGTAGGGTTGCTTATGGGAGCTATGTAGAATTGGATTGAAGCTTTGGAATTAAAGGGTATGGATTTCATGGCTGGGTTTCACACGATCCTTATTGTGGGAGTTAGGGTTTGAACTAAGCCAGAGAAGGTTTCTAGGTATTATGGTTGTTGATGTGTGTGGAAGTTTGGAACCAAAGCTGGTTCATGTTCACGAAAGGGAGCCGTGAAGGGTACCTGTTGAATAGTCTAATTTTGAGACCTTGTTGTGTGTTATGTGCTTGAATAACATGCTAAGTGTGGAAATATGATATTGATGCATGTTATTTGATGTATTAATATGGTTTGCATGGAGGTAGATTATATGTATAAATTATAATTTTCCATGGTTTGTAAATGTTTCATGTAGTGCTCATTCATGCATGTAACATGAGAAAATACATTGGCATCATGCATTTAAATATGCAGGCACAGCCCGCGTCGGTCGGGTGTGGGTGCATGGTAAGATTTATTCATCGGTGTTGGTAAATGGGTCGTGAACTCGGAAAAATGGAATGAAAGTCAAGGTAGAGATTCACGAGTGTGTAAATGATCAAAATGATAAATTACATGTTTTGAGGCCGGAGCAAGTTGGGGTCGATCCCACGAGGTGAAAGTCCACGGGTTATTCGAGTTAGACATGAATCAGAAGCGATGCGAGGATCGTGAAAATGTTGAAAGGCGTGCGGCGTCCTCTGATTGTAAACGAGGAATCCGTAGCCATGAATAAAAGAAATTGATAAATAAAATTGGGGTTGGTTTGTCATAGTGTGTATTGTTTTAGTTCACATTTAGTGAATCCCGGATGTGAAATTCGATTGGGACTCGGTGGTGAGCATGAAGTCGCATCTCATGCATGATATAGACATTTCGTATAATAGTGAATAATTGTGCTGGAATGTGATTGCTTAATTTATATATGCCATTGCATATGCATTTTAGGTGGGAAGTAACCCTTGTAGGAAAATTTTCCTCTTGGGCTTTGCTCACCGTCGTGGGACCCCTTTCGGTGCGGGGACTGTCGGGACGATACAGCGATGGGGTATCTTTTGAGAAGAAAGCCTGACCATCATGGCTTTGGTAAATATTTTGTAAATATGTATAGTCACATGAACAAGCATAGAGAAACTATAAGAATATAATAGTTATGATATATTGTTTGATGAGTATTGATTTATAGGCTAGAATTTATTTACTCGAATTGCTCTTCTCGTGATCTGAGATGTATGAATTTTCACGCGGGTTATTGGGTGGTCAGCGGACACCCCGGTTTTGGGGCGTCACACATAATTTCTATTTCTGCACTTTTGACCTTCCTTAAGTTCCTCAATGTTCATTCCAATTCAGTATATAAGGGAAACATGTCTAATTCTGACTTCTTGTGAATGAAATAACTTCCTGAAATGGAAACATATTGAGATTACTTGGAGATAGTGGTATTAAAAATAATATATCCTTTAAGCTCTCTAAAAGATCAGTAGCTTATGCAGCCACTGATGTCAAAATTGTTTTTGTGAATTTCTCTTCTTCTTTTTTTAAATAAAGAAAATATGTCCAAATTAGCATTTCTCTCTTTTGTCATAATATTGATTTATTCAAATCCTTTCAATCCCCGGCAACGGTGCCATAAAACTTGTTTGCCTTTTGTTAAATATAGACTAAACCTGATTTAACACTTATACGGAGCTACCTGAATTTTCCTAGCGACTATATCGAGTGGGGATAGGGTTGCTTAAAAATAGATAAAAGCGATTTTATGTTACGGAATTATAAATGGGTTTGGTATGACACTACTTGAAGTTACTTGCAGGTCATAAGTAGTAAAATGGATGTAAGTTCACGATATCATTCCCACGGGTGTGAAATTTTTAAATTCAACTACCCCAACTACTCAAGATCCATACTATTTGAACCTCCATAATACAATTTATCAACTAGAATTTAAAGGATAATTGTCTTGAAGAATGCATCTACAAACAAGGAAATTAAAAATATAACAAATAAAATGATGTAAACTAAAATAAAAATTTAGATGAATCAATTCTCTTGTAAAAATGAACACTAACGAGGAATCTTGTGAAAGCAGTCATTTACGATTGTATCCACATTCGACTTTATCTTGAATTTGGATCTGGATTTGTCAAAGAGGCCTGATAATGCAGTTTGGATTTCTCCCTTAATTCACCAATCAGAGGTCCCTGCTTCTCTCAAAGACATGGATCTAATCAGTTACTTGTATTCTGATCATTCTTTATAAGATCTAGTTATTTTTCTTTTTCAATACTTCATACCCATTTCTTAAGACTGCAGATTTCTTGCTTCCCAAGATAGGGTCTTTGCAAAATCTCTACAAAATGATTGATGACTCTTCCTTTAAATCTGATGGATCTTTCTCTTTCCTTGAGTAATTCTCAACTAACACAGGATTAAGGTCCTTCCATTATATTAAGGTGAGATCTCTAATTACTTAAATTGATAAATAATCCCCTTCAACTTCAACTATGAGTGAAATGGAAATTTATCTAAGTGAACTCTCAAAGCTCAATAGTTCCTCAATGGTAGTCTAACATACCCCTGTTGAATGTTCAGCTCTCGGGGAATCTCATCCTTGTGTGTGCTCAGAGGGCCTCACGGAAATCGAGAGCGGATACAATCCTCGGAAGGGTGCTTAATACTACTTATTGAAGACGAATCAATTTAAGAATAGCATCGTCGAATGAACCCTAATTCCGTGTACTTCCTCTCTAATTTATGCAAAAGAGTGTAACTAACAATAAATCCAAGTAGTGGAGTTAGCATCCAAATTACATCCTGAAAATGGAGCATTGATCAAGTACACCAGCAATAGTTGCAATAAATTGATAAGAAACGAATTCCAGAATTGGTCTAGATTCCATTCATTTCATGCAGTAATTGGAAAAGAGAATGAAAAATTAAATACAACCAACATTACGAAGGCAATTCTTGGATTCGAATCTGAAAAAGAAAAGAAAAGAAAGATACACTCTAAATTATCTGATTAAGTCTTCTTCTTCCCCTAGTTCACAGGTTTTCAAAATTTTCAGCAAAGATGCGCCTATTTATACACCTCGATAGGTACGATTCAAGGCTCGAGGTGGATTCCTTTAATTTTAATATTGACTCCTGTTTAAGTCGAGACCTCGAGCACATCTCGTGACTTGTTGGAGTGCAATGTTATCCTCCCACGAGCTTGTGTAGCATTCTTGTACTGTTTTTGTAATATTGAGTCGCGACTTGATGTCGTCTGTCACGGCGTTGCTCTTTGGAATTTTCTTCAGTTGATTGTCCACACGACACTTAGATTCCTTATTCTGACTACGCCAAACTCTTTTGTTTTTTGTCATGTGTGTGGCAACTTTGGAAATCTGTTATGCTTTTTTACTTAGCATTTTCCACGAGAGTCATTATGTTGCGATCGCAACTTGAATTCTTCTTGTCGTGACCATGTTTAGTTGCCAGTAGCGATGAATCTTATTGCGACCACATTTTCTTGTTTCCAGGTATTTGTGTCTCAACCACAATTCCATGTTGTGACTTGGCTTTTTCTTCCTTTGCTGAATTATGTATCGCGACTAAGTTTCTTTGTCGCAACATCGTTTCTATTGCTAGCCACTTTTATTCTCATCGTGAGAACTTTTTTTGGTCTCCAAGTGTTTATGTCATGACCACAATTTCATGTCGCGACCTAACTGTCTTTTCTTTTACTAAATTCTATGTCGCGACCACAATTCCATGTCACGACACAATTTCTGTTTTCAGCCAATTTGATCCTTGGTCACAGACTCCCTTTCATGTTGCAACATCTGTTTCTTGTTTTAACGCCTTCATGATTTGGGCTCAAGCTAGCGATCTATTTATTTTCTTATTGCAACATGGGAATTAGGTCGTGACATGGTCGTTTCTTTTCTTACTACAATTCCTGTCGTGACCTCAAAATCATGTTGCGACCGTTCTTTCTACCAATCTTGTCGCAACCTTATTTTTTAGTCACAACAGTTTCTATTCAATTCAGCTTCTTTTTCTGGTTGCGACCTAGAAAGTGTGTCACGATTGAGTGGTGGCCCTTCTTACCTTGTTCTTGTCGCGGTTGCTCGAGCTTAGTCCTGACATGTTTAGCCCCATTCAGCTCATTTTTATCGTGGGTTTACCAGAGGGTGATGAAATCCTTGAAGCTGCGACCTCGTGGCTTTAGCTTATATTTTGTCGCGCATCAATTTTTAGTGAGACCTTGTCGGCTCATCCGACCCCGTCCGTTTCCTCTTGCGACACGGATTCTCTATCGTGACGTCGTTTATGTAGTCTTAAACTTTTCTCTCTCGCAATTGATAACAAGGATGTCATGACACACTTGAAGCCTTTGTCTTACAGAGTTGTAGCAACATTATCAATCAGGTCATGACTTAAAAATTGTTGAACTGATGAATTCCTTGTCGCGACCTCAATTGTGCAATCGTCACCCCAGCTCGCAGCCATTTCTCTCATTTTCTTACCAGATTCTTCTTGGAGTACGACTTAACTACCTATAAAAATCTGCAAAATATGAATTTGGTAAAATCTCCATATTTCTGCATAAAAATAAGTAATTACATTGTAACACTAATCAGAAAAATGGATTAAAAATCAATGAGTTTTTTACTCATCACTTATCATCCTCAGTTAAATGGGCAAGCTGAAATTTCTAATAGGGAGATAAAGAAAATTCTGGAGAAAACTGTGAATTCAAGCAGAAAATATTGGTCTATAAATCCAGATGATGCATTGTGGGCTTATAGAATTGCTTACAAAACTCCCATTGGAATGTCCCCATACCGAATAGTATTTGGAAAACCTTGTCATCTCCCTCTAGAATTGGAATACAAGGCTATATGGGCCATCAAGAAATTGAATTGTGACTTCCAAGCTGCAAAAGAAGAAATATTACTCCAATTTAATGAACTAGAAGAGTTGAGGAATGAAGCTTATGATAATGCAAAATCTCTGAGATAAGACAAGAGAGTAGCATGAAGTCAAAAGATTTTGAGGAAGGAATTCAAAGCAGGGGAACAAGTCCTATTATATAATTCTAGGCTCAAGATGTTTCTAGGAAAACTAAAGTCAAGATGGAGTGGTCCTTACACAGTAGTAGAAAATACACCCTTTGGAGTAGTAACACTAAAAACTGACTCTAGATGTGAATTTAAAGTAAATGGTCAGAGATTGAAGCATTACCTTGGAGGGAACTTAAATGAAGAGTGAACCAGATTTGAAAAAAAGGGAAGAATTTTGTTGAATTGAAGACATTCTGTAGCAAATGTCTAGCTACATACATTAACCTGAGCAACTTCTTAGGAGGCAACCCAAGCAAATTTTAATTTTCATAGTTAATTTGGTTTGTTAAAATTGGTGTGTTTGAAGTTTAGTTTCAATTTTATATGAAATTTTAAGTTTTGTTTTTGATGATTTTTCAGGGACAGTGAAGGTGAATTAGAAATTGATGTTATTAGGAAGCACACTTTCTCAAACTGAAATATGCAGAAAATTGCTACAAGGGGGAGTATTTCCATTTCCCTCACTTTGTCTTTAATGATAATGCATAGTTGAAGTTTTGGGGATTTAGAGCAAAACATGAATAGTAGCTTTGTTTGTTCTCATTATTTGAATACTCTAAATATCATCTTGTTGAAGTGTATTGAGTGAATAAATGAAATATGATAGTTCATACTTGAATTGAGGTTCTTTGATGATTGGATGAGTTTTCACAAGTATGTTCTGATTGGTATGAATGCATACACCTTGCTTTGAATGTGGCAGTTGAAAAATGTGGTGTACAATTACACGGAAAATTTAGTTCAATGTCGCGACATGGTTTCTCTCTGTTGCGACATTATTGCCAAACTCGGTCGCAACATTATTTCTTTACGTCGCGACGAGGGTGATTTGTGGCACAGAGAAAGTCACGAAGTCTATGTGACCTGAATTTATCTATGTCGCGACATGGTGTAAATCTTGTGTTTAGAAAACACTATCGCGACAATAATTTTGTATGTCACGACATAGGTTTACTTGAGCATCAAATTTTTGTGTCACGACATACTTTATCAGTGTCGCGACATAGTTGACTTTAGATTAAGATATTGCAAGGAAAGTTTCTTTCGCCACAATATTTCTCATTTTCGCGACATAAGTAAACTTGAACATCACATTTGATGTCGCAAAAATTTTTGCTTTGTCGCAACAAAGGACTAACCTAGTTTTAATTAATTTCAAAATATGTCACGACAGTACATAAAATTAAAAAGGGATTAAACCCTAGGCTAGTTTTTTTCGCAACATTTAATAAAGGTACAACAAATAGTGAGCCTATAAATAGATCATGTTTGAAACCTGAAAAGCCACTTACCTCATTAAACCATCAAGCCACTCACCTAAGGCAAGAAGGAGATAGAGTTTAATCTAGAGGCGGAGGTGGAGCAGTTGATTGAAGAAACCGGAAAAGTAGAGATGAGTTGAAGCTAGGCGAAAGAAGTGGAGAAAAGCAGTGGTGAGTTTGGGACGAGGCTTATGTAGGTACGGAGGGATAAATAGCGACAAAGAGATACTTCATAGGAGAAAGAGGCTTTAGAGTTGATTTCCCCCTTCCCGAGAAGTCATTGAGGAAGCCCGAGGATGGCATCTTTTAACGATCATAAGACTCTAGGTTTGTAGATGTGGTGAAGCAGTTTTATGCTAATATAGTGGGAATGAAGGATGAACAGCATGGGGTAAATGGATATCAGCCCAGTAAATGAATAAACTGACTGAAATCTTCATGAAGGATGCGAGAATGGGTCGAAGTTCCAAGAAGCTAGTGTGGAACGACTTGAGAAGATTGTAGACTTCTTGGTGATGCGAGAAAGTGGAATGCCATCAGAAAAAACCCACACGAGTCCATTGATTTGTGCGCGATAGGTGTCTTAGAATCGTGATATTTATATCTAAAACTCTACTGCGGTAGCAAAGCTGCTGCAGTATAATCTTCTAGGGTCGAGACTCGAGGGGATGGGTATTCTTCGTAGAAATGATTCTGAGTTGATTGAAAATGGTGATTTCACTTTGGATTTGGGGTTTCTTGTAAAGCGTGGGATTGATGGTTTTGGCTTGGGAATGTAGCGAAATAAAGTGTAAGAGAACTCCTTGAAGTCTCGGGCCACTGGGCTTGGGGTTCTAAGGCAACTGAAATGTCCTCGGATCCTTTTCCTCTTTTTGGGGAGGATGACCTATAGTCATTTCCCAAATCGGATCTTCGTTTGGCTATAAAAACTAAACCCTAAAAGTTTTTCTCATAATTTATAACATTTATTAACCATTAATGTTTCAAAGTTGAAAACTGGTCCTTTGATCTAACCTGCAGAGGCAAATAAATGGCAGCTAAGTGAGCATCAGTGGATCTAGCAATAAGTATCCACTGAGCCTTAAAAACTTGCAATCTTGGCTAATCAGTACATCTGAGATTTAAGCTTCAAAGTGAGATGTTGAAACATAAATGATAATAAATGCCTGCGTTGGCAATAGGGAGGATAGTGTTTTACCTCAAGAACCTTGACCCATGACCCTCATTTTTAAGGATGAGGGAGGGTTTGTGACATCCCTTGAGTTGGTTGTCATCCTGAGGGGTGTTTGGCGGGTGATTAGAAGATCTGAAAGGGAGAGAAAATGAGGGAAAATCACCAAGGCGAGAGATCTAAAAGCTTTGGCGCTAATTTTATTGATTGATAGTGATTGACTGATTTTACATAGCTTGATTGAGGCTTATACACGGCTCAGAGTCAAGGAAATTACAAAAAAGTATGAAACAACAAAATTACATTGAGATGATTGCAAAAAAAAATCCTGGCGATAAAAAGTTGAATTCGAAGCAGTGAAGCGGGGCGGGTTGCGAGATTTACGTAACTGCGAAATTCTATAGGTTGCGAAAATTCGCAACACTGCAAAACCTCTGCATTGCTCCTCTCTCCTTTTGTTTTTAGCTCCATTTTCCTTCTGACTTGTACATGCATCTTCAAGTTCAGCTCGGGTTCTTCGTATTTGAGTCGACTCGATGATAATGGTGTAATTGGCATGCAAAACTACAAAACCATACAAATATGATGAATTAGTATAGTCGGGACCTTAGTGTGCCAATTGGGTTGTTTAAGTTGATTAGTACACAAAAAGTGTAAAACCTGCAATATGAACTCGAAAATATGCTTATTTGGAGCCTTAATCCCTGCTCCTCTAGACACATTGCTAGTCCCTTGCATGACAAAGAAGGAAAAATGGGCAAATTATGCTCATGCGAAAGGAGAGCGATATTCTCAAAAGTATGGATAAAAATTCCTTACCCTCGTGTGAATCCACTTTGAGACCTTGCTGACGACCATCTACCGGGGAGAAAAGTGCCCTCCTGAAACCAGGAAGTTCAGGAAAGAGTATCCAACCCAGAGGAAGGAGCACAGAGCTTCCACCAAAATCTAAGTGTTTATGTGATTAGTTTTTAACAATAACTTGCTAAGCTGCTCTCCCCCAGCAAACTCTTTGCGAGACCTAGAACATTATTGGCCCAAATAAATTTGGCAACTCTTATTTCAAATTTCTTTTTGTATTGCATAAGGGTGCAATCTTTGTCATCGACCTCACAAAGTCCATGTAGCGGGGGTCCACAGGTGACTCCCGACGACTAAGGCTTAGGGCATCAAGTCATAAGGATCTTTTAACCAGTAACTCTTCAGGTTTCACGAGGACTCAGAATGATTTGAAACTCCGGCGCTCGACTCATTTAAGCCTCACGATTGGTTTAGGCGCGAGGAGCTTTAAAGACTTTTGTAGTATACCTTAGATAGTGCTTGGGTTTCAAGGCAAAGTGTCACGACTTTTCTATTCTTTTTTTTTTTTTCATGTGGAAGACTTCATTGGTCTTCTTTTCTGGGGAACCTTAACCTATACAGGTGTCAGCTGAGGCTTGGTGGAGTTTTGCAAGGGAGCTATGCGATTTCTCGACCTATTGAGGAAAAGCGATGTGCACTATGTAGTTAGCCTTCAAGGTGGAAGAAGAAGGTTGAATACCATGAGACTGGCCCGACCATTTACTTAATCATGCATGGAACTAATCTAGCATCTTCGATGGCATTGGCGGTGTGTCGATTTTCCAACTTGCGAAATTTGAGCAGAAACCGAAAAAAATGGGGGCAAAAATGGTTACAATTTGAATTAAGAAAGCAGAAGCTGTATGGTATGTATAGGAAATGTATGTCACTATGTTTAGCTTTTTTCAAACAAACAAGCGACCTTCACAAAGGAAGCGAGCAACAACCCTTAAACATAAAAATGGGCTTTGCTTAAGCAGACAATGGACTCAAAGTGTAAAAAAATGATATCAAAGTGTAAAAGTCATGCCCGCTAACTCTCCCCTGCAACCAAATATGACATTGTCGCCAATGGGGTTCGGATTGGAAAAGTTAAAGGAAGGACGTGCTACCTCCTCGATCAGCTAACCGGTGAAGGTAGATCACATATCACAGGCGGGTTGAGTGCCTCACGGTGGAGTGGCTGGCTCGCTGCCAATTTGCTAGCATCGAGGAGTCTGCGAAATTTGGTGTGGAGTGGTGCGGGTCTGTCGAGAGAGAAGGAATGAGCGGCGGGGCAAGCACGGATGGGGGAAATCCGCGGGTAGACCCGGGTGACTTTGAATGCATGAGGATGGCTGAGTGCGTAGTGGTAGTGATGAGACCATGGCGGCCTCGTGCGATCATCCTCTCAGCGAGGGCCGCATGGGCAGTCGTAAATGATGTTGATGTGGAGAATGTGCGGACTACATCCATGATGGTCAGAAAGTCCCAGGTGGAAATAGTGATATACTGCGGAGGCGATTGATTAGTGTTCAAAAAGTGATATTTTGAACCCTGTTTATTGCAGGTTTTGAGTTCTTTTTGTGTACTAATCAGCATAATTAACCCGATTTGAGCATTAAGGTCCCTTCTATTCTACTGATTGCCTTTTGGGAGGGCTAATTTTGTAGTTTTTGCAAGCTATTTATTCCAAAATTGTCGAGTCGATCCAAGCACGAAGAATTTGAGTCGAACTCAGCATTGCAGATCAGAAACCAGAAAGAAATAAGAGCAAAAAATGCAAGGAAATTGGGTCTAATGAGTATCTTAAATACTCATTTTATCCCAATGTTTTAGTAAGTTTTTCTAGTGTTTTTATGTTAAATAAGTGTCTAATAACCAATGTCTCATACTTGTGATCGGTCATCCATTTGGGTGGAATTGTGCAAGAGTGGTGGAAGCGCTCTGACGGCTCTTGTATTTTGGCTTTTCCAAGATATCCATGAGCTCTAATTGAATCAATCTTTATATGTATCGATTCTAAAATTTGAAGAGCTTTCAGGGATACCAAGAACACAAGGTGGAGTTTGAGCAAGAAAGAGTTATGCAAGTTCAAAGCCTTGACGAAAATCAGCAAACATTGCAGCACCTTCAGCAGGAGAATCGATGAGTATATAAAATACTCATTACAAACCTAATCTTTTCATAGTTTTAGTAATTTTTTTATGTCAAAAAAGTGCCCTAATTCTCTAAATGTTCATATTTATGATTAGGTGATCAATTTACGCGGTGGTCTGAATTTGGGCGAACCTGAAAAATTGGAAAATCAGCAAATAGAGCATAGCAAATTTCACCTTTCAGTTTTTCTGTATTAATGGGGAAATAAAATGGCTCTAAAATACCCATAACTACATTTTATACTTCACAATCTTTCCAAAAAGACCAAGATCACTCAATTCGGAATCCGGATGAGAGAGATACGCACTCGGGAAGTCGGAGCAAAAACAAGGAAGCGGCGAAACACGGCAACCAAACAGATCTATTATAGTGCATTTTAAATTTATAAAATGACATCTGATGCGACTGTTGCTGGCATGTATGGATTCTAAACCTGATCTTTCCTTAGTCGAGAATGTGCAATTCCCGGAGTTCGAGTGAGAGAGTTATGGTCGTTTAAAGACGGGAAGAGATAAAGCAACCGCGATGCGCGCCGCTGCGTGGATCTCACGCCTGCGCGTGCGGGGAGAGATTTTACGGTGCTTTCCCACCCACCCGGTAGGATTCACGCACCTGCGTGGAAGCGATATGAGTCCTAATTTGGTCTATTTCAAGGCCCAAATCGAGGGGATTTGATGGGGGGCTATAAATTGGACCTCAGGAGACATAAAAAGGGAGCTTTTGGAGGGGAGAATGAGAGATAGGCGTGGAGACACCTTAGGGCTCTTGGTGAGGAGAGCCTAGGGTTTGAAAGGCGGCTTGCAGGCACTCTGAAGATCGAGGAGACGATGCTAGCCATTGTGCACCCTAATAGTTTCTCTTCCCTTTTCTTTGTTTTCCTTGTTTTTCCTTTTGAATGTTTTAGATTGGTTTCACGGGTTTTGATGTAACCTTGCTACATACATGGATTAATTTTAGTTAATTATTTAATTCAGTTTCTTTGCTATTATTGAATGTCTTATCTTCATTCCTAATTCGATGATTGTACTTAATCCAACAGGCATGCTTAGGCTATGGTTTTGAGATCGAGATGATAAACCACAAGGGACATGAATAATATTACATTATGATCAATCCATAGGTAGAGATATTGTGGTTTATCGTGGCGTGAGGGTCGATACTAATGCATCCTAGAGTTCTAGGGTTTGAGCAGAGATGCAATATGACCTACTCTTGGGATAGGGTGTCGATCTTTCAGACGGATCGACATTTACATAAGATTAACTGTCATCAATAAAGGCTGCGAGAAACCATTAAATGATTTTGCGAAAACCATGTAGTTGTGGCTAGGTGAAATCAAAACCCTAGTATTCTTTTTATATATCTTTTACTTTTAGTTTAATTAAATCTATCGTACTTTTAAATTATCCGAATAGAGTAAGACTAAATTAGAATTTGTACTTAATAGGCTCATTCCTTGAGGGAACGATAACTCACTCACTACTTTATTACTTGTATACGACGCGTGCACTTGCGCATAGTAGGCGAATTTAATTCACACACGCACGTGGCCTATCAAGTTTTTGGCGCCGTTGCCGGGGAATGAGTGTAGCTATTGATATTGATTCGAAATACTTTGACTCTATTTTGGATATAGGTAGTTTATTTTTTAGTTTTATTTTATTTTATTATTTTACTTTGAATTTATTTGAATTTATTTTCTTGTTTTTGTGTTCTTGGGAGCTTGAATATGATGGATGCTATCAACAATAACAACTCAAACTACCCTCTATCTCAGCAATTACAGCCAATACAACTTCAACAAGGTGCAAGTCAACCATGGGAACTAAATACATGCATATGGGGCAAGTTCGGTATGGGGGTAGCCCATTACTTGAACACATACAATTGAGATGGCAGCCTCGCCCACACCTCTCATGGAACTCAAATTTCAATGTTCCCTGACCTTCACAAGAAAAGAAGCCAGCTTGAAGAAGCACTAGAAGAGGTGGTCAGAAGTGGAAGTTGAGCAGTCGCTTCTCAAGAGGATGCATCTTGAGGAACATTGGCACAATTGCAATCTCACATGCTAGTCATGGATGAGGCAAAGAGTAATCTTTCAAAGCAGCAACAATCCTTCAGAAGGCAAGCAACTGGAATTCAAAACCAAGCAGCTCAACAGGGTGGGTACATAACTTGGAACTCAAATGGCTAAGTTGCTCTTAGAAGAACAACGATAAGTCACTTTATTCACTCTTGAAATTGAACACAGAAGAAGAAGAGTTAGAGCATTATGAAGCTTTCACCTTGAGTATTGCCAATGAAGTGGAAGCGACATGAAGAGAGATGGATTTGAGAAGCCACATGTGATTGTTGAGGAAGAGAAAGAATTGACTTCTCGAATAGGAAGAAGAAAGAAAGGGAAGTTGAAACAATTATGGAATGGTATTTGGGGAGATGCATGAGTTGAACAATGAGGCCAGTACCATCTTAGAGGTGGAGGAGCATTAAATAAATATGGACAAGCATCGAGGTGAAGAAACCTCCTAAGTCCCCTTAGACATGCCGACCTTGAAACTATGTGCTGGCTTATTTCTGAGCCTGAATTCCTTCTTAGGGGCGGGTGGAGGATTGGATCATCATCCATTCTATGGTTGGTTGAGTCTAAATGGACTCTAAAATGAACAGCTTCTTGGGATGACAAATATTAGTAATGTTTTCTTTTCCTTCATTTCACTTGCTTATTTAGTTATAATTTTCTTTTGAATAAAGTCTCTTGCTTTGATCTTGTTTCCACTTCTTGAGAACATGATTTCGGGTTTTACGAGGGCTAAATGCTAGTGCCTCACTCTTTCAACACCTGACACCACAGATCCGCCTCAGATACAACCATGGGAGCATTTCCACCGCCCCTTAGGAAGTACATCTCTTATATTTGCAATTTCATGTCTTATTTGGGGGTAGTGTTAGAAGCTAAGTTTTGAGGGTGATGTGGGATGAGAATTATATTATCACACTTTGCTTTGGTTGTGTGTTTTGGAGGATATTTGTTCGTATATATGATGACAATCTGGTTGATGTATGAATGGTGTTTTGAGGTGTGGCACTAAGTGAAATAAATTTAAGTGCTTTCTATGATCTTATGCATTTAATTGATCTAGGACTTGAGGTGAACACTAGTTGTTAGGTTGTTATTTGTATGTGCTTTTCGTTCTTTCTTCTTTTGGTTGTTTAGAGTGTCTCATGAGTAAGTTTGATGCCTTGTTAGCTAATAGAAGGTCATTTTGACCTGAACATTTGAAAAACGATAGTAAAATGGATTTGACCATATGTTTGTAAATGATACGGAATTATGTGCTTTGCTTGGTATGGGTGACTTGGCTTAGTCACCTCTCTTGTACTAAGAAACTATTTCTCAAATAATCTATACACACACAACTATTGGTCTCCTTTGTATGCACAGACTCAAAACCCTTTTGTCTTGGTCGGCTGTGGAAGATTCTAACCACTGGGTGATGGGACACCTTTGCAAAAGAGGATTGCCATTGAGCCCCAAATCACTTCAATTATAAAATAAAAAATAAAAATAAAAACGAAAACGAAAGAAAGAAAATGTCGAAAAGTTGCTTGTGAGATAGAATAGAGTGGGATAAATCGATCGGAATCCAGGGCAAAGTGAGGGCCTTTTAAAAGCCCTAATGCCTTTGAGCCAATAGTAGGAGTCATTGACTTCAGCACTTTGCTACATGGGACAAAAGATGGATCATTCCCACAACCTAGGGCCTTTGAGTTTGGTTGAGTGTTTAGGGTGAAGTTTGAAGAATTAGATGCACAGTGCCTTAACTAGTAGTGAGTGCATTTGGTCTCATCTGAGGAACGCCTCATCTAAAACTTCTTGCACTAGTTTTCTTTCGTTTTAGGTACTTAAGTAATCTTTGATGCTTTAGGTCTAAACAAAAAGGAGTCGTTCTATCCTTTCTTTGTTAGCTTTTCGAGCAGTGAGTTGAACTTAAGTTAGGTGCTAAGACCTTGCTATACACTCGAGATCATGTTGTCACCTGCACTTAGACTCCTTGGGAAAAGTCATTGAGAACTTAGGGGGTTGACTTTCTTTGCTCACCATGCTTTGCTTGGTCATGTTCTTTAGAAAATTTAAAAATTTAAGGACCCTAAATTTTGGTTGAAAGTGCTCATATTGATAAATTGTGTTCTGTGACTCTTCCATTAGCGTCTTGTTATCACACTTATCTCATTGTTAGTTAGTTCATGTTATTTTCAATTTTTGCTTTGTTTAGAGTCAGTCTCTTGCTTGGGGACAAGCAAGAATTTAAGGGGTGTGATGAGGATATAAAATACTCATTACAAACCTAATCTTTTTATAGTTTTAGTAATTTTTATGTCAAATAAATTGCCCTAATGCTCTAAATGTTCATATTTATGAATTAGGTGATCCATTTAGCAGCGGGAGTAGTGCTAATTGGAGGCGAAGACACCGCTGTGAAAAAATTGGAAAATCGGCCAAAATAGAGCATAGCAAATTGACCCTTTCAGTTTTTATGTATTAATGGGAAATAAAATGGCTCCTAAATACATAACTACATTCTATACTTCTGACTTTTCAACAGAGCAAGATCACTCCAATTCGAATCAGAATGAGGAGATCCTTTTCAGGAAAGTCGGGCTAACGAGAAGCAGCGTAGAACACGGCTGACCAACCCGAGTTCTATTATAGTGCATTTTAAATTTATAAAATGACATCTGATGGAGCTGTTCTTGGTATTTATGAATTCTTGACTTCAAGATCTTTCTGTAAAGTCCATGAATGTGCAATTCGGAGTTCGGGTAAGAGAGTTATGGCCGTTTAAAGACAGGAAGAGATAAACGACACGATGCCCGCGCCCGGCTGCGTGGATCCCTCACCTGCGTGCCCGGAGAGATTTTGGTGCTTTCCACCTGGCGTGGGATTTCCACGCACCTGTGTGGGAGACGAATATGAGTCCTAATTGGTCTATTTCAAGGCCCAAATCGGATTTGATGAGGGCTATAAGTGGACCTAGGAGACATAAAGGGAGCTTTGGAGGAGAATGAGAGATAGGCGTGGAGACACCTTAGGGCTCTTGGGAGGCCTAGGAGTTTGAAGACGACTTGCAAGGCTGCGAGAGATCAGGGGCAGCGCTAGCCATTTATTACGCTGTAGTTTTCTCTTCCCTTTTCTTTGTTTTTCCTTGCTTTTCCATTTAGAATGTTTTAAATTGGTTTCTAAGGTTTTTATGTAACCTTGCTACATACCATGGATTAATTTTAGTTTTAATTATTTAATTCAGTTTCTTTGCTGTTATTGAATGCCCTATCTTCATTCTAATTCCATGCTTGTATTTGATCAACATAGGCATGCTTAGGCTATGGTTTTGAAATCGAGATGATAAAACCTTGGGTGGACATGAATAAGATTTGAGGATCAATCATAGAGTAGAGATACTGTGGTTTTATACGTGTGGTATCGAGGGTCGATACTAATGCATCCTGAGTTCTAGGGCTGAGGCGCAGAGATGCAATATGACCTACTCTTGGGATAGGGTGTCGATGCTCAAGACAGATCGACATTTACATAAGATTAACCTGTCATCAATAAAGGCTCTAAAAACCATTAAATGATTTTGCGAAAACATCCTTCGGGTGTAGCTAGGTGAAATCGAAACCCTAGTATTTTATTTTTATATATCTTTTACTTTTAGTTTAATTAAATCATAAATGTTTTTAAATTATCCGAATAGAGTAAGACTAAATTTGAATTGGTGCTTAATAGGCTCATTCCTCGAGGAATCCAGAATCACTCACTACTTTATTACTTGTATACGACGCGTGCACTTGCACACAGTAGGCGAATTTAATTCACACACGCACGTGGCCTATCAAGTTTTCAAGGTCATTGCCAGAATGAGTGTAGTTATTGATATTGATTCAAATACTTTGACTCCTATTTTGATATAGGTAGTTTATTTTAGTTTTATTTACTTTATTATTTACTTTGATTTGATTTGATTTTATTTTTTTCTTGTTTGTGTCTATAAGAGCTTAATTAACAATGGATGCTATCAACAACTTAACAACTCAAACTACCTCCTATCTCAACAACAATTACAAATAATACAACTTCAACAAAGGGCAAGTCAACCATGGAACTCAGACATGCATATACAAGTTCAAGAGGGGGCAACACTTGAACACATACACCCGAGATGGCAACCTCACCCACACCTCTCATGGAACTCAAATTTCAATGTTCCCCAACCTTCATAAGAAAAGAAGGAAAACTTGAAGAAGTGCTAGAAGAATTGGTCAAAGTGGAAGTTGAACAGGTCGCTTCTTGATGAGTCCAAAAACTCATTAGATTTTTAATCCATTTTTCTGAGTTTATAATGAGAATAACATTGAATTGTCTGCAAAAAACTGATAATTGAATCAAATTTCCACTGGGCAAAAATACAGCCAGAAATCAAATTTAAGCAAAATCATAAGAAATCGCCTTCACAAAGATAAAGCCAAAATCGAAACTTAAGCCAATAGGAAGTGCGCTCTAACAATTCTAAGTCACGACCTCAACAAATTTGGTTATGAAGAAGAAACTGAAGAGGAATAAGTGAAGTCGCGGACCTAATAAGGAGTTGAGACAAAATACGATCTGGTCGAGAATAAAAGAAGGGAAATAAATGAAGAAGGTGCCATGTCGCTGGTATCATTGCGACGCCGCGACACCAAACGGAGATAAATGAAGTCGCGGATACCACCATGAGGTCGCGATTAAGAGCGATCACAATGACGCACTTCCTAAGACAGAAATTCGCCGCACCCATAAGAACCTCCCGTACCAAGCTCGCCGACCGACAAGTTAATATGAAGCTAAGCCGTTAAAACCGCCGAAATCGTGATTTGGAAAACGGTTATGTAACAAATTTCAATTTTCTATCAAAATCACACCTTAGATTTAACGAAAATCCCAAGAAAGATAACGACGCACTAAGTGGTCAAGCCCAAAATACAAAATCACCTTCGTATATAAAAAAATACACTCCCAATATTTTCCAAAACCAAATTATTAACAATAAAGGACTCCCCGGGTTCCTGATCAAAATAGATAAGGATCAATCCAATATAAGTTTATCGCAACTCCGTTTTTCTCTTCTGCAAACCATGCATGGTTATTTTACAAAAGATATTTACATATACAAATGCCACATTTTAACTTTTACTAGTTTTTAATTACACCCATTCATATAATCACAAATATAGCTTCAGACAGAGATCCTGAAAGGTCTTTTCTTCGCTTCAAAGACTCCGCACCAAAAAATTATTTAAAACAGAACCGTGAGCCAAACTGCCTGTTGGAGTACTATGTTCTAAATGCCTGTTCACGTTTGCATTCCTCCCAATATGAAAATCTGTATATAAATGGTTGTAAAACTATTTATGAGAAAACCGAGTTTTTGCTATGAAAACCATTTCAAAACCGCGAAAACTATTTCGCTGAAACTGCTTTCTATCACGAAAACCGGTTTCGAAAAACTACCCCGCCGCTGAAATCGCTCTTTCCAAAAACTACTTTACCAACTGCCTTCGGTTGTTAATATCCGAAAGTGCTATACCGTAAATCAAGTACCAACCACCGCGGGCCCATTTCAAATAGACTCAGGCGATGCCTCTAACCTCTAACCGGCATCTGCAGTGAACCTCAACACTACCCGGCCAGATGGTCCGGGTGAACACGCTGGATCTATATAGCATAATGGAACCTCGACCAAAATGCTCGTGATGAACCTCGAACCAACACCTCATCGCTATGGTACGAGTCACGCAACCATATGTCAAAATTTAATGCGTGAGGGCGACTCACTATATAACATATCGCCAGGACGGAACCCCAAATTGCCGACCGTGCAATATGCGCTTAGCTATAACATCCATAACCTTGCCATGCAATAATCCTAAATACATCTCGACTGAAATCGAAATGTACATCTAGTGATTGCTAAACCAGTTAAACTATCTTTAACACCGAAATCAAACTTTTCGCTGAGTATAACAATTGGGAGGTAATAAAATGCTTTATAAATCTATATTTTCAAAGCACTTTACAAATCCTATACTTAAACACTCGCTTTAGAAAATGATTTTGAGTACTCACCTTTTTCTCTATTACTAATTTCTTTTTCAAATCTTGTTCAGCACTCAGATTCCGCCTGCTCAAATCGCCACACAATTCATTCAATTATTTAAATGCCCTCGCTGAACGTTTAACCATAAAACATAATGTGGTTGCATGACTACATCGAACGAACTGATTCTAACAAAACTTTACGTATAGTCCCATTCGATATGGACATCGATAATATGATGTGAAATTGACCAAATGTCCATACCCATTAAATGTCCTATAAAAACATCGTTCTTTAGTCAACTTTTGACTTAAGGACTCTTCCATATAATCTGCACAATCAAACATTTCAAAAATTGTGTCCTAATTTAACCGACTACAATCTCAAATTTCAATCAAACTGCCCATAAACAGTCCTGTACTTAGCCTCGACCGTCCGAATACGCCCCAAAATTCCTAAAAATTCCTAAACCCGCCTCTTAAAAATTTCTCGGACCGAAGTTTACTTACTTTACGGTCTCTAGGGTTGGTGCAAAATTTCAAGCCATTATATAACCTTAGGCTTGAAATAACACAAATAGGCAAATTTTCTATCTTTAAAGCTTGACAAAGGCTAAGATATTGGCACCTATGCGTAGCTCTCTCGTTAGTCCACTTCTTATTTCTCTCATTTGATATGTCACATTCACTCAGTCTCGAGAAAGAATCAAAGAGAAAATAAAAACAAAACGCCTCCTCGCCTCTTCCTCCACGCCCGTCCACCCTCCCGCCATTTGATATTTATCCTTTTCGTTTTCTTTTTCAATTCTTATTTTTTCTAATTATTTATTTGTATAAATAATTTCTATTACCCCATTCCGAGTCCATTTCTATCCCGAAAAATTTTATTTATCATAATGGAATATTCTTTAACTATTTATTTTTCTAGATTTTTCTAAACTCCGTCGTGCTCTTACTCTAAACCCGTCGCCTAGAAATTCTGTAAAATATCAGAATTGTTTCTGAATTTAACTAAACTTTCGGGTTACTAGATTCACAGACCCAACTTAATCTTACAACTGCTTATTTCATCCGAGATCTAGAGAATTTTCGAGACTTTTCAACTATTTTGGTACTTATTATTATTACTTTACCATTAAACTCCATTAATTATACTTTCACCCCCTCTACTTTCCTTAATTGTAAGTGCCATAATATCAGAAAACTACACTTCACCCTAAAACCACAATTTTCAAAAAAATTCTATTATGGCACTAAAATAATTAAGGAAGTCCTGGTGCACTTACTAGCACATATCGTACACCCTCTCAGACTGTGTTACAAATCCTCCTTAAGAATGATTTCATTCCTCGAATGGAACAGAAAACTAATATAACAAGGATACTAATCGAAAAATACACTGAGGATATTGGATCGCAAGATCCAGCCTTCCACTCCATGTGTTCCCCCTCTTAATCCCATGATTCCATAAAACTTTGATTGCTCAATGACCTTATTCGCAAAATCCGCTTCTCCGCGATCTACCATCTCGTATTACGTTCTTATAGGTCAATTATCCTTTAGTTCAATCGGCTGATCTCTCTGAGTACATGGAGGGATCTGGAATGTACTTATGAAGATGACACAATGATATAAACTCAGACAACTGGAGGAAGGTCTAATCTATATGCTACTCGGTCCCACTTCGGCACACCACATGGCCCTATGTATCCTGCCTCAGCTTTCCGCGTCTTCCAAATCTGAGGACACCTTTCCAAGGGGAAACTTTGAGGAAGACCCATGGCCCACCCAACCGGTGAGACCACGCCGCTTGTCCCATAACTTTCTCTCACCGTCCCGCCATCTGAGTCCGCTCCCATTAACTGATCTCCATCTAAGGTAATCACTAACTCCTCGGGCCTATCAGTCTCCTCTCTCCTACTTCATCCTGAAGATATCGAGTACGATTAATTTTCGGCCATACAATGCTTCAAGCGCTGATTGAGAATTGCAGAATCCACGACACGAACGATCCGTCAACTCATCACATGCTCGCACCTAACACCGTCCCGATCGGTTATCGTCCGAGATGGTACGAGCAACATTCACCTGCAAATCGGGCCAAATCAGATGATCAATCGTCAGACACATGAGGTCATCACATCAATTCATCCCATGCATCACACCACACGGCACCACCTAAGAGAAATGCGCTGATTTCGTTAGTCTATCCACTATCACCCATATGGCATCGTGTTTGTCTCCTAGCTCTCAAGTTCCAGAACAAAATCCATAGCACCCATCCCACTTCCATACAGAACCTAAGGCCGATCTTTCCCGCGCTCGGGTGCTCTCGTTTTTTACCTCATTCACGTGTTAGGCATCCGGATACGAAATCCGCACTCTTCATGCCCTTCCACCAATGCTCCTCGCAGTATGATATCTTGGTGCTACTACAGGTGCATGGCATATGCCTAAGAGTGAGCCTCTTCCATGATTTCCTCTTTTAGTTCACCTATTTCAGGTACACACATTCGATTCCCTCTAACTATTACGCCCATCGCCTCTCGACCGAACTCGTTCCTTACCACCTCAATCTCTCGCCCTCAACTTGACCATCTCCCAACCCGCTTTGACCTTCCTCATCCGGGATCCACGAGAAGAGGATCTAACATAAATGATGCCAACACGTCCTCAGACGCCTACCTACAACCGAACTCCCAAAGATCTCAATCCTATCAACAATGGGAGATATACCGCCCAGATAAGCATGTGGAACCCTCCGGCTTCCGACTTAAGGCATCGACCACACATTACCTTCCCGATGGTACCTCGATCGTGCAATCATAATCCTCGTCAATCAACTCCAACCACCGCGCCGCTTGCTGCTTCTTCGAAAAGATGGTGGTTGCGTGCTCTATGATCGGGGTGGGATATTCGACAAATGGTCCATGGTAGATAATGTCTCCGCATCTTAGAGCTAAACACCGCCGCTAGTTCTAAATCACGGGCCGTAGTTTCGCCGTTTCTTCTTAACTCGACGAAGCATAAGCTATCACTTTACCATCCCGCATCAAAACACACCAACCCGTCTTCGAGATCACTGGTTATATCAACCGCCCTTCGACGCAGTGCTAATACCGAGCCGCCGCCAATCTCCGCCTCACCTCCTCAAAACGGCGCCGCGCAGACCAATTACCGGCTTCGATCCTTTTTCAATAGATTGGTCAATCCGGTCAGCGGTCTTCGAAAATCCATCAACAAATTTCCTGTAATAACCTGCCAATCCAAGGAAACTGCGAACTTCAGAAACATTTGTGGGCGGCTTCCAGTTCACTATAGCTTCAATCTTCTGAGGATCCACACTAATACCTTCTGCTGAAATGACATGACCCAAGAAAGCTACTTTGTCCAACCAAAACTGCACTTACTAAACTTTAGCGTATAATCGCGCTCTCTAAGAATCTGCATCGTCCGAAGATGCTCGTATACCTTCGAACTACCCGAGTACACTAGAGAGAACGCCACCACGAATACGATCACAAACTGAGCCAACATTTGTTCAACACTCGCTCATCAAATCCATGAACGCAGCTGGGGCATTAGTCAATCCGAATGGCATCACTAGGAACTCATAGTGACCGTATCTCGTCCTGAAGGCAGTCTTAGAAACATCATTCTCTCAGACCAATCGATGGTAGCTCGACCCAGTCAATCTTAGAATATACCCGAGATCCATGCAATTGGTCAAATAGCTTCATCTATAATGAGTGAAGCCGGATAATTGTCATGTATTGTCGCCCGATTCAGCTGCCTATAGTCTATACACAACCGTAAGCTTCCATCTTTCTTTACGCAAGAGAACCGAGCTCCCTACTGCGGAGGTACTAGGTCATCAAACAGTTTCCTTTGCTTAGCAATTCCTCCACTGTGCCTCACCCTTTCCAACTCACGGCGCCTATTCTCAGATGAGAATGGATATTGCTCACCCCCTGAACTAGTTCAATAACGAACTCACTTCTATCCGGGGTAACCCGAATATCATCCGAAAGACATCCGGAACTCTCGACTACGTGGGATGTCTTCCACCGTGTCCCTTGTCTCCTATCCACTACAAATGCCAACACCGCAACCTTTCCAAGCATTCGGAGCGCGGTCATGGCATTAATGAGACTAGGGCGCATCTCTTCTGATTCCCCCGAAATATCACGCCCAAGTTCGGTCGAACCAATCTTACTTCTTCTTATAGCAATCTATGCGGTCATGCCCGATAACCGGCCCATACCCAAGATTATATCGAAATCATGGATACCTAACACCATCAAGTCCACTCGAAACTCCATTCGGATCACCACCCATTACTCGAACTATCCTTTCTGATGTCATAAGATCCCCATTTGGGTACGGAAAATCCGGACCATACCACCATCTATAGTCGACTCTATCCGCGCCTCTCGCGAATGGTACCAAATAAATGAATGAGTGGTTTCGGTCCACCAATGGCGCATCATGATCGCAAATCCAAATCATACCAGTAATCACGCCCGTGATGCATCTCGCCTCCCCCGCAGGTGATCAGAATACCCGAGCCCGAGTGCGCACGAAAAATACCACTAATCGCTAATCTGGGCATCGCCCGCTCCCGCACTTCTACCACGCGACTACTGTGCATCAGACGCCACCTTCTACCTGAACCACCCTTGGCCACTTGACTGACCGCTAGTGCCCGGGTGATACTGCACCTACCTCGTGAGGTCTCTCGCACCACTAACCCGTGGACGCTCGCGATAAGTGACCTTCCCGCTCAAGAATGGAAACATCCCGTCATATTCATCCGCACTCTCCGAGATGCCTCCTCGACATGTAGGGCACAATGAAAGATGATCCTCAAGATCTACCACTCCAAGGGCCGCCGATTCGAACGGACCGCTGCGATGTCGCCTCGTCCCGAGCCTCTACCACTGTCCACTTCTTCCTTTCTTTCTACTAGACTGAACGTTCGTCGACTAGTGCTGGGAGCACCTCTCTTACTGTCTGGTCGCCCCTGAGTTAGAACTGAAACGGCCCTTTCTACTCCTTAGTGCGTACCAACCAAATTCTCCAAAGTTATTTTCAGATGCCCAGTTAGATTTAACTTTAATTCCGCCGCCTGCCGCCCATGAATCGCTTACACTTATGTTCCTATTTTCCCGTATCATAGCACCAATTTCACGAAGCTCAAACCGCCATATTCCTCACACTCGCCGTGGATCGGGCCGCTTCTAACTCAAGAATTCTTCTATTTTCAGATCCCGATAACTACGCTGCAAAACTGCCCCAGAACAGTCCGTCTGAATCGGTCCCAAGTGACCTCCCGCAGGGTGCCTCCACGCCCCACCGCCCGCCCTAGCCGCCATCAAGAACCCCAAAATAGGACTTCGCTTCATCCGAACACCCCATCATCAGATAAATTTCACTAACCCCGTGCCTACCATACATGTCGCCCGTCACAGACTCATCATAAGTTTTAGCCCAATTTCCAGCTGCTTCTATCATGCCCCTTCGCTTCTCGGAGGCTCCGTGCTCGACGGTAGTCAGAATAACCTATATGACTCGATCCATCAGCCAAGGTATCGCACTGTCCTGCGACCGTTGGTCTCCTCGCTCTGGGCCGATTCATCACATTTTCCGATCTGTGGGTGTGCTCGACATATCTCTCTGTGGTGCCTCCAAGGAAGTCCTAGATCGAATTTCACGACCGCCCGCACATAATGCTATGAATTTCAAAGCAAAGATTCAAAGGACACTTTTCAATATTCGATGCATGCAAGGATTTAGCAAAACAATATAGGTCGTAATAGGAAAATCATTATAAAAACAATTCTATAGAAATATCGTGGAAAACGCTGCTAAACAAAAAAAAAAAAAAGCTTTCTAACTATCGCCTAAACTCCAAGCCCGATACCAAGCTGACAGACCCTTCCTAATGACGTGAAACCGCCGGCAACTCCACAGTAACCTCCCAGCCAAGCTCGCTTGACTGACAAGTTACCATGAAGCTAAGCCATAAAACCGCTGAACCGTGACTTCAGAAAACGCGTTATAAAATCTTCATTTTTCTACCAAATCACCTTGAGATTAATCAAAACCCGTGAAGATAACATCGTAATGCCCAAAATACAAATTCACCAGATATAAACATATCCTGTTATTTTCCAAAATCCAACTATAACAATAAAGGACCTCCCGGTCCTCATCAAAATATAAGATAAGGATCAATCTCAATATAAGCTTATCGCAACCCTGCTTTTCTCTCAAAACTATGCATGGTTATTTTACAAAAATATATTTACATATACAAAATGCCACATTTTTAACTTTTACCAGTTTTAATTTACACCTTATCTTATATAGAATCATAACATAGCGCTTCAGGATAGGATCCCGAAAGGTCTTTCGCTTCAAAGACTACGCACCAAAAATTATTTTTAAAACAAAGAAAACTCGGTGAGCCAAACTGCCTGAGTACTATAAGTTCTAAATGTCAGCCGTCACTGCTCACTTCCCAATATGAAAATCGTACGTAAAATGGTTGTAAAACTATTTATGAGAAAACTGAGTTTTCATATGAAACCATTTCGAAAAACCGTTATGAAAACTATTTCGCCGTTGAAACTGCCACACGAACCGCTCGAAACTAATTCGCCACGAACTGCTCAAAACTATTTCTATCAAAACTGCTTTCACGCAGGGTTACATCTGAAAGTGCTATAACAGAATCAAGTACCAACCACTCCGTGGCCCATTTCCGAAATACCTAGAAGTGATGCTCGAACCTCTGACCCGCATCGGTAGTGAACCTCGAACACTACCCGCTAAGATGGTCCAAGTGAACACTAAAGGATCTATATAGCATAATGGAACTCCTAGACCAAAATGCTCTAAGTGATTAACCTAACCAACACCTCATCGCTATGTACTGGTCACGCTAACTATATACCCCTCGAATGTGCAGAGGCTTAATTCACCATAAATATATGCTAGATCTAACTTCAAATTGCCGACTGTGCAATATAGTTAGTCATAATATCCTATAACTTTACAATGTCAATCCGAAATACATCCGATCGAAATCGAAATGTGCCATCTAGGTTTTGCAAACCAGGCCAAACTGCTTTCTTAACACCGAAATCAAACTTTTCTGCCGAGTATAACAATTGGGGAGGTAATAAAATGCTTTATAAATCATATTTTCAAACACTTACAAACTTGTAATTTAAACACTTTCGTTTAGAAAATGATTTTCGAAAGTACTCACCTTTTTCTCCACTAATTTCTTCAAATCTTGTCAGCACTCTAGATTCTCGTCGATGCTCAAATCGCTCTACACAATTCATTCAAATTACAAAATGCCTCAGTTTGTGCTTTAACCATAAAACATACATATATTAAATGATCATCCTAATCCAACTTCGATTCTAACAAAACTTTACGTGCTAGTCCCATTCGACATGACATCGATAATATGATGAAATTGACCAAAATGTCCATACCCATTAAATGTCCTATAAACTATCTGTTTTAGTCAACTTTTTGACCCTAAGGGACTTTCCATATAATCTGCACCAAACATTTCAAAAATTATGTCCGACTTATTCGACTATTAATCCTGGAATTTCAATCAAATCGGTCTATAAACAAATCCCAAATTTAGCCCTTCTCGACCGTCCTAACACGCCTCCCAAAATTCCCTAAAATTCAAACTCGGGCCTGTATCCAGAATTAAAGTTTACGACTTTTACTTCTGCCTTCAAAATTCTCAAGCCATTATATAATCCTTTTAGGGCTTGAAATAACACAATAGGCAAATTTTCTACCTTGCAGTTTGACAAAAGGGCTAAGATATTAGCATCTTATGCCAGCCTCTCAGCCCACCTTTGCACTCAAGCCTGAAGAAAGCCACGGTCCACCAGAATTCAGAAAGAATCAAAGAGAAAAAACAAAACGCTCTCGCCTTCTCCACGCTTCCGTCCGCCTCCTGCCATTTGGATATTTATCCTTTGTTTTCTTTTTTCTTTTTTTTTTCAATTCTTATTCTTTTCTTTAATTATTATTTTTATTATTTAGATAAATAATTTCTAATAATTCATTCTAGTCCATTTATCCCTAAAATTTTATTTATCATAATGGAATATTCTTTAACTATTTGCCATTTTTTTCGAGATTTTCTAAACCTGCCAAAGTTTCACTCTAAACCTGTCGCTCTAGAAATTCGTGAAATATTCGACTGTCTCTGGAATTTAACGAACTTTTCTCGGGTTATTAGATTTCGCGAGACTAATCCTAACTAAGACAACTGCTTCTCTTCATCCGAGATCTAGAGAGAATTTTCTTAGACTTCCTCGAACTATTTTTGTACTTTATTATTATTATTTTACTATTTAAACTTCCACACTATACTTTTCACCCTCTACTTTCCTTAATTGTAAAGTGCCACAATTATTTGAAAACTTTATAATTTCACCCTAAACCAATTTTCAAAATTTATTATGGCACTAAAATACCATGAAGTCCTTGGTGCACTTACTACATACCGTACACTTCCTGACTAGGTGTTACAAAGCCACAAGAACAACCTTCTCAAGTAAATGAAGTCGCAACTAATTTTGAAAGAAAGGACTTGAGGTCGCTGATTAGTGCACAAAAAGTGCTATTTTGAGCCCTATTCAAGATAGGTTTTGAGTTCTTTTTGCGTACTAATCATATCAATTAAGCTAATTGATGTGTTCAGGTCCACTTAGTTCCACTGATGCCATTCCGAGTTTGTTTTTGGTGATTTCGCAGGTCTTTGCATGCCTCAGCCATTATGTTCAAGTTTGATGACAAGTTGTGTGTCAACATGAGGACATAACGTTTTCTTAAACGATAAAATGAAGTAATATATGAAGTGGATTTTCAAGGAAGGAAGATGCAAAGGGGATGAGAAAAGTCGGATGAGCAAAGCAGAATTTTCGCCATGATTGCGAAAATTTCGCCAGATTATAAAATTTCGCAATCACAGCTGGGGTACTGCATCCAATTAAATTGAGAATTCTTTCGGCTGAAGATTTAACTCGCCAGCTACGCAAACTTGACGCGCCTATGAAAATCTCAATTTCGCTATTCACACAAATTCACTAGGCTACTTAAATTTCATAGCCACATTCATCTAAGGATGTTTAAATTTCACCTCGCCATCTCCAGAATTTCCTCAAGCAAGTTATTTAAATTTCAAGTAGGCTAGCTTCTAAATTATTATGCTAGCGAAATTCCCCTACATAGCGAAATTGCTGCCCCTGTGATTTTGGTATTCTTGATCCTAAACGACCCCGTTTTATGTATTACCATTTTGGCCCTTATGTAAGCCAATATTTTAGGCAATTTTGTATTTTCACACTCTGGGTTCTACTATATAAACCCCCACAAACTTGTAACCCTAAGCAACTTTTCATTTTATAAAGTTTTTCCAGCAGCTTTTCATTTTAGGGTTACTTTGCTCTCTTCTCTCTCCTCTTTCTTTCATTTTTCTGGCCGCTAAACACTCCCTCGGGAGGATGACAACTCAAGGATGCTCGCTAAGCCTCATAGCCTGAAGATGAGTGATTGCTAGCCAGGCTTGGGGTCGCACAGTTATCTCACGCCAGAAAACGTTACGTATTGCATTTATAGTTCTAACTTTCCAATCTAGGTTTAATGCCATTTAATGCCATTCTGGTCAATACTTACTATAAAGTTTTTAGTGGTTCAAGCAGATACTTAATGGTATGTAATCGATATTCTTAGATGGCCTTTACGAGCCACTGAAATAAGGTTGAGTGCTAGGATTTTAAACTGAATGGGACTTTGAATGCATAATACTTGTGTTGACTCAAATAGGAGTGGTTCTAGGGTTAGGTTTTATAGCTAAACAAAGGTCCGGTTTTGGCTTTGACTATATGTCACTTGGCCATAATGCGAGGAACAACCCGAGGACACCCCCCAATAGCGTCCCATGTTATCAAGCTAGTGACCCAAGCTTCAAGGTTACCATTTACGCCTACGGTGCCATTGCTGCTTAGTCAAGGAACAAACAATCCCCACCGCTTTTTGACCAACTGTAAATCCAACAAAAGCCCACCATTTTCCAACACTGATGCAAATCATTCTGTGGACGTACACTCCATCCCCGTGTTCGACCCAAATCGCTATGCCGGAGTACTGACTACCAGTAGAGGAACCAAGGATACAAATATCAAGGATTCGAATCACCCTACCGCGGCACGAATCAAATGGCGCCGCTGTCGATGGCCAACCACGCATGATGTTGATGTGTACTTGTAATCCACACATAAGTATTGGTGACCTTTCTTCCGTCCTTTTTAATTACGGTGATGAACCGTGCCATCACTGGGCATCATCACATCGCTTTTTGTTTCTGCGTCATTTGTTCTAACTAACACCGACTTCGGGCGCTTTGTATGTTCTTTGCCCTGTTTCATTTTGTTTTAATGTAAGCGAAAAGATCAAGGACAGCGGACATCGTGCAGATTTAAAGAGTGAGTGCACCAATTGAACAAAGCTGTGAAATCAGTGTGCACAGTGACCGCTAAATGTAGACTTTCACTCGAGAACAAAGAAAGCTCAACAAACGCCCCTTTGAATCAAACGTGCATACGATCGATGAGGTACCACATACACCCTCCTAGGAGTTAGTGCTCTCCTCTCGCATCATACCTCCTACCGAGGATGCAGTAGCGAGACCCTACCAAGGCCCCCGGCTTCCCACATTTCATGGTATGGAAAATGAAAATCCATATTCATACATACGGGATTTTGAGGAGGTATGCACAATCTCTTAAGGAGGGCAGACCGACATGGATTTGTTTCGCCGAGCATTTCACGATTGACTAAGACAAAGCCAAAATATGGCTCAATTCACCGAGGCCGAATGATTAGAAATCGCTGATCTTCAAGCATAATTTTTTGAAGAAATTCTTCGCAACCAAGCACCAACAGCTTGAAGAGGCGTATCACACTATTTCGCCTATGACAACGAGAGAGAAATTCTACCAATGGATGGGATATTTCATGGATACAATATCAAGTCACACCACATCACGGTTTCGACACTGATGTTAGTAAATCATTTCAATAATGGTATGTCTCCTCACATGAAACAATTGCTGTGAAACCATGCGGAGGTGATTTTTACAAAATCCAGATGAAGCTATGATTTTCTTGAGTTATGGCTGAAACTCAGGAATTTTTACACTTTCAGAGGACATGGAAATGAAAGCAAAAATCTCAACCCTAGCTAGGAAGGTGGAGGAGCTAGAAGGAAAGAGGCTCCATGAAGTGGTGTGCAAGTGGATTGAAAACACGTGACAGATGTCCTATTCACTCAGCTTGTCAACCCATCGCTACCCAGAGAACATCATCCATGTGCCCCTTCAGTGAAGGATTTGATGTCAGAATATGCAAATGATGTAGGTCAATACAAGCCACAACCTAATGCCCCATATGGTAATACCTACAATTCCAATTGGAAAAATCACCCTAACCTCTCTTGGAAACCTAATCCCCCCGCTTACGTGTTCTCTGCGCCAAACAACAACGCTTTGTCTCCTCATCTCAACCACAGCCGTCATCATCCTCTTCACCTGTTGAACAAGCTATACTGAATTTGAGCAAGGTGGTGGGTAATTTTGTGGAAGAGCAAAAGGGGATCAATGCACAATTGGCACAAAGGATTGACACTGTAGAAAGTACATTGAACAAAAGAATAGATGGGCTTGAGAGCAATCTTAATCAAAAAATAGACAACCTTCGGCAAGATTCGATCACAAAGATCAACAATATTCCTGGGAGGTATTGAGAGAGAGGAAGGTTCCTTCCCAAACATTGCCAAATCCAAAAGGGTACATGAGATAGGTTCATCCAGCACCAGGATGGACGGTGAAATCCATAATCACTATGAGGAGTGGAAGAGAAATAGGAACAAACTGTGAGCCCACGGCCAGCCAAGAAAAATGCAAGGAAAAGGAAGTCGAACCTCGAGATGGTGATCATGAAGACTCACGAAGCACCGCATGCCACCTCCATTTCCCCTGCAGTAATCGAGAAGCAAGAAGAAGGCATCCCAAATAGAAGCAGCATTCTAAGTCCTAAGGCGTGAAGGTCAACATACCTCTTTTCGACATCATCAAACAAGTCCCTCGCTTGTGCAAAGTTTTTCGAAGATCTATGTACAATCAAAAGGATTGGGCATTGAGAAAGCCTTCCTGACCGGTCAACAAGTCATAATCCAAAGCTAAGAACCCAAATAAATACAAGGATCCGTGATCCCCACAATTTCGCCAACATCGGGAGGACTCGCATAGATAAGGCATTGCTCGGGATTGGGGCTGTAAACTCCTCGTCACATATCACAGGCGCGTTAGGGTTTAGGAGAGCCAAAACCTACCAACATCACTTTGTCATCAGTCGATAGATCGCTGAAAATTTCTAAGGGAATACTGAGATGTGTCGGGTCAAGGTAGACAAATTCACTACCCAAAGAGACTCTCAGAGTGCTCGAGACCAGCCATTCGCAAGTGGGCCCAATCACGTACAATTATCCCGAAGACCATTTTCGCCACAGCCAATGTCCAGGTCATTAATCGCCGAAATGAGTCATGCAACTCACATTTGGCAACATGATATCGAGTCAATATTTTTCACTTGAATAGCAAGCACAAGTTGGTGAAAAATGAAAATCAAGGGACTGATGAAGTGTGCTCAGTTGACCAAAATGCAGGGAAGCCAAATGTCCTTAAATTGCAAGAATTGGTTAGCCAGGGTGAAGCAGTTGTTTGGGAGTTGCCATCAGTCGTCACTGCAGAGCAATTGCTCAGTTCAAAATCAACTCGTGAGAAGAAAATCGACAAAGAGAAATCACATCAAGGTCAGCAAAGATGACCACCGCAGGGGGCTAAGGATCTCTCCTCCTGACCCCCATGACTGAAGTTGGTAAAATTGAGCGGATTTGGTGTCAAATGAAACCAAATCGCAAACTGTGCTTTGCTTTTTGTTTAAAGTTAGTGAATTTAAAGTAACTTATTTTTAGTAACTTTCTTTTAAGCAATTTTATTTTAATATTTTAATAGTAGATTTTTAGATATATTTTAATATATAATAATTTTTATTTTTAGTATTACTTATATTTTAATGTCAAAAATTCACTTAAGAGAGTATTGTGTTTCTTATACTAGCGAAACTATCCAAAGGCTGCCGGCCTCGCCGCTTTATAAAAGGAGGAGGGGAGGGGGCTTTTCTAAATCCATCTCACTTCCCCAAACGCCGTGCCCCGAGCCACCGCCGCCCGCACCGGGCCGGCCACCGCCCGTCGCCCACACCGACACTCCTACCATCATATACAAAGACAAAGACTCTCCGAGTACGCGAACAAGACTGTGAGCCAGCAGTGTTATGGATGATGTTCGCTCGTTAGCTCTACACAGCATCGATGACCGTGAGATTGACTCGGAGTCGACCACTTTCAGCGTTGTCACCATGCCCAGCGCATCATGAGCTCACCCCGCCTCCCATGTTCCCCGACTCATAGAGATGAGCCAAAGAAAGAAACAAAGAATAAAATTTCCTTAGACATAGCCGGTCACGCAGCCTGCAACTTCTCGATCTCCACCACCACGAGATCAGGTGGTCACATTCTCCATTTCAACTTTCCTATCCCTAATACATGTCTATGCTCTTATCAGAGAAAGTTAGAATTGTTTATGTCTTCATCATGCTTTTTGTATAGTTTTCAAGATTATCAACCTATTTACCGATTTTGTTTAGGGGATTCGCGTATTAGCCAATAAGAGGCGCGATATATTTTTGTATGTTTAGCTATATTTTCAGATAGCCATGCTGGTTATATCAAAGCTTTACAAAGACTATTACAAATTTATTATACTCAGGCAAAGTACTTTTCGTGGTTCGCTTCAGGTATCTACTTTTGCTTTCAATCGCAATTGAATTGCCTTTAATTGAACAATTGAACTGTTTTTAATCGAAGAATTGAAACCTTGTTTGTTACCTTAATGTTAGAACAATTCATGCATGATTTAGTTTTGGTCAATTGAGATTTCGCGCATTCAACCTTGAACATTCCCCCTCGAAGCACATTCACACACACTCCACACCGCATTTGCACTAACAGTCGTGAAATTATGTACCTCCTTCACTTGCAAAGCCGGCCCTAGGCTTGTTGACGACCACACAGGTTAGTATTACCTATGTAATGGTTGCCAATGTAGTCTTCCAAAAGGAAAAGAAAAAGAAAAAAGAAAAAGAAAAGAATAAAAGAAAATAAAAGCCGTGACGCCGCTTTGAAATCCAGCACGGTCCGAGGGGTATATGGTTTAAAGCTCTTTAAAGCCCGATGCCCTAAACTTAATTGGTCAGAGTCATCGACTTAGTGTCTGCTATACGGTGGTCAGTAGAGTTTAGCATGTTGTAGGTGCTTAATTCTAAGCCAATTCGAGTCCTGGTGAAGTCACAGAAATGGCGGTCATGTCATCCTTCGCTTGATGCCCTAAACCTTAATTGGTTGGGAGTCATCAGACCTCGCACGGACTTTGGTGAAGTCGAGTTTACACGCACCTTGCACCTAGTCCAATAAAGAAGAACACATGTAGCTAATCCTATTTAGGTTGGTCGAGTTTACATGGCATTAGCTAGGTCAGAGGAATAAGCCAGACTTATCGTCTTAATCAAGTTACATTAGGAACAATTGATTTTGCTGAAATTCAGGTTGATTTCGATCCGCATTGCCTAATTGTTCTACGCGGGTTTCGTTTCTTCTCATGCTCGCTTTTCTAACAAAGGTGTAAATTGTTCATTTTAAAGGTATTAACGACCAGACATACACCTCAGAAAATCACAAGATGCATCCCATTATTGTTTTAGCACAAGTTAAGGGACTAGCAACGGCTCCGCTGGGGGTGTGATTAAAGTACGTGCGTTATTTGAGTCTTATTCAAGATAGGTTTTGAGTGCTTTTTGCGTACTAATCATATCAATTAAGCCAATTGATGTGTTCAGTTCCACTTAGTTTCACTGATGCCATTCCGAGTTTGTTTTTGGTGATTTCGCAGGTCTTTGCGTACCTCGGCCATTATGTTCAAATTTGATGACAAGTTGTGTGCTGAATGCGGAGGATTTACAATGTTTTCTAAATTCATCAAAATGAAGGAATATGAAGTGGATTTCGCGAGTGAAGATGCAGCTGATGCAAGAGGAAAAGCCGGATGCAAAGAGGGCAAAGCAGAATTCGCTATGATTATGGTGGTTTCGCTAGGATTAAAATACAAGAACATAGCTTAAAAATTCGCAATCCCAGCCGAATTGAGAATTTTTCGCTTAGGTTATTAAATTAGTTAGGCCAGCTTAAATTTATCGTATGAATAAAATCTCTAATTTCAAGTATCTCAATAAATTTCATAGTTAGTAGCTCGCCATTAGAGAAATTTTCGCTATGCTAGCTTAAATTCCCTCGCATAGCTTAAATTGTCATTTCGTGATTTTGGTATTCTTGATCCTAAACGACCCCGTTTATGTATTACCATTAAGAATAATAATATTTGGCCCTATAAGCCAATATTTTAGCAATTTTGTATTTTCACACTGGGTTCGTCATATAACCCCCAAAACTTGTAACCCTAAGCAACTTTTCATTTTATAAAAGTTTTTCCCGTACTTTCATTTTGTGTGGTTACTTGCTTTTCCGCTTCTCCTTCTTTCTTTCATTTTTTCTATTGCCAAACACTTCGAGGACGACAACTCAAGGATGCTTGGCAAGCCCTCATAAAATTTTTAGCAGGAGGGTTGCTAGCTAGGCTTAGGTTGTTACAAAGTTGTCCTCATGCTTAATGCCACAGTATTGCATTTATGGTTCCCAACTTTCCAATCTAGGCTTAATGCCATTTAATGTCATTCTTCGTCACATTTCGTTATGTTTTTGTGGTTCAAGCGTATACTTAATGGTAGATGCACTGATATTCTTTAGATGGCCTCATTTAGCCACCCCAAATAAGGTCAGAGTGCTAGATTTTAAACCGAATGGGACCCTTGAATGCATAATACTTGTGTTGACTCAAATAGGAGTGGTTCTAGGGTTAGGTTTTATAGCTAAACAAATGTCCGATTTTGGCTTTGACTATATGTCACTTGCCATACTGTGAGGAAATAACCCGAGGACACTTCAATAGCCCCATGTTATCAAGCTAGTGACCCAAGCCTTCAAGGTTACCATTTTACACTTCACTTTAAGCCATTACAGTTAGTCAGTGAACAAACAATCCCCACTGTTTTTGACCAAATCCAGAAATCCAAACAAAAAGCCTCACCATTTTCCAACACTGATGCAAATCATTCGTGGGATGAAGACCATCCTGTTCGACCTAGACCGCTATGCCGCAGAGTGCCTGACTACGGCAGAGGAGGAGGTCACAATGCAAACCTGCATCGCACGACCAAGGATACAAATATCGTTGATTCCAATCACCTCATCGTGGCACGACCGCCGCGACCTTGACAAAGAATCAAGCAAAGGAGGTCACAATGTAACCTGTGCATCGCATTTACCAAGAATTGATTATAGAAGATGATGTCGCTGACACCACGAGGTCGCACATAAAATGAAAACTTAGAAGTAGATACGAGTAGTGACATCAATAGAAGTTATGATAAAGATTTTCAAAGAGATCGAACACGAGGTCATGACGCTTAGAATCGCATGAAGACATTAAACATCGAATCGGCGATGTCGCTGGTTTTTAAGGGTCGCAACATCAACTCCAGAGCATCGTGGTCGCGACATCGCTAGTTGGTAGCGACATCAAGCATAAGGAATAGCGGTCGCGACGCCTTCGTGAGTCGCTGACATCGCCACATTAAATAAGGTCGCAACATCGCCTACAAGTATCATGGTCGCGACGCCCTTCGTGAGTCGCATAAATTGAAGCAAAGAATTCCGAGGTCGCGACATCGCTTAGCTGTCGCGACATCATAATCCAAGAAGAGATGTTAAAGACAAGTCACGATAAAAGAAAAGCTTCCACGACATCAAAGAGCTATAAGCATAATATCAAGGTCGCGACGCGATTCGATGGTCGCGACTTCAACAGAGCTCACAATGCAGAAAGGTGAAGTCGCGACATCATCCGGTCTACATCAATTACAGTAAAGGAATGAAGGTCACGCCATCAAATAACCGTCGTCATTATTAATTACAAGGAATGAATATCACGACATCGCCATCCGTCAGCGATATCATATCCGGGCAGATGTTAAAGGTAAGTCATGGTCGATAAAGTTTTTCGCTACAGATGAACAGTAAAAGAAGTCACGCCTGATCAGTCGCGACATCAAAAGAGTTCACACGCAGTAGCTGGTGAAGTCGCCGACGCTCTGATTGAAGTCGCGAACATCAAAAGAGCTTATAAGCGTAATCAAGTCGCGGGATGCGTGAAAGAGAGGTTGCGGACATCAAGTCAAGGTCGCTGGCTAAACAAATGGAGTCGTGACATGAACAACAAATGGGCCGCTTATTTGAAATCCACAACAGTGCATCGTTAGGGCCCAACTTCCAAACTCCTATAAATACGCACTGCCATCAAGAAAAGCGCCAAGCAGCCGTAAAGAGAAGTCCGTAGCCAAGGCTCGTGTATTTTAATTTTATGTTTATTTTTCTTTTTTTTGTTGTTATTTTAGATTAGATTAGAGTAGATTGTTATGTCATTTGAATTTTTGGATATGGGAGTTAATTGTTGAAGTTGAAGCTGAATGCAGAATGTTATTTTCTTCACCATCGTCGGTTCGTTTGAAGTCCAAACAAATTTGGAATTCGAACAGTTTCGATTTACAAGAGTTCTTTGATCGAGCTACCGTTAGTAATGAAGTATTTAGAAACCCAAAATTTTCATTGGAATTACTCTTATTGTTGAATTTATCTTTTCTCGTGATAAATTTATTAGGAGTCTACTAAACTTCGCCGAATCGCTTGTCGGTTTTGTTTATCATGTATCTCGATCCAAATATTAGTGTCCTATACCCGTAGTAGGATTGTTTCATGCTCGATTTCCAGGGCCTCGAGTGACACGTAGAAGGCATTCCTGAGAGTATTGAATGAATTCTCAAGGGTATGCGAACTCATTGGGACCCACGGTTTTAGGAATTTAATCGATAAATCTTTCTTCTCACTTGAAACCGAGAATGAGTTGAATGACTTATCAATTAAATGAGCAGAGTTCATTATTCGAACGTTGAGTTCAATCAGGTTAGTAAGGATCTAATCAAGGAAAGAATGAATCAGTTCCAATTTTGAGGATGAGAAACCAAGATAGTAAACTCATGCTAGCCTATGTCTTAGGAGCTGTTGTTTGCACCATGTTCGGGTACATATTGAAAAAGAAAAATACCTAGAACAAGGCAACTGAGATTAAAAGTAGTTATCTAATCCTCTGCTTTCGAAAGAAACATGGAAGATTAGATGATGAAATATGTCATTAAGGAGAGATCTACATGGCATTACCTTCTTCCTTGGATGGATTCTAAATCTGAAGTTCATGAAGCAAGTTACAAGGTATTCTCAGAATTGATGTTTCACAATAATGCATTTTCAATGTTCCTTTAAAGCTAACTGGTCGCACCACCTCTTTAATTCTTTATTATTTTAGTTAAGCATTATTTCTCATTTTGTTCTAGTTTACATATCCTTATTCTTTCATTACTTTCTGCTACTCTTGGTGGATATATCAATTGCAAATCATAGTCCAAATAATATAGAGCTTGAGTAGTCGTGGTAGTTGATCGAGAATTCGAGATCTCTGTGGATCGATATCCGGACTTAAATCCATCAGATATTACTTGTTCGACCAGACACTTGCGTAATCATGGATCAAAACCAAAGAAATCTATCTACTCTAAGGAACCCGCGAATCAAGATAATTGCAAAGAAATATAACAAACAGTTTCATGGCATTACTGGCTGGGATTGCATAATAGCTCATGGTACAATGTGCTATAAATTTGTGTTGATGTTTTCTGATCCATCACTACACCGACGTAATGAAAACATAAACAAAGGTGAGCTTACCAACAAGTTGCGCCACGTCGGGGATCTAAAGAATTAATTAGATCTATATTCTCGACAAAAGAAGGAAATACTAATTCGACATTTTTAAGAAAAGAACAGTAGATTTAAGCAAAGGATTCACATTAGTCACTAATTTCCAATGTCATGTTGAAAAAAATTTGTTGTGGTTTGACTAATCCTATTAATATGAGTGTTTTTATTTCAAGAAAATCTAATGCATATATTGTGGATTCGACTCGATTCCAAAGACACTGACCGAGAGAACACTCATGAGCTTAAGAAAACAAAAAGAGCGTAAACGCAAATGCATGGGCGGAAGAGAGACATGACTAAACAGAGGAACAGTAGGACAACAAATTTAAGACCCCATTACCGACACAATGAAGGATTGAGGCCTATTCAAAAGAGTATTCGTAATCGACAAATGGCATAAAGTGGATGCAAACAATTTTGAACTAAAGCCAGCCTTAATTACAATGGTTCAAAGAACATCGCCATCGTCACCCCAATCAAGACCCAAACGAAAGCACTGGGAAGATTTTCAGATGGCTAATACTGAAGCCGAATCTAGGTGAGACCAGAGGTGATAAAACTACATCTCTTCCCATTTTCTTTGAGAGACATAGCATCCACATGGTATGAATCACTGCCATATGGATCTGTTGATACTTGGGAGGAGTTGGTAGAAGCTTACTTAGGTAGATTCTTTCCCCCATTTCTCACTTCAGAGAGACGCAGAGAGATAATTGTATTCCAACAAGGGGAAGATGAGAGTCACAGATGTAGCTTCGAAAGATTCAAAAAGATTGTTGAAGAGGTGCCCAATGCATGGAATAGACTTGAAGACCCAGATGGATATAGTGTATCATGCTCTGAATGATACATTCAAGGGTATTATAGATGTTTCATGTCGTACATTCAAGCCACGTCAAGAGGCAAGAGATCCGACAGAGGACCCGACAAATGCAATATGAAAGCTCCATCCGAGTTTTCAAGAGGTAGTAGCAGAGAAAGGGAATAGCGGAGTTTAGTAAGATGATAGCCATGGAGGTTGTTGATGCTATAATGCATAGGACGGACAAACAAGAGAGAAGATGCACACCGCTTCATGAAATAGAAGCAAAGAGAAAAAGAATTGATGAGGTAAATGTAAGAAGACTTATGGTGCCGAGGAGGCTAAGTACGTGAACTTAGCAAAGAAGTTACTACTTCAAGCCAATCCTAACCCGCCCATACACTACTATCCGAAGATCGAGGAAACTAAGAGAATTTCTCATGATACGAGGGGCATTGGCCTGGCGCAAAGGACAAGATCCTCAGTCATGATATCTGTACCACCAAGGTTCCAAAGAAGAAGAAGAAGGAGGCGAGGGTAGAAATGAATATCAAGGTCAAAGGAGAACCCTACCATTTGAGGAACAAATGTCAGAAGTTCGCTGGGATAACAAGAGTGGCTATTACAATTCCATGAACAAACTATCCTGACTTGAAACTTTCAAGTCCGACACCCGCATGTTTCTCGTAAGAATGCTAGTGCTTCACTAAAAATCTAGAGACAAAAGTAGGCACTGGGTCCCGAATATGCTAAATCGTGAACATAAGGAACATTCCCGCTGACACTCGAAGAACCCTAAAGACCGCATGGCAATTCAATTCGAGAAGTGGGAAGGATTTGAGCAAGAATAAAGACAGATAGAAACGAAGAGACCGAGGCGTAGAAAGAAGAGACTCAAAGAAAGAAGAGAAGAACAACCTCAAGCCGAACAGATGAGGCCGAAGAAATGACTAGAAAAGAAAGGAGTACTACTATGCTCGGCAAAGGCCATTCTACGTAGACTTCAAATATCAAAAGAGAAGAATGGGGCTTTCTAAATTTCGATCTTTCAAGAAAATACAAATAAATATCCCATTCATAGAGGATCAACAAATGCTTCTTTATGCAAAATTTTCTCAATGAGGTGTCGAAATAAGAAAAGAAAGATAGCTAGGAAGGGAATAGTTAACTTGAATGCTTCATGCAGTGCCATTATCCAACAGAAGCTCCAAGCAAAGATGAAAGACCCTCTCGGCGCTTCACTATCTCGTCTATGGAAATGTGAGTTCAAGAAAGCTTTATGTGACTCGAGCAAGTATAAATTTGATGCCTTCTATCGTTGGTGCAAGAGGGACTTAGCTCGTGGGAACTAACCCCAACAAGAATCACTTTACGCATGGCCGATAGATCAATGGCACAACTGCAGGCATTCCCGAAGATGTACTCATCAAGGTCGGGAAATTCATTTTCTCCGCAAGAGATTTTTGCTATCATGTATGATGAGGATCCGTCTTCATGCTGGAAGACTTTCTAGCAACAGAGTCGCTCTTTGATCGACGTATTTAAAGGTGAACTGACACTGCACTGAATGAAGCAAAAGGCATTTTAGTATTAATAGAGTCTCGAAAACATCCCAATGCGTATGAAGACAAATAGATGGTCAGTATAAATAGCCTTCTCAATGATGAAGGGAATTAGGATTGTGATTATTCAAAACTCTATCAATGAAATTGAGATGAATTTTCGCATCTTGAGAGCTTGACAGAAGTTCTCGCTCTTCAAATTTGTTTAATAATGAAACAAAGCCTTTAGTATAAAATGAAACAATAAGATGAAGGAAATAATGCATACGCAACCTACGTAAGTGTGAAACTAGTGCGTATGGGTTAATATTGAAGGAGCGTTCATCATTTGAAATATGAGTTTTTAGGAGCTTAAAGAGAAACTGCTTATCATATCACCGTGATCGGGATCGTCAAGAACGGGTTGTCGGGTAATTTCGAAAATGCCAAGGAAGCAATCGGTTGGGTCAATCAAGATCTGAAAGGTATCAGCCCTCTATTTATATGCACAAGATATTGTCGAAGATAATGCAAAACTTCGTTGAGCATCAAATGAGGTCGAACCCATTTATGAAAGAAATTGTCGAAAGAAGCAGAAATGTTAAATGCAAGTTTATATATGCTATATCGACGCTTCGGGTAAGCCCAGTACATGTGGTTCCCAAGAAAGGTGGATTCACTGTAATCAGAAATGAAAAGAATGAACTTATTCCTTGCCAAGAATCAGACAGATGGAGGGTTTGTATCGACTACGTAAAATTGAACACTACAAACTGTGAAAGATCATTTTCCCCTACCTTTCATCGTATCAAATGCCGATAGTCAAGGTGACACCTCATTTTTGTTTTCGATGGATACTGGATATAAACTAAATAGCTATTGCATCAAGATCGAGAAACCACTTACATGCCCATTTGTACCTCTCGCTTGTAAGAATGTCATTTGGACTATGTAATGCTCCTGGTGCCTTCCAAAGATGCATGATGTCTATATTTTCTGATCTAGCAGAAGAAGTTATGGAGATCTTCATGGATGATTTTACAGTGTATGGATCCAGTTTTGAACAATGCTTGCATAACCTGGGGACAGTACTTCAAAGGTGCAAAGACAAAAATCTAGCTCGAATTGGGAAAATGCCATTTCATGGTTACTGCAGGATTATCTGGGGGGCACATGGTTTTCAGCTAGGTCAAGAGAGACCAAGCAGTTGGGTTTCACTATAAGAGACCTAATGCCACCCACTACGCCAAGGGAATCATAAGTTTCTAGGACATGCCGATTTTATAGAAGATTTATCGAGATTTTCAAAATTGCTGACCACTCATGCGTATCACGAGAAAGATAGTAAGTTTTATTTCGATGAATCCTACCAGAAAGCATTTGAAGAAATCAAATCCAGACTAGTGAAAGCTCCCATCATGGCAAAACCAGAATGGAACAGAGAATTTGAGATCATGTGTGATGCCAATGATTTTGCAATGGGAGCTGTATTGGGACAGAAAGAGGAAAAAGTGTTCAAGGCCATCTACTATGCTAGCAAAACCTCAATGAAGCACAAGAAAACTACTTACTATCAAAAGGAGATGCCGCACAAGGTTTGAATGTGAAAAATTGTGCCATATATTTTGGGGTCCCATGTTGTGATACACTCGATCATGCAGCAATTAAATATTTGATGGCAAAGAAGGCAAAGCCAAGATTGATCAGGGTATTATTGTTGTAGGAATTTGATTTAGAAATTAAAGACAAGAAGGCGTTGATAATGTGATAGCCGATCACCACAAGAGTAGAGGAACCCATTGTACAAGAAAAAGCGAAGAGAAGGTAGAAAATTTTCCAATGAGTGCTTGATCAGTCATTACCCAATTCACCCCGTATGTCGATATTAGTGAATTTAGCTTGTGGAATTATGCCACTGTAATTCAAATTTACCAAGAGAAAAGTTAAGGATTGACAGCAGGTATTACATCTGGGATGATCCATATTTGTTTAAAAGAGGAGCTGATCTGATTATAAGGAGATGTGTACCAGAAAGTGAGCAAAGCAAGATTTACAAGAATGCCATGCATCACCTTATGGAGGACACTATAGAGATAAAATGTGCCTTACAAAAATTATCCAAATGTGATTTTATCGCCTACAATTTTAAGGACCGTTTTTTGAATGGGCAAAGTTGTGTGATCAATGCCAAAGAATGGGAAATATCGCAAAGGCATGAGATGCCCCCAAGGTATCCTAGTGGTAATTGTTTGATGTATGGGGAATGGATTTACTGACCTTCAGCTTCATTTGGAAATGTATACTTAGCCGTGGGATTAGACAAATGGGTAGAAGCAGCAATTATTCTAAGAATGATGCCAATATAGTTATGGGATTTTTACAAAGAAATATTCTTAGCATATTTGGGACACCTAGAACTAATTACGATGAGCGCTTCATTTGCAATCGATGCAAACCACTGATTTATATATGGTCAACATCTGAGATTTGTCATCCTCAAACAGAATGATGTCGTAGTCTCCACTGAGGCTGAAAGGATGGTCTAAGAACCAGGTCTATTACTGGCTCGCTTGATGATGCATTACGCATACTTAACTGCTTAAAACTCCTATCGAATGTCCCTATACAGACTTGTCTTTGGAAACCATGTCACCTCCCTCTTGAACTGAATACAAAGCCATGTGGGCCATCAAACAATTCAACTGATTTCAAGATTGCAAGGAAGAGAGACTTCCAATCGAATGAATTGAAGAACTGAGAAACAAAGTTTATGACAATGCTGTAATATACAAGGACAAGACAAAGAAATGACATAATCAAAGGATTCTGAGGAAAGAGTTCAGAGCAGGGGATCAGTCTTGTTGTTTAATTCCCGCCAAGATTATTTACAGGAAGTTTAAATCAAAATGAGGGACCATATACAAGGGTGTCAAGTACTATCTTTGGAGCAAGACACTCAGGATCGATGCCGGGGAAGAATCAAAGTTAATGGGCAAAGACTCCAAAATATTATCTCAAGAAGGAGAAAGAAAAGGAAGAACTGGCAGCTTGGTGAATTGAGAGAAAGGTTAAACAAACGCAGTCCAGCTAAAGACTCAAATGAGCAACTACGGGAGGCAACCCATATAGATTTTTTTTAGTTTCTTTATATAGACTTAAATTTTTTTATTACTCGTTTTTGAAATTTTTTAGCTCTAGTCATGATTTGTTAGAAATTGCTAGGTTCGTACTAGACATCAGAATCATTTTGGAATTGTTACAACAGCTGATGAAGAATCGTGGTCAGGCGAAGGGAAACACCGTGACTACTCCAAAGCACTTCACAAGACAGAGCAACTCGAAAAAAAAAAGGGGAGTACTTTTCTCCCTACATTAATTCTGTAAAAATTGAATAGAATACATTTTTGAATTGCTGTGTGGGAATGATTTAATTGATGCTAAGAATGTGCAAATTAATAAGGAATGAAAAAGTCAGTTCGATCATCAAAATTAAAAGGTAGCGCACTGTCGCGATAAGAAATCATGTCACGACAGAAGTTGAGGTCACAACTTAGTCAATACTGAAAGAAGAATAAGAGGACAGGTCACGACCAAAAGTTATGTTATGACATCACTGAGGTCACATAAACCGAGGTCGCGCAGAATCGCGAGGTCGGTGACAGAACCATTCTTTCAAAGGATGGGTGAGGGTCACGATACAACTCAATCCAGGTCTCAAATACCCGATACCATGTACCGATGCTAACCCTCTCGTCTCTCCCATTGCGCATTTATGTCAGCGACAAACAATGATAAGTCGCGACATCAGAGAAAATGTGCCAGCCAAGCGCTTTCTTCATCCGTTTAATTTGAATCTTTAAAATTGTTCATAAAGCATGATTGAAATTGGGGAAATTTATTTATATTGTCGAGGTGATGCATAGTGGAAGTCATGGAATTGCATGATAAATATGAATTGAAAGTCACGGTTGTTTTTATCTGATTCGATAAATAGATATCACTGTGAATTTGAGTGTTAATTTTCATGTTGCACACAATTCTCTCGTAGTGACCCCAGATTTTTAGGTCACGACATGAAAATTTGAAGTCGTGACTGTAAGCTTTAAAGAATAAAATTTTTACTTCAGACAACAAGGAATAAAAGTCATTTAAAATCATTGATTTCGTGGCCCAATAATTAATGTCTTGACTCCCAAAGCACTGATATGATATTAAAAAACAGCATTTATTTCAATTCCGAATCTAATAAACTTCATACCACCCAAACCTTTCTGTTTTTGTAACATTCATTCAAAAATCTGGGAATTAGATAGTTATTAACGCAAAAATAAAATTCAATTCCTTGATTGAACCGCTCAGTTTATAATGCTCATTTTCGAAGAGAATAATCAGAGGAGACTTAGGAAAATTTTTCAATATTCACCACCTAATTCTAAAAGTTTCCATCGGAAACATCAAAAGAGCAAGAATTCGAGAAGTCTCATTCAATGCATATATCGAAAATTTAAAAAGAAAATAAATAGCCTGTTTTCCCGAGGCTAAAATCACTATAAAAGATGGGAGGACAAGGAAGAATAAACAAAGAAAAAAAAATGAGGAAGATGGAGAAAAAGAGAAAAGAAGAGTCAAGGGGTGATGAACACAGTTGCGGAATGAATGGAGTCTGAAAACAAAAACCCACTTCATTCCCTTATTCCATAAAACGATGTATAATCAAGAAAAGTGTCATGGGAAGGAATCAAAGAAGGGTTAATTAGAACCCATCAACCGCAGAAGCTCCAAAGAAAAGGGAGAGAAGGCTCAATTTGTTGAACGATCTTGTTATCAAATAATCACTCTGGAGGAGCTCCGTCCGTGAGCCAACTCAGCGGTGAGCCGCAACCTTCAAAAAGAAGATATAGGATTTTAGATCAAGAAATAGAGGGTTTTTCTCGAACTTAGTTACAGTTTTATTTGTAAGGAAAGCAGATTGTACAATATCGAAATATTTAGATCTTTGAATGAAATGCTTGACTTCCAATCGTCAGTTTCATTATATCTCGACCGTGCTTCGTGCTATTCTACTTTCTCGTTTAGAATCAATAGTCACCTATTTCTTCAAGAAACGTGTAATTTTGAAAGAATCAGGCAGCGAATAAAGAAACTGAATTAGAGTATTTATCGTTTCTATTTAAATTCAATGAAGGTAAAATTTGGGAAATTGGTTATTGCCGATGGAACAAAAATACTGTTAAAATAATGTAAGTGTGACAAAGGAATAAGCACAAGTCTTGAAGAAATAATACACATTGGTCAACAAAACTTATAAAACTTTTGACATGAATTAGGAATATCTTCTGGGGAATTCAGGATTTAGATCCAAAGTCCTAGAACTTGTTTGATTATTGATTGAGGCGAAATCCTAGGTAAAAACATCCAACAGGAAATGATAGAGACCATCCTTGGCAGCTTGAACCTTTTTAAGCCTACCCTCAAAATAGGCTTAAGCATGCTCTCTAGTTCCTGATTTGAGCCAAATAAGCCTTATTTCTTCAATAAACAGAAATTGAAAACTGAGATTCCCTTCCTTGCAATAAACCTGCAGTAAAGAACCCAAATTATCCGCTAGCCTTAAAAGTTTAGTATAAAGGAAGAACAAGCTCGGGGAATAGTATTCTGCATTTTCGACAAGAAGGGGTTGAAGAAATAAAGAAGCAGAAGCTAGTGAAATAAGGAATACGTTTTGTCTTGTGGCCTATTTCCCTTAAACAATTAAGCTCGCAGAGGTGTTTCAACACCTAGCACCCTAATGCCAACTGGTATGGGAATTGCTAACCCAAAGTTCTCTAAGAGTAATAGAAAGCCTAAGAAGACAAAACATTGCACTATTCCAAATCTTAGATAAATAAAAGCAAAAGAGTTAAAGAACAAAGGAATCTGCTTAAATCAAGTACATATGGAAGTTGAAATTCCATAAAAAGAATTCAAAAGGAGGAAGCAGGTTAAGATTGAGGAGAATCAGGAAAGAACAAAAATGAAAAAGGAAGAAAGTTGGAGGCAACAATGTAGAGACAAGATGGAAACTGGGTGATTTACAACCTAAATTTTTCCATTATCTACCCAATTACCTAAGCCCAACATTACAAGCCTGAAAGACCTCATTGATTTTGAAGGTTGAATTTACCTACATTAGTGGAGATCAATATGAAAAACAAGCATATGGGACTTCATGAACAAATTAAGAAAACTCCTTAAGATTAACTAAATTCAATATGAAGTTGAAAAGGATAGATGACCCGTAATAATACGCAAGAAGACTTGTTGAATAAACTGTTTAAATACATTAGTTTATCAAGAAATTTTGTAATGTATACACTATGCCTGTTTCTTGCATCAAACCTAAATTTGAAATAATGGAAGGATATCTCTTAATTCCGCATCGTATGGGTGGAATGAGAAAGAATGTGGAATAAATCACAAAAATGTCCTGTACCCTCTGCTTATTTGTTTGAGAGGACAAACACTTTTTCTTTTCTTTGCTTCGGGACAAGCAAAAATTTTAAGTTCGGGGGAATTTGATGAGTCCAAAACTCATTAGATTTTTAATCCATTTTTTCGAGTTTATAATGAGAATAACGTTGAATTTGTCTGTTAAAACTGATAATTGAATCAAATTCCAATTTGCAGGAAAATACAGCATAAAATCAAATTTAAGCAAAAATCATAAGAAATCAGCCTTCAGCAGCATTAAAGCCAAAACTGGAACTTAAACCGCAACAGGAAGTGCATTTTCATGCAATTCTAAGTCACGACCTCAACAAATTTGGCTTTGAAGAAGAAACTGAAGAGTGAATAAGTGAAGTCGTGACCTGAAGAAGGGAGTTGAGACAAAATATGACTCGTCAAGAATAAAGAAGCAGTCAAATGAATAGGTGTCCATGTCACGCACATCATCAGAACGTCGCGACACCGTCCGGATAAATGAAGTCGTGATACCACCAAGGAGGTCGCGACAAGGAGCCGACTACAAAGCCACAAGAACACTTTCAAGTAAATGAAGTCGCAATCAATTTCAAAGAAAGGACTCGAGGGATTCGTGTCACTTAGGTGAGTCTAATCAACAATATTTGTTTCCATAAATCCCACCGCCGTAGTCAAGCTACCGGCAAAGATAGATGTTCAGGCCTAACATCGTGGACGGGTTTTCATCCTACCTAATGATTTGCATCGTTGTTCGGAAAATGGTGAGGCTTTGTTTGATTCAGGATTTTGTTAAAAACAGGAGGTTGTTTGTTCACTGACTAACTGTAATGGTTTAAAGTGAAGTGTGAAATGGTAACCTTGAAGGCTTGGGTCACTAGCTTGATAAATACTTGGGTATTACAAGGTCCTCTGTTATTCTCGTATTAGTGGCAATTGACATATAGTCAAAGCCAAAACCGGATCTGCTTAGCCATAAACCCAACCCTAAAAACCACTTCATTTCGAGTCAACCTAAGTACTAAGCATTCAAAGTCCCATTCAGTTTGAAACCCTAGCATTTAACCTCATTCCCATGGCTCGTAAATGACATCTAAAGAATGTCAGTGCATCTACCATTAAGAATGCACTAACCCTAAAGCATGGCAAGTATTGACCAAAAGAAAGACATTAAATGGCATTAAACCCTAGTTTGGAAAGCTAGGGAACCATAAATGCAGTACCTGTAATAATCAAAGCATGAGGACAACCTGCAGCAGCCCCAAAACCAAGCTAGCAACCCTCCTCTTCAAGGCTATGAGGCTTGAGCGCGTCCTTGAGTTGTCATCCAAGGGGGGTGTGTTTGGCGTACCGAAAACGAGAAAGAGGAGAGAGAAGAGAGCAAATGAGACCTAAAATGAAAGCTGCGGGAAAACTTTATAAATGAAAAAGTTGCTTCGGGTTACAAAGTTTGAGGGGCTTATATAGTCAACCCCAAAGTGTGAAAATACAAAAATGCCTAAAATATGAAATTACATAAGGGACAAAATGGTAATATATCAAAACATGGTCGTTTAGCATCAAGAATTCCAAAAACACAGGGGCTGAGATTTCGCTATGCAGGAAATTCATTAGTATTACAGAAAATTTCGCTTATAAGCAGCGAAATTTCGCTAGCCCAGCGAAATCCACAAGAGAGATAGCTGAATTGAGAAATTTCGCTTAGGAATGCTGAATTTCATATCTAGCGAAATTTCGCTAGCCTATTTACCCAGTGAGATACGAAAATTGGGTATTTTCGCTAGGAACAGTGAATTTCGCTAGATAGCGAAATTTCGCTAGCCTAGCTCGAAATTCTGCCACATAGCGAAACTCGCTAGGATTATGAATTTTCGCATCCTGGGCTTTAAATTTTCGCAATCCCAGCGAAAATCCCCTGTTTTGCTACTGCATCCTGCAACCTTCTTTCTTCACATCCACTTCACATTTCTTCATCTTTGATGGTTGAAAACACTGTGAATCCTCAGCATTCGGCAAATATCTTGACATCAAACTTGAACTAATTGGCTGAGGCACGCAAAAGCCTTGAAATTACCAAAAACAAACTCGAAATGGGATTGCTGAAACTAAGTGACCTGCACACATCAATCGGGTTTAATTGATATGATTAGTGCGCAAGAAAAGCACTCAAAACCTATTGTGAATAGGGCTCAAAATAGCGCTTTTTGGGCACTAATCACACCCCCCAACCGACACGTTGCTAGTCCCTTAGCAATGCTAAAAATAATAATGTGATGCCGTCGTGCTTTTACAAAAAGTGTAAGTGGTTCAAAAAGCGTATGTAAGGTAAGATTTACCTTTAGCATGAATAATTTACACCCTGTATGAAAAACCGTCATGAAAGAACAAAAACCATATATGAACAAGTTTTAGCAACATCGGCTTCGTGAAGTCAACCCGAATTTCCACCCAAAATCTAATTGTTTCCCCGATGTGGAACTACTGAGCCAATAAAATGCAAAGTTATTCCCTCCTCCCAACCTAGCTACTGCCATGGCCTTAAACTGCTGACCAACCTAAATAGGACTAGTTACACTCTTATTTCTTCCTTGATTGCAATGTAGGGTGCAATGCTAAAAACTAGACTTCACCAAAGTCCGTGTAACGGGGGTCCACCGATGACTCCCAACCAATTAAGGCTTTCAGGTGGCATCGTCAAAAGGATCACTTGACCACAAACTTTGCAGGCTTCACCCCGGACTCCGAATGACTTCGAGAATTAAGCACCTACAACACGCTAAACTCTACCTATCCACCCGTGTAACGAACACAAAGTCGATGACTCCCAACCAATCAAGGTTTAGGGCATCGGCCTTTAAAGGTTTTCGCCATATACCCCTCAGACCGTGTTCAGGTTTCAAGGCAAAGCGTCACGACTTTTATTTTTCTTTTCTTCTTTTCTTTTTATTTTTGCTTTTTTTTTTTTCATTTTCTCCACCTCTCTCGGGTTTGGCTCATCCTAACCCTTGGAAGTTTCAAATGACATAACCTCAAGAAATCCATAGCTTCATCCGATTTTTACCAAAATCACCTCTACACATGGTTTCGAGCAATTGCTTCATGGCAGGGGACATACCATTATAGAAATGGTTCACTAACATCCAGGTATCAAACCCATGATGTGGACAAGCACCGATGGTATCCATGAATCTCTCCCGCAAAGATTGGTAGAATTTCTCGTCGCTAGGCCGAGGCGTAGATCCGTTTCTTCAAACTCGCTGGTCTGTTGCAATCAAGAATTTCTTCAAAAAATTCAGCTTGAAGATCGCCCAATTTCTAATCGTTTCGGCCCGCTGAATTGAGCCATATTTTGGCCTTATCTTCAAGGTCGGGGAATGCCTTCAGCTTGAGCAACTCCATATCGGTTATACCCTCCTTAAAAGTCGTGCATACCTCCTCAAAATCCCGTATGTGTGAATATGGATTTTCATTCTCCATACCATGAAATGTGGGAAGCAGGGGCACTAGGTAAGGTCTCACTGCTACATCCTCAGCAGGAGGTATGATGCAGGAAGGAGCACTCACTATGGAGGTGTACGGTTCCCCCCACCGACCCATATGCCATTGATCTTTACAGGGTGCCAAGGACTTCTGGCTGCTTGATCGCGCCCAAAAAGTGCTATTTCGAGCCCTATATCGTATAGGTTTTGAGTGCTTTTTACCACTAATCATATCAATTATGCCAATTGAAGTGTTCAGTGTTCTTAGTATCACTTATGCCGCTTGTAGGTTATTTTTGTTGTTTTCGTTGTGCTTCACAGACTTGGGAGTTCGATATCGAGACATATGATTGAATCATGAAGATTAACCCAACGTTCATCACCGCACCCAAATCAAAGAGAGAATGAACAGGCGTGGAAAATCAATGCAAAGAGAGGACAGGAGGCAGCGTTGAAGAATCGTAAATTCCAGTGGACTGCTAAGATTGCGAAAATTCTCGCTGATTGCGAAAATTTTCAGCCCTTTAGCGAAAATTTCGCAATCTTAGCTTAAAATCTGTCAATTTTCGCTAGACCCAAAAAATTTTCTCTATGCACTATTCCTAGCGAATTCACGCCGCACTCACAAGAATTCGCTTGTTAAATAAATTTCGCTGCCAGCTTAAATTGAAGCCAGGCCCAGCGAAATTTCCTATTTTCGTTATCTCTTGGTGATTTCGCTTAGCTAGCGAAATTCTACCTAGCCGAAATTGATATGCCTTAGCGAAATTCACCGCCTTCTCTTGTCATATACTTTTGTAATTAATGCAAACCGACTTCAATTTGGTGTATTACTCCTCATTCCTTAAATTAGCCAAAATGTTAGGCTTTATTGTAGTTTCACATAAATGGGTGGCCTATATAAACCCACATAGTTTTTGTAACCCTAAGGAAGAAATTGGAGAGAAATCTTTTGGCACATTTTTTACTTTTATGTAAATATCTCGCAGTTTAGTTAGGGCTTGGTTTTTCTCTCTCTTCTCTCTCCTTTCCTTATTTCTCGTCACAAACACCCTCTGAGGATGACAACTCATGAGATGCTTGGCTGCTCTTTTCTTGAAGAGCAAGAGTTTCACTGGGCGGTGGGGCATATGCAGGTTGTCCTCTTGTGTTAAAAGTTACAGGTACTGTGTTTATGACCCCTATCTTCTCAAAATATGGTCAATAGCATCAATGTTATCGATTCGCCAATACTTACCATGTTTGTGATACGCTCATACTTATTGCTGGGATGTACCGTGGTTCATTAGATGGTCTTTACGAGCCATTGAAATGATATTTTTAATGTTAGGTTTCAAACCGTAAAGTGGCCATAGATGCATCGTTATCTGTGTTGACTCAAATAGGAGTTGATTTGGGGGTGAGGTTTGCTAGTTAAACATAGATCCTGGGCCAGGGCTCGACTATGTCGCTTGGTCATAACGCGAGGATAAAACCCGAGGACATTTTGCTTGCCCTAAGTTACCGTTAGTGACCTAAATCTTCAAAGTTAACTTTTCACACTTCATTTTCGCCGCTGCTTAATCAGCCAAACTCATCACAATCGCTTTTTGAAACAAAATCCAAAAAGTCCAAATAGAAACCTTACCTTCTCGCAGACTTATGAAAATCACCTGTGGATGAAAACCCATCCCAGCCCGAATTCTAGACCACTATACTCGCAAAGAGTTTGACTACCAAGCAAAGAGGAGGAACTTAGGTATATAAATTTTGTTGATTTTAGCTCAGCCTACTGTGGCACGAATCAAATGGCGCCGTTGCCGGGGATGGTGCCAAACTACGTTTGATAAGTTGAAGTAATTTCTGTGGATCAACATCACAAGTGAAGGTGACCTTAACCCTTTGAATCCTAATGGTCAGAATCGCAAGTGTTTGTCACTTGCAAGAACTCGCACTATTTTTGTTTTTTTTTTTTTTTTTTTTACAAACGCTTATTTTAGCTAACAATAACCCTTTTGCAAGTTTGTTCAGGCTATTTCACAGGTCTCGCCTGTGTAACAGTGTTTATGCACCATTCTGGAAGAGAGACATCGTAGATCGCAAAGAATCGTGAGCACCAATTGAACAAGGCAAGGAAATCGGCAGTGCCAATAGACCAAATGGATCCTACCCGAGGAACAAACAGAGTCGCCCAGTACCCTAATGAATCCAAATGTTCTATAGATCGATGAGGGACCACATCCACCTCCTAGAGTTAGTGCTCCTTCTGTATCATACCTCCCATCAAGATGTAGCGCTGGGAGGCCTATTTAGTACACTCTACTTCCCCACATATCATGGTATGGAAAATGAAAATCCATACACACACATGAGGGATTTTGAGGAGGTTTGCACAACCTTTAAGGAAGGTATGATGGACATGGATTTGCTAAAGCTGAAAGCATTTCCATTGACCCTAAAGGACAAGGCCAAGATTTGGCTTAACTCACTGAGGCCTAGAACCATAAGAAATTGGGCCAGCCAAGCAGTTTAAAAAATCCTTCGCCTATAAGCATCAACAATTAAGAGACAATTACACCTTTGCAAACTTCAAGATGGTGAGAGGTCTCTACCGCGGTCGGGATAGATTCCAGTGGAGGCCATTAGTGTCATTCACATCATGGGTTTGATACATGGATGCTAGTGAACCATTTATGATGGTATGTCTCCAACCATGAAGCAACTATTGAGACTATGTGTGGGGGTAACTTTTCGAGCAAAACCCGGGATTTGGGCATGGACTTTGAACTATGTGGTCGAAACCTCAAAGGTAATGGGATGAACTAATCCAAGGGAAGCCAAAGATCAAGGCCTTCGAACTAATCGAGGGGGTATGTATGCACTTCAAGACACGTAGAGATGAAAGCAAACCACCACTTTAACTAGAAGATTGATGAGCCGAAATGAAAAATCAAAGATGAAATGCAAACAAGCACGAGTTATCTCGTATCCCAACTTTCTCGCTTCAATTTTCAAATAAATAATCACCCCGAGGAGCACCGTCTAGAGTATGCCCATGTCCAAATCAAATAAACCAACCATAGATGCTCATATGGTAACAATTCCAGTAACCCTAATCGAGAAATCATCCAAACTGCCATGGAAACCAAAACCCCGTATACGCCTGTGAGCACAAAGCAGCCAGCTTGGTTCCACTTCAATACAACAACAAATTTCTCCCTCTACTTTCTTCTCCCCGTTGAACAAACAATCCTAAACTTAAGTAAAGTAGGCACGTTTGTAGAAGAACAAATGTGCCGAATGTTCAAACTAATCAAAATTGAAGCAAGATAAAGCTCACTAAACAGAACCTGGACAATACGATTCCGAATTTCAAACTATTCACCCGCTACAAATGGGCAGGATGTAGAAAAAGGGAAGGCTCCCCTCCAGTCACAGCAACATCAAAGAGGAGCGAATGAAATATGCTTGACCAATGATCCAAATGTCAGAACTGATGAAGTTAAAGCAGTCGTGACTCTTAGAAGTGGTAGAGAATTGAAGCCAACAGATCCGCTCTAGTCCGGGCCATCCAAACACCGGGCTGATTATCCACAAGAAGAACAGTACCCCAATAGGGAAAAGAAGAAGATCAGTGTACCCCTTCCATTTCCACAAGCTCTCAAGAAAAAGAAAAGTTCCGTTAACCAAATAGAAATGTTAGAAGTTTTCATGGGCAGTGAAAAGTTAATATCTCTCGACATGATCATAAGTCCCCACTTACGCAAAATTCTTGAAGGACTTATGCACAGTAAAAAGGGGTCTTAATGTGAACAAAAAGGCCTTTCTGACTGAGCAAGTGAGTGCCATCATCGAATGCAAGACTTCAATGAAATACAAAGACCTGTGGATGTCCTAAGCAATACCTAAGCACATCGAGGTAATAGTGTGGAGAAAGCCCTATTAGATTGGGAGCTAGTGTGAATCTTTTAATTCCTTATTCATGTACAAGCAATTGGGTTTGGGTGAATTGAAACCCACTTCATCATTAATCGTCATTAGTCGATAGATTCATTAAAATACCAAAAGGGGACCATTTGAGATGTCTAATACAAGTGGACCGATTTATCATCCAAAGGACTTTGTTGTGCTTGATACGTAACTACTGCAAGTGGGACCCAACCATGTGCCCATTATTTTAGGGAGGCCATTTTTGGCCACTTCAAATGCCATAATAAACTGCCGAAACGGGGTTATGCAACTCACATTTGGGAATATGACCTTAGAACTCAATACTTTTCATTTGAGTAAAAGGCATATGCACTCAGAGGAAGATGACCGTGAAGAAGTTTGTGTCATAGATGCGATCCTGGAAGAACAAGCTAATGAGCAGCAGGAGCAAAATTTATTAACTCAAGAATTGTCTGAGTGTCCAGAAGTGCAACAAGAACCTCAAAGCACAGAGTTTAGTGCAAGGGTATCGAGAAGAAAAACGTAAATTTTACCTCTATTATCCGGTGATGAACCAAAGGGACCTCAAATACTAGAGCCTGCTTACCCTGGGCTTGAATTAAAGTATGCATTTTGAAGAAAATGAGCAATGCCTGGGCTTGTAATTTCACTGCTGACCACCGTGACAGAGGATAACCTCGCTACACCTTCTCAAAAGGAACAAGCAAGCATCGATGGAAATTTTCTCGATTTGAAGGGCATAAATCCATCAACTGCACTCATCACATCTATTTAGAAGAGGAGTTCAAAGCTATTAGGTGTACTCCTCTAACGGAGGTTGAACCCCACCGCGTGAAGTAGTTTGCATTGAGGTCTTAAATTGCCCAAGTCGTATCATTTGACCCATTTCGAGTAGCACTGGGTGAGTCCGACTCGTGTGGTAAATTTGAAATCGAGTGACTACTGTGGAAGAATGAAAAGGTGAAGAATTGTCTACCCGACTAACTACCGCTTGGAGAGTGTGTATTGACTATAGGAGGCTCACCGAGGTAACACGGCAAGACCACTTCCGCTGCCTTTATGGATCACCAGCAGTCTCCGACACCCATTCATTGTTTTTTGATGGTATTCGTGGATATTTCCGCATAGAGATTGCTCCGTAAGATCAGAAAAGACCACTTTCACTTGTCCATTTGGCACGTATGCTTATAGGAGGATGCCTTTTGGTCTTTGCAACGCACCGACCACTTTTCAGAGGTGTATGCTTAGTATGTTCAGTGATATGGTGGAGCGTATAATGGAGGTATACATGGATGACATCACTGTATATGGAGGCAATTTTGAAGAATGTCCTCGCTAATCCGAAGCTATACTCGCAGAGTGTGCATAGAAAAGAACTTGGTGCTTAATCGAGAAATGCCATTTATACGGTTAACCAAGGAATCAGACCGGGGCACATTATTTCTGGAAGCAGGGGAATAGAAGCCGGGAGCAAAGCAAAGATCGAACTTATTTCCAAACCGCGCCCCCCAACAAGTGTGTAAAATGATTAGGCAATCTCTGGTCATGCAGTTTCTATAGACGATTCATTAAAGACTTCTTTAAGATTGCTAAACCCTCAGACAAGCTCTAGAGAAAGACGCCAAATTTGTTCGGGGAGAGAATGCCATGATAGCTTTTAAAGAGCTGAAATCTCATTTGACTACTCAGCCTGATAGTACGAGCACCTAACTCGCGCTACCTTTGAAGTGATGTGATGCAAGTGATCTTAAGCAGGAGCAAGATTTCTTGGCCAAAGAGAAATGGAAACTCATGTGGTCTATTATGCAAAACCTCGACGAAGACAAAAGGAATTATACCACTACGTAGAAGGAATTGTTGGCAAAGGGTGTATGCTTAGACAAATTTCGAGCATACTTGGTTGGTCTCGATATAGTCATTTTGCTGTACCATTCCGCTTTGAAATAATTCTCCCAACCAAACAAAATGCAAAAGCAAGGCTCATCCGATGGGTTCTTCTACTCGTGAGTTTAATTTGCAAATTAAAGACAAGAAGCGGAGTAGAGAATGTGGTGGCGCATCATCCGCCAAGGTTAACAATAGCTCATGACACCCATAGTCCACCCATCAATGATGAATTTCCTGAGGAATCCCTGATGCAGCTGGAAAAAACTCCCTGGTATGCTCACATTGCCAATTTTCTCTCCACAGGAGAAACTCCAACTGAGTGGAAAGGCCAGGATAGGAAGTACTTCTTTGCTAAGATCCATTCTTATTAACGGGAAGAGCCCTTATTCAAGTATTGTGCGATCAAATAATCAGAAGTGCGTGGCTCGAGGAGAACAAGGGAATCTTGAACCACCGCTTACGAGTGCCTCAGGGCGGCCATTTTGCTTCCCGTAAACAAAGAATGAAGGTGCTAAGGCCGGGTTTCATCAGCTTCCTTATTCAAGGAAGCACACCAATAAAAGCCGTATGTGACAGATGCCAAAGGCTCTGGGAAGCCGTCCCGCCGTCAAGGATGCCTGAACCCAATTTTAGTAGCCGGTCTATTCGATGTGTGGGGCATCGATTTCATGGGACCTTTTCCGCCATATGGTCATACATACATTTGGTGGGAGTAGACTATGTCTCCAAATGGGTTGAAGCAATCCCCTGCAAGACCAATGACAATAGGGTGGTAATTAAATTCTTGAAAGCCAATATCTTTTCCAGGTTTGGGGTACCGAAAACCATTATTAGTGATGGAGGTTCTCATTTATGTAACAAACCATTTGAAAACCTCATGGCTAAATATGGTGTGAAACACAAAGTGGCCACTCCTTACCATCTCAAACAAGTGGTCAAGTAGAAACGGCTAATGGGGTGGAGATCAAGACCATTCTAATGAAGGTGGTAAGCACCAACCGTGAGATCGGGTCTATCAAACCGGGGCGCGATTTTCGGGCCTACAGATGCCTTTCAAGACAATCCTCGAATGTGTCCCCTTATCGGCTGGTCTATGGTAAGGCATGTCACCTTCCAAAGGAGATCGAAAGTACAAGGCATGGTGGGCAATCAAGAAGTCAACATGGACCTAAGTAGGCAGAGTCGGGAGGTTCCTTGATCTCAATGAGTCGAAGAAATACGGAAATGATGCCTACTTGAATTCAAGATTGCAAAGGAAAAATAAAAAGATGGCATGATCAAATGATAATCGTGAAGAATTTCAAAGAGGGAGACCAAGTTCTTTTATACTAATTCAAACTCCATCTATTTCCAGTAGCTCAAGTCACGATGGACAGCCCATTCATCAGGTATTAAATGTGCATATCCCAATGGTTCAAGATCTAATCAATCCTGCATGATAACAGGTGTTTAAAGTCACCGGACAGAGGGTGAAACCTTATGTGGTGCAAAAGAAAGAAGGAGGAAATTCTCCTGTTGGATCCTCCCTGAGCCCTACAATCCCCACCATACTTGAGGAGCCGGTTAAAGGTAATTTTCATGCTCCACATGTCCTAGATGTTCAAATTTTGTTTTCTTTTATGGTTCCGTTGCTGGTGCCCCAAACCTCTAAAGGTAATTTTACGTATCATGTTTTGTGCCTTCACCATTTGTAACTGTTTTTGTCTTCAATTGGACAATTGAATTGCTTCAATTGAACAATTGAATTACTTCAATTGAACAATTGAATCGCTTTCCAATCGGGATTAAATTGAATCAGCTTTTAAATGGAAAATTCCAACCCCCCGTTTGTCACCTTTATGTTAGAACAAACCCATGCATGAGTCAATTTTTGGTCGGGCTTGAAGTTCCAAAGATGCTCAACTTAAAATTTCTCCTTATGCTATTCACACACCCGCACACCGTATTGTATCAATAAGCCGTGAAATCAGATACCTTCTTCGCCAGACAACCGGCCTGTGCATGTCGGGCAACCTAGGATAGTTCAGTGTTACTCCACATTTGAAGACCAATGTAGCTCCAAAAGGAAAAGAAAAGAAAAAGAAAAAGCAAGAAAAAAAAGAAAAAGAAAAGAATAAAAAGAAAAAATAAAGTCTGAAGCTTCTCGTCTTGAAACCCAGCACGGTCCGAGGGGTGTAAGGCGAAAGCCTTTGAAACCCGATGCCCTAAGCCTTAATTGGTCGGGAGTCATCGATTTAGTGTTCGCTATACGGGTGGATAGGTAGAGTCTAAACGAATTGTAGGTGCTTAATTTTCGGTCATCTCTGGATTCCGGTGAAGCCCGTAGAGTTTGTGGTCACTGGGATCCTCGTCACGCCCTAAACCTTAATCGTCGGGAGTCATCGGGTAATCTGCTACACGGACTTTGGTGAAGTCGGATTTTGCCATTGCACCCTACATTGTAGTTGAATGTGAAAGAAGAGAGTAACTAGCCCCTATCTAGGTTGCTCAACAACTTAAGGCCATGTCGCTGCTAGGTTGGGGGAGGGGACAATTTTGTACTTATTGATGACCGTTATATAAAAGAACCATTAGACTTAGGTGGAAATTCAAGTTGAGAATCATGGAACCAATATTGACTTGAAATTATTCTTGTATGGTTTTGCCCTTTCATACTTGCCTAAACTCGTGTCAATTTTTCAGCTTAAAGGTAATGTTTATATGTACATAAACCCTTAATATAAACTTTTTGAAAATCACTACATGCATCTCCTTTTGTTTCGTATCAAGTAAGGGACCAGTAACGTTTTGGTTGGGGGTGGATTAGTGCCCAAAAGTGCTATTTTTAACCCTATATCGTATAGGTTTTGAGTGCTTTTTGCGCACTAATCATGTTTCAATTATGCCAATTGAAGTGTTCAGTGTTCTTAGTATCACTTATGCCGCTTAGAGGTTATTTTTTTGTTGTTTTCAAGGTGTTTTTGCTTACTGTGGGAGTTCGATATCGAGACATATGATGAATCATGAAGATCGAACCCAATTGTCAACCATCAATCATACCAAAATCAAAGAGAGAATGAAGGCAGCGGAAGAAAATCAATGCAAGAGGACAGGAGGCAAGCAAAGAAGAATCAAGAATTCCGGTGGAATTTCGTTTAAGATTGCGGGTAGGGTTTCTACTGGATTAAAATTTCGCAGCCTTAGCGAAAATTTCGCAATCTTAGCGAAATTGTCAATTTTCGCTAGACCCAAAATTTTCGCTATGCACTATTCCTAGCGAAATTTCACGCTTTACATTCACAAGAATTTCTCGCTTGTTAGCTAAATTTCGCTAGCTTTGGCAAATTGCCGTGGCCTAGCGAACGCCATTTATTCGTGATTTCGCTAGCATGAAATTTTCGCTACCCAAATAAATTGATATGCCTTAGCGAAATTCACCGCCTTTGTCATACTTTTGTAATTAATGCAAACCGACTAATTGTGTATTACCTCTTGTCCCTTAAATTAGCCAAAATGTTAGGCTTTATTAATGTAGTTTCACATAAATGCGGCCTATATAAACCCCCATAGTTTTGTAACCCTAAGGAAGAAATTGGAGAGAAATCTTTGGCACAGCTTACTTTTATGTAAATATCTCACAGCCTTTTAGTTAGGGGTTTGGTTTTTCTCTTCTCTCTCCTTTCCCTTATTGCCGCTAAACACCCTCTGAGGAAGACAACTCAAGAGACGCCAAGGTTTCTTTCTTGAAGAGAAGGAAGCTAGCTTGGTGTGGGGCATATGTGTTGTCCCTTGTGTTAAAGTTACAGTAATCGTGTTTATGACCCCTATCTCTCAAAATATGGTTGAATAGCATTAAATTGTTATTGATTTGGCCAATACTACCACATGCTTTAGGATACAAGGCATACTTATTGCTGGGGATGTACCGCGGTTCATTGTATGGTCTTTACGAGCCTTTAAAATGATATTTAATGTTAGGGTTTCAAACTCGTAAAGGGGCCATAGATGCACGTTATCCGTGTTGGACCAAATAGGAGTTGATTTTGGTGGTGAGGTTTGCAAGTTAAACATAGATCCTGGGCTAGGCTTGGACTATAGGTTGCTCATTATAACGCAGGATAAAACCCGAGGACACTCTGTTCTAAGTTACCAAGTTAGTGACCTAAATTCAAAGTTAACTTTCACACTTCATTTTCAGTTTTACGCTTAATCGCTTTACAAACTCATCACACCGTTTTTTGAAACAAAATCCAAAAAGTCCAAATAGAAGAGCCTTACCTTCAGACTTATGCAAATCATTCTTAGATGAAACCCATCCCCGTGTTCGACCCTAGACCACTATACCGGCAAAGAGTTTCGACTACGGCGTAGGGAGGAACTTAGGTATATAAATTTTGTTGATTTTAGTCAGCCCATCAGGGCACGAATCATCGCTCCTCGTGCAGGATCCATTTGGTCATCAGGCACACCGATTTCACAAATTTTGTTCATTCGGGTGCACTCACTCTTGCAATCTACTCCGATATCCCTCCGTCCCAAGCCGCATAAACACCTGTTACAAAATGAGACACAACAAAGAACACAAACAAAGCTTGACAAAGAAAGGTCAGTGTTAGCTAGAACAAAAACTGACTGTAAAATATGAACTGCGGGCAAAGAATCGCCAAGTGAAGAAAACTTGCAGTTCCTGCACACTTAATTCAAAAAGGACTGAAAGGTCACCTACACTTGTAATGTGGATTACAAGTACACATTAACTCATCATACGTAGTTTGGCACCATCCCGATTAACGGCGCCATTTGATTCGCGCTACCTGCAGGTGGAGCGGAATCAACAATATTTGTTTCCTATGTTCCTCCTAATCGTCGTAGTCAAGCTACCGGCAAAGATAGCTGGTTTAGGGTCAACACGGGGATGGGTTTTCATCCCATGAATGATTTGCATCAGTTTGAAAATGGTGAGACTTTTGTTTGGATTTGTGGATTTTGTTAAAAACAGTGGAGGTTGTTTGTTCACTGACTAACTGTAATGGCTTGGAAAGCTGAAGTGTGAAATGGTAACCTTGAAGGCTTCAATACTAGCTTGATAACACGGGTATTACAAAGAAACCCTGGCTATTTCGCACAGGCAATTGACATATAGTCAAAAGCCAAAAACCGGATCTTTGTTTAGCTATAAAACCTAACCCTAAAACCACTCCTATTTGAGTCAACCTAAGTACTAAGCATTCAAAGTCCCATTCAGTTTGAAACCCTAGAATTTAACCTCATTCCCATGGCTCGTAAATGACATCTAAAGAATGTCAGTGCATCTACCATTAAGAATGCATGAACCCTAAAGCATGGCAAGTATTGACCAAAAAAGAAAAGACATTAAATGGCATTAAACCCTAGTTTGAAAAGTTTGAACCATAAATGCAAAAGACTGTAATAATCAAAGCATGAGGACAACCCAAAAGAACCCCAAAACCAGCCAGCAACCCCTCCTTCAAGGCTAAGGAGGTTTAGCTCAGCATCCCTTGAGTCATCATCCCCAAGGGGTGTGTTTCATACCAAGAAAATTGAGAGAAAGAGGAGAGAGAAGATGCAGAAAATGAGACCTAAATGAAAGCTTCGAGGGAAAACTTTAGCAAAATGAAAAGTTGCTTCGGTTACAAAGCTCGAGGGGCTTATATAGTCAACCCCCAAAGTGTGAAAATACAAAATGCCTAAAATATGAAATTACATAAGGGACAAATGTAATATATCAAAACGTATCTTTTTGGCAAGACTCAAGAATTCCAAAACACGGGTCGAGATTTTGCTATACAGAAATTTACAGATAGCTTAAAATTTTCACATAGCACGAAATTCCCCGCTAGGAACAGCTGGATCTCCCGCTACCCAGTTTAAATTTCGCTAGAACGCTGAGACTTCGCTACTCCAGCTTAAATTCTCGCTAGGGCCTAGTGAAATTTTGCTTACTTGATAGCTTAAAATTCGGGCTAAGATTGCAAAATTCGCCATGATTTTAAATTTTCGCAATCTCAAATAAATTTTCGCAATCCTACGAAAAATCCCCCGCTACATCGTGATCCCGCAACCTTCTTCTTCTCACATCCACTTCACATTTCTTCATCTTCATGGTTGAAAACACTGTGGAACTCTAGCATTCAAGAAATATCTTGATATCAAACTTGAACTAATTGGTCAGAGGCACGCTGTGCCTTTGAAATTACCAAAACAAACTCAAACGGGATTAGTGAAACTATGGACCTTCACACATCAATTGGCTTAATTGATAGATTAGTGCGCAAAAAGCACTCAAACCTATTGTGAATATGGCTCAAAATAGCGCCTGGGCACTAATCATTGAGGTCGACCTGACGTTAATCAACAGGCAAAGGAGGTCGCAATAAACCCAAATCGACGACCAAGAATTAATGATGAAGCAGTATTACGATGTCGCGACACCACTTCGAGGTCGCAATGTAAATGAAAACTTAGCGTGACACAGGTAGTGACACTGAATAGAAGTTGCGATAAAAGATTTTCAAAGAGACTGAACATGGAGGTCGCGACGCTAGGAAATGCATACAGACATTCAACATCGACCGTAAGATGTCGCGACGTCCTTTAGTGGTCGCAACATCAACTGCAAGGTATCAGGGTCGCGACATCAGTTAGTGGTAGCGACATCAGTTACAAGGAATAGTGGTCGCGACGTCCTTCAGTAGTCGCGACATCAGCTACATTAAATAGTGGTCGCAACATCAGCTGCAAAGTATCATGGTTGCGACGTCCTTCAGTAGTCGCGACAACAGTTACAAAGAATGGAGGTCGCGACATCGTTTAGCTGTCGCGACATCATATCCAAGAGATGTTAAAGACAAGTCACGACAAAAGAAAAGCTTCCACGACATCAAAAGAGCTCATAAGCATAACATTGAAGTCGCGACGTGTAATTGATGTCGCGACCTCAACAGAGCTCACAATGCAGAAAGGTGAAGTCGCGACGTCATTCAGTGGTCGCGGCATCAATTACAAGGAATGAAGGTCACGACATCAATCATCTGTCGCGACATCAATTACAAGGAATGAAGGTCACGACATCAGTCATCTGTCCCGACATCATATCCAAGAGATGATAAAGGTAAGTCATACCGTGATAAAAGCTTCCGCTACGTATCTAACGTAAAACGGTCGCTGGACGCCCGATCAAGTCGCGACATCAAAAGAGTTCAATGCGTAAAGGTGGAAGTCGCTGACGCTCTGATTGAAGTCGCGACATCAAAAGAGCTTTATAAGCGCACGGCCGGTCAACGCGGAAAGAGAGGTCGCGACATCAAGTCAAGGTCGAGACAAACAAATGTAGTCGCGATTAATGAACAAACAAACGGGCCGCTTATTTTGAAATCCACAAATAGGTGCATCGGTTAGGCCTTCCAAACCCTATAAATACGCTACTCAAGCATCAAGAAAAGCTACTTCGCGGTTCGTAGTTATAGGTTCGGGTAGACTTGGTTGCCCGTGTATTTTAATTTTCGTTTCTTTTCTTTGTTTTGTCATGCTATTTTAGATTAGATTGTAGTGCATTGTTATGTCATTTGAATTTCCTCGATATGGGAGTTAATTGTTGAAGTTGAAGCTGAATGCGTAATTGGTTTTCTTTCAAATTATCAGATGGTTCAGTTTGAAGTCCAAACAAATTTTGGAATTCGAACTTCCGGGGCTGATTTACGTAGTTCTTTGATCGAAAAGCTAACAAGGTGTAATGGAAGTACTTAGAAACCCAAATTCTTCGCTGAAATTACTCGTTGTTAGAATTTATCTTTGCGTAAATTTATTAGAGTCTACCTGAACTTCGCCTCGAACTGCCAAGGTTTTGTTTATCATGTATTCGATCCAAATATTAGTGTCCTATACCTGTAATAGGATTGTTTCATGCTCTGATTTCCAAGGGCCCTCTGAGTGACACAAAGAAGGCATTCCTAAGAGTATTGAATGAATTCTCAAGGGTATGCGAACCTAATATTTGGAATATAATGGGCTTTGTGAATTCTAATCGATAAATCTTCTTCTCACTTAAAACCGAGAATGAGTTGAATGACTTATCAATTAAAATGAGAAGAGAGTTCGCCTCGATTCGAACAGTGAGTTCAATCCCGTGTTAGCAAGGATATAATCAAGGAAAGAATGAACTGTTCCAATTTTGAGGATGAGAAACCAAAAGATAGTGTAAATCCTGCTTAGCCTATGTCTTAGAGCTAAGGTTTACAAATTCATACTCGGGTATGAAGTATTGAAAAGAAAAATACCCGAACAAGGCAACTCAGACAGGTAGTTATCTAATCCGCTTTCAAAGAAACAGGAAGATTAGGATGATGAAATATGTCATGAGAGATCTACATGGCATTACCTTCTTCCTTGGACTCGAGATTCTAACCAAGTTCATGAAGCAAGTTGCTGTGGCAGTCCAGAGGGAAATTGAAGTTTCACACAAATGTATTTTCAATGTTCCTTTAAAAGCTAACCGGCTCGACCAATTCTTTAATTCTTTATTATTTTAGTTAATATTATTTCATTTTTGTTCTAGTTTACATATCCTTATTCTTTTCATTACTTTCAAGGTTGCTAGGATATATCAATTGCAAATCATAGTCCAAATAGTATAGAGCTCGGGAGTAGTCGTGGTAGTTGATCGAGAATTCCCGAGATCTCTCGTGGGATCGATCACCGACTTAAATCCACTTTATTACTTGTCTGGATTCAGACACTTGCGTAATCATGGATCAAAACCAAAAGAAACTATCTACTCTTAAGGAACCCGCTTAATCAAGATAATTGCAAGAAATATAACAAATGAAGTTTCACGGCATTATTGTCAGGATTGCATAATAAATCCCATGGTAATAATGCTATAAATTTGTGTTGATGTTTTGATCCATCACTCACACTGACATAATGAAAAACAGAAACAAAGTGTGAGCTTAGTCAGCACTTCTCAAAAGAGGATGCATCTTGAGGAGACATTGGCACAATTTGCAATCTCACATGCCCAAGTCATGGATGAGACGAGAGTAATCTTTCAGGCCAGCAACAATCCTCTCGTGTTGCAACACAAATTAAAACCAAGTACCAACTTAGAAATTTGGAGTTGCAACTGCAATGGCTAAGTTGTTTTAGAAGAACAACAAAGTAGTTCCATTTATTCCTCTCGAGGTGAACCTGTATGTTAAGAGTTGAGCATTATGAAGCTTTCACCTTGAGTATTGCCAATGAAGTTCGAGAGCAACATAGAGAAGATATGGATGCCAAGAAGCCACATGTGATTGTTGAGGAAGAGAAAGAGTCAACTTCTCCGGAACCGGAAGAAAAGAAAGAGGAAGTTGGAAAGAATTATAGATGACTGCTTGGGGGAGATGCATGAGTTGAACAATGAGACAGAGCCCTACATCTTAGAGGTGGAGGGGACATTAAATAAATATGGACAAGCATCCAAGGTGAAGAACGCTCCTAACTCCCTTCGAAGGCATGCCGACCTTCAAAACTATGTGCTCAAACATCTACCTGAGCACAAATTCCACTTCAAAGGCTGCAGGATTGATCATCATCCATTCCGTGGTTAGTCGAGTTCCGATGGACTCTAAAAACGGAGCAGTTTCATGGGAGCCAACCCACTATTAGTAATGTTTTCTTTTCCTTCATTTTACAGTCTTATTTAGTTATAATTTGCTTTTGAACAAAGTCTCTTGCTTTGATCTTGTTTCCTTCTCAAATGCGTGTGATTTCCCCTGTGTTTTGCAAGGGCTAAACGCTTAGTCGCTCGTCACGCCCGATTCCCCGTCGACCCGGACATCGCGGATCCGAACCGCTCGGACGCCGAGAACATCCCACTGACTCTTACTCGCTTAATTTTAGACATTGGTATATCCAAGTCTTATAATATATCCACATCATATACAAATATCCAAAATAAAACTACCAATCGTAGGTGGAGCTTACAAGGTCACACATATACACATCAGTCCCATTACATATTCAAAACTATACATTTACAATTATCGATCGAGTGCGAACCTACAATGATGAACCCCTAGTCGTGTGTCAGTCTCCGAAGAACGCGGAAGTTCCCTGGACGCCTTTCTCGTACCTACACCCGACAAAACTGCTAAGCTTTACGCTTAGTGGGAAACATATATAACATGCATGTACAAGTTCATATTTAGCATATAACAATAACGTATATTGGAAATTACATGATGCATATCATAGATTTATACAGCTTAATTATGCTTATTCTTATATATAAATCACCGTAGGTACTTCATACAGTTCATTGTACGTATAATCTTAGGTACTTCACTGGACTTATACTGTACTACAGGACTTATAATTATTCAGGTCTCCCGTAGGAGTTACAGAGCTTACTCATATTCAGAAATACCCGTATGTATTACAGATCAAAACGATAAACCTTCATGTTCTCTTATTCATTATTCAAGTTATTATCATATAATTATGGAAATACCTAGACCAATAATAATAAATGAGTAAGACATAGCACAATGAGTATCCAAAGATACTTTTTGCGTGATCAAGTGTCATAACATTCGCAGAGTGCCAAAGCACCGACAGAGTGTCGTCAAGACTAATCGTGAGAGTACCGAAGTACTAATATGTCGGGCACGATCGTAGAGTGCCGGGCCGCACTAATCGAGAGTACCGGTACTACCGTGCCGGGCACGATCGAGAGTGCCGTCGCACTAATCGTGAGTACCGTGGTCTAATAATTGGTCTTAGGCATTTTATAATTATATGACTTCTCGTGAACTTACTATTTTATACAGGCATTCTTAGCCATATTATGTGTTCTTGACAGATCGTATTACTCATTTTTCCGGGGTCTTAACTTCATATTTTGACCCTATGTCCTTATACTCCTTTAAAGCTAAGGTGCTAAGGGTTCTATTCCAACTGGAATCACCCAATTCGGAGCACCGAACTCCAGTTACGTCCGAAACTACCCGGACTTCTCTATGATTAACTGATGCAGGAAATGGGCTTGCACATAGCCTCCACTTGGAGTGAATATTTTTGACCCTTAGCGTCAGAATTTGACAATACTTTCTCTTTAGGTTTGGTTCTCCTTGAAGTCTATTTTAAGTGGCCACTTGAATCACTCAAATCGGATAAGAAATGAGAAAGTTATGGCCAAAATACAAAAACTAGTCAAAACTGGAAAACCAGAACAAGTTCTACCGGTAGAACTTAACTTCTACCGGTAGGACTTGGCCAAAAATGACCAGAATCGAAGTTCTACCGGTAGAACTTAACTTCTACCGGTAGAAGACACCCGAGAATGCCCAGAATGGGTGTTTTCACATTTTTCCTTCACTCTTTAATCCATGGATCACTCCCACACTTCCTACACACTCTCAAAACCATTCCACCACTCGAATCTCTTTCTATTCAATTCATCTTTCATTTCTCATCTTCTTTCAAACCTTTCCATGAATTTCTCCTTAAAATCATTTCAATATGGGTCTTAACCCATACACAAGCTAATCTCAAGGATTTGTTAGGCTTACCTAAACCCTAACTCAATTGCTTAATATTTAACCATGAATCCAACCTCAAAGAGAGGATTCCCTACTTTTCTTGTTGATTTAGAGTATTTACCAACCCTACCTTCAATAAATCTTTGATTAGGATGAAATCCTAACAAACCCTAGATTTGGAACTCATAAACCTCTCTAGAATCCCATACAAAATCCATGTGATTCATAATAGAGTTCATATCCAAGGTTAGATCCATACCTTGATCTGCCCTCCTTTCCTCTTCTTCTTCTTTTGCTCTCCTCTCTCTCTCTCTACGGTTTCCTCCCAATTTGAGACCAAATTTGGTCTTTAAAATCCCATCTTTTCTAAGGCCATGTTTGGCCATCAAAAACCCATTTTTGGGTTAAGTTTGCTTTATTGCCTTTTTGTCCTCCAACTTCCCCTTAATTACATTTTAACTCTTAACATTTATACTTTGGCCTGTAATTATATTAACCATGTCTTTGATGTCCCTCTTTGGACAATTTACTGGCTTGTCCTTATATAATTTGCACAACTTCCGAGTTTCTAAGTTTTTATTTTCAAGTAGCTTAATTCTTACTTAAAATTTTAATTTATGCCGACATAATAACCTAACATGTTGAAAATAACTAGGGTATATTTTGGGGTGTTACACTGCCTCACTCCTTTCACCACCTAAACACCACAGATCCACCTCCAAAGATTGCAACCACGGAGCTACTTCCACCTCACCCTGTGGAAGTACATCTCTTTATATTTTGCAATTTCATGTCTTATCAGTGTGGCCCGGCTAAGTTTTGGGGTGATGTGGGATGAGGAATTATATTATTACACTTGCTTTGGTTGTGTGTTTTGGAGGATGTTTGTTCATGCTAAGATGACAATACAGTTGATGTATAAATGATTGTTTTGAGGAATTATGGCACTAAGTGAAATGGGCTAAATTCTTTCATAGATACTTATGCATTTAATTGATCTAGGACTTGAGGTGAACACTAGTTGTTGGGTTGTTATTTGCATGTGCTTTTCGTTCTTTCTTTTGGTTGTTTCGTGTCTCATATGAGTAAGTTTGATGCCTTGTTAGCTAATAGAAGGTCATTTTGAACACAAACATTTGAAAAAGAGCAATAGTAAAATGGATTTGACCCTTATGTTTGTAAATGATATGGAATTATGTGCTTGCTTGGTATGGGTGACTTAGCTTAGTCACCTCTCTTGTGCTTCAAGAAACTATTTCTCAAGGAATCTATCACACACACACTATTGGTCTCCTTTGTATACCTGGGCTCAAAACCCTTTTGTCTTGAATTCAACTAGCCTTGGAAGATTCTAACCACCTAGGTGATGGGACACCTTTGCAAAAGAGGATTTCCATTGAGCCCCAAATCGCTAGCTTAAAAAAAATAAAAATAAAAAATAAAAAATAAGAAACAAAAAGAAAAAGAAAATAAAAATGTCAAAAAAGTTGCTTGTGAATAGAATAAGTGGGATCATTCAATCGAATCCTAGGCAAAGTCCAAGGGGCCTTTCAAAGCCTAATGCCCTCGGGAAAGCCAACCCGGGTCGAGTCATTGACTTCACTGCCTGCTACATGGGACAAAAGATGGATCATTCCCACAACCTAAGGCCTTTGAGTTTGGTTGAGTGTTTGGGGTGAAGTTTGAAGGGAATTTAATGTCCGGTGCCCTTAATCAATTGGTGGGGAGTCACCAATGGATCCTCACTACAGGAACACTCATCTAAAACTTCTTGGCACTGGTTTTCTTTCGTTTTTAGGTACTTAAGTAATCTTGGGGATGCTTTGTGGGTCTAAATAAAAAGGGTGCGTTCCTATCCTTTCTTTGTTAGCTTTTTTAGAACAGGTGAGTTGAACTTAGGATTGGAGGTGATAAGACCTTGCTATACACTCGAGATCATGCTGTCACCTACACTTAGACTCCTTGGGAAAATTCATTGAGAACTTGGGGGGGTTGACTTTCTTTGCTCACCATGCTTTGCTTGGTCATGTTCTTTAGAAAATTTAAAAATTTAAGGACCCTAAATTTTGCTGAAAGTGCTCATATTTGATAAATCAGGTTCATAGCGACTCTTCCATTTAGCATCTTGTTATCACACTTATCTCATTGTTAGTTAGTTCATGTTATTTTCAATTTTTGCTTTGTTTAGAGTCAATCTCTTGCTTGGGGACAAGCAAGAATTTTAGTTTGGGGGTGTGATGAGTATATAAAATACTCATTACAAACCTAATCTTTTCATAGTTTTAGTAATTTTTTTATGTCAAATAAGTGCCCTAATGCTCTAAATGTTCATATTTATGATTAGGTGATCCATTTGGTGGGGTGGTGCGAATTTGGAGCAAAGACACAACGAAAAATTGGAAAATCAGCAAATAGAGCATAGCAAATTTGACCTTTCAGTTTTCTGTATTAATGGGGAAATAAAATGGCTCTAAAATACTCATAACTACATTCTAGACTTCATAACCTTTCCAGCAAGACCAAGATCACTCAATTCGGAATCCGGATGAGGGAGATACGCACTCGGGAAGTCGGAGCAAAAACAAGGAAGCGACCGCGGTAACACAAAGAACCAACCAGTTCTATTATAGTGCATTTTAAATATATAAAATGACATCCGATGGAGATTTTCTTGGTATGTGTATGGCCCCGACTTCAAGATATTTCCATGAGTCCAAGAATGTGCAATCTGAGTTCTGGGTGAGAGAGTTATGGCCAATTAAAGACAGAAGAGATAAAACAACACAAATTCGCCACGCTCACGCGTGGATCCTATGCCCCTGCGTGCCCGAGGAGAGATTTTCTGGTGCTTTCCCACGCACCAGCGTGGGATTTCCACGCACCTGCGTGGGAGACGAATATGAGTCATAATTTGGTCTATTTCAAGGCCCAAATCGAGGGGATTTGATGGGGGGCTATAAATTGGACCTCATGAGACATAAAAAGGGAGCTTTTGGAGGGGAGAATGAGAGATAGGCGTGGAGACACCTTAGGGCTCTTGGGGAGGAGAGCCTAGGGTTTGAAGACGGCTTGCAAGTTGCTGCGAGAGATCAAGGAGACCACGCTAGCCATTATTCTGCCCTAGTTTTCTCTTCCCTTTTCTTTGTTTTTCCTTGTTTTTCCTTTTAGAATGTTTTAGATTGGTTTCTAGGGTTTTGATGTAACCTGCTACATACCATGGATTAATTTATTAGTTTTAATTATTTAATTCAGTTTCTTTGCTATTATTGAATGTCTTATCTTCATTCTAATTCCATGCTTGTACTTAATCAACATAGGCATTCTTAGGCTATGGTTTTGAGATCAAGAGATGATAAACCCTAGGGACATGAATAAGATTTCATATGATCAATCATAGAGTAGAGATACTGTGGTTTTATACGTGGCATCGAGGGTCGATACCAATGATCCTGCAGTTCTGTGGCCTGAGGTGTAGATGCAATATGACCTACTCGGGATGTGGTGTCGACGCCGAGAGATCTAAGATTTACATAAGCATTAACCTGTCATCAATAAAAGTTCAAAACCATTAAATGATTTTACGAAAAACATCCTTCGTGTGTAGCTAGGTGAAATCGAAACCCCAGTATTTATTTTTATATATCTTTTACTTTTTAGTTTAATTAAATCATAAATACTTTAAATTATCCGAATATAGTAAGATCTAAATTAGAATTGCACTTAATAGGCCTCATTCCCTCGAGGGAACGATAACTCACTCACTACTTTATTACTTGTATACGACGCCGCACTTCAAGGCGATAGTAGGCGACTTAATTTTCACAATACGCATGTGGCCTATCAAGTTTTTGACGTTTTCAGATATCATATGAGCTCTAATTGAATCAATCTTTATATGTATCGATTCTAAATTTCAAGAGCTTTCCAGGGATACCAAGAACACCAAAATTGGAGTTCGAACAAAGAAGTTATGCAAGTTCAAAGCCTTGATGAAAATCAGCAAACATTGCAGCACCTTCAGCAGGAGAAGCTACTGAATTTTGACGTTTTCAGACATCATATGAGTTCCTATTGCCTTAATCTATATATGGATGGATTTTACACTTCAAGATCTTTCCAACGGTACCAAGAACACCCAAATCAGAGTTCGGATGACAAAGTTATGGTCTTACGAAGTTGGAGCAAAAACAGGGGACTGCAGCAACGTCGTGACGTCGGGAACCAACATCGCGACGTTGTCGAAATAGAGCATCCCGACGTCGCGACATAGCTGCACGATGTCGCAACGTTTGGGGTTGGTTTTGGGTGCATTTTTAGCCCATTTTGAGCCCATAATGGAGGGTTTTAAAGCTCAAACCTGAGGAATTGAAAAGGAGGAGGATTTGTGATAGATTTTGGAGCTTTTTGAAGGGGAGAAGCCCTCTCTTAGGGTGGAAACATCCTAGGGCACACATCTTGAAGGGGAAAAACTTGAAGAAGAAGAAGATTGAAGAAGAGGAGATGGGGCTTTTACTCAAAATCGCTTTATTCTCATCCCCTTTCTTGTTTCTCTTTGATGCTTTTCTTTGACTTAGTGATGTTCTAGATTTATGTCTAGGTTTTTGTTGTAGCCTTGCTACTTTCGAATGGATTAATGGTTAATTACATTTTCATTCATTATATGGATTGATTTTATCTTGACTTGATCTATCTCTGTATTTTATTTACATTGTAGTGTTTGGCAAACATTGGCTTGTTTTAGCTGGGAGTCTGAGATCGAGAGATGATGACCCTCAGGGATATGAATAGAGCAAAACTTGGTCAATCTAAGAATAGATATCCCTGCCTCCAAGTGTGGCATATGGGTTTAAATATTTGCCGCTTCTGCAGTCCAGTGGTTGAGGTATGAGATGCAATACACCCTACTGGCTAGATAGACAAATATATCTTGAGAGAGAATATCTTGTAGGCACGATCAACCTGTCAACGTAAATCAATTAATATACTGAATGAATAATATGACTTAGTTAAATTCATCGAAAGTGTGGTCAGAAGGCAAAACCCTAGTTTTCATAATTAATTGATTTAACAAATAATATAGGATTAGTTTTCCTTTTTATTAATAGAAATTCAGAGTTTAAGTCCAGATAATATTATAAGACCAATTTCAGTAGCCAACGCACTTCTCCCCGTGGATCAATATCCATACTTTGGTACACTATATTACTTGAGGCGATGCGTGCACTTGCACACATAGGCGTACACATTTTACACATCACGCTTTTGGCCTATCAAATTTTGACTTAGAGATGTTCTGGGTTTCGTTCTAGGGTTTTGTCAAAACCTAACTGCACTTGTATTGATTAGTTTAAATTTCATTTTTATTTAATATAAGTATGATTTTTATCGACTTTCTTTATTTCTACAATAATTACATGTTAAGGTTTGGCCAACTTTAGCATGCCATTGCTAAGAGTCTGAGATCGAGAGATGATGACTCCTAGGGACATGAATGGTAAAATACCTGGTCAATCTGTGGAATAGAGATATCCCGGGTCCCAAGTGTGGCATTAGGATTTATACATTTAAAAGCGTTTTGGAGTCAAGGGGTCAAGGCAGAGATGCAATACACCCCACTGGCGAGATAGGCAGATATATCTCAAGAGAGAATATCTTGTAGGCATGATCAACCCGCTAGCATAAATCATATGAAATATTAAATAAACAATTTATCTAGGTTAGAATCCATCGAAAGTGTGGCGTGTGTGACTAAGAAACCCTAGTTTTTCCTAGTTTTCCATCAATCAATTAATTCAATAGTTTAATATTAGTTTTATTTAAATTAGCATTAATTCACTATAAGCCGAGATCCAACATATTTAAAGCGTTAAGTAAGTCTCGGGCAAGCTTCTCTTCGTGGAACGACACTCGACGGTGCTAATTATAATACGTGAACTCGACACGTACTCAAGGCCGCATCGGGCCTCGCGTTTTTACTTACTCCTTTACACTTCACCAAAAGCCTATCGTTTTCGCACCGTCGCCGGAGATGTTTTTGTGTTGATATCGATACGCCGCACTTAGATATTACTGGATCAATCTTTATTTTTGAATTTTTTTATTATTTTTTATTTTATTTAATTTTATTCATTTTACATTAGTGCTTGTGACTTGGTCTCAATTGTTGTTTGTTTGTGTGTTTCAGGATGTCACGCCCCGATTCCCGGTCCAACCCGATTGGCGAATCCGAACCGGTTTCGGGGTGCGAAACCATATACTGGGACTCTTTATTTTTTTTATTTTTTTTTCTCAAAGCTGAACTTATACATGTGAGTATACAAACAATTTTTGTAATAACCAAAAATCATTTACATATACAAAGGGACTACCACCAGAGTGGTATCCATTAAAATCTATACACATATGCTAAGTCCCATTTACTTATACAATTACATATACATGTACATATCCACGGCAAAACATCGAGATCGCTAACAAAGGCTTCGGTGAGCACCTATCTCCGAGGACGGCCCGCACCGGGTGTGGAATGTCCCGTCCTCTTTATCTCCTCTTCAAGATCTACACTGATTGAACACCCGCGGCTAAGCTTTATGCTTAATGGGAACATATAGACGTGAACGAATTAATAACAATAATCGCCGTCACTATCTTTTGACATTTACTTTTCCTTATGCATATAACGAAGCCTATTCTTATGTGACTTCTCACTCATATCATATTATACATGTAGATTTTATCCTTTTTAGATTCAATATCATTATCTTATTCGTATTACTTCCATGTGTCATGTCTTTTACAATTTCCAATTCATATCTTCTACATGTATGGCATATCATATCATATTCAAAACAAACTTATACATATACAATGGCAAATCGAAACTTATCAAGTCATATTAAATACATACAGAGTCAAATCAGACTACTACCAATACATATTAGACTATATCATTATCATGGTCAAGCCATTAATCAAATCCCCTTTTTATAATTACGTTTCATGATCTGGGATGCCCGTTAAGTTCTTTTTGTTCTCGTTTTATCAAATTTTCATTTTCAAAAGTGTCGCGACCCGAATCCCTTACTCTCCGACCCGCCATGATCCATTGGAGCCCGGCTTAATTCGACATTTTTAATCAAAACATTTTTTTTCGCTTTATTAAATTTTTATTTTCTGCAGTGTCGCGACCCGAACTCTCGAAGTCGACCTCGGCTACATGGGATCCAAGCTGGAGCCCGGTTTACTCCGACATTTTCAATTATTTCTTCAAAACATTTATTTATGTTATTATATTTTAGACCTTTTTAATTTACGCGAAAACACTTCTTTTCGGGCAATCCCATAAACACTTACAATTTCAAAAGACCTATAACATTCACATTTAATAAAATGCATTTACAAAATAATGCCCTTATACAATGTCTGTGTAAAGTAAAAGATACTTATACAAATACACTTTTCAATACCATTGTTTCGCTTTTCGGTTTGTGATTTCACATATGTATTATAGAATTGACATCCACGATTTATCTCAACTGGTGAATCCTGTCCTGTTTGTCATTCAGTAGTAATGTGGTTTCACACTCAATATTACCATTTCACATATGACTATAGAATTCGACATTCACGACAGATTCAATTGGTGAATCCTGTCTTGTTTGTCATTCAGTAGCAATGTGATTTCCATTTAACAATTACCATTTCACATATGACTATAGAATTAGAGCATTCCGCGCTGATTTGGTTGGTGAATCTATCTGTTTGTATTGGTAGCAATGTGGTTTCCATTTAACAATAATTCTGCATTTCGCATATGGCTATAGAATTCGACATTCCACGGCCAGTTAGGTTGGTGAATCTGTCACATTTGTCATTCAGTAGCAATGTGATTTCCATTTAACAATTACCATTTCACATATGACTATAGAATTCAACATTCCTGACGAGATTAGTTGGTGAATCCTCACGGTTGTCATTATTAGCAATGTCTGGTTTCCATTTAACAATTACCATTTCACATGGCTATAGAATTCGACATTCCACGGCGGTCAGTTGGTGAATCACGTCACATTTGTCATTGAGTAGCAATGTGGTTTCCATTTAACAATTACCATTTAACAATTACCATTTCACGTATGGCTATAGGGTCGACATTCACGGCCAGTTCGGTTGGTGAATCACGTCTTGTTTGTCATTATTAGCGATGTGATTTCCATTTAACAATTACCATTTCACATATGGCTATAGAATTGAGCATTCACGACGAGATTCAATTGGTGAATCTGTCCTATTTGTCATTGATAGCAATGTGGTTTCCATTTAACAGTACCATTTCACATATGGCTATAGGGTGACATTCCGCAGTGATTGATTCGTGAATCACAATCTGTTGTCATTCGGTAGCAATGGTTTCCATTTAACAATTACCATTTCACATATGGCTATAGAATTCGACATTCCTGACGGTCGGTTGGTGAATCTGTCACATTTTCATTCATTAATAGCAATGTGGTTTCCCGATCAATAATGCCGTCTCACATATAACTATAGAAGTCGGCATTCTGACAAATTCAGTTGGTAGTCTGTCACAATACGTCATTCGAGTAGCAATGTGATTTCGCATTAGACAAATCGGTTACCTTCGCAGCGAATTCAGTTGGTGAATCCCGTCATGTCAGTCATTCAATGATACATTTCAAATCAGACTACTTTATGCGGTAATTTCACTTATCGTTCGAATACATGCACCGTAAATCGTGTGACAAACATTTCAAATAACAATCATTCAAATCAATATATATATACTTATATATATATTTTACAATTAGCATTCATAACCGATCACAATCGCAGTTTGTCTTCATATCATTTATGTATGACAAACATTTCAAATAACAATCATTCAAATCAATATATATATATATATACTTATATATATATTTCACGATTGCATTCATAGTAGATCCACGATCACATTTCAATTCCAATTTCACTTTCGTATTATCTTTTCAAAGATATACTCAATCATATACTTATTTCATATACTCATTCATGTATACTTATTCATATATTCATTCACGCATACTCACTCATGTGTACTCATTTACGTATACTCGTTATGTTATTCACATACACTCGTTCATGTATACTCATTCATATATTCCTATCATTTGTTATCATTTTAGTTATATGTGATAATCATATATCATAACCACATTATGTTCATGACATATTGCCTTTCATGTTCACATTCATGTTTCAATTCGTTTTCATTTTCATTTTCCATATCATTTCCTCTTTCATGAACACATACATACATATTTCATTTCCTACATTTCCTTGCTTGAAGCCTATTACACATGGCGCTATATTCTTGTGAAGTATGATATCCTATGAAATCACACCTCATTCATATATTCTTATTCCTCTATGAATCTACTTTACTTAGGGTGGGAATCAATCCCGATCAGATCATCCAAACTAAAGTTATGGCATTTCCTGCCAACTAGTCGGTTTACCGGATTACACAGAAGCAGGAGTTGTACTACTAATTTTCCGGGGTCTTAACTCCATATTTGACACACTATCTCTTTGTACTCTTTTAAAAAAGCTAATTAAGGTGCTGAGGTTCTTCTCCAACTGGAATCACCAATTCAGACACCGAAACTCGAGATTCTGTCAAGAGATAACTTGGGACTACTCTATGTTCATTTGGAACCAGAATTTGGCTTGTACATGGCCCCACTTTGAGTGAATTTTTAGGCCACTTAGGATCAAAATTTGACGATACCTATTTCTTTATGTTTGGTTCTCCTTGAAGTCTATTTTAAGTAGCCACTTGAATCACTCAAATTAGATAAGAAATGAGAAATTTATGGCCATCTAGCTTGGTTTAAAGCTGAAACGAGAACACCCCATGTCTGGGGTACACCTTGCAATGGACACCTCAATTTTGCCCAGAATGTGGGCTTTTCTGCACTTTTTCCTTATTTTGCTACCCAATTCAACTCTATACTTCATATACACCTCAAAACCATTTCAAATTCATCTTATAATCTCTATTTTTACTCAATTCTTCTTTCAATATATCTTATACCTCTATTGAACTCCAAACATGTTTTCTATTCATCTCTTATACAAGGCCTAGGGTTTAACTCAACCCCACTTCAAGAAATCTAGGATCCCTATCAAAACCTAGTAGAAGACAAATCATGTTCATACTTTACATAACCCTTAGAACCCAAAAACACATGTAATGGGGACTCTAGGTCCTCTCATAGCAAAACCCTAGAGAAACAAAGGGATTTATGATGATTTTCATACATAAATTCATTCTAGGGTTAGGTTTCCTACAATCCACAACCCACAACCACATATTTAGACAAGAAATCCATATAAAACCATATAGTTCCATATAAAAATCCCAAGTTCCATACCTCTTTGATCATGGCTTCTCTTCTTATCTCTTTTATCTTCCCTCTTCTTCTTTCTCTCATACTCTTCTCTCCTCTCTACGGTTCTCTCTCTCAAAAAATGGAATTAATTTTTGGTCTTATCTAATCGTTTTGTTAAGGCCATGTTTGACAGTAAAAATCCATTTTTTTGCTTAAGTTTCATAATTGCATCTTGGTCCTTAGATTCTTCCCTTTTGAAATTCAACTTATGCCATATTCTCATTTGACCCCTAATCTTCCCTCTTTTATAACTTTCATATCATTTTTAACAAATTACAAGATTGCCCTTGTATCTTGTAAACTTTCCGGGTCTCTCGTTTTATTTTCCGAAAATTCCTATTTAGCTTTTAATATACACAAGCAAGTCAGAAAGCGCTTTAGGGTATATTTAGAGTGTTACAGGAGGTTAATTTTTTTAGGTGTATGTAGAATAGATAAGTGTAAACTAGTTCTTTTGATCTCGAGCCGGAGAGACCCGCAGATATATTACATAGAGAGGGCAAAGATAAGCACAAGTTTAAATCACAATGGATCCTATCATCGAGTTGACAAATGCATTGGCTCGCATGGCGTGACTAGAATGCGGCAATTGGTGATGAGCATCAAAGAAAGTGGCAACTCAATTCTTGAAGTCAAGTGTGGCAACCATATGCATCAATGGATTATGCTCAATATGGAGGTACCCCAGCACTTGAGCAATCATAATTACAATTTGAGCCACCACCCAAACACCTCATGGAATACAAGCTATACCATTACTACTTTTACTCAGTCGAAAGATCAACCTAGAAGAAGCTATGGATGAATTAAGAAGAGCTCAAGCTGAATCTACCATGGCACAACCTGAATTTTCAAGATCAATAGCTGAAATGGACCACTCTCAAGTTGGGTTGCCTAGGTTTCTTGATCCAAATGAGATAAGTCAACCTCCATAGGAGAGAATGACAAAGTTAGAGGCAGCCATGGTTGAATTGAAAAGAGTTCATGCGGGCACAACATCTCAAGTTCAATTCATGGAATTGACAAAGGCTAATGTTCAAATTCAGCCTACACCATTTCAGAGCTTGAAAGAAGAGATGACTCCAAAGGCCACTTCTTATACTCAACTTGGATTCAAGAAAGAACAACCTAAAGAAGAGGAGAGTATGAGTATAGAAGAACTAGTGGCAAAATATATGAAATAACAAGAGAATATGGCTACAATGTCCTTTGAAGGACAACATGAGAGTTCACCATCTATAACTTGGGGTGAATATGAAGAAAACTTGAGATATAATGAAGAAATCACCTCAAAGGATAATGAAGACCTTGAGAAGTTTCAAACGGTGGAGAATGATGCACAAATTTTGGAAACCTTAGTTATGAAGGAAGATGAGCCAACTTTTCCAGAATCACATGAAAAGACAAATTATGAAGTTGTGAAGACTATTCTGGAGATGACTCTTTGGGTTCCAATGCATGAGGAAGTGAAAAATGAGAATAAAACCCCAACTTCCAAGGTGGATGAGTACATCATTCACTTGAACAACAAATTGAGAGGAATCATTGTAAAGAAAAAAATGAAAAAAAAATAGAAAATATAAAAAAAATAATGATCTTCGAAGATTATGTGCTCAAATTGTTGATTGAGAACAATTATCGCCTCTTAGAAAATGATAGAGGCTAGAATTACCAGCATATCCGTAGTTGGTAGAGTCTAGATGGACTCGAAAAATGGAGCAACTTCTTAGGAGACAACCCAAGTTCAAAAAAAAAATATTCTTTTCCCTTTTTCTATTTTTTTAGTTACTTTCAAGTTTGTTTTTTTTTTTTTAATAAATGTTCTTGCTTGATCTTATGTTAGTGTTGTTTCGAGGTTTTGGAGTTAAAGTTGGCTATGGAGGTGGAGAATCTTGAAAGTGGAAGTTTATAGTATCTTGGAGAATTTCAAAGAACAAAAAAAATTTAACAAAATCAGTTTCAACATCCTCCCTCATTTCATTGCATATAATACCTTCTATTTTCAAGCCTCATACTCATTTGGAACTAAAGTCTAATCCTCATAACATCTTTGCCTCCAAAGCAAGCCATATTCATTGGAGCAACTTTCGGAGATTTGATCAACCTCAGGGGAGTACTCATTATCCATTCTTGCTTTTGTTTCACATTAAGGACAATGTTTAATTCAAGTTTGGGGGTTGAATTCAATTTATTTTTTCAAAAATCCAGCTTTTGTATCTCCTTACATTTTAGTTATTCTTCATTGATAGGTTGTTTGCATGAGTTTTCTTTTTATTTTGTTTGTTTCATGTCTCATATGAGTGGAGTTTGATGCCTTGTTGGCTAGTAGAAGATCATTTGAACACAAACATTTGAAAAGAGCGAGTCACGAGTGGATTGGACCCTTAGGTTTTAAATGATGCGGAATTGTGTGCTTGCTTAGTATGGGTGACTTAACCAGTCACCTCCATTGTGCTACAAGAAGCTATTTCTCAAGGAATCAATCACACACACACTTTTGGTCTCCCTTGTATACCTTGGTCCAGGACCCTTTGCCTTGAATTCAACTAACCTTAGGGGATTCTTGCCACCTAAGTGATAGGACACCTAATCAAAAAGAGAGTTGTAGGCCCCAACTAAAAAAAATACAAAAACAAAAGAAAAGTGAAAAGAATGATAAAAATAAAAGAAAAGAAAAATGTCAAAAATAAGTATGTGAATAAGAATAAACAGGGATCGTCAATCAAAATCTGCGACGATCTGAGGGGCCTTTCAAGGCTTAATGCCCTAGCCAGGCGGGAGTCATTGGCCTCAACACTGAGTGTGGGACCGAAGGTGGATCCTTCCCACAACTTAAGGCCTTTTAGTTTGGTTGAGTGTTAAGTGAGTGAAGTTTGAAGGAATTTAATGCATAGTGCCCTTAACTTGTGGTGAAGTCGTGAATGGATCCCCTTCTGAGAACACCATCGCTTCACTTGGCCTTTGGTTTTCTTTCATTTTAGTTGTTAGAAATTTTAGAGTATTTGGTATAAATAAAGGTCGTTCTTATCCTTTCTTAGTTCTATTCTTCCAAATATGTGAGTTGAGCTTAAGTTTAGGGGTGCTAGGACCTTGTTCTTCTCAGAAGATCATGCTTATCACTACACTTAGATTCCTTGGGAAGGTCAACTGCGCGGACTTGGGGTTGATTCGCACCTTTCGCCATGCTTTGCTTTGCCATGTGTTCCTTAGGAGTTTAAGGTTTAAGGATCTAAATTTTGGTTGAAAAGGTGTCTCGCTAGAATTGTGTTCATAGTGATTCTTCCATTTGGAATCATGTTATCATACTCATCTCATTATTTTTAGTTCATGTCATTTCAATTTTTTGTTTTTGTTTTAAGTGCATCTCTTGGCAGGGACAAGCAAGAATTTAAGACTAGGGGGTGTGATGAGGTATCTTAAATACTCATTTTATCCTATGATTTAGTAAGTTTTCAGTGTTTTTAAGTTAAATAAGTGCCTAATGCTCTAAAAGTTCATACTTAGGATCAGTCATCATTTGGTGGGGTATTGCAAAATTGGTGAAACGCTACAAAAGCGAATGTGTATTATGATGTTTTCCAGATATCATATAGGCTCAATTAGGCTTAAGCTTTATATGTATGGATTCTAAATTTCAAGATCTTTCCATGGATACCAAGAACACCAAAATTGGAGTTCGAACAAAGAAGTTATGCAAGTTCCAAGCCTTGAAGAAAATCAGCAAACATTGCAGCACCTTTAGCGGGAGCTTCTTAATTTTGGCGTTTTGAGACATCATAAGTCCAATTGCATCAATCCATATATATATACTATATATATATATATATATATATATATATATATATATATATATATATATATATATATATAGGATTCACCCACTTCAAGAGCTTTCCAACGGTACCAAGAAATCCCAAATCAGAGTTCGGATGACAAAGTTATGGTCTTACGAAGTTGGAGAAAAAACAGGGGACTGCAGCAACGTCGAGATGTCGGGAACCAACGTCGCGACGTTGTAGAAACACAGCATCCCGAAGTTTCTGTACGACGTCGCGACGTTCAGGGTTGGTTTTGGGTGGATTTTTAGCCCATTTTGAGCCATAATGGGAGGGTTTAAACTCAGGCACGAGGAATCGGAGGATTGTGATAGATTTTGGAGCTTTTTGAAGGGGAGAAGCCCTCTCTTAGGGTGGAAACACCCTAGGTCACACATCTTGAATGGGAAAAGCTTGAAGAAGAAGAATATTGAAGAAGAGGAGATGGGGCTTTCACTCAAAATCGTTTATTCTCATCCTCTTTCTTTGTTTCTCTCTTTTTTGATGCTTTTCTTTGACTTAGAGATGTTCTAGATTTATTTCTAGGTTTTTGTTGTAGCCTTGCTACTTTCGAATGGATTAATGTTTAATTACGTTTTCATTCATTATATGGATTGATTTTAGCTCGACTTGCTCTATCTCTGTATTTTATTTACATTGTAGTGTTTGGCCAACATTGGCTTGTTTTTGCTGGGAGTCTGAGATCGAGAGATGATGACCCTCAGGGATATGAATAGAGCAAAACTTGGTCAATCGTCGAATAAAGATATCCCGGTTCCAAGTGTGGCATTATGGGTTTAAACATTTAAGCGTTTCGGAGTCCAGGGTTGAGGCGGAGATGCAATACACCCTACTGGTGAGATAGACAAATATATCTCAAGAGAATATCTTGTAAACCTGATCAACCCATGGCGTCGTCGATTAATATCTTGAATAAATAATATAATTTGGGATTAGAAATTCATTCAGTGTAATTTTGGTGAAGAGCCAAAACCTAGTTTCCATAATTAATTGATTTAGCAAATAATATAGGATTAGTTTTCCTTTTTATTAATAGAAATTCAAAGTTTAAGTCCAGATAATATTATAAGACCAATTTCAGTAATCAACGCACTTCTCCCCGTGGATCGATATCCGTATTTTGGTACACTATATTACTTGAGATGACGCGTGCACTTTATAAGTATACCATTTGCATCCTTTATTCTCAGGTCTAATTTAATGATCGTATAACTAGTTCATGTTGATTCCATTCTCCATACCTCTGCCTATTCCACTGATCTCATTCCAGTATCAGTTGACTTATTGAATTTTGTTCCTTTTGGTTTCTTCCATTTCATCCATTGTAATAGCTTTTGATTTTGGTTCTTTTTGTAATTTTGCTTGGCTGGGGCAGTATATAAGCTCCTACTGCACTGTAACCAAAGACAACTTTTGCTCATTAATAAATTAGGTAGGAACCTTTCAGCATTCTCGCTTCTTTTCTTTTTCCTCCACTTTCTCTCACACTTCTGAACGTGAACACCTCAGGGGATGACAGCTCGGAGATGAGTGCCTGCAGCCTTCTTCCTTGGGTGCTGGAGGCTAAGGCGAAGGATCTAGTATTGAGGGTTTCCATGTTTTAACAGAGGTATTTTCTACCATTTATGGGTTCATTCAAACATTGGCTTTAATCCCTTGGGTTCTTTGAATGATCGATATTTGATAAGCTTGCCCAGGTTCATTGGATGCTTATTGTCAGTCCATTGACATTAGTTGATTTATCTCATCTACTCAGTTATTGAAAGGCAATTGAGATGTTTTATTTTCTCCAAATAATGGGTTTGATCCCTTCGGTTCCTATAAATAGTGGAAATTACTTGGCCAAACACTAGGTTTCGTGTATGCTTATTGTTAGACACAATGATATTCGTGGATTATCATTTATTAGCTAATTGATGGAAATTGAGAGTGAAGTATTTATTCTTTGTCAGAACCATCGATGGGAAGAAAATCACCAATTTTCCAAGATATTTATTAAGGGTCGGTTTTACGATTAAATGAAGAGAGCGAAGCTCGAGGGGAGATGACTATAGGTCATCACTCCTAACATGAGAAAGGACCTAGAGAACCTCGAGTTGTCTTGGGACTCAACTTGATGACCTAACAGCATGAGGAATTCTATTTTACATTTTTACTTATTTTATTTTTAGTTTCCAAGCATTAAAACCCACTATTTTTATGAAAACCCAAAATCCAAGTGAAATTCTCATTTGGCCTTCCTTTGCAAATCATTTATGCGAAGAAAACCCATCCACGGAGTTCGACCTGAAATAGCTATCACTGCGAGTATCTTTGCTCTGACCATTAGGAGGAATTGAGTTATAAATTTTGTTGATTTGAAACACTGCGCAGCACGAAACAAATGTGATTATAGGGATGGTGCCTTAGTGTATTTGATGTGCTGTTGAACACTTGTGATCCTCATCACAAGTTTTGGTAAATTTTCTTTTATCATATTACTGTCAGTTTTTTTTTTTTTTTTTTTTAGTTCATTTCACTATAAAAAAAATTAATAAATAAAATAAATTTTTGCTGCAGGATTGTTTTTTGTGTTGTCTTGTGTTGCCCTGTTTTTGCTGCAGGGATCCATGTTCTAGTGGATTAGAAATCCATAAGGCAAGTGGATTAAAGTTAGTGTTCTTCACGAGCCCAATACTAAATTGGAAATTAGTTTGAGGCCAATGGAATATCTAGAGGAAGAACAGCAAAGTTAGCAGCCCTTGGAGAGAAATCCAAATGCATAAGTTCATGAGGGACTATAGAAACCCTCCATGGATGAGTGTGCCCTCATGCATGGTGCCTCCAACAAACGCACCATATGGAAATTCTTACAAACCTAGTTTGAGGAACCACCTATGCCTCTCATGGGGACTAGAACCTACACAATATGCACCTCCTCCACATCCACAGTATTCTTCAACTCCTCAGCCTCAACCACCACAGTCAATCTCTCCAGTTGAACTAGACCTTACCAAGCTAGTGGGTGACTTTGTGGAAAAGAAGAAGACTTTCAATGCCTAATTAAGTCAAAGAATGCATACCGTGGAGAACTCTCTGGACCAAAAATTATATGGACTTCAAAGTGAAATGGATCAGTTTGACAGCACAACGAAGTGGAATTGATGAGAGATTTGGCCTGAAAATCAATTTCAAGGCGCGATCAACATGTTCATCAAGAGGAAGGGGTCAAGGGAGGAAGAGTGCACAGGAAATCTGACCATAGTGGAGGAGGCAGGTGTCAAGCGGCCAGAGCTATTGGTATTGGAGATCCTCGGATATTAGTGCCATTGTCTATCCATGGGAAAAGAACTCCCAATCTTGTGAGAGGTAGTGGAAGGAAACTTGATGGAAGGAACCCGAAGCCCATCCTTGACGATCCCATAAATTTGGATCCTAGTGCCATTGCCCAACCAAAAAATAGCCTTGCCCGTGGCATCCTCTCGACCCGATTATATCCTGGCCGCTGTAGCACAATCCACGAAACTCCCACGCTGCGAAGCTAAGACTTGACCATGTTTGCCTATCTTTTAAACTGAAATTAGTGATCCTTTGTACAAACCTTTGCCACTACATCAAAAGGATAAGCGACTACTCATGCATGGCGCAGGGATGGTTTAAGGTCTTGGTTCATATTTGGAGCACCTGAACCTCAGCATTTCTACAAGCTCCACTAGTTTCAACAGCCTCCAAAGGCTTGAGAAACTGGTTTTTGGGGGGGTCTTAGTTTCCCCCACTTTTTGTTTTGATTTTTTTTGTTTTATCCTATTTTATTTGATTTTATTTTGATTTAGTTAATTTTTCTTTTTAGATTTTCTCTAATTTTAAGTTAATCTTTGTTTCTAGCTTATTTTTCATTTTTATGTATTTTTTAAAAAAAAATTGTAATTATTTTCTGATGTTGTCAAAATTTTTACTTTGTAGTGGGGAGGTCGAAAGGCACGAGAAATTTCGCGGGTTGCGGTAAATTCCATATGAGACAATTTTAACACCTTGCCTTGCCTTGCTTGCGTTAGACAATTCACAACCATCTGTAGCAAAGTGTGCAAGGAAAAACTCAACAAACCATTGTATATCTCTTGTGTTTTAAAAAAAATTAAAAAAATTAAAAATAAAAAATAAAAAATAAATTAAATTATTATTATTATTTTAATTTATAAAAACAAAAAAATTCTTTTATATATATATATATATATATATATATATATATATATATATATATATATATATAAAATTGGTCTTTGAAAATATTTAAAAAAAAGAAAAAAAAATTATGTTTTTTAAAAAAAAAAAAAAAAAATCGCATGGTTGCGAAATTTCGTAGGTAAGCGAAATTTAGGGTTAGTAATTTTTCACAACCTACAATTTTGCAACCTCCACACTTTCCGCGGACCAATTTTGTTTTGATCATAACTTTTTCATCCGAACTCCGTTTTAAGCCTTCTTGGTACCGTTGGAAAGCTTAGAGAGTGTAGAATCTAAATCTATCCAGAAAGAACACTTTTAAAATTTTAATAAATGATTAATTTTCAAAATTCTCCAATTGGTCACTTTTTTCCTCTCTTTTCTTCTCCTAACTTGTTTATTTAAAGCCCAAACGGAGTGAATAAGGTGTTGGTGGAAAGCTTGAGAAGTCTCCTATCTAACAACGAGAACATTTCATCAAGGAGGTATCACTTCCTCCCTTAAATTTCTATCCCATAGCCACATTAAGGACAATGTTGAATTTGGTTGGGGAAGTTAAGGAAGTGTTGTTTTATGTTTTTGAGCAAGTCTATTTTGTTAAGTTTAATGACTTGCTATTTAGTTGCTTGCATAGTTGTTTGTTTTGTTTGTGAAGCTGTTAGTTTGTTTTTGAAAAGTTGAAAATATAGTCATTTTTTTTATATAATAGATACTATACAGCTCACTTTTTCAATTTTAAAAAAAATTACACCCATTTTTTTTTTTGTGTTTTGCCTAGCCTGCAATTTGAAAAATTGAAACTTTGTCCAATTCTATTGATGTTAGATTGATTGCATTCCTAATTAAGTGGATGATTAGTTGAATTCTTGCTGCTTTTGACCTTTTTCTTCCGCCTTTAGCTAACCACACATGGTGCACATCAGGTTTAATGATAAGAAATTTGAAGAACTACTAACCTCTAAACTGCAAAACCTACCTAGTTTAGTTGACTACCTTTAATAGGTTAAGGACCCCTATGAAAGAAGGCCAATGTATCTTACCAAAATAAAGAAGTGGAAAATAAAAAGAAAAGAAAAATGAAAAGAAAGAAAGAAAATTGTAGCTTTGCCTTAAAACTAGAAACGCGGTCAGAGAATTTATATGGCTAGAATCTTTAAAGCCCGGTGCCCTAAGCCAATTGGTTGGGAGCCACCGACTTAGTGCTCGCTACATGGGTGGATGGGTAAGGTTTAGCGAGTTATAGGTGCTGGAGTTTCGAAGTCATTCAAAGTCTAGGGTGAAACCTAAAGAGTTAGTGGTCGAAAGATCCTTATGACTTAATGCCCTAAGCCTTAATTGGTTAGGAGTCATCGGTAGATCCCCATTACATGGACTTTGGTGAGGTCGATTCCTCGGTATTGCATCCCTACAACACAAAAAGAGTTGTGGAATAAGAGTGGGTCCTGACCTATTTAGGTTGGTTAGTGTCCTAGGTGGAGGCAGTAGCTTGGTTGGGGGAGAGTGCAGTTTAGCAGTTTATTGTTGAGAACTGATCAAACAAACACTTAGGTTTTGGTGGAAGTCTCTGGTTGATTCACCAAGAGGGAGGTTCTTTTGATACTCAATTCTGTATGACATTCATTCTCTAGAGATAGTTATTGGGCAAGGGTTTCAGTGATTCTCATCAAGGGTTAGGCATTACTCATTCACAACCTTTTTGAAATATAATTTTTGTGAACATAGTTTTGATTTTGTTTTGTATGCTCTCTCTTTCTTTCTTTCTTTCATTGAAGGGACTAGCAATGTGTAGGTTAGAGGGTGTGATTAGTTCTCAAAAAGTGCTATTTTGAACCACAATTTGTGAGTTTGAAGTACTTTGTGTACTAATCAGCATAATTAACGGAATTTTTCACATTAAGTCCTGCTATTCTCTTGTCCGCATTTATGGCTAATTTTATAGTTTTTGCAAGCTATTTATGCCAAAATTGTTGAGTCGATCAAAGCATGAAGAATTCGAGTCGAACTCAGCGTTGTAGATCAGAAACTAGAAAGGACGAAGTTCGCAACCTGTGAAATTCTGCATGTAGCGAAATTTTCACAACCTGCGAAATTTCGCAGTGTTGCGAAATTGCCATTTTCTTCCACTATTCACCTCTTGCCACTGTTCACCTTTCATGACACTATTCCTGCTGCCCGTTTGACTTGTTGAATTTTGTTCCCTTTTTGGTTTTCTTCAATTTTATCCTTTGTAATAGCTTTTGATTTTGGTTCTTTTTGTAATTTTGCTTGGTGGGCGATATGCCATCTCGCATGACAAAGACCTTTTGCTCATTAATAAATTAGGTGGGAACCTTTAACCATTCCCGCTTCTTTTATTTTTCCTCCACTTTCTCTCTCTTTCTAGGCAGCCAAACACCCTTTGAGGATGGCAACTCTGAGGATGAGTGGCTAAACCCCTTTCTTCCTTAGGTGGAAGACTCTTTGGGCCTTGTGAGGGATCTAAGGCAAGCGAGGGTTTTCCATGTTTTAACGAATTATTTTCTGCATTTATGGGTTCATTCAAACATCGACTTTAATCCTCTGAGTTGCTTTTTAATGGTGTGTTTGATAAGCTTTTGGGTTCATTGGATGCTTATTGCTAGATCCATTGACATCCGTTAGTTATCATCTATTGGTTATTGAAAGGCGATTCAAGGATGTTTTTATTTTCTCCAAATATTCGGTTTGATCCCTTCGGTTCACTGTAAATGGTTAGTACTTGGTAAGCTTATAGGTTTCATTGTATGCTTATTGTTAGATACAATGATATTCATTAGTTATCATTTATTAGCTATTGGAAGTGAGTCAAGGTGATGTTATTCCTTGGTCGAGACCATCAATGGGAAGAAAATACCAATTTTGCCAAGATATTTGTAAAGGGTTTAGTTTTGCGATTAAAATGAAGCGGCTCGGGAGATGACTATAGTCATCCTCACCCAACATGAGGAAAAAGGACCCTAAGAGAACCTCGGTTGCCTTGGACTCAGTGATGACCTAACAACAAGGAATTCTATTTTACATTTTACTTATTTATTTTAGTTTCCAAGCATTAAAACCTTATTTTACTTGAAACCCAAATCGAATTGAAATTTACCATTTTGCCTTCCTTGTAAATCATTTGTGCGAAGAAAACTCATCTCGAGTTCGGCCTAGAAACAGCTATCTTTGAGTGGCTTTGCTACGACGGTAGGAGGAATTAGGTTATAAATTTTGTTGATTTAGGAACACTGCGTAGCTACGAGATCAACGTTGTAGAAGATCTTGGCCGGCCCGACATGCAGCAGGGGTGATGCTGGGGCGAGAGGGGGTGCTGGAGATAGAGGGCGGCGAGTTATAGATGCGGGGCTGGAAACCACGATATGCTCTGTTGCAGGGGCTGCTCGGTAGGAATATTGGCGGTAGCTAGTCCTTGGGGTGGGCCGGAGGTGGAAGGTGTTTGATACGGAATGGGCGTAATTTGGCATCGATCCTTGTGGGGATGGCCTCGCGATCCTGACAGGCGCTCAATCCTGCAAAAAGTTTCATGTCTTGGGCTTCTTGCTCTTAAGACACTCCCAGTGGTTCCTTGTTCGACACATCCTGTATCCTCTATTTAGTGAGCTGTTCTCTATAGATTGTGTGTCCAATGCGTGCGAAACTTCTTACGGGCCATCTTCACAGTTGCATGTGCTTTTTACTCAAGTGGAAGATGTTTGTTCTAAGGTCATGTTTCCCAGGTGAGTTGCATAACATTTCGACCAGTTGATAATCGCATTGGGGTGGCGAGTGATGCCCTGGTGATAGTCATGGTTGGCCTCTTTTGTGGTTATATCAAATCTGATAAATCTTGGATAGTAAAATTTGTCGGCTTGGATGAGAACATCTTCCCTTCATTCCCTTTGATATCTTGGATGTAATAAGGAGAACGATGTGATGGAGGTGGGCTTTAGTTCTCGACCCAGTACAGCATACGCCGAATAGGGGAGGATATTTACTTACCGGATCAGCGGTGCCTTTTCCACCGCAGAGTGCCTCGATATTAGCAGAGATGGTAGAGACAGCGGATCTTTATCACTTCTTGGAGTCTTGCCTTTGGATGATAGACACTTAGTCGAGCCTTCTTGTCAACATTCAGCCCTCTTTTCACTTTTACACAAGTCCTTGAGAATTTTGGCATATGTAGGGACTTGTTTGATCATCTCAGCGAAGGGGATGTGAGCTTTGCATCTCAGCACTTCATCTTGGCTGGTCAGTGTACTGTAGCCTTTAGTGAGGAAAAGGTGGGGGTGTGTTATTTTCCTTGCATTCTCCTGATGCACCTACGTTAAGCCTCTTTAGCCTGCATTGTTACCTTTGCTTTGATGTGTTTGTTTGAACCACTACCACTTCTCATTATGATAATTACCTTTACTCATCCATCCGAATTTGGCTCTTTGGAGGCTACTTCATCTGATCCACAGGATTGGTTGTGTGGAAATTTCCTTTTTCACACTTTTGTGCTGGTTGGTTAGTCTTGATATTGAATACTGCAGGTTGTCATATTTTTAGGAAATTTCAAAGCAGCGGAATTTGTCGTGCTTTTGGAAAATTCGAGTCTGAGTTTTTCATTTTCTTGTTAGTGTGCTTTCCATTGTGTGCAATTCTTTGATTAACTGGGCATTCAACGCCTTTGTTCCTCCACAAAGTTGCCACCACCTTTCGAGTTAAGAAATGGCTTGTTATTTGGAGATGAGGATGGTGGTGGTTATTCTTTGAGATGAGGATCCATCTTTGCTATTGTGCGGAGGCACATATGGAGTAGGTTTTGGCTTCCAGGAGAGGTTTGGGTGGTTCCTCCAGTTAGGGTTATAGGTGTTTCCATATGGGGCATTGGTTGGTGGCTTGTATTGACCCACAACATTGGCATGATCAGCCATCATATCCCTTACCCGAGAGAATGATAGGGCGATATTCACTTTGGTGGTCGATGGAGGTTGCGATTGAAGCAAAGCTGGATGGTCTGACGCCTCTTCTCTTTGCCGTACCTCATGTGACCTTCTCCCTTCCAATTCTTCCAACCTTCTAGTCAAGGTGGACATCTTTGCCTTCATTTCCATATCCTCTGTCAGTGAGTACACGCCTCCCCTTTGATTTGTTGTATGTTTCATCCTGTATGCCTCCCTGGGGTTAGGCTCATCCCATGCTTTGGAAGTTTCAGCCACATAATTGAGAAAATCCATGGCTTCATCTGGATTCTTGTTTAGGAAGTCCCCTCCACATGTGGTCTCGAATAATTGCTTCATAGCGGGGGACATCCCATCATAAAAATGGTTGACCAGATCCAAGTATCAAAACCATGGTGAGGATAGTGGTTGATGATTTCCAAATATCTCTCCCAGCACTGATAAAACTTCCCATTGTCATAGGCGCAAAGGTATAAATCAGCCTCTTTAGAGTGTTGGATTTATGTGTGCTGAAGAATTTCTTCATAAATTCAGCCTGCATCTATGTCCAATTTCTGATACTCCTTAGCCTTAGAGAATTAAGCCAAATCTTGGCCTTGTCTTTTAGGGTTAAGGGGAAGGCTTTCAACTTCAGCAATTCCATATCAATTGCAGCCTCCTTGAAGGTCGTGCAAACTTCCTCAAAATCGCAGATGTGTGTGTATGGATTTTCATTTTCCATACCATGGAAGGTTGGGAGCAGGGGCACCAGATAAGGCCTGACACTCACATCCTCAGTAGAAGGTATAATACATGAGGGTGCACTCACCCTTAGCGGGTGTATATGGTCCCTCATTGACTTGTAGAAATTGGGATTTCTTTGTACCCCCTATTGACTTTGTTGCTCCTCAGGTGGAGGCTCCATGCAGTTCTTTGTGTAAACTCACTTCACACCTGTTCTTGTGGAGCGGTTCTCTCTAGCCTTCTGGTGTTCCTATTGATGGTGCATAAAGTCTCAGAACCTGACACAACCTGACAAGAGCAAAAACAAAGAGGCTGATTAATTGCCCAAAAAAGAATTGCTATTTTGAACCTATTTATTATAGGTTTTGGTGCTTTGTGCTAATCATGCTAATTAACGATTTGCACATTGGATTCCTACTAACATTGATCGCATTTTGTGGCAAATTTTGCCGGTTGCGAGCTAATTATGCGAAATTGTTGAGTCGATCTAAGCACGAAGAATTCAAGTCAAACTCAACATTCTTGGATCGAAGTCGAGGAAAGAAGAAAAATGTGAAGAAAAACACCCGCACGGGAAAAACATTCCTGCGTGCCTTGTTCCTACCTCAGTATACTTTGTTCCTTCCTGGTACTATTCTCTGCATCTCACGCTTTGTTCTTTTTGTTATAGCTTTTGGTTTCCATTTTACCTGTAATAACCTTAGGTTGGTTTTATAACTTCCCCATACCTTTGAGCATCCCTACTCATAAGTCTCGGTTGTACAAATCAAACGGACTTGAATTTCGGATATACGATAGCGGGAGGCGGTTCCATGACTTCCTTTTCCACTTTTTCTTTCCTTTTCTTTCCATTTTTCTCGGCTGCCAAACACTCCTGAGGATGACAACTCGGAGGAGGATGTTAACTAGACCTCTTCACTCCTTGAAGGGGGCCAATTTGTTGGTAGGAGTGTGGAGGTATCACGGTTCCCTGTTTTTTAACGCACGTATTTATGGTTGTTTATTGTTCTGCTTCTCACTTAGGTTAAAATCCTCTTAAGCATACTCTCTTTAATGTGTATTTGGCAAGCTTTTTGGGTTCAATGGATACTTTCACTAGATCCGTGAGGCTCGGTTGAATTGTCTCTGCTAGTTATCATGGAGTAGGGTTTTGAGATGTGTTTTCCTTTATTAGGGACATTTATGCCCGTTTAAATGCTATGTTTGAAAGGGAAAATGTAGATTTAGTTTTAAAAGCTAAATGAAGATCCGGTTCGAAATGACTATATGTCATCCTCCCAATGAGGAAAAAATGCAGGGACATGTTGGTTACCTTAGAACCTAAACCGGTGGCTAGAGACTTGAGTTACATTTTTACATTTTACTTTATTTAAATTTCAGTTTGCAAACCACCAACCTGTTTTTACCCAGGCCCCAAAATCAAATTTAATTCCACAGGTTTGATTTCCTCGAATCATTTGTCTGAAAACCCATCCAGTAATTTAGGCCACTGGAACCATTTATCACTACTTGTTAAGCTTGACTACGGCGGTGGGAACAGGATATAAATTTTGTTGATTAAAGCTCGACCCTCTTTGTAGCTGAATCAAAAGCTACCAAAAGGGTTAAAGTTGGTTAAGTAAAACAAAGAAAATATGGATATGCAGTGTAAAAAATTGATTGCCACAATGATAATTTGTTAGAAATAATGGTAAAGTAAAGGAATGAGGAATTCCTGATACTTGCATGATGTGGATCACAAGTTCAACGACTTCTCACTCACGCTGGGGCCATAATCCGTGCTTGAGGCGCCGATTCATGTCGTAGTAGATTATCTTTGGATTGACAATATTTATATCCTAAAACTCCTACTACCATAGCAAAGCAACTGTAGTATAGTGGCTTTAGGGTCGAACTCAAGGATGGGTTTTCTTCGTGCAAAATGATTTACAGTTGATTGAAAATGGTGATTTCACTTTGGATTTGGGGTTTCGTGTAAAAGGAGTGGGATTGATAGTTTGAAAAACTAGGAATGTAGTGAAATAAAGTGAAAGAGAACTCCTTGAAGTCTAGGGCCACTAGGCTTAGGGTTCTAAGGAAATTGAAATGTCCTCGGATCCTTTTCCTCGCGTTGGGGAGGATAACCTATAGTCATTTTTCAAACCGGATCTTCGTGTGGCTATAAAAACTGAACCCTAAAAGTTTTTCTCATAATTTATGACATTTATTAACCATTAATGTTTCAAAGCTAAAAACTGGTCCTTCGATCTAACCTACATAGGCAAATAAATGGAAACTAAGTGAGCATCAGTGGATCTAGCAATAAGTATCCACTGAGCCTTAAAACTTACTGAAATCTTGTGTCGATTACATCCACAAGGATTTAAGCCTAAAGTGAGATGCAGAAACATAAATGATAATAAATGCGTTGGCAATAGGGAGGACAGTGTTTTACCTCAAGAACCTTGACCTAGTGACCCTCCTCTTCAAGGATGAGGGAGGTTTAGCCAAGCATCCCTTGAGTTGTCATCCTCAAGGGGTGTTTGGTGCAAGAAAGGGAGAGAAAATGAGGGAAAATACCAAAGTGGGGAGAGTTGACTTTGGCCTTGATTTATTGATTGATAGTGATTGGTGATTTTACACTTGGCTGATTGAGGCTTATATATGGCTCGGAGTCAGAAATTACAAAGTGTAAACGACAAATTACATTAAGAACGATTTGGGAAAAAATCCTGGAATTTGTGAAAGTTGGTGACGGCTGAAACAGGCGGGTTCAAAATTTTGCAGCTTGCGAAATTCTGCGAGGTGCGAAATTAGCAACTCTTATGAACCTTTACATTGCTCCTCTCTCCTTTTTATTTAGCTCTATTTGCCTTCTGACTTGTACATGCAGCTTCGAGTTCGGCTCGGGTTCTTCGTATTTGAGTCGACTCGATGATAATGGTGTAATTGTCTTGCAAAACTATAAAAATAACAAGAAAATATGATCAGTAGTATAGCTGGGACCTTAGTGTGCCAATTGGGTTATTTAAGTTGATCGATTACACAAAAATTCTCCAAAACGCAATAAACGAGTTCAAAATAACACAATTTGGGCACTAATCATCCATCGCGGAGGAACGTTGGTAAACAACGAGTGTGATTATTTCCTACGTTCGGTCGGCCCACCTTCCAAGCACTTTGTGTACGATGGGGAGAAGAGGCCGGTGTTGTTGTATGCCATCCTAAAAGGGCTACAAGTTGATGTGGAAAAATTATAGAAAACTTCGGTCCCCGAGTTATTACGAGGAGCCTGAGGGTGATTCCATATCCAGTATGCTTATTCACTAGACTCTGTGTCTTGGGGGGTGTAGAAGGAGACTGGGAGGAAGAAGAAAACTGTCCTAGGACCTCACCTAACAACGACGAGGGAATCACCAAGGGACCTTTGGGAATGGAGCGCGGGGAAGGAAGTTGCAAGAGAAGAGGAGAGAACATTACAAATCAGTCGAATCTGACTTAAAAGTGAAGCTCAGAGCAGCAGCGAGAGGGTAGAAGTGTAAGCCCGATCTGACCCTCTCCCTAGATGTCAGACAAGCCCATTAAGAGCATACTGGAAGCTCAAAGCATCAAATAACAATGCTAAATTAATAGATATGCTGTAATGATGGTAATCTGAGAGAATGACGACTATAGATCTAACTCCAAGTGAGAGATGAATATATGGATGTAGAGCTCAGAAGAAGGGACCAGAATCTGGAAGAAGCCCCAAAGCAAAGAGATGAAGAGTGGAAGAGCAGATGGGAAATAAGAGAAAGAGAACTGAGTAAATAACTCAGGGCAAGAGAAGATGCCTTCATCTCAGATCAACTCAGGAGGGATAGCAAGCTAATAAAAATCATGAAGGAAAAGGAAGATGCCATGGAGAAGAACTTGTTGCAGAAGGTAGATGCTTTTAGGTATCTATACAAGGAACATAAAAAAGAAATAAGACTTCTGATAGAGAAAAAGGATAAGGAAATGGAGGGCACCCTAAACTATAGGGAAAAGTGTTGGGCTGAAAGCTTAGACATGATCGACAACGACTGATAAAATGCCTCTACGAGGTGAGTTTAAAGGAACATGAACTCTATTAGACATAGACAAAATGATCATCATATATTCCATGAAGCGAAAGAGCGGTAAGTCCAAAACCCTTCAAGTCAGATTCACAGTTCTCACTTTTACTGACCGATTCTGAGTTTGAACCAGTGAATCTGCATTCCTCCCATAGGCATGAAAGAAGAAGAAAATAGCTCACCCTGCTCTTCCTTCCAATTTTCCCTCTCTGTAGCTAATATCTCATACTTGAAAATTTTAATAAAAAAAAAAAAATCCCCTGGAAAAAATTGGTGTTCACTCTCATTTTGCATTTCTTGTGTGTCTTATTTGTATTTTCTTTCTTTTATTTTAAATAATTGAAATTTGATGACTTTCAGTGAATGGTTTTATTGAATAATGGAGAAACTAAATTTCCTAGTTTGAATTGCTGAATAAGCTATGAATTGTTTGGTGAAATTAAAATATTGATGGAATTGATTAGTTGTTGCGTTAAACATCTCTACGTTGAATGATTGATTTAAATGAACTTTTAATTGGTCAAATAGCATGGCAAAATTATCCAGGGACCAAACAAGACTTGAATAGATGAATTGGGGTAGGATGAAATGAACTAAAGAAGAGAGTTGTGAACATATTGATGAATATGTTGAACTTCAAGAATAAGGAAGATTGTAACAAATTGATTTAACAAATAAGACTTGTAATTCTTTTTTTTGCAAACAGTTTAGTTATTATGAATCTTGATAAACATAACACTTGATCAAAAGTATCTTTGAATCAAATTGTGCTTAAGATTTGGGGCATTTTCTGGGATCTATCATAGTTAAATCTCCAAATGTCCTAGAACTTGTTAGATTATTAGTCAAGGCGAAATCCTAAGAAATATCACTAACAAGAAATGATATAGGCCATTCTTGGAATATTGAGCCTTTCAAAGCCTACCCTTATAATATGCATAAGCATACACACTAGTTCCAGCCAATTTCATCATCAAACAGCAAATAAAAGCCTACACCCTTCTGCCTTAAACATCATCCTACAGCAAAGAACCCTTATTTTCCCAGATTACATGGTCATTACATCAAGGATAGAAGAGGACAAGTTTGGGAGAATATTGTTACAAACTGTGAAAAGAGGATAAGCAGGGTTGAGACAAAAAAATCCATTGAGATGAGAAAAGATGAAAAGAATGAGGAAAAGAAGCTGTGTAAATAAAAGTGTCAAGGTGGAATAAGTTTGGTCTTGTAGCCTTCCTCCCTAGAACAATTAAGTCCTTAGGGGTGTTCAACATCTAGTACCCTAATGCCTCAAGACCAAGGAGAGATCTCGAATTGATTAAATTGATATATCACTAAATTAATTCTCAAACCATGAGTAAATTTATGATTTATCTAAGTAATCTTTCAGAGCTCATTAGTTCTTCAATATTAGTTTAGCATACCCCCAAGTAATGCATCCATGCTCTCAGGAATCTCCATCTCTGTGTCACTCAGAGGGCCTCCTAGAAATCAGAGCGAGACAACGGTCCTTAAATGGGTATAAGTTACTAATAATGGGAACAATTCACTTCATGAACAACACCATTCAAATAAACTCAAAATTCTCAATCCAAGAAATCTCTTTCTAATTGTGCAGAAAAGACCATAACTAACATCAAATCTTTCCTAGCGGTAGTTGTGTTTCTCGAAAACTGAATCACAGTGAACACTAAAATACTGATCAAGAAATTTCCAATGTAGCTGTAATCAACTTAAAGAAATGAATTCCAGCTTTTATCTAGATTTCATTAAATTCAAACAGTAATCGAAATTGATCTTCAACAATTTAGCTAAACTTCAAAACTTCTGAATAATTCACTGTTTCAATTCTAGTAAAAAAATTGAAATTTTATGCTAAATCTAATCTACGAAGAAAAGAAAAATATAATATAAAAGAGTCCCCAGCTCCCCAGATGCTCTGGTTTTCCCTTATTGGCGCCTCATTTCCTAAAATTGTTTCAATTTAGAGCCACAAGTTGGGCCCTAAATTCGAGGCTACATTATGGATCCCTAAAATTATGGCCTAGATTGCATTCTGTCCACGGCTGAAAGTGTTGTTGTGACGAGTTTATTATTGCTCCTTCGAGGTCTGTTGCAGCATGCAATAGTTTGTCGCGACCTGCTCCCTGTGCATCCTTCTTGGATTCAGTCACGACAAAGTTTCCTTGGTCGTGATAGTATTCTTTTCTTCAGCATATTTATTCTACCGCGACAGATCTTTCTTTGTCTCTTCAACAATTTGTCTTGTAAGGTATGTCATTCTATCCATTCTATGTCGCAACAATCTTATGTGTGATCACTGGAATAGTTATGTTGCGACCAAGTTTTTATGTCGCGACAAGACTTTCTGTATTCAGCTCATCTTTGTGTCGCAACCCAGTTTGCTATGTCGCGACAAGATCCCTCTTCCTTGTATTGGAATCTTTGTCGCGACATAGAAAAGTCTGTCGCGACCTTGTTTATTAATGTTCAGCTTATGCGTATACGCTACGACCTTAAGATCCTGTTGCGACCGCCAAAAACATCCTCTTCCCGACAAGTATGTCACAACATTGGATTCTTTTATCGCGACCAAGTCAGTTCACTAAGCAAGCATCACCTATCTCGATCTTGTTTATCTATCGCAACCAGCGTCTCTTCTTCCTTCAATGTCACGACATACATCACCTTGTCGCGACAGAAGTCTTTCTTTGAAGCTCTTCCTATGTCTCAACAAGCTTTTCCATGCTGCAATAATTACTGTCATGACAGAAGATCCCTTGTCGCGACAGAATTTGTAACGGTCCAAAAATACCCTAGAATTTTTATAATAATTCTATTGTATATTCCGGATATGAATTGAGCCAAATTTGGGTTTTTATGGGAAAACTAATAAATTGTTAAAAGTGAAATGAATATGTGAGCATATGATTAAATATTATATGCTAAAATGAGAAATTGATTGAACACGGAAATAAACCCAAGTGAAAAGGGAAAATTTGTAAATTTGTAAAATGAGAACCAAGGGTCAAATGATAAGCTTAAATGCTAATGTGAAATAAATGATAAGTGAATGTGCAAATAAGGAGACTTGTAAGCTTTAAGTGAGAAAAATGGAAAATGAGATTTAATGAGGAAGCCAAACATGGCCTTACACTTAAATAGGGAAATAAGATCAAATATGGTCTTAAAAGAGCACATTTGGGCATTTGGGCAAAAACGTATTTGAGAGGGAGAGTGAGAAGCGAGGGCTAGGGTTGAGGAGAAATCAAAGTTTTGGTGGGAGATCATCCCCATTTCTAGTGCATAAGTGATCAAGAAGAAAGAAGAAAGCTAGGGCTTCAAAGGACAAAGAGATTCAAGGTATGAACCAAACCCTAGAAAGTTGTATTTGATGTTTGGGTTAGAAAAACCCTAATCCATCCATGGGTTTTTCTCATGGTTGGTTTAGTATGATATTAGGGTGTTATTAGGAGTGATTCCCATGTTTTGTTTTGAGATTTTAGGGTTATTTTTGGAGAAAATTGTAAAAGTGCAAAAACTGGAAATTTTGGGCATTATCGGGCTCCTACGCCACAGCGTAGGGAACCCACACCAAGGCATGGGATACCTCGCCGCAGCGAGGCCGAGGTGCCAAAAATGGCACCCCTTCGGTTACGCCACGGAGTAACATTATTGCGCCGCGGCGAGCTACTATTCACGACAAGAAAGTTTTAGATTTTTGTTTCCGAACACCTCGTATTCGTACACCAATAGTTTAAGGACCCTAATAAATGATTAATTGGGGTTAAAACAAGGATAAAATTAAATGAAAAAGCGTCATAGTATCTCAGAGTAGGCAAGCGGTCGTTTAGTACGATTGAATTGTTCAACCACTAGAGTGGAGAAATTGTATTTGACTAGGTACGGGTGAGAACGATAACGACTAGGCGATATCGAAAAGAGACAAGGGATCGATAGGGTGGTCTATTCTCTGTGACTCAATTCTCATTTCAAGTTCTATATGTGAAATATATATATATATATTTATTTATTTATTTATTTATTTGAATTATTAGTATTTGAAATGTTTGTCAAATATTTGTATGTGCGCGTGTATTTGAACTATAAGTGAATTTACTGCATATGAGTAAATTGATTTGAAATGTATTATTGAATGACTAACATGACGAATTCACCAATTGAATTCATCATGAAGGTAACCGTATTTGTTCAATGTGAAAGCACATTACTACTGAATGACAAATAGGGTGGGATTCACCAACTGAATCCGTTGTGAATGTTAATTTCTATAGTTCAATGTAGTTATGTATCTTTTGAATGTGAAATCAGTACTATTGAATGACAAACGGGGCCCGAGGATTCACCAAGCTGAATCTATCGTGAATGTTGACTCTATAGTCATATGTGAAATGTAAATAAGCGAAAAATGATATTAAAAAGTGTATTTGTATAAGTATCTTTTACGTTACATATAGACATTGTATAAAGGCATTATTTTGATAAATGCATGATTCGTATTGAACTGAAATGGAATAGATATCTGTATAGAACCACTAAGCATGAAAATGTTTAGCGTATTGTTTTATCAATGCGCAGGTACCGAGTCATAGATAGTGATTGAAGACGGACCCAAGGTCGGAGCTCAAAGTCCACTCGAGATAGTTCGAGGTATGCTCAGTCGGATCTCACCATTTTTAACATGACATTGTTTTGTAAACAAAGGAGTTCAACTCCAAGAAATTATTTTGTACCTATATGCAGATACGATTTTGGATGTCGCGTAATTTGTAAACGACATAAAATGCCACTTTTGGTTAAATGCATATTTTGTAAAGGAATTGCATTGAATTTGTAAATGTTTATGGAAGCACTTGACTTAAATCGCTTGCAAGATTTGAGAGCAGCGCATATCGGGTTCGGACCCACTATTCGGATCGGACCCGAGAAGGGTCTCTGAATTTTACCTTTTGCTGTTTCATTTGTTGCGATAGGAGCTTCTTTGTCGCAACAAATTCTTCCTGGTGTTGACATCCTGCTGAAAAACCTTGTCACAACATAAACGTTCTTTGTCTCAACTGAATTGTCATATTCTTCCGATTTTCTATCGCGACATGTTGTCTTTTGTCACGACAGAGCTCCTTTGCTATTAGCTTGGATGTTTCGCGACACCTGAGAACCACTGTGTGACCTGTTTCTTGCAATTGCTCTTTTTCTCTTCTTTCTTGCTGGAATTTTCTCCTTTTTGAATTAAAACCTTCAAAACACCAAGTTGGTAAATATTCCATAATTTGGCATTAAAACATATCTGAGTGTACTAAAAATAAGCCAAAAAAATGGATTAAAAATAGATGAGTTTAGGACTTATCATTTACCTTAACCTGTTTGAACAACTCATAGATATAAGAATGATTGTTTAATTTCTTAGAGGCTCTCAACCTATGAGGGTATGGAGCAGGAGGGGCATAGGTAGCTTTTTCTTTTTAGGCACAACATTAACAACATCTGTCCTAGGAACATGAGGCTTGTCAGACACATCATCATCCCTTGGTGGTTCATTTTGGGCTCTTTGTTGTTTCTTTGGAAACTCTTTGGGATTTGAATGGTTTTATCGATTGTTTTCCACTTCAAAAAGTGGTATGACCTTACAATGTTCAAAAGTTACATCATTTGGACTTGAAGTTAGGATGAATGCGAAGGAGTTTCCCTTTTCTTGTTGTGAAAATTGCCACATATAAGAATTCGACTTAGTGATTTGGGATCTCACATCATTTAAAGCAATTTAGAAATTCAGTGTTAGTGGATTGTTGAGCCTGAACAAACTGTGTCACAATGTCCTCCAAACTTCTCTTATGTGGAGGTTGGTAAAGCTATTGATTTGATTCCCTTGAGAGAGGGTGAAACGGATTGTTAGGATTCGCAGGAAATCCTTGAGGACCTTGATTTTGGAATTGAGGGGCTTGATTTGAAAAACCTTGGTTTTGGAAGTTCTGGCCTTGGTTATTTGGAAAATGGTTTTGGCCTCCCTCATTCTTCCAACTAAAATTTGGGTGCTTACTCCACCCTAGATTATAAGTTTCAGAGTATGGAGAGTTGAAGGGCTTCCTTTGGTAATTAAGAGCATTAGCTTGCTCTATTTGGATTGCTCCCTTGACCTGAGGAAGGTTAGGGCAGTTAATGGTTGAATGAGTGGGGTCATCACAATTGATGCACGACTCATCCACTCCAAATCCCATAGGAACCAAAGGTTCCTTGGGTACAACAATCACCTCATTCACTTTTTTCAATTCAATGGCCTCTAACTTCCTAGTTAAATTGGCTATTTTCGCTTGCAGTTTATCATTCTCTCTTATGTGATGTATTCCTCCTCCTGTAGGTGTACTATGCACTTTAGCAGTATCTAGGAAGGTATTAGTCTCCCAAGTTCGAGCATTTTCTACTATTGTATCAAGGTACTGTACTCCCTTGTGCTTTTCTCTTGAACTCCCCTTTTACATCATTTTAGATGTATTGTTGTTTGTTATTTAGGAAAGTCCTTGGAGGAAAGTATGCAACGATTTGTCCAACATCAAACCATGAGGGAGAGCATGGAGAAGGGTCCTTATATCTTTCCCCATTGATTAGTGCCCCGAATAGGTGCTATTTTGAGGCCCCTGTTTATTGCGGGTTTGAGCCTTTTTTGTGTGCTAATCAACTAAAAAACCCGATTGTCACTAGGTCCTGACTATACTACGATCATATTTTGTGGTTATTTTGTATTTTTGCAGGCGGTGCACCATTATCATTGAGTGCGACTCAAATACAAAGGGCAGGCGAACTTCGAGCTACATGTACAAGTCGGGAGGCGATTGGAGCCCCAAAAACGGAAGAGGAATGAGTGGGGTTTGCGGTGTTGAAAGTTCGCAACCTCTTAAATTTTGCGGGTTGCAAATTTACTTGGCCTATACTATCTATTTGTTGACAAACTTTTTGACTACTTTTGTGATTTTTTTAAAAGCTTGTCTGAATGTAATTTTTTGTTTCATACTTTTTGTAATTTCCTTGACTGCGAGCGGTATATCGCCTCCCGATTTCAAGCCTGTAAATCGATTAATCACTATCAATCAATAAAATTAGCGCCAAAGCTTTCAGCTCTCCCACCTTGGTGGTTTTCCCTCATTTTCACTCCCTTTCTTGCACTTTCTCACCTGCCAAACACCCCTTAAAGATGACAACTCAAGGGATGCTTTGCTAAACCTCCCTCATCCTTGAAGAGGAGGGTGGTCAAGGTTCTTAAGGTAAAACACTGTCCTCCTTGTTGCCAACGCAGGCATTTATTATCATTTATGTTTCTGCATCTCACTTAAGGTTTAAATCCTTGTGATGTACCCTGATTGGCCAGTACTTGGCAAGATTTTAAGGCTTAGTGGATACTTATTTCTAGATCCAGACCTCATAGTTACCATTTATTTACCTCTGCTGATTAGATCGAAGAACTGATTTTCAGCTTTGAAACATTAATGGATTAATAAATGTTGTAAATCTATGAAAAACTTTTGGTTGAGTTTTTACCGTAAGCGAAGATCGAGTTCAGGAAATGACTATAAGTCGTCCTCCCCCGACACGAGGAGAAAGGATCCAAGGACATTTCGATTGCCTTGAGCCCTGAGCCAGTGGCAGGGCATGAGTTCCCTTACACTTTGTTCACTACATTCTCGATTTTTCAAACCATCAATCTCACTACTTTTACAAGAAACCCCCAAATCAGTGAAACCACCATTTTAAATCGAGTATCAAATCATTTTGCACCGAAACCCATCCTTGAGTTTGACCCACATTCTCGTATTATCTGAGTAGCTTTGCTCTGACGGTAGGAATTTAGGATATAAATATTATTTGATTCGGATCACCTTACTATGCCTGAATCAAATGGCGCCGTTCATGAGGGATGGTGCTACTAGTGTGATTGAGAAGAATTTATTAAACTTGTGATCCACATCACAAGTAGTGAATTCTCATTCCTTTTTTATTTACCATTATTTCCCTGAGAGTTCCTTTGTTGGGGGAAGTGAATATTTACACTATGCATATCAGGATTTTCTTTGTTTTAATTTTAACCAACTTCAACCTTTTTTGGTAGCTTTGTTTTTTGGTTTCTTCTTTATTATTTATTGTTGTGTTCTTAAGACTTTATGCCCCATTGGGATAGGAACACTGCAGGAAGGCTAGAGAGAACCAGTGCTCCACAAGAATAGGGGTGTGAAGTGAGTTTACCACGACAACCGGATGAGCCTCCACCAGGAGCAACAAAGTCCTTGAGGGTACAAAGAAACCCCAGTATACTCTGAGTTAATGAGGGACCATATACACCCACTAAGGGTGAGTGCACCCTCATGTATTATACCTTCTACTAAGGATGTGAGTGTCAGGCTTTATCTGGTGCCCCTGCTCCCAACCTTCCATGGTATGGAAAATGAAAATCCATACACACATCCGGGATTTTGAGAAAGTTTGCATGACCTTCAAGGAGGGTGCAATTGATATGGAATTGCTAAAGTTGAAAGCCTTCCCCTTAACCACAAAAATGACCCAGTGGCAATTCTCTAGGCCGAATTATCGAAATTGGAGACGAGAATCTGTTTGAATTGAGAAGAAATTCTTCGGTACACATGAAACCCGACATAAAGCTGATTTATACCTTTGTAACTATGACAATGAAGTTTACCAATGCAGGAGAGATATTTGAAACCATCGACCTTTGTCCTGCCATGGTTTGATACTTGGATCTTTGAGTCGACCATTTTTATGGTGGGATGTCCCAGCTATGAAACGGTGTGGAGACCATGGTGTGGAGGGGACTTCCTAAACAAGAATCCAGATGAAGCCATGGATTTTCTCAATTATGTGGCTGAAACTTCCAAAGCATGGGATGATCCTAACCCCAGGGAGGCAGACAGAGTGAAACCTACAACAAATCAAAGGGGAGGCGTGTACTCACTGACAGAGGATATGGAAATGAAGGCAAAGTTGTCCACCTTTACTAGAAGGTTGGAAGAATTGGAATGGAGAAGGTCACATGAGGTACGGCCAGTAGAAGAGGCGCCTTTACTGATTAGTGCCCAAAAAGTGCTATTTTGAGCCCTATTTAAGATAGGTTTTGAGTGCTTTTTAAAGCGCACTAATCTATGAGTTGAGCCAATTGACATGTGCATGTCCACTTAGTGCTACTGATTTGGTTTCGAGGTTGTTTTTTTGGTAATTTTGCAGGTTTTTGCGAGCCTCAACCAATAATTTCAAGTTTGATGTCTAGTTGGTGCTAAATGCTGAGAATTCACGGTGATTTCATCAACCAAAATGAAGAAATGTCAAGTGAAGTTGATGAAAGAAGATCTCGAGAGAGCTGAAACGGAGGCGGCCAGTGGCCAGGATTACCACTGCATTACGAAATTTCACGGGGGATTGCGAAAATTTCGCAACCATAGCGAAATTTAAATGAAATCCTAGCCGAGAATTTTAGTATCTTATGACCTACTCTAAGCTAGTGGGATTTCGCTATCATAGCGAGGATTGCGTATAATGAAGAATTTGAATTTCGCTATGTGTGCATTTTCGCTATGATAGTGAGGTGCTAGCTATGATAGCGGGGAATTCCTTGCATAAGCGAATCATGCCTCTGTGTTTTTGATGTTTTTGATTCCAAAGCGACCTCGTTTGATTAATTACCATTTGTCCCTATTATATTATATTTTAGGCATTTTGGTATTTCACACAATTGGGTTGGCTATATAAGCCACCTTATGACTTTTGTAACCCTAATTCCTAACTTTCATTTTTATGCAAACTTTCCCGTATCTTTAGTTTTTAGGTTATATTTTGCTCTCTTCTCTCTCCTCTTTCTCTCTCATTTTTCTCGGGCATGACACACCCTTGAGGATGGCTTCAGGGATGCTTGGCTAAGCCTCAAAGCTTTGAAGAGGAGGGTTACTAGCTGGTTAGTGTGGTGGTTTTTGGCGGTGTCCTCATGCTCTTTTAATGCTCACAGTCTTTGCATTTATGGTTCGAATTTTCCAAAGTAGGTTTAATACTATTTAATGTCTTTCTTTGGTCGATACTTGTCATGCTTTAGGGTTCGATTCATTCTTAATGGTATATGCGACATTCTTTAGATGTCATTTACGAGCCATTGAAATGAGGGTTAAATGCTAGGTTTTCAAAGCTGATTGGAACCTTGAATCTCGATGTATTTAGTTGGACTCAAATAGGAGTGTTTTTTAGGGTTGAGTTTAATAGCTAAACAAAGATCGGGTTTTGGCATTGACTATATGTCATTGCCTGACTCTTTGAGAAATAGCAGGGACACCTTAATAACCCCATTGTATCAAGCTAGACCCGAGCCTTCAAGGTTACCATTTCACACCTTAATTTAAGCCATTTCGGTTAACCACGGTGAACTGACAGCTCCTGTTTTAAATGCAAATCCAAAAATCCAAATAAAGTCTCACCATTTTCCAAACATAATCTTGAATCATTCGTGGGATGAAAACCCGTCCCGTGTTAGAATACTGAGCCCATTTATCTTCTTGGTAGCTTGACTACAGCGATGGGAGAACATAGGAAACAAATTTTGTTGATTAGGATCACCTGCAGTAGCACGAATCAAATGGCGTCGTTGCGGGGATGGTGCAAACTACGGAGGATGAGTTGATATGTACTTGGCAATCCACATTACAAGTGTTGGTGACTTCGATCCTTTTTGGTTCATTTGTTTGAGCCTTGAAGTTTTACAACGATTCTTTGCCTTTATTTTTGTTTCTTCTGATCGGTTGTTTTTAGCTAACTTGACCCTTTTTGGCAAGCTTCATTTTGTGTTCTTTGTTGTGGCTCCGATTTTATGCTAAGTGTTTATACGGCATTGGGATACGAGAGGGATATCCAGTGGGTGCGGAGAATCGGTACACCCGAGTTGAAGCGAGGCTGTGAAATCGATTAATACCACCGGTGATCGAAATGGATCCTACACGAGCAATAGTCAATAACTGACCCACTATGAATCCAATGACATACAGTAAATGAGGGACCACATACACCCTCACCAGAGTGGTGCACCTTCTGCGTCATACCACACTGGCGTGACGTGGTGGTAAGACCCTATTTAGTGCCCCTGCTTCCCACATTCCATGGAATGGAGAATGATAATCCTTATACTCATATCAGGGGTGAAGAAGTATGCCTGACTTTTAAAGTAAGTGCGGAGCATGGATTTGCTGTTAAACATTTCCCACGACCTTTGAAGATAAGGCCAAAATTTGGCTCAATTCATTGAGGCCAAGGACAATTAGGAATTGGGCGAACTTGGTAGGAGTTTTTGAAGTTCTTGATGCAAGTGAACCCGATAGTTTGAAGAACCAGGATCTACACCTACTTAGCTGTGTGATAGAAGTTTTATCGGTGTTGGGAAGATTCATGGAATATCATTGCATGCCCACACCATGGTTTGATACATGGATGCTTGTGAATCACATTTTATGATGGTATGTCTCCGACCGTGACATTTTAAAACATGTGTGGAGGTGACTTTTGGCCAAAAACCCGGATGATTATGGACTTTTGAACTATGTGGCTGAAACTATAAGGCATGGGACAGACAAATCCAGAGGCCAGAAAGATCAGGGCACCGAACCACGGAGGGGGCATTTATGCACTTTAGAACACATGGTAAACAAAGTGACCACTTTGACTTTTCGAGAAGGTTGGAGAGGCTGGAAATGAGGAAGTCGTGCGAATCTGGCGGGTATTGAGTTACTGCATCCAGTATCTTGTTTTAATTGTCGCAGTCAAATAGTCATCACAGGAACCTTTGTCGAGCATGCCCATGTCTTGAGTCAAAATAAGCCACCCACAGTACTCCATGAGCTTTATCCTTAAATTGGAGGAAATCATCGAACTGTCATGGAAGCAAGGCCCCTGTATATCCACTACGGGAGCCTGGCCGCGATTTGGCTCCACTTCAACACAACAATTTTGCCTCCTCCTTCTTCTCCTGTTAGGCAAAGCAATCCACAAATTTAACAAAGTGTTGACACGTTTGTGGAAGCGAAGTGTTGAATGTCGAGACTAATCAGAAATTAAGGCGTCGGAAGGCTTCGCTCGATAGGAAAATGGGCCAGTATACTCTGGTTCGAGGTTGTCAACCTTGTATTTGCGAGGTTACGAAAATCTCTTTCCCGAATCTTTGCAAAATCGAGAAGGGAGTGCATGAAATAGGCTCAACCCGATGATCGAATGTAAATTGATGAAGTCGAGGCGGTGGGTGACTTTGAGAAGTGGTAAGGCGGGGCCATCGGTCCCGGTTGTAGCGATACGGCTCCCGCGATGAATTGATCCACGGAGGAAACGGTCGGGGAAAGAGGGAAGAGGTGAAGATCGATTATTGCCCCTCCATTCCCACGAGGCTCTCAGAAAAGAAAAATTACATTAGCAGGCGAAATGTTGGGTTTAATGATGAAAGTTAACATTCCTCTCCCTTGACATGATCAAACAAGTCCCCACCTATCACGAAGTTCTTGAAGGACTTATGCGGTAAAGGGCCTCAATGTAAACAAAAAAGCCTTTTAAATGAACAGAGTGAGTGCTTTATCATTGAGTGCGAGACTCGGTAAAATATGAACACGGGATGTCAACGATCTCAGTTAATATTGGAGGCATTAGTGTAAATAACGTGGGCAGGAGCTAGGTGTGAACCTTTTGCCATATTCCATGCACCAGCGACAGTTTGAAGGCCTGAAACCCACCTCCATCACCTTGTCACTGGCCAGATCGGTCTATTAAAATGCGAAGGGCCATTGAATGTTTTTAATACAAGTGGACGAGATTCTACTATCGATGGATGCTGTTGTACTTGACGAGCCGGTTGCAATGGGAGCCAATCATGTACCCATCATATTGGGAAGGCCATTATTGGCTACTTCGAATGCCATAATAAACTTCCGGAATGGAGTTATGTAACTCACGTTTGGGAATATGACCTTAGAGCTCAATATCTTCCATTTGAGTAAAAGGCATATGCACTCGAGAGGAGACCGGCTGTGAAGAGTCTGCGCTAGTGTACAATTCTTGAAGAGAGGCTAATGAGCAGCAGAGTGCAAGATGTAGTGCTTGAGTTATCTGAGTGCCTTGGGAAGCGGCAAGAACCTCTGATGCATGAGCTTAGTACAGGGGTACTGGAGGAGAAAAATAGAAATCCTACCTCTAGCATTTGATGGCGAACCAAAGGAACCCTCGACAGTTAGAGCTCAAACCCGTCTAGTTGAGTTAAAGTATGCATTCACGGAAGAAAATGGCGATGTCCGGTTGTGATTTCATCCTTTGTTAGCCCTTCACACAAGAGCATAACTTTCTTTGCACCTCCTCAAGGAACAAGTAGGCATTGGGGTGGAAAATTTGATTTAAGGCATCAGCCCAGCAATGCGCACCCATCACGATTATTTGAAGGAAAGAATTACAGGTTGTTAGGCGACCACGGAGGAGGTTGAATCCCTTGCGGGGAATAGTTCGCATTGAAGTCTGAAATTGCTCTGACCGGTATCATTTGCATTACGATAGCATAGGTAAGCCAGCGGGTGGTGCCCGAGAATTCGAAGTGACAAGCGTAAAGGAAATGAAAAGGGTGAAGAATTGTCTGCAGACACCTCTGGAGTTGGAGGGTGTGCATAGATTATAGGAGGCTTAATGAGAGTAACAAAAAAGAAAGATCCTTCAGATTGCCATTCATCGATCGGATCATGAGAGAGTCTACGGACACTATTCTATTGCTTTTTGGATGGGTGTTCGAGTACTTCGAGATAGAATTGCACGGAGGATCGAGAAGAAAGACCACCCCTTTACTTGTGGTTTGGCACATATGCTTCTCGGGAGGATGCCTTTTGGTCTTTACAGCGCCTCGACCACTTTCGAGATGTATGCTTAGTATGTTTAGCGATATGGTGGAGCGCATAATGGAAGTATACATGGATGATATCACCGTATATGGAGGTGATTTTGAAGAATGTCTGACTAATCTTGAGGCCATCCTGCAGAGGTGCATAGAGAAGAACCTGGTGCTCAATTGGGAGAAGTGCCATTTTATGGTTAACTAAGGAATTGTACTAGGGCACATTATTTCCAGCAGGGGAATAGAAGTTGACAAAGCAAAAATTGAACTTATTTCCAAACTGCCATCTCCAACAAATGTAAACAATTGGCTTGGTCCCCTTAGTCATGGGGGCCATAGAAGATTCATTAAAGACTTCTCGAAGATTGCTATTTTCTCTGAAGCTCCTAGAGAAAGATGTTAAATTTGTGTGGGAAAAGAATGCCGGGAGGCTTTTGAAATTTGAAGTCCCATTTGACCCACTTTGCACCAATGATACGAGCACCTGGTGGGTTGCCTTTGAAGTGATGTGTGATGCAAGCGATCTTGCTGGAGGCGATACTTGGCTGAGAAGATAGAAAAGGGGAAACCTCATGTAGTCTACTATGCGACAAAACTGAGATGAAACCGCGAAGGAACTATACCACTACAGAGAAAGGTGTTAGCGATAGTCGCATTAGACAAATTTGAGCATACTTGGTTGGGTCGATATAATCATTTCTGAGATCCATTCCCTTTGAAATATCTTGACCAGCGAATGCGAAAGCGAGACTTATCCAGATGGATTCTTACGGCAATTTAACTTCCAGATTAAAGACAAGAAGGGGGTAAAAAATGTTGTGGCAGACCATCTTTCAAGGTTACTTGATGGCCCATGACACTCATAGCCCACCCATCAATGATGAATTTCTGAAGAATCACTAATGCGGTGAGCTCCCGTGTATCACATTGCCAATTTCCTCGCAACAGGAGAAATCTCATCTGATTGGAAAGAACAGGATAGCAAATATTTCTTTGCGAAGATCCATTCCTATTATTGGGAAGAGCCCTTCTTGTTTAAATACTGTGCAGATCAGATAATTAGGAAGTGTGAGGAAGAGCGGCCAGGGAATTACGGTATGCCGCGCAGTGCATGTGGTGGTCACTTTGCTTCCAGAGACGACAATGAAGGTCTTTACTTGATCTGGTTTCTCTTGGCCTTCTTTGTTTAAAGCATACCACCAAATGTCTTGTGTATGTGATAGATGCCAAGACTCGGGGAGAGTGTCTCTTCGTCATATGATGCCCCTGAACCCAATTTTAGTGGTTGAGCTATTCGATGTTTGGGGCATCGATTTCATGGGACCTTTCCCCACATCTTATGGTCATACATGTGGTGGGAGTGGACTATGTCCAGTGGAGTTGGAAGCAATCCCACACCAAAACCAATGACCACATGGTGGTGCTTAAATTCTTGAAAACAAACATCTTTTCTAGGTTCGAGTGCAGCCATTATTAGTGATGGAGGATCACATTTTACGCCAACAAACCTTTTGAAAACCTCATGGCTAAATATGGTGTAAAACACAGAGTGGCCACCCCTTACCATCCTCAAACAAGTGGTCAAGTAGAATTGGCTAACAGGGAGATTAAGACCATTCTAATGAAGGTGGTAAACAGCAACAAAAAAGACTGGTCCATCAAACTACTTGATTCACTGTGGGCCTACAGAACGGCTTTCAAGACAATCCTTGGAATGTCCCCTTATCGGTTGGTCTATGGTAAGGCATGTCACCTTAGTGGGGTCAGATATAAAGCATGGTAAGACGTCGAGAAGCTAAACATGGATCTAAGTAGGGCGGGTCAAAAAGATTCATGACCTCGACAAGTTGGAAATACGAAATGATGCCTACTTGAATTCGAAGATTCTGAGAAAGATTGAAAAATGGCATGATCAAGGCTGATAGCGGCAAGAATTTCAATGGGGACGAGTCCTCTGTGCGTTCAGCTCCATCTATTTAGAACGAAGCTCAGTCGCGATGGAGCGGGTCGTTCATAGTTCAGCAGGCACTGATGGTTCGGTGGACATCAACCCGAATGATAAAGGGTGATCAAAGTCGATGGGCAGAGGGTGAAGTACATGTTGTCTGTGAACCATCGAGGAGGAAATTCTCATACGGACCTCCTTGAGTTCCACGGATCCACACATTAAGGGTGGCTCTGCTTTGTCTCGGGAGCCCACTTAATTTCATGCTTAGTTTTGAGTAAAATTCTTTTGTTCTGGAAATTTTTTAGTAGCGGTGAGTTTAGCATTTGACTTTGCTTTATGTTAACAACTGCAGTAGCATTAACCACTGAGGATAAACCTGCTCCTGCCACAATGTTTGAGGAGGTACCGTTCCATACTCTAGCTTTTTCATTCCCATGATGGGTCAATCAGAGGTAATTTTCATACATTTGGAGTTTAGTTTTACTGGTTATACATGCCCTGCAATGCCTAAACTTTGTTTTTCGTAACTTTTGCAAGTTGCTTTTGTGCCTACCTTTTTGTGTTTCTACTCTTGCTAGTTGAAATTGAGGCCATGTGTGTTATCTTGTATTAGAACAATTCCATACATGGTTAGTTTTAGGTCGAATGAAGTTCGGCATTCTCGACTATGAACATTCCCCTTTAGCTAATTCACACCTTGCACGAGTTGTACCAATAGGTTGAGAAGCTATATACCTGTTTTCACTTTGCAAAGTTGGCCTTAGATCTGTTGACGACCCATAATAGGTTTTGTGTTACCTATGAATTAAGACCAATGTAGTCTTCTAAATGAAAAAGAAAAGAAAAAGCAAAAAGAAAAAGAAAATAAGAAAAAGAAGAATAAAAGCCGCGGCCTTTGTAGGCAGACATGGTCAGGGGGTATATGTGAAAGCCTTTAAAGCCCCGATGCCCTAAACCTTAATTAGTTGGGAGTCATCGACTTAGTGTTCGTTATACGGGTGTATAGGTAGAGTTTAGCGAGTTGTAGGTGCTTAATTCTCGAAGTCATTGAGTCAAGTGTATAGGTTGTGGTCGGTTGATCCTTTTGGTTGATGCCTAAACCTTAATTGGTTAGAGTCATCGGTGGACCCCGTTACGGACTTTGTTGAAGTGAGGAGTTTTAGCATTGCACCCTACGGTGTAATCAAAGAGAAATAAAGTGTACTTGCTCCTATTTAGGTTGGTCAACGGTTTAAGGCCATGACGTGCTTCTAGGTTGGGAGGAATAGCTTTGCAACTTATTGGCTCAAACTGGTTACCTGAGGAACAATTAGATTTTGGTGGAAGTTCAGGTTGACTTCCTTGGAACCGATGTTGCCCTAAAACTTGTTCTCATATGGCATTTGTTCTCTCGCCCAGCGATTTTAAGTGCGAGTCTAGGTGTTCATACTAAGGTAAAGCTTATACGTACACACACTTTTGAACAATATACACTTTTGTAAAAGCACATGCATGCCTTTATTGTTTTTTAGCATTGCTAAGGGACTAGCAACGTGTCGGTTCGGGGTGTGATTAAGTGCCCAAAAAGTGCTATTTTGGGCCACTGTTTAAGATAGGTTTGAGTCTTTTAGCGCACTAATCATATGAGTTGAGCGATTGACATGTCATATCACTTGGTGCCCCTCTTGGTTTGGTTTCGGGTTGTTTTAGTAATTTTGCGAGGTTTTGCGAGCCTCGACCAATAATTTCAAGTTTGATGTCTAGTTGGTGCTAAATGAGAATTAACGGTGATTTCATCAACCAAAAATGAAGAAATGTCAAAGTGAAGTTATTAAGAAAAGGAATCTGAAACACGGGAGCGACAGAGGCAAACCCGGATTACCGTATACATTACAAAGAAAATTTCGAGGATTCACGAAAATTTGTAACCATAAGCGAAAATTTATGATCTTAAGCGAAATTTTCGCTATGCTCAAGAATTACAACCGTTAGAATTTTTATCATGTAATTTAAGCTATCATAGCCGAAAGTTCTTGTGCATAAGCGAAAATTTGAATTTATTATACCTTTGCATTTTTCGCTATAGATAGCGAAATTTCGCTATCATGCGAAATTTTTAATATGATGTGAAATTCCTTTGCATATTGAAAATCATACCCATGTTTTGATGTTTTGATTCCCGAACGACCTCGTTTGATTAATTACCATTTGTCCTATTGTAATTACATATTTTAGACATTTTGGTATTTCACACAATTGGGTTGGCTATATAAGCCACCTTATGACTTTAGTAACCTAATTCCTAACTTTCATTTTTATCTGAACTTTCCACTTGACTTTAGTTTTTAGGTTGTATTTTGCTTTCTCTTCTCTCTCCTCTTTCTCTGTTTTCTCGGCTGCCAAACACACCTTGAGGATGAAAACTCAGGGATGCTTAACTAAGCCTCAAAGCTGAAGAGGAGGTTACCAACTTGGTTGGTGGTGGTTTTGGCCAGTGTCTCATATCTTTAATCACTACAGTGCATTTATGGTTCAGATTTTCCAAACTAGGGTTTAATACTATTTAATGTCTTTCTTTTTTGGTCAATACTTGTCATGCTAGGGTTCGAGTTCATTCTTATTAGTATATACCACTTGACATTCTTTAGATATCATTCTGAGCCATTGAAATGAGGGTTAAATGCCTAGGTTTTCAAACTAGTTGGAACCTTTGAATGCTTTCGGTATTTAGTTGGACTCGAATAGGAGTGTTTTTAGGGTTAGGTTTAATAAGCTAAACAAAGATCGGTTTGGCATTGACTATATGTCATTTGCCCTAATGCGAGAAATAACGCAGGGACACCTTAATAACCCCATTGTATCAGAAATTTGTGACCCGAGCCTTCAAGGTTACCATTTCACACCTTAATTTAAGCCATTTCAGTTAACCAGTGAACAACCAACTCCCACATTTTTTAAATGCAAATCCAAAAATCCAAATAAAAGTCTCACCATTTTCAAACATAATGATCATTATTGGGATGAAAACCCATCCAGTGTTAGACCACTGAACCGCTATACTGCAGTAGCTTGACTACGGCATTAGGAGGAACATAGGAAACAAATTTTTGTTGATTCCGGATCACCCTACCATGGCACGAATCATTTACCCATTCAGCCTTGCTTCAACTGCCAGTCCACTGACCACCAAAGTGAATACTGCCCTATCGTTCCTTCAGTAAGGGATATGTGGCTGAGCATGCTAATGTTGTGAGTCGTCTGAGCCACCCGACGATACCTGAAATGGCAGCACCTATAACCTGGCGGAGGAACCATCTAACCTCTCCTGGAAGCTGAAAACTCCTCCATGGCCTCCTGGCGCCTGTGGCGGCATGGATCCTCATCCGGCCCACGGCCACCACCATCCTCATCTCAGTTGAAAAGGCCCCATTATGAACTTGAGCGGGTGGTTGGCGAAGCTGTGGAGGAACAAAAGCGATGAATGCCCGGTAATCAAAGGAATTGACACAATGGAAAGCACGCTCAACGAGAAAATGAACAGCACACTCGAAATTTCCCAACACGATAGCACTATGGTGAAATTTCCAAAAAATATGACAACCTGTAGTATTCAATATCAAGACTAACCAACCAGCAGTAAGTGTAGGAAAAAAGGGAAATTTCCCTCTTAGACACAACCAAATCCCAGGGGACTGCATGAAGTGAGCTCCTCCAGTGAGCCAAATTCTAGGATGGATGAGGTCAAGGCAATTATCACATTGTAGTGGTAAGAGCTCGAAGCGACGGCGCTGAAATGGTAAACAGGCCGGGAGGGTAAAGAGGACCAGAAGAGGTGGTGACTAGGGAGACTGTAGTGAAAAATAGCACACCCCCACCTTTTCCTCAAGCTCTAAAGGCTGAAAAAGCTATCGATCAAATTTGAAATACTGAAGTCTTGAGGCAGTAGAAGTCGACGTCCCTTCTTGATATGATCGAAGCGAGTCCCCTGAATGCAATTTTTGGGAAGGACTTGTGTATAGTGAGGGTTGAATGTTGACAAGAGGTATACGACTTAACAAGTCAATGTTATCATCAAGTGAAGTATAAAGATCCGAGTTGTCCTACCATCTCGGTTAATATTGGAGGCACTTGTGTGGAAAAAGCACTGTTGGACTTGGGTGCAAGTGTAAATCCTCCCCTATTCGATGTACAAGCAGCTCGGGTTGGGAGAACTAAAGCCCACCTCCATCACATTGTCTCTTGCAGATAGATCCATCAAGATACCAAAGGGAACAGTGGAAGATGTTCTCATCCAAGTGGACAAATTCTACTATCCAGTAGATTTTGTTGTAATTGATACATAACCAGCTTCAACAGGGGCCAACTATGTGCCTATCATCCTAAGGAGACCATTCTTGGCCACCTCTAATGCGATTATCAACTTCCGAAATGGTGTTATGCAACTCACCTTCGGAAACATGACCTTAGAACTCAACATCTTCCATGAGTAAAAGCACATGCAACGATGGAAGATATGGCGAAGTTTGCATCATTGACACGGTCTTGGAGGAGCAGTGACGGCAGGATGCGAGGATGCTGATTGAAGCGGTGAGTGTTCGAAGAAGCGCGGAAGCTGAGACATGAAACTTGTGCGGGGAACCTTTGGGAGAAAAAAGCAAAGAAATTACCTTTGATGATTGAGGAAGGAACTGAGTAGACCGAAAATTGGAGCTTAAACCTTTGCTGTGGAATTAAAATATGCTGTTGGAAGAGCGAGGAGTGGTGCCGGTTGTCATTTCCTCCACGCTCATCACTTCACGGGGAAAGTAGCCCTGTGCACATCCTCGGGAGAGTCGTAAACCACAGGGTGGAAGATTCGCGATACGAAGAATTATTAGCGACGGTTTTCACCAAATCCACATCTTACTTGGAGGAGGAGGCAAAGTCGGTAAAGCGACCCTGAAATTTGGATCCAGTATGCGAAAGTGGTTAGGACGAAGTCTAAAAATTTGCTGGAGATTTGGTATCATCTACCTCATATCGGATAACACCTAGGTGAGTCGACCCGAGTTATTGCCTAAAGAAATCTGGGGTAACAACTATATAATGAAAGGGAGAAGAGATGCACATGCTGAGTTGGAGGGTATGTATTGATTATAGAATACTAAATGAAGTGACAAGGAAGGATCACTTCCCTCTACCCTTCATGGATCAGCTTCTTGAGAGGATTTATGGTTACCCTTTCTACTGCTTCCTGGATGGCTATTCAGAATATTTTCAAATTAAAATTGCTGCAAAAGACCAGGAAAAGACCACCTTCACATGCCCATTTGGCACATATGCATACAGGATAATGCCCTTTGGCCTGTGTAATGCCCCTGCCACGTTCCAGCGATGCACGCTCGGTATTTTTAGTGATCTGGTATAGCGCATTATGGAGGTTTACATGGATGACATTACAGTCTATGGAGGGAGCTTCGAAGAATGCCTGATCAACTTAGAAATTGTCCTGCACAGGTGCATAGAGAAAAACTTGGTATTGAACTGGGAAAAATGCCATTTTATAATTCGACCGGGAATTATCTTTAGGCGCCATTTGAGAGAAAAAGGGATCGAAGTTTACAGGGAAAAAATTGACTTGATTTCCAAATTGCCCTTCCCCACAAATGTCAAGACTGTAAGACAATTCTTAGGGCATGCAAGCTTCTATAGGAGGTTCATCATGGACTTCTCAAAAATTACCAAGCCTCTTTACAAACTGATGGAAAAAGATGCCAAATTCATTTAGGATCTGGTTGCCCAGAAAAGAGCTTTGAGAGCTGAAGCCTATTTAACCACTTGCACGATGTAGGGCCCCCAACTAGCAGTTACCTTTCGAGGTGATGTGCGAGGCAAGCGATCTCGCCATTGGAGAAGTTCTCGGGAAAAGGGAAGGAGGAAAGCCTTATGTGGTCTATTATGCAAGCAAGACATTGAATGAGGCACAGAGGAATTACACAACCACAGAAAAGGAGTTGCTGGCAGTGGTCTATGCCTTAGATAAGTTTCAAGCTTATTTGGTTGGGTCGGACATAATTATATTCACGGATCATTTAGCCTTGAAGTACCTGCTCACCAAACAAAATGCTAAGGCTAGGCTTATCAGATGGGTTCTCCTGCTGCAAGAGTTCAACCTACAGATCAGAGACAAAAAGGGTGTGGAAAATGTTGTTTCCGATCACCTCTCGAGATTAACAATAGCACACAACACTCACAACCCTCGATCAATGATGGAGTTCCACAGTCCTTGCTCTGGATGAGAAGACACCCTAATGTCCACATTGCAAGTGCGCTTGAGGAGCTACGAGTAGAATTGGAAAGCCTGAAGACAAAGAAATTCTTCTTTGCAAAAAATTCCTCCTATAATTAGGAAGAACCCTTCTTGTCTGAAATAATGCGATAAGATAATCAAAAGAGTGTGCTGACGAGCAACAGGAATGTCTTTCGACCCTTTGCCATGACAATGAATGTGGAGGCCATTCGCTTCGAAAAGCGCCGGAAAGGTCTTTGCGGTCTGGGTTTCATTAGCCTCTCTTTTCAAGGATGCCCACGTACTATGTGCGAGGAATGCGGCAAATACGAGTTAGGAAAATTTCTCGCCGTCACATGATGCCTTTAAATCCGATTTTGTAGTTGACCTATTCGACGTATGAGGCATCGATTTCATGGGACCATTCCCTTCCTCCTTTGGATACCTCTACATTTTGGTGGGAGTTGACTATGTGTCAAAGTGGGTTGAAGCAGTCCCTCGTAGAGCAGCAGACCACAGGGTGGTACTGAAATTCTTAAAAGAAAACATACTCTCCAGATTTAGGGTCCCCAAAGCCATAATCAGTGATGGAGGTTCGCATATCCGCAACAAACCTTTTGAGAGCCTCCTCATTAAGTATGGTATCAAGCATAAAGTAGCCACCCCGCCACCACTTGCTCCCGGACCGGTGGCAGTTGAGCTAGCCCGATAGAAATCAAAGCGAGTACTAATGAAAGTGGTGACCTCTAGCAGAAGGATTGGTCTCTTAATTTATTTATATGGACTCTTTGTGGGCATCTGGGGCAATCTCTGAGCCATTTAGGCATGTCTCCTTATCGCCTGGTTGCTTGTAAAAACTGTCACTGCTTTTGTGGAAGTGAGTATAAGGCATGGTGGGCAGTGAAGAAACATAACCTGGATATGGGCAGAGCTGGTCTCAAAAGGCTCCTCGATATCAACAAGATGGAAGAACTGAGGAATGATGTCTACTTCAACTCAAAAATTGCAAAAGATAAGCTGAAGAAGTGGCATGATCAACTAATAGCTCGTAAACATTTTCAAGCAGGGAGACCCCGGTGTTTAACTCCCATGACTTGAGCTCACGCCTTTTTGGAACTTAAGCCCAAATCGGATGTGTTGGGCCATTCTCATCCAGGAGGTCTATCCCAATGGATCAGTAGACCTATTCAATTCAAAAGACAATAGGGTGTTCAAGGTTAATGGGCAAAGAAATTTGAAAACCATATGTAGTGCAACACTTTCGTGAGACAAGGAGGAGATCCACACTCGCCCGGCCCTCCATTATTTCAAGAAACTACCTGAAAGGGAGTGACTTCTATAGTATCTCAGAAGTCACTAAAATTTTTGTTAGAATTTTATTGTTTTATTCTTGTAGTTCTATTTATGATTTTCTCAATTCCCTTGTTCTTGCCATATTTTCTTTTGCAAATTTTCTCACCTATAAGTATGTTTTCTCATAACTTTGTTGGTTTTCTATTTATAGGTGTTAGGTGGCGGGAATTTACATTTGCCTGGGAGAATTTCAGATTCAGAGTCACCATGACCTATGGAAATTTCACGGGTTCTGTAGAATTTATGTTTATTATTCAAATCCTCATATTTTTGTTTGCCTTTTCGCACTTCTTAAACTTACTGAAATCTCCATCTCATACCATAATTAGGTACCAGTTCTTTTATCGAAACATTTATTAGGCATCAGGGCATTTAATTGGCTATAACCCTTCAATTACCCCTCTCCCCCCTACATATATAAACCTCCCTTCTCTCCTTTTTAGTTCACATTTTCATTTCCCGTTTGAAGTTCCCCTCTCAACCTCCTGTCCTTTTCTAGCCAAACCATGGTGAAGACCCACGGAGGACACACTCCGACCTAAGTCGTCATTCCTCTTCCCCTTCTTGTGGCTCAATCCGCGCTCATGCCGCGCTAGCTGCCAGTCTCGGCCTCCACGGCTGGTGCAGCGCCATGCTTGCTCCTGGCTGGCACTTCAGGTAGCCTGTTGTAGGCTCTTCCTCTCTCCCTACTTCATCCCGTCCCTTGGTTGCATTTGCCCCTATCCCAAAAGATACCACGCGGGTTGGCCTACTCCACCCTCTCCACCACGTCAGGCCATCCGGGAAGGCCTCGTAGATCGAGAGAGGCTGAACATCAGGCCCGAGAGTCCTCCAGTTCAAGCCCAGGCCACAATTCATTCACCACCTGCTGGGGCCTGTGAAGATCTCGCCCGAGGATCTGTCCCTGCTTCCATTATCGAGGAGGCCCTACTTCCCTTGCAGCCCTATTCCGAATGTTGGTACGGTGGGAGGATCTGCTCTGACGGAGTTCATTATGATCTCAGGCACGTAGAAGATGGGAGCTCAGAAGTTCGATGCTCTGTAGCGGAGGTATCCTTGGAGCCATTAAAGCCTGCGTCGGTTTTTCTACTCTCAGTGGTCATCCAAGTTTTACCCTGAGATTGACTTTGACGGGAACCCAATCGTGACTATTCATTTCTCCATCGACGGTAGGCCCGAGGATACTTGGGACTCCGAGACATAGCGGCTACTTTCAATCGTCGGTGGCCTCGCCAACTTCGATTATGGCGATGGCCACAATACCGGCTGGGAAGATGGTTCGTATACTATCACAGGACCTGACGGTAGGGACCATCTTGTCGAGCGACTGCGTGTGGCAATATGTGATAGACCACATATTGGTCTAATCTTTCCCTCAGAGCATAGTCTGGGGAGAGGGGCCATTTGGGGCCACATGCCACATCTCGAGAGGGCTTTTGGTTCGACCCTGACCGAGGAGCATTATGATGTCCTTGTTCCATTTCGAGAGACGGAGTCCCTTATGAAAAAGTCTGCCTGTAACACCCGAACATTTTTAAATGATTTTTCATGGAATTTAAGTTTTAAGGTGTTTTAAGGTCCATCATGAATTTATAATAATGATAGGAATTTTTATAGGCATGCGTTATGAAAATAAATAATGATAATTGAATTAGGCGTTATGGAAATAATGATAATTCAATTGACGAATTATAAATAATAATGGTAATAATTAATTAATTACACTTTGTGAAAGGGCGATAATAATGGTAATTAAATTAGTAATTAATTAATTAATTTAATAAATAAGGTAAAAAGGTAATTTTCTAATAGATGCCTAGTATCGATTTGGAATAAGAGAAGAAATCCTTTCTGATAATCTTTAAATTCTCTTTGACGGGTAAAATTCCAGAGGACGTACGACTTTCGGATGTAGGGTTTGAAGAACAAATTTTTGTATGAGAAATATTTCATTGAGGTGAAATTCTTCGGATTAGCTCTTTCAAAACTTTTGAGTACTCCTTTGAGCAAACGAAGTTGGGGAAGGCTCACACGTTCAGGGTGAATAGCCTAGCTGAGCTTGGACTAATAGGGAGGTGAGTAAATTTATATCATCGTTACTTGCACCTTGAAATGCATATTCCGGTGTTTTCATTGTTTTGACTTGATCGTAGTAATTGACTATGATTAAGACCACTTATTCTTGAGCATTCACATTGAATTAGATTTGTCATATGCCCTGAGTCACGTGTCTGATAGATATTCATCTTGAAACGCAGCTAACTCTTTATTGTATTTAGTGTGCCACTCTCTTGTTACATCTTGAAATCACCAGTCCTTCATAACTTGCTGTCGTTAATGTCATTGATGGTATGAATCACGAAAGCCTAACCGATGGGTCATCGGGCTATGTGCACATAGTACCCTACAGTCTTGGTGAAAACGCGCGTCTTCTAGAAAGGTGGTAAAACTCTAGAGAAGAAAGAGGCAGGCCGTTCTACGGATCTTTGGTTGGAATGTGCGGATTCCGGTATAAAGGTAAAGGAATGCAGTTCACAGAATGGTAGCTTATATTTACGTGTTTCAGGCCTCTAAATCTCATTTGATATTGTTGTTCATATTCTTGCCGTGTTGTTCGTAACCTATGTACGGTGATTGATTGATTGAGCATAACCATCCTTGTGGCGGCCTTGAGTACCTAGCCTCACAAGTATGGTGATATATTTTACTCCACGGTACTCCCTCTCACCCACGTTGATTTCCTCCTTTTCGGGAGTGAAGCGAGAGAAAGGAGAATCGGGCATTTCTTGACCACTTGGATTACATTTGAAACATGTAATGGATTATTATTTTGTTTATTTGGTGAATGAGAGTCTAAGTTTTCGAGAGAGGCTCCATGGTGAATTAGCAGTTGTGGGTTAATTATTTAGTTAATCGATAAATTTTGAATAGTTGAGTTGGATAAATTTTGCTTTTGATGAAACCTTATTGATATTTTGATGAGGCAGATTGAGGTCGTTTATTAGTGGATGACCACGGAGGTCTATTTGTTATGTTATTTGAGATAATATCATGATATGAGATTTTGAGTTAATTATTAGTAGATTTTAGATTGATATTGCGAATAACAAGATTTGTCATTAGTTATAGAAAAGCGAATAGAGTCTTCTTAGAATTTTCGGTAGAAATTATGGGACTTAAGGTTGCTACGGGTTTTGGTGGCCTTAAGCCTACCCATTCCTAGCAGAGTCCTGGCGCTTATAAAGGCAGGATGTGACATGCCACAGTTGGTCCCACGCCCTCTTATTCCCGAGACTCCTATTCCAAGTGCTAGAGCACATCGGCTTCCCTACTAAGCCCAGATTGGAGCGCCGTCGTGACTACGAGGCCATCCTTACCGTTAATCAGTGGCAGCTTATGCCCCATTCCTATCGCCTTCTGCCTCCGGGCCCAGCCGAGGACCAATCAGCTACCGATATTCCTACAAACGAGCAACCCCCTACAATAGAGCATATTGGGGAGCCTCAGGCTCCAGCACCCTCAATACCGACATCTCCCCTCCAAATTTCCAGCCACTATAGCCTCCAAAGACTTCACCAGCCCGCTCTCTCGTCTCCTCTAGCCTCTTTGCCCCCAGCACCACCCCTACAGATGTTGCTGGGCCCAACACTTCCGCACCGCCTCCGCAATATATCACTATTTCCACCCGGGACTTTCTGACCATCATGGATGCAGTCCACACATTCTCCTCCACATCAGCATCATTTACGATCACCACACAAATCCCCGTGGGAGAGGTGATGACTCCCCAGACCGAGGTCGCCATGGCTCGCACTACCGCCATACCGCATTAATCAGCCATCCCTCATGCAGATTCGCAGTCACCGCCACTGCGGATTTCCACATCTGTTCCTACCCCGACCGCTCTCCTTCTCCCACAGATCCGGCACTCCACCCACGTACCAGCCTCGCACTCACTTCGATGTGCTAGCAAATGCAGCTAGTCATAAATTACTCCACCTCAAGCAGCACTTCAAATTCGCCTATAGACGGCTAATTTCACCGCCATCAACTGAGGTAGCACTTCCTTCTCCAGCTTTCCAATCCGAACCCCATTGCGAATAATGTAACATTTGGTTGGGGGGAGAGTTAGCGAAGGAAGTGACTTTTACACTTTTGATATCATTTTTTTTACACTTTTGAGTCCACTGTCTATTTAAGCAAACCCATTTTTGTATGTTTAGTGGTTTGCTGTTTGCTCCTTTTTATGAAGGTTGTTTGTTTGTTTTCGAAAAAAAGTTGAACACATAGTGACATACATTTCTATACATACCATACAGCTCATTTTCTTAATTCAAATTGCAACCATTTTTGCCCCCATTTTTTGTTTGGGTTTTTGCCTAGCCTACAAGTTGGAAAATTGACACACCGCCCAATGCCATTGATGTTAGATTAGTTCCATGCATGATTAAGTAGATAATCAGTTGAAGTCTCATGGTGTTCAACCTTCTTCTTCCACCTTTAGCTAACCACACACAGTGCACATTAGTTTTCTTCAAATAGGTTGAGAACCGCATGTTTCCCTTACTCAGAAACTCAATTCCTAGTTTCGTTGACCACCTGTAATAGGTTGAGGACCCCCAAGAAAAGAAGGCCAATGAAGTCTTCCATAAAGAAAAAGAAAAAGAAGAAGAAAAAGAAAAATAATAGAAAAGTCGCGACGCTTCGCCTTGAAACCCGAGCATAGTCCAAGGGGTATATGGCGAAATCCTTAAAGCCTGCTGGTCCCAAACTAACCGGTTTGGGAGTCACGACTTGCTCGCTACATGGGTGGATGGGTGAGGCGAAGGAAGTTGTAGGTGCTGGAGTTTCAAATCATTCTAGTCCGAGGTGAAACCCGAAGAGTTAGTGGTTGAAAGATCCTTATGACTTCACGCCTAAGCCTTAGCCAGTTGGGACTCACTGCTGGACCTCGTTACATGGACTTTGGTGAGGTCGATTCGTCAACATTGCACCCTACAATACAAAAATAAATATGAAATAAGAGTAGGGCTAGATTTATTTAGGTTGGTAAATGTTCTGTGTCTCGCAAGAGAGCTTGGTTGGGGGAGAGCAGCCTAAGAGTTATCGTTAAAACCGACGCATAAACACTGGGATTTCGTGGGAAGTTTCGTGTCGATTCCCTTGGGTTGATACTCTTCCGAAACTTGTTTTGTATGGCATTCTTCTCCCGAGATATCGTTATGCAAGGTCTTGTGATTCACATTGAGGGTGTGGGCATTACTTATCCATATACTTTTGTGAATACCGTCTTTCAGATGAGCATAACTTGCTCGCTTCTTTCTTCTCTTTGTCATTACTAAGGACTAGCAATGTGTCGGTTGGGATCGATTAGTACCCAAATAGTGCTATTTTGAGTCCTGCTTATTATGTGTTTTGAGTAATTTTTGTGTACTAATCAACTTAAATAACCCAATTGGCAATAATTAAGGTCCCGACTATAACATCGATCATATTTTGTGGTTATTTTTGTAGGTTTTGTGTCAATTACACCATTATCACTGTCGACTAAAATACGAAGAACCCGAGCCGAACCTTCGAAGTTGCATGTACAAGTCGAAGGCAATTGAGCAAAAAACGTATGAGAGAGGGTAAGGCGAGGTTTCATAGTTGTTGCAAATTTCGCAGGTTGTGAAATTTCCCAACCTACCTTATTTGGCTCTTAACCAACTTTTTAACTGCTTTTTATGATTTTTTCCCAAACTGTCCTCAATGTAATTTTGTTGTTTCATAGTTTTTTGTAATTTCCTTGACTCTAAGCAGTATATAAGCCTCAATCAAGCTCTATAAAATCAGTCAATCACTATCAATCAATAAAACTGCCGCCAAAGCTTTCTGCTCTCCCGCCTTGGTGATTTTCTCTCATTTTCTCTCCCTTTCGTGCACTTTCTCAACTGCCAAACACCCCTTGAGGATGACAACTTAAGTGATTCTTGGCTAAACCTCCCTCATCCTTGAAGAAGAGGGTCACTGGGTCAAGGTTCTTGAGGTAAAAACACCGCCCTCCCGTCGTTAACGTGTGCATTTATTATCATTTATGTTTCTCGCATTTCACTTTAGGTTTAAATCCTTGTGATGTACCCCTCGATCGCCAAGATTTCTGGCAAGCTCTAAGGCTTAGTAGATTCTTATTGCTAGATCCACCGATGCTCACTTAGTTGCCATTTATTTGCCTCTATAGGTTAGATCCATGATCCGCACTTGCAACACTAATGGTTAATAAATGTCAGAAATTATGAGAAAAATTTTAGTGGTTCGCTTATAGCCAAACTAAGATCCGGTCAAGAAATGACTATAGTATCATCCTCCCCAACGCGAGGAAAAGGATCCTAGGACATTTCACCTGCCTTTAGGAACCCTGCCTGGAAGGGGCCCGAGACTCAAGGAGTTCCCTTTACACTTTTATTTCTACCTCACATTCCCACCTCTCAAACCATCAATCCTACCGCTTACAAGAAACCCCAAATCCAAAGTGAAATCACCATTTTCAATCCATCAGAAATCATTTTACCTTAAGAAAACCTATCCCCGAGTTCGAATTTAGAATCGCTTATACTGGCAGTGAGCTTCTGCTACTTCAGTAGGGAATTTCAGATATAAATATTGTTGATTCCGGATCACCCTACTGTGGCACGAATCACCCATACAATAGCAAAAGGTTCACTCGGATTTTCAAAAAAGTTTTGGATTGCTCGCATAAGTGCATTAGTGCATCCTAGAGGGAAGAATTTGTTTAGAAATTCATTTCGCATGTCTTCCCAAGTGAAAATTGAATTGGGAGCAAGAGAGTGAAACCATTTTTTGGCCTTTTCCTTTAGAGAGAATGTAACACCCCAAAATATACCCTATCAGTTTTCGACATGTTTAGGGTATTTTGTAAGCATAATTTGAATTTTTCGTGAGTTAAATGCGAAACATGGAAACGAGAGACCCGGAAATTTACAAGACTTAAGGACAAAATTGTAATTTGTCCAAAAAGGGACTTAAAAGTCATAATTTGAAAAGACTAGGGGCTAAAGTAGAAATAATAGGAATTGTGGTGTAATTCCTAGAATTGTGGTGTTTCCTATAAAGGAAACATTAATTATATAAGGGAGATGGAGACCAAAAATAATCCTTTTTTTTTTGTCTCCAAACAAGAAAGAAACGGGTAGAAGAGGAGGAGGAAGGAGAAGAAAAGGAAGGAAGGGAGAGATCAAGCCAAGGTATGGAATTTTTGTATGGATTCTTGCATACATGACTTTGTTATGATTTTTGTACAAGAATTTCGGTATGATTGTTAGGCTTACCTTGAAGAGTAAATTGTTCCTTGTGGTTTTGTTAGAACACATCCTAATCCTATAATTAAGGGAAGTTTTGGAACCTTAGTCGATTATAATTAAATATGGAATCCTTTTACAATTCCAAAGTTTTGCAGAATCGTGAATCTTTGGACTTTTTTGTCTAATTAAAAGTATTGGGGGAGTTGTTTGAGATATTTCATGTTAGTTTTGATGAAGGATGTAATAGGAGTGGATCTATGGAAGAAAGTGCATGAAATGGAAGAAAATGCACATTCGGTATTTTTCTGACATGTAATAGGTAGTACCCTTGAACACAAATTCCATGTTAGGTTCTCGTCATTTTAATAACATGTACCAAGACAGTCAGGTGTACCAGAATGTGATGCTCTGCTTCCTATTTCGACCAGTTTTCGTATTTTAGCCATAACTTGCTCATTTATTATCCGATTTGAGTGATTCAAGTGGATAATTAAAATAGATTTCAAGGAAAACCAAACATATAGAAATAGGAATCATCAAATTCTGATTCTAAGTGGTCCAAAAATTCACTCAAGGTGGGGCCATATTCCAATAAATTCTCGGCTTCGCTCTTTGTTCTCATAGAGTAGTCCCTGATTGTTTCCCTATTTATCTTGAGTTTCTGTTCACGATTTGGGTGTGCAGCCTAATTGGAGAGAACCTTAGCACCTTAACTTTTAAGGAGTACAAAGAACTGTCAAATATGGAGTCAAGGCACTGGAAAATGAGTATTTCAAACCGGCCCTGGGTAAAATTCCAGAATAACTAGTTGGCATAAAAATGCCATAACTTTAGTTTGGATGATCCAATTGGAATGATTCCAATTTCTAAGTAAAATAGATTCATATAGGGACTAGAATATATGAATGATGTGTGAATACATAGCATTATACTGTGCAAGTATGTGAAATGCCATATGTAATGGTAACATGAAAAATATATGAAATGCAAAATATATAGATGTGTTCATGAAACATAAATATGTTCTGAAATATGAAAACGAACTGAAACGTGAACATGAACGTGAAATACAATATGTCATGAACACATAATGTGGCTAAGAATGCCCCTATTATAAGATAGTAAGTTACTGAACTCATATAATTATGAAACTGCCTAAGACCAGTTATTAAATGACATGGCACTCCTGATTAAGTACTTCTGATCTCCGATTGGCTAGTGCTCCCAAGACTCATAATTAGTACTTCTGTGACTCCCGATTAGTGCCCTGACTCCCGATTAGTACTTCTAAGACTCGATTAGTGCTCCCAAGACTTCGATTAATACTTCTACTCCCGTTATGCTACGACACTTCGTCTCCGTTGCTATGGCACTGGTCCCGTTAAGTGATACCCCTGTTTCGCACTGGCAACTCTGCCAGGATACGACACTTCCAGATCGTATAGTATCTTCATACTTATCAGGCTCTGCGGTCCTACTCAATCAGACATCGTATAGGAAATCAAACAGTTTATATGATAAGACTCTCGACAAAGAATAGAGAAAGATCCCCGAATGTACCTCAGACTGCTCATAGCACCTACGGTACCCAACTGATTATTCCTGTAGCGTACCCACTCGTACCTCGTATCTGGTGAAATAAGTATAAGTTCGTAGTACCCACTCGTACTCAGACTGCAATATAAGTATAAGTCTAAAGGTACCTACTGCACCTCCGAACCAACTCAATATGACTCATATAAACCGATAAATCCATTTGTTTGATATGTTCTCGAATCAGATAAATCCAGAGGTACAGCCAGATCTCAGACTGCTATGGACTAATGCCCATATCTCGATATGTGGACAACATTAAGTCTCGATTTGTTCGACTCATCGTACCTACGGGTACCTTCGCACATGAATAAGATCTGAAATATAAGAATCAGTTTTGTAACACCAGTATAAGATCCGTAAGACAAGTATATGCTCTGTAAGACATGTATAAGATCTGAAATACATGTATAAGTTCTGTAATACCAGTATAAGATCCGTAAGACAAGGATATGCTCTGTAGTACAAGTACAAGATACAAAGTATCTCTGTATAAAAATAAGTTCAAGTACCTAATGTGATACCCTGTATTTTGATTAACTCTCAGAGTACCTATAAGTACCACTGTGATCCGATTAACTCTCAGAGTACCTACCTGCATTCCACATAAGCCCAGATATGATAAAGTCCGTAAGACTCACCGCACTCGCATGAGTATAAGAGAAGTTCGATATAAGGCCATGTGCGTCTCGACATTTCGAACAAGTAGTACTTACTGCACCCAGAGCAAGAATAGTTCCGCAATACCAGTATATGTTCCATATCTCCTCAGAATACCTACGGTACCTCCAACAAGTGTAAACCCCGTAGGATAAGTATAAGTTCTCAGAACTCCTAATGAGATCCGAGATGTGATATAAGTACCACGTGTTTAAGCACCTCGTATAAGCATAAGTTCCAGAACTCCTACTGAGACGAAATAAGTATAAGCCTGAGATAAGTATAAGTACATGTCTAAGCTCAAGACAAGATACCAGAAATCCTGGAATAAGCATAAGATCCGATCAAGAACAAGTCCTGCTATAAGTGGTACATCCGACTCAAGTATAAGTATAAGACCCGAATAAGAATAAGTTTGCTATGAGTATAAGATCCAAATAAGGATAAGTCTGCCATAAGTGTAATTCCTGAATAAGTATAAGATCTGAATAAGAATAAGTCAGTTATAAGTATAAGTTCTGAATAAGGATAAGTTCTATAACTCCTACGGGAGTCCCGAATAAACATAAGTCTGTTATAAGTATAAGTTCTGAGTAAGGATAAGTTCTATAACTCCTACGGGAGTCCCAAATAAACATAAGTTTGTTATAAGAAGAAGTACTCTTATAAGTTCATAATATAAATGCATGAAATTTATATTATCTGTTATTGTTTTATGCGTTAAATGTGTATATGCATAAAACATGTTTCCTACTGCTGCAAAGCTTAGCACGGTTTTAACCGTGTAGGTACAGGAGAAGAGATTCAAGACTTCCAAGATACCGGGCCGGGCCAAGACACTTCAGAAGGGTTCACTACATGTAGGTTCTCAGGCTCGACCAGAAATGTAAAAGTAAGCCGCTTATGAAACTGGACTCGATATGTGTATGTATTTTGACGGACACCAATTCCTGCAGAAGGTTCTTATGGATATGTATATGATATTTATCTCGTTATAAGATGGTCATACCCATAGGTATAAGTTCAGCTTTAATCAGTAAAGAGTCCCGGGCCGGCCTCACACGCCTGGAACTCCTGCTCTGATCCGCCACCTGGCCCGACTGAACTGCGTGACAGAGAAGTGAATAAACCAAATTATATGGTGGAGCGATCTTGTAGAAAGGAAAGCAATGCAAACATCCTCAAAATCTATCATGAATGAGTAGGGGTTCTCAGAATTGACCCCTTGATACGTAGGGAGAAGACGAATCATCTCCGACTTCATAAGGAATTGGTTAGCCTCTTCAGCTAGGCGAATACATGAGTTTGTTGTGGTTCTTTGAGGTTGCAGAATCTCTCGAAGGGTTCTTTTCACATTAGGTAAAGATCCAGGGGGAGCTTAATATTGATTCTACTGATAATTAATATTTCCCCCTCCCGTTGCCAGGGTTTCCGGCGGCGTAACACCATCTCCTTATTGTGGAGGCTCATAAGGTCTTTACGGGTTACCACCCTTGATCATTTGGATTAAAATGAGTTTTTTTATTTCCGAGATGTTCCATTTGAGGATTAGGGTTCTCTGGAAACAAACGTCTTACTGTGGAATCTTTAAGATGTCTTTGAGGTATAACTCTTACAAGTCAACGTTGCTCGTCACGAGCCCAAACCGACATGCACCAATATTACCCCAATTGAACAGGTATCCACTTATATTATCTACAAAAAGAATTAAAAGAAAAAGGTAGAGAACATACCAGATTTGCAACGCAATTGCAAATGCACACTCTAGCTCTCTGATCGACTAGAAAGCCAAATTTCTCCCAAGTAAATTAAGGTACAAAAGCTACCATTTCGTGATGAAATTATTCTCAAGCTTAGGAACTGATGTCGTCAAGCATTATAATACTGTGGGAGTCCACAGGTCATTTCCACAGGGAGTGGTTTTCTAGATGATTCTTAGGGATTTCTATCCAATGAATGTGCAAATAAAGTAAAATCTTAGGGGTTTTGGTTGATTGATTTGTTAACCGATTGACTTAAATTATTTTAAAACGAGAAAGGCGAATGATAGGATCCTAAAGTCTCACCTTCTCCAACTAGGTAACACTCACCTCTCACTTACATTCTCGCCTAGAGCCATTGATGAATGGTCTTTGATGGGGATATAATTTAAAGCTAGAAGACAAAGCACAAACGAAGATATCAAACGCCGTCGTACGACATTTTATTAGACTCTTAGATTGCATTTGAGATCAAGCACAACATGTACCAAGAATCTCTTGTTCACACGTTGTCAAGAAGATTCCAAACTAAGGTTTTATAAGAATTTTAGCAAGTGTTTAATATCATACAAATCCCATCAAGGCTAAGAGAGGGGCTGAAAAGGCGTATCTTAAAGGGGATGAGTTTCAATCGCAGAACCATATCATTGCAGGGCTTAGAACTCCATTAAAACTAAGAATTGATTCATAAATTCCGAACAATATTAAATGTGAACAGAAATATCACTTCAATTGCAGTTGAAATATAAAAACACGTAGTTCCCCTCGAACGGTACCAAGTTATAAAACTGACTGGAAGATTACAAATGTTCAAAACCAAGAGTGAGAAGAAACTAGCTACTATACTCTAGAAAACCTTAGAAAATATGAGAAAAACTCCAAAAGTGAGAGACTAAACCCTAGAACACGAACTCCCTTAATTCTACCCTAAAGTGGGCTTAAATACAATCCACATTAGTGATCTTTAAGTGGGAACCAAAAGACGAGCATGCCCCTACACCAAGATCGAAATTCCTCTTAAATCCTGCAAAGATCGCATTTTGGTACCGGTACCAGTTAGTGTGATACCAGTACCAAAACCTCACTAGTTCTTAAACCGCACTTGGGTACTAGTACCACACTGATTTGGCACCGATACCAAGACTCCACTGGATCTTAAACTGCATGTGGGTACTGGTACCACCTGAATTGGTACCAGTACCAATGTCTCCACAATTGCCCAACTTCATTTCATAATTGCCCGGGGCCTCCCGATAGCTCCTGGAATCGACGACGATGATCTGTAGTTCTCCTATAGAAACCAAATTGCTACAAAATGCCACGTAACACGAACAACCCTCAAGCATTACGCACAAAACAAAGAGAAAAGGTCAAAGCACCTATTCTACACAAAATGAAAAGCAAAACACAGCTAGGGCTTAAAAACCTATATAAATGTCGCCTTTATGTATCCAATTGAAAATCTTCCCGATTCTAGATTAGAAACATAAGCTTAGGAAATACCTACAATCCGAAATATGTTTCGCCCAATCAGGGATTTAAATGTAAAATTTTCCTTAATAATAAAAGCTAAATTGTTTGAGGACAAACAAAATTTTATTTTCTTTGCTTGTGGACAAGAAAACTTTAAGTTTGGGGGAATTTTTCTTTTATATTATTGATTAAAATATAAAAGAGCTGAAGCTGAGCAGAGAGCAGCAATTCTGAGCTACTGGAGCTGATGAAGGAAAAAAGAGAGGAAATGAGAGGTAGAGATGAACAGCTCAGGGAGGAGCTAAGGTGGAGGGACAACCACAAAGAGGAGGAAAATAAGAAGAGAGAGAACAATCTAACAGTAGCCCTCCAACAAAGAGATGATGAGTGGAGAGAGGAGCTAGCTGAAAGAGACAGAGCTCTTAAAGTTGAGTTCAGGGAAAGGGAGAAGCCCTTTATAAATGAACAGCTGAAGAGGGACCATGAGTTGTTGAAAATCCTGGAGGTCAATGAGAAGGAGATGGATCAAAATTTACTCCAAAAAGCATATGCCTTTGGGTATTTGTACAAGGAGCATCAAAAGGAGATAAAGGCAACCATACAAAAGAAGGATGAAGAACTTGAAGCTACCTTGAACTTCAGGGAGAAGGTATGGACAAAAAGCATGGATATGGTTAATGTCAACCTACTCAAGATGTACAAGGCCTAGGGTGAGTTTGAGTGAGCCCTGAATTATGTTGGGATGAGACATAATAAGCTGATAAAGCAAACTAATCTCATGCAAGAGTGGTATTTCCTCAGCAAAGGAGACGGCTCAACTGTACAATCACAACCCCCAATCCCTGACTTCACTCCCTCCAATGCTAGTTTTAAATACAAACCTGTAAATACCAAAGAAAAAAGAAATGAACTCACTGTATCTCTATATAATTCAATCTCTTGTACATGAGGTTCAATTTATAAATGAATATCAGTTTAAATTTGTGTACAAGTGCTCTTTCTTTTCTTCTTCTTCTATGACTTTCATTTCAATTTTAAATTGTGCAATAAGTCAAGAAGAATTCATTGGGAAATTTTTGTTGCTTTGTTGAATTATTGAGAATTCAGTTTTATTGAATGCATAAGTGCTGAGATGAAAAGATAAGAAGGCTAAAATAGTAATGTTGAAAATGCTAAAACAAAAAGTTTGGAGCCTGAAAATAACAAACACTGAATTTGTGAACACTGTACAAAATTGTGCTTTGATTGAAGATTTTCGTGTTTTTTGCAGATTCGCAAAAAAGTAGTGATTGTTTGTTCGGGTTGAACTGGGAGAACTCGTTGAACTCACAGTCATTGATTGATGAAGAAATGAACTAAAATGTTGGATAAAAATAAACTTTTAAGTTGAACAATGGCACAACAATATGTTTTAAACCAAACAAGGCAAAAATCTGTAAAAGAAATTGAGCTGAATGATTGGAACAAATTTTAAGTTGTGATGTCAAGGACAAATAAGCTGAAATTTTAGGGTCTAAAAAATTGAAATATAGATCAATGTTAATGAAGCTTGTAATTCTATTTTGAATGAACATTACAGTTCAGAAAATGACTAAAATGACACATTGGTCATAAGTACCTTGAAAATTAATTATTCTTGGGTTAGGAATACTTTATTGGACTTATTATCAATCAATCTCAAAAGGTACTAGAACTTGTTGTATTATTATCCAAGGCGAAATTAATCCTAGGCATTACAACTAACAGGAAATGATTTAGGCCATCCTTGGATAATTTGTGCCTTTCAAAAAGTACCCTTTGATATGCTTATAAGCATATACCTTAGTACATTATTTGAGCCTAAACACCATTTTTATCATCAAAGCCACAATGAAAAACCTTAACCCTTCCTTAAAATCTGAACTTGCAGCAAAGAACACTGAATTGGCCCAAAACTACATATAAGTGCAGCAAAAATTGAACAAAAGGACAAGCTTGGGGGAGTACAATATTGAAAAATAGAAAATAACGAGAAATAAGGATGGGGAAGAAAAAGAAGTGAGAAAAAAAATGTACAAAAGAGGTGCACAATAGAAACTGAGAAGCTGAAAAATATATGCAGTTTCAAGGAGGAGTGAGTTTTGCCTTGTAGCATGCTTCTCTTGAGCAATTAAGTCCTTAGGGGTGTTCTACACCTAGTAACCCTAATGCCAAATGGTATGGGAGTTCCTGACCCAAAGCTTTTTAAGGAGTAGTAGATATTTTAAGAAGGCTAAACATTGCATCATTCCAAACCTTGAACAAAAGGATAGGAAAATAGCTTCCGAACTTGAAACTAGGATAAAAAGTTGAGAAAGAAAAAGCCACAATTGGAAACATGAAGAAAGATGCACCAAAGCAAGTTTGGGGGTGCTCTTGAAAAGGTTTAAGTAAACATGAAAGGATGAGTAGTTAGAGGGCAAAAGGCTAAAAGCTTAAGTAACCAAACTCCTGCCTTACTAGGTTTCTTGCCTCTTAAGTAATTAATTAATTAGCTCTATCACTAATTAGCTAGTCGGGGATCCAATGGCCCATTATTAATTTTGGATCTTAATCAACAACTCAACGACTCAAATTGCTTTTAGAACATAAATCCAATAGTCTTCAACTCTAACTTTGTAAGGTGGTAAAATCCAAAAGGATATATAAGAAGCCAAAACATTCAATTTTTGACCTTTGAATTTTCCACTCGATCTTTCAAATGTACATTAGTCTTCTGACCTTCCATGGCAGCCACTTGATCTTCATATCATCACATGATTTACATGAATGATATCAATAGCCTACATGAAATGAAAAAAAAATCTCTTTATTCTAAAATTCAGGATTTATAATTTTTGCATTGATTTTATTCTTTCTATAATTTTTCATCATTAGGCTTAAATGGAGAAAATGATTTCTGAGAGTCGATCTTCATTTCAGGCGTCCTGCGTCCTCCTAACAGCTATCACCATTGGGCGTACAATGCCCCTATTAGCCTGTCAATTCTTTTCTTTGCAAGCAATTAAAGCCTGTCTCGTACGCTTGAAACTTTGCCGGTAATATTTAAGGGTCAAATGTATATTAAATCAAACTACAGATTAATCACCGTTGAAGATTTATTTGAAGAACTAATGGGTGATCAGTTCCAATAGAATTAAATTAGAGATATTTCTTAAGCCAAGTTAAAAAATAACCCATTAAAGCCAACTTTATACCACACTTGGACCAAACAACTATTGATAAAATACTAAAACAAACCAATCCTTGATCTTATATTTCTATTCCATGATGGTCCAGCCTTAAAAATACAAGAGATGAGAACAGTTCTTAAAAAAACAGTAATTAAGAACATTTCTCTGAGATAATTCTAAGTTAAATTCAAGAACAAATTGGTGTTTATGATTTCAAATATGAAAACATTTTTGTTGGTGTAATCTTCTTGTTATACACTTACGTCTCATGCAAAAGTTTCTAAAATATTTATATCTTTTAATGTATTTTTAACAACACACTGTAACAACAAACTGAAAACGTTCCAGAAACACAACCTGAACAAAATGTGAAAAAACTACTTGTTTCAAAAGCTGCTCTTAGTATTTTCAACTGTTCAAAGAACTAAAAACAATCTTAAAAACAATTGCCAATCAGAAAAAATTACTACTCTATGTTTCCCCAAGATTGAAGACTGTTAAGTACTAGTCAAAGCTCAAATAAAATTTTGTTCTTTTTAGGGAAAAGAAAACCATAAAACTTGTTTGATGACTCCACTACTAACAAACAACAAACATTACTCCATTACTAACAATAACTCCGATTTTCTAGGACTCACATATATTCCATATGGACGTCCATAATGATTGATTTATTGACTTCTTCAAATAACAACTAAATCATAAAACAAACTCTATAAAGATTGGCCTCAAATACGTCTCATGCCATAGTATTAGGCACAAGTTGAAAAACTTAAATTTTACATGTCATTTTTCTTTGATATTTTTCATATATTATAAAATTGTTATAAGAATCATTATTAGGGTAATCCGTAAACTTAAGGTAAACTTATTCCAAAAACTATGATTATGAATACTTGGACAGAACCAATCGATTCAATGAGTTAGACTGTTAATCGGGCTTTCTGGTCCGATTCTTCGGTTTTTGAGCCGGACACACATTGAACCGGCTAAGAACCGCTCAAACACGTGGTTGAGCTGATTGATTTTCGCTGAAGCTGATCCAACCGGTCATACCGTGAATCGATTTTTGCAAACGCCAATGTCCAAAATTTCATGTATTCTTCCTCCTTGGGCGGGCCTTCTTTGGGTAATGGGCCTTTAGTGTTGGTCCACCAATTGTATCCACGAGTTGTCATCATTTTTGTCAAGGATGTATCGGTACTTAAATTTTACAAATATATCAAGATGTGACGGATGAACAAAATATAAAATATATAAAATTTATAATTTATCTTATCAAATTAATATTTATCTATAAACTTTTATATATATATATATATATATATATATATATATATATATATATATATATATATATATATATATATATATATATATATATATATATATATATTAAAAACTATAATTTAATTAATTTAGATGTATTTAATAACATAAAACAAATTATGATAATTTTTTTTTCTAAATTTATATATTTTTTCTCCTTATATATACATTATATAAGAAAAACTTGTTACAAATTTAAATATTCACAAAATAATTAGAGTTGATTCATCTATTAACTGTGACGGCTCGTGCCGCTGTACCCGACCTGACTTGGAGGCCGAACCCGGACCCGGGACACGTCCTCACTCTTCTTTATTTTTACTCTTTTTCTTTAATCATTTCGAATAATCCAAATACGATTACTTTTCCAAACACATTTCAAATACTCAATGAAAATATATATGCATAAATACCACTTTAACATAAAGGGGACCCATCATTTGATCATAAAACTCTTTTTTTTTTCATTCGATGTGGCATTTAATGTCCATTTGGTCCATTTCCCAACTTTATGCAATGCGGCATTATTAGCCGTTTTCAATATCAAAATATTTACAAAGCATAATCAAAGTTCAATTTTCATAATAGTGTTTGTACAAAATGAGTCGAACAATTTCATGTATGTATGTGACGGAGCTTTACTTATCCTCTGTGTGACTTTGACAATGATTCTTATTCACTACGGTCTACGTCTTCATACCTTTTCACTCGCTACCTGCGCGATGATAAAAGCAACGTGCTAAGCATTTTCATGCTTAGTGGTTCTATATAGTACTATCTTACATTTTAGTTTAAGTTAAATCATGCAATTTTTCTAAACCATGCTTTAAAATCTTTTCGAATGATCAATGCAAATACAATACATATATTCATTTCTTATACATTCATTTACAGTTCATTGATCATTCCAAATATGCACTTTCATATGCAATAAATCATTCAAAAACACAAGTCACGTGATTTACAAAATATTCTATCATTATTCCCTTAAATGAATTTAGCCAATGTTTTCGCGGCGAGGATAATCTGACCATCGACACGCTCGCTTAGGGTCAAGTAGTTTGGTGATAAAAACATTTTGTTTCAGAACACGCGACGGCCCGGGCTGGGCCGCTGACCGTTATTAAAAAGGAATTCATGAACACTACCGATATTGTCCGTCAAGGCAGACGGAGTGACACATCATTACGCTCATTCGCAGATCGCTAATTTTGACCCTTATTGGTATACCACCTATCCTCAACTCGAATTTTTAATGGTTAACATTCTATTAAGAGCATTCAAATCATTCATAAAGAAAATACAATATAGTATGTACATTTATACAAACAATTCATTTACCATGCAATTTTTCATATACAAATCATTTCACAATCAATTGCCTCAAATCGATTAAAACAAATCAACATGTTTTTTCTTATAAATCATTTCAGCAATTCAAATCATTTTGTAATCATTCAAACACTTTGGAATTAGATAGAGAGAGAGAGAGAGAGAGAGAGAGAGAGAGAGAGAGAGAGAGAGAAAAGTGGAGAACAAACCAAAAAGATTGTCGTCCTTCGATTGGCCCTCAATCTCGACCACCTCAACTCCTGCCTTTTCTCCTCAGCAATTTCAATCCACTGGCAAATGACAATCATATATTAGTTTTCAGTATTCTGGTTTCTATTTAGGTATTATTTCTACCCAACTCCCTTTCGGTACATTGTTCCTTTCATTTTTCCTCATTTCCTCATCCTTAGACATTCTTATCATTCTTTTTAGGCATCGATATGCCTCATTTTAACAAATTTTCTAGGTTCAGTGGGGTCCAAATTTGAATACACTTATTTCAAGGAGATTTGTTCTCCTAGAAGTTTAGTTTACCTGTACTCAATCACTCAATCTTGATGAGGAACAACTTATGGCCTAAATACCGAACCAAGCCTAAACATCAAACCAGATTATAATCGAACGTAATTAACTCCAAAAACAAAGCCTTACTTTGATGAATTTTATGGGTTCAAAGGGGTTCAAATTTGGATACGCTTATTTCAAGGATATTTGTTTTCATAGAAGTCTAGTTTGCCCAAAAATTTGAATCACTCAATTTTCGGATGAGTGATGACTAAGTTATGGTCAAAACAAAAAATGGGTTTTTGGGAAAATTTTGACAACATCTCCCCTAAAAACCCAACATTTCCTTTATACAAAAATTCCTCATTTGAGGACCACAACCAAAACAAACAAATTAAAACAACTTAGAAAGCAAACTAATAAAAACACTTTTATTCAAATTGGGTTTTCCCAACCCAAAACACAAAAATGGGGGTTGTGGTTTGGTTTACTTACCTCAAATCTCTTTCAATTTTCTTTTGATCACCTAAATCCTTGATCCTATAGAGGAAAATCACGAAGTTCTTCTCTTCTTCTTCAACCGTAGTGTGCCCTAGCTCTTTTCTCTCCTTTGCCTAAAATGTGGGTTATGGCATTCAAAGACCAAAAATTGGTCTTTTGTCCATTATATGACTAAGGCCATGTTTTGCTACGCACTAATTCCCATTTTTCTCATTTTTCTCACTTTAAAGCTTCATTTCAATTTTATTTCCACTTCATTTCATTTCATTTATACTTTGACATTTACATTACTCATTTATGACTTTTAGGTCTTCATTTGACATTTTTACCAAATTTATTTGGCTTCTCTAAAATTTCTGGGTTTTTATCATTATTTTTTTTTTGTTTTTAGCCATTTAAACTCCAAAAAAATTTATTTTATTTTATTTTACACCCTGAACATGTTATAAAACTGTTAGCGTATTTTCAGGGCATTACATTAACACTAATTAGAGTTGATTCATTTATTAACGCTATAAACAATTTTTTTCACAAAAAGTTGTTAAGATGTGGATGGTGTGCAAAGGTTAAGATGGTGTCCTACTGTTTGTTTGGCCTTCCAACGCTCCAATAATAGATTTTTTTTTAACAAGTTTGATGAACAAGACTCTTTGACCAAAAATGATCCAAAATACCTATAAAATATAAAAAAAATTCGAAAATACCTATAAAATAGGAAAAAGAAAAACTTATCAATAAAAATAAGAAATCAGAAAAAGAAAAGGAAAATGACCTATAATAAAAAAAAATCTAACCACATATTATCGAAATATTGATCCACTGATTATCGGTCAACCGATTTTTTAATCCTTGGTCTGCAGTTCGAAACCTTCCCAAGGATTAAAAAATCGGCTGGCCGATTCAAAACCTTTGGACAACCGAACTAAAAAACTCATCTCTTCTGTAAGTAATAAACTCACACCTCCAACCCAACCACCTACCAATTAGTTAGCTTCTTTAGCATGTGGTCACGTGGACACCGTATTTTGACTATTATGTGTTTTCCATTAAAAGCAAGACTTATTTTTATATTTTCGAAAAACTATTTAGAAAACGGTTTTGAATTGCCACTTATTTTTATTTATTTTTTAAGTGGGAAAACAAAATAAGAAATAAAAACCTTAGTATGACTCCATTTTTTAGAAAAAACAAGTACGAAAAACCATTTCGAAATTCGGAGGTTATGTTACCTATTGAGAAAATACGGTAGTGAGCCGTGACATTCCTTTAAACCCCTAAAATCGAGCTTTACTAATAAAGTTTAGGAAATTATGGCAATTAACTGATTGACTATGAATACCAATAATAGACAATCAATAATATACAAGCGTGCATCAAACACATAGAAAATAACAAGTAAAGTAATAAGGGAAAGGATACATACCTTGGTGTCAAGAGAAAGCATGATTAGCCATAACATATATAGAAACATTTATAATTAAAATAGAAAATCAAATTATAAATCAAGTGTCAAATTATTTAATAATTATACATGATATGTTGGAGCGCCTACCAAGACGCATTTATTTAGCACAAGAACCGACTCCACATAGTTTAGTTTTATTGGAATTATAGAGTAAATTATGTTATTGAAATCTTTGAAATCATGTTGAAAATGATAATTTTGGAAAATGAAAACTTGATTTGAGATTTAAAAAAAAAAAAGATGTCACTTTGAAAATTAAGGAATTTGAAATTTAGATATGAGAAGTTAAAGAAAGTGATTTTGGGAATTTTAAAATTTAAAGAAGAATTTATTTTTTTTTTGGAAATTAAAGAGAGATATTTTTTAGAAACTAAAGAAAATGATTTTTGAGTTCTTGATAGTTAAAGTAAATGATTTTTTTTTTAATTAAAGATGATTTTCAAAATTTAAGAGTTAAAAAAAAATGACTTTTGGTTTTTTTGAAAAATTAAAGAGAATGGTTTTTGTTTTTGTTTTTTTCTTTTTTTTAGAAATTAATAAAAATGGTTTTTTATTTTAAATATTTAGTACTATTCTTGATATATATATATTTAGAAATTAAAGAAGATGATTTTTTTTTTTTTTTTGTAAATTAAAGAAAATGACTTTATGTTTAGAAAATGATTTTAACCCACTGAGTTTAAAACTATGCACGCAGTTCCCGTAACACAAAGCCTCAAATGTCACTTTAAAAGGAAATATATAAGCAGGCCCAGTAAAAGACGTAAAAGAGCTCGGCCCACCACATAGGCCCAAAAACAAAGGCCCAGGCTGAGGACCCGGTTCACCCCGTCTGAGAAGCAGGTGACGTAAACATCCAAAGAACCCCTATTAAAGGAAAGTACCCAACTTCCCTAATTAAATCTCCACCAATTAGGGAAGTAGGATATTTCTTAATAATTGTTATCAATTATCCCTTATTAATCTAAGTAATGATAAGGAAAGAAAACTTCACCCAATGGGAGAAAGATCCGTATCATCATCCAACTGTGAACGCTACGCACGATCACCATTATAAATACCAGCCACCCATCAGTAAAGGTACATTTAATTTACGCCCGTTAGCCGATCTTCTTTTCTTTCCAATCTTAAGGAATCGATCAGGCATCGGAGAGGCAATGGGTGATCCCCACCGATCCTTTTTGTTCCATAATTTTTCCAGGGGAGCCCGACATCCATAATCAACGGACCGACCCAACAATTCCAATAAGCTCTAGCCTAGTTTCGGTTGAAAAAGCATCATCAATTTGGCATCGTCTGTGGAAACGACAGTTCCTTTACAAATAAAGCTGATATCTTGGTGACTGATGGTATCAACTCGGAACACAAGCAAGAGCCACGCCAATTCCCTAAAGATGCAAGACCAGCAAGGCAACGTAGATAGCCGACCTCCCAGATGCACGCTAGAAACTCTACATGCCAATACCGACAAGATGGAGGCGCTCTGTTTCTCCAACCAATGTTTGCTGAGCGAGTTGGAGCAACTCACCAAGAAAATATAGCGCCCCTGTGAGGCCGGCCAGCCCGAGAAGGCCAAAACACCTGGTTGTTCCAAGAAGAAGAACAACACCTCAACCCTCCGAGGTTGCATGGAGAAGGAGAAACTAGCCAAGCCAGTGGAGCATGACCTCTTACAAACCTCTAGAGAATCGCAATGAGGGAGGTACTGGGACAACAGAGGCGATGGCCCATCCCTTTTATCGCTAGGACAAGGGAGAGGTCGTGGGAGCAGAGGTTCACATTCAGCAAGAGCTCAGCCATATGAAGGAAGCAGTAAAAGGTTGAGCTCTGGTCTCTATGGACGCTCCAACAAACTGAATCCCCATTCATAACCGGTGTCGTCGCGACTTCCCTCTTTCAGTTCGAATCGCCGTATCGAAACGCTTCACCTAACGTAAAAGACCCTACAGATCACTCAATACATACAAAAACCAGATAGAGCTGCATGGATATCAAGACCCCATAAGATGCAGAGCCTCGCTATCATGCTAAAGGGCCCAGCATTGGCCTAGTTTAATAGACTTCCGTCGTCTTCAATCTCATCATTCACAAAGCACTCCATCGCATTTGTCTCCCACTTTATCGGAGCTAGGACATACAAGAAGCCAAGTTATCACCTTCTGACCATAAAGCAGAACTCACAGGAGAGCCTGAGGTCATATGTTCAGAGATTCAACGCTAAGTCATTAAAGGTGGATATTCCAGACGAGAAGTTCGCCATTACCACTTTCATTGCAGGGCTAGGGGTGCAGTCGAAATACATGATGTTCTCTATCTTAAAAAACCCTCAGGCAAGCATGGCCGAGGTGCTCGCCAAAAAAGAGAAGTATATCAACAGTGATGAAGCCCTCTTATCCAAGCCAAGGAGCTCTTCTACTCAAAAGGAGAAGAGCCAGGGCGATGTGCAAACTAAACAGCCCGGTGAGGCAGGAGACGGGGAGATCCCCAGAGGAGAAACAAGAGAAAATAGAGAGCGATCCCCAAAGAGGCGAACGCCGAGACCACCCGGGACCACCTTACCCGAGCGCAACAAATATATTCACTCTGCATCCACCCCTCGATAAAATTTTTAGTGTCACAAGTCCTAATGCTAAGTGCAACATGAAAATTTATGAGATGGCTATCTCAACAAAGTCGACTCAAATTAAAAGAGACAATACAAGTACTATGAGTTCCATTGCACCGCTGACAATCGAATGCATGACCTGAGATCTCACCAGAAAGAAATTGAGCATCTCATCCGACGGGCATCCGGGCCGCTAATGCGGGCTTCGTGGTGACGTGACCGAGTGCCCACCACCACCTCGTCGCCTAACCCCGCCTTAGCACCAACCGCCCTCGGGAGAAATCCATGTGACTTCCTGAGGATTTAGAAATGGAGAGTCCAGCCTCACCAGAAGGCTCATCTAATGGTAATTGCATCTCAAAGCATTATAAATACAAGCCATATCCAAACTTCCTCGGCTAGACACTACCATAACCTTTTCAAACTCTAACATGGAAGGCTGTCAGCATCCTCATGACGATCCACTAGTGATAAGGGCCGTCATAGCCAATAAAACAATCCATAGGGTCCTTGTCGACAATGGAAGCTCAGGCGACATCATCTTTACATCAACTTTCGATAAAATGGGCATTGGAAGGGAGATGCTAGAGCCAATCAATGCCTACCTACATGGATTCTCTGGAGAAAGAGTGCTACCTCCGGGGTCAATACAACTAGTGCTCACTTTGGGAGACCCCCCATGTCAGGCTACAACAACAGTAAGATTTTCTCAGTTGCAATGCCCCACTGCCATAACATGCTATACAGCCCTCTCTCAATACTATAAGGGTCATCCCTCCTAACACACAGCTAACAATCCCAACCCAAATGAGCAGAACAACTGTGAGGAGTCTGCAATATGATAGATAGTAGAGAAAAAGCAGCCAAAGATCGTTTAAACAAAACGGTTGAAAACATCTACATGGACAAGGCTCGACACGCGAGACGAAAGGTCCTGACTCCTCGGCGCCTCCCTTTAAAAGAACTGTGAGCTCAGATACTGACGACCACCAAAACACACCTCGTCTAGGGTCTAAGTTGGCTAAAGACAGGTTCTCTCATCCACTTTTTAAAGTAGAACACGGAGGTGTTCGGCCAACCAGCTAGGTGAAGACATTAGCCAATCGACCCTGTAAGAATATCACCCACAAAGTCAACGCCAACTGGCCCTTCAAGCGTGGCTGCTAAAAGAGCTTCGCCCCAGCGCGTAAGGCAATTAATGAAGAGGTAGGAAGCTTCCAAGCGATGCACCGGGAGGTTGAATATCCAGTGGTCAGGCTAACGTTGTTCTCAATGGAAAACAAATGGAAAATGGAAACTTTGCATCGATTTCACAAATATCAACAGGACTTGCCCAAAAGATAGCTTCCCTCTACCTCAGATTGACCTCATAGTGGACGCCACTGTCGGTCATGAACTCCTTAGCTTCATAAACGCCTTCTCTGGATACAACCATATCAATATGGCTCCAAATGACCAAGAGAAGACTTCATTCATTATTGGGCGAGGAACCTACTGCTATCGGGTGATGCCCTTCGGACTGAAGAGCGCAGAAGCCACCTACTAAAGGTTGGTGAACAAGATGTTCCAGAAGCAAATTATAGTTACCTATGGAGGTGAGCATATAAAATCCATGCTAGTAAATCAGTTAAGGTCGTAGCTTCATATCAACCCACCTACCAGAAGTCTGATCTACAACATGATAGTTAAACTCAAGCAATGCGCTTCTGAGTCTCCGCCAGAATTTCGGGTTTTATAGTCAACAACCGAGGAATAGAGGCAAAAACCTGTGACAAGAAAAGGTCGTGCTCGACATGTCGCCACCTTCAAATATTATGACATTCAACGCCCTGGCTAAGAACAGCTTACGCTGGAGTCGCTAAAGGTTCCAAGGTCAACGAAAAATGTCAGCCTTTCTTTCAGGTTCTGAAAAAGGCCTTCTAATGGGATGCACACTGCAAGGAGGTATTCACGGTGCTCAAAACCTACCTGATCCCTCCCCTCGTTCTAGTAAGCCCTTCCGAGAGAGAACTCCTCACTCGACTCCACCGCTTCCACTTCCTCAACCAAGGCCGCCCGGGTCGAGAACAAGATATGCTGATAACAATGGCTACTATTATCATGAAATTCTCGAGCCTCGAGAGGAGCAGAGAGGTATCCAAAGATGGAGAAGCTAATCCTGGTAACTACATCTGAAAACTTCCAGGCCTTACTTCCAAGCTCATACCATCGAAGTCCCAACTGAATATTCGATGAAGCAAATATTGTACAAACCAGAAACCTCTGGAAGACTGATAAAGTGGGCTATAGAGTTGAGTGAGTTCAACATCAAATACAAGCTAAGGATAGTAATAAAAGGGCTTATCTTGGCATATTTCATCATTAGATTCACCCAATGAGGCCCCTCACAGAAGCTACCAATGGCCTTGGGCATAATATGGAGGTTATCGTGAGCGGGCCTCGATGCTCAAGAGAGCGGTCGCAGTGCGTCTTGACCTCTCGGATAGGATAGATGTGGAATACGTGCTCAGTTCGGCTGACCTCAACCGCGAGGGTGAATGTGAAATTTGTCATAAACTGAGCTTAACCTCACAGCTCCATGGAAGTTGATCCGAATTTGCAGAAGTGAGTAGTGACTCCCAATTGGTAGTAAAACATATAGAAGACTCCTAAAGCAGGTGAAGATGATCTTGTACCTTAGAAGGTGCGAATTGTAAAAGTTCATACGAGTTTAGGTCAGTATGTACTAAAATGAGAGAATTCCCAGGCGATGCCTTAATAGCCCAGGCTTGACCTCACAAGAAGACTGGGTAAGGCGATACGGTAGGCACCTCCGAGAACCCTCGGCAAGCATCGGCCAAGCGGAGAGGTCTCCTATGATGTCCGGCGAAGAGTGGATGGACCCGTGCAGGATTACTTGGTGGAAGGACATTGCGAAGCGACCGAGGCATCGAGCCAGGCAAGGTGTGAGATTCACCGTTCGGGGGACCCTTTATAGAGGCTTCTCGCCCATTCTTAGGAGTGTGTAGGGAAGGAAGGCCTTGATACATACTCGGGAGGTACACGAGGCATCTCTGTAGCACGCCCGGGCTCGGACTTTAGTAGGAAAACCTTGAGGCAGGGTATTCTTGGCCCACAATGCTCAAAGCTATGAAGGCGAGTCGGAAAATGAAAGCTTGTTAGGAGCATGCCAAGATCTCTCATCTCCCATCTAAGCCACTGACATCAATCACGAGCCCATGGCCTTTTCAACAATGGGGGTTAGACATATTGGGACCCCTACCCATTGGAAAGACGATGGAAGTATCGTGTGGTCGTGGACTATTTTGCCAAGTGGGCGAGGCCAGAAGCCATGGCAACAATCGAGCGGTAGCAACCGCTGGCGTTACATAATATGCAGTTCGGGATCTCGAATTACCGTATCGATAATGGGAAAAAGTTCGAGTAATCCTGAAATTCAAGGATTTACGCACGAGCTCAAATCTAGAGCTACTACTCTCATCCCAGCTCATCCGCAGTCTAATGGGCCGCGAGAGGTCACTATAAGGACTCGAGCGCGTTGAAGGAACTAAATTAGAAGACACAAAGAAAGGGAAAATGGGTAGAATACCTCCTCGAGTGCTATGGGCCTTACCTGAAACTATGCACTGAAATCGGCAACTCCAAGAGACCCCGTTCGCTCTGGCCTTTGGCATCGAAGCTTGATAGCTCCGTCGAGGTCGGATTAAGAGTGCCCAAGGATTAGTGTAGCGCAGAGCCTGTGAGAAGTTCTTACGCTGGCTTTGGACTCACAAAAGAAAGAGTGGGAGCCGAGGTCTGTAAGGCGTATTGAGGACTATCACGAGAAAGACAACGAGATACTATGATAGAAGGTCAAACCGGGAATTACAAACCCTAGCGATACGGTTCCTAAAGAAACACGCCGATGAGAGAAAGACCTTTGTAAGAGGCGGGACCCTGATTGGGAAGGGCTACATGTCATATCTCGCATAGTCAGGCACAGCAGCCCAGATCTCAAACGAGAAGAAGGAAAAGCCCTACCTCATTGGAATCTTGTTCTCAAGCGGTTCACCAATAAGACCTCAGAATGTAATAAAGTATCCCACGTTTTGATTTCAAATAACAGTCTTGGTATTCATTTTTAGGCTGCTTAATATCATTTTGGGTCAAAAAGTTAGTTATAATGATAAAGCAAGAAGTTCGGCTAGGAAAGGTCTGGGTGCAAAAAAGCGCATGTTTTACATTTCAAAGGAATTACAATTAACACAGTGGATCACAGTCAACAGAGTCATTCCCTGCACCTTAGAGACAAGCACCACAAACGATTCCCTACTCCTCAAAAAGAAAAATCCACAAGAAAAGAAGAGGAGAAAGAGAAAGGAAAGGAGAAAAGAGGGGAGGCCAGGAATAATGGAGAAAGCGGGACTTAAAAGTTTTCCCTCTGAAGCATACCTCCCCCTCCGAATACGTTCCCCAGTCCAGTTCCTTCAATGGGCAGGACTGAGAACAGCACGCCCCAGGGGGGAAACTGAGGAAAAACACAGCTCCCACGAATAGCGAGCAAAGGAACGTTGACCAGTGAGCCTCAGGCGGCGTCGCGTAGTGACAATCGAACCTTGAAGCTCCATCACTTACGAACCCAGGCACTATCGAAGGCAAGAAGAAAAATGGGAGAAATGTATAACTCACCCTACCAAAGGAAAGTAGTTATTAATAAAGAGGCCTGGACTCCTGGGGAATTCACACGATCTACACCGATTACCCACAAACCTACATTAATGTTGCATGCGCTTTCCCAAGGAAAGGGATATTAAAGAGCCATGAGGCACAATTTCAAAGGAGCCATGTTAGCTTAGTTCGGAGGGCCACGATGGCCGAGGCCAAATAGCTCGGTTTTCGAGCAGCGCGAAACCTTATAGCCGGGGCCGGTAGCTGGGTTTGGAAACTCAAATAGCTCGAGGCACAATAGCCCGGGGAGCCCGGTAGCTTAGTTTTAGGTATAGCGCTCGGGAGGCCTGCGTGGCCTGAGGCCCGGGTGGCTCGGTTTTGAGCTTAAGCTGCTCAAAGGCCTTGTAGCCCGAGGCCGTTGGCTCGGTTTTGAGAGATCAAGCGGCTCAAAGGGCACAAATGGCCCAGGCGGTGGCTCGGTTCTGAGTATAATTGCTCGAGGAAGGCCTCCTTGAGAACTAATAGCTTAGTTTTGGCTTAAGCGCTAAAAGGCCTTGTAGCCTAGGAGCCCCGGTAGCTCAGTTTTTGAGAGCTCAAACAGCTCAGAGGGCATAATAGCCCAGTAGCTCAATTTGTAGAGCTTAACTGCTCAAGGAGGGCACAATAGCCCAGGAGCCTAGTAGCTCAGTTTGTGGAGAAGCAAGCTGTGGGAGAGACCTCGTAGCCCGGGGAGTCGATGACCGATTTAGAGCTTAAGCATTTCAAAAAGGCCTTATAGCCCAGGAGTCGAGTAGCTTAGTTTGTAGAGCTTAACTGCTCAAAGAGGGCCTCATAGCCTAGAAGACTAAACAGCTCGAGTTCTCGAGAGATGCTTTGCTAAAAAAGGCACTTATAGCCTAGAGCCCTGACATTTCGGTTGCGGAGGCTTAGCGCTCGAGAGAGCCTCGTAGCCGGAGCCAATGCTTTCAGTTCTTGGAAGCAAGCTGCTTTCAAGGCCTTGTAGCCCGAGAGCCCGTGGCTCGGTTTTGAGAGCTGGCTTATTTCAGGCGCCAATAGCCCGGGGAGTTCGGTAGCTCAGTTCTCGAGCTTAACTTCTGAAAGGCACAATAGCGAAGCCCTAGTAAGCAGTTTAAGAGCCTAAATAGCTCCGGGCGGGAATGGCTTAGAGCAGATAGCTGGAGTTTAGGGGCCCTAAGCGACTCGGATAGACCGGGGGAACTAAGCAGCTCTCTCAGGTCAAAACAATAAAAGCGATAAAATTAATCAATGGATCTACGCATATCCTTGAAAAGTCAATGTCGAAGCGATAAAAAATCAAGCTCGACACGGATATAGCAAGGTTAAATAAAAAGCAGGCGCCTAAGCTTGGGCCGAACTCACGTGATAGAAGTCGAATGAGGAAACCCAGAGAGACCGAGCGAAGAGGCGGCCTACAGAGGAACCCGAATGTCATCAGGCAAGGGAGCACGATCAGGGGCTCTCGAAAGCACCTCGGCGCCTGCGTCAGCCTCAGCCTCAATAGCAGATTCTTCTACCTCTTCATAAGAAAGCTGGATGTTAAACTCTAAGTCTGGGAAAGCTCTAGAAGCCCTGCGCTGGAAGGCAAGCCACCTAGAAGCCCATTGGGTGCATGCCTCGTCTCTAAGCTCTGCTATCACTTCGCCTCTTCGGCTAGCAAAAGCCTCCTGCCTCTCAAGGTCCATCTAAAGCTAGCCGAGCTCTTCCGTCAAGTGCTCTACGAAGCTTCCAGCCTCCAAAGCCTCTTGGCGAACTTGGTCCAACGTCGTCACTTTGGCGCACAGGTCACCCTTGATAGCTTGCAACTCATCTCTGGCTAGCCGTAGCTCGTCTTCGACGACCTTCAAGTCCTTCCGGGCCTTCTTTCTTTATCCTCTGCCCGCGCCCATGCCGTCGAAGCATGCTTGAAGTCAAACCTGTGCTTCACAAGCTCCTCGGTCAGGTTCCTTATCTGAGCTCGAAGGTCGGCCCTCTCGGAGGTCAAGGAGGCAACCTTAGCCTCATAAGACTTCGCCGCCTTGGCAAAGCCCTCGGTAAGGTTGGCCCTCCTTGCCAGGCCCTTCGTGTAAGTAGTCACCTACCAAAGAACAAGAAAGATTCAATTAACAATTTGAAACAATCAAGAAATGGATCGACAAAGGCGCTAGGACATACATAAGCAGTTCCTTGGAGCAGAAGAGCCAAAGCCTCCTCAACGGACAAGGCGTCCACCTTCTTGAGCTCCGAATCGCGAATAATGGAGAAGCTTGGCCCAGGTGGCGAGAGCTCCATGAAAGTAGAGAGTCACTTGATTCGTTCCTGATAAGTGGAATTAACAATATTTATAAACCTAAATTCCGCCTACTGTCGTAGCATTACTACTTTGCGTATCTTGACTCACAAGGTCGAACACGAGGATGGGTTTTGTCGTACCTGTGATTTCTGATGAAGGCGAAAATGTTGAATTCAATTTGGATTTTGGGGTTTTGGTAAAAACAGGGGAGTTAGTGATTTGCAGATTGAAAATACAATAAGTAAACAAAAAATTGTAAATTAGAATTCCTTGTAGTGTTAAGTCAGGGTTGGGAGTCTGGGAGCAAGCGAGGTTCTTGAGGTCTTTTCCTACTGTTGGGGAGGATGACATATAGTCATCTCCCAAGCTAGGTTCTTCATTTAAGCTATGCTTGACCTAAATAACTATCTTTGAAATTTTTTGGTATTTGCCTCCCATTGATGGTCTCGGACAGTGAATAACATCACCTTGACTCACTTTCCAACAGCTAATAAATGATAACTAATGAATGTCACTGTATCTAACAATAAGTATACAATGAACCCTAAAGCTTACCAAATACTGATCATTCAAAGCAATCTGAAGGGATTAAAGCCTACGTTTGACTGAAACCATAAATGGTAGAGAATACCTCCGTTAAAACATGGAAAAACCCTCAGTTGCCTTCGATCCCCTGCCCAGTCATCTTCCACTCCAAGGAAAAAGGGTTCTAGCCGCTCATCCTTCGAGTTGTCATTGGCTAGTGAGAAAGTGGAAAGAAAATGAAAGAAAATGAAGGGACGATGGGAAAGCTAACGTGGCTGTATCTCTATTTCCAAAAGTCAAGTGTTTACGATTAATGCAGTCGGGGGCTTTATAGTGACCCATAATACAAATTACAAAAATAACATAGCAAAATACTATTACAATGGGGGCAAAAGGGAAAAAAACCATAAGAGTCAAGAAGCAAAAACGGGCAGCAGGAAGGAACAGGGCAGGATGAATAGTGCGCATGATGGTGAACAGTGGCAGTGGCAAAAGCATTCCTGCAGTGCTCCATTTTTCTTCACTTTTTGCTCTTCTTTCCTTCTGGGATTTGATCTGCAACGATGAGTTCAACTCGGGTTCTTCGTGTTTGAATTGACTCGATAATTTTGGCACGATTATGTCTTTGCAAAAAAATACAAAATTAGCCCTGAAAATGAGATTAGTAGAATAAGCAGGGACAGCAATGTGCAAATGGGTTAATTAGGTTGATTAAGTACACAAAAGTGCTCAAAACCTACAATAAATAGGGCTCAAAATCGCACTTTTGAACACCTAATCGATCCTCATCCCCACGGTGCCATGACCCTTCCCCACATCATCGGCATTGGAGGAGGGCTTGGTGCTACTACTGACATAGGACTCCATCTTAGAAATAGGAGAACCTCTAGGGGGCTCGACCACCCTCCTCGAGAATCTCGACTCAGAAGCGGTATATGAAGGAAGAAAGAGACCCCCACCTTTAAGATCTTACCTCGGGTAGGGAAACCTCGGGGAAGCACGAGGTTTTCCGCTTGCATCGATTTTCTTTCTTTGACACCTCCCGAGGGCGGGCTCGAGCTCTCCCAGTGGAGCCGCGATAGGAGGCTCAGCGAGAGAGGCGAAGACTTGGACGGGGGGGTAGAGAAGGCTTCATGACGGAAGGAGGGGAAGACCTCAGAGCAGGAAGTCGTGCAAGCTTCGCACTAGACGGCCTAGGAATATCTTACCTAATGAGCTCAGAGTACGCCCGTGGGTGGCACCTAACCAACCTCCGCTTTACCTCCTCATCCTTAGGGCTAAGATCAAGCCGCACACCTGAAAACCACACAACCAAACAAGAGTTAAAGACACCGAAGGACTTAGAAATTAGACGGGTGGACGAGGGAGAACTCACATAGGTTCTCGGGTGGTCGAGAGGTCGGGTCTGTGGCTCATCTTCGTCGGCAGGATTATATTCCCCAGTGCGGCCATAACAAAAAAATAGCGTTCCTTCGAATTTATGGGAGAGGAAGGCATGTCGAAATAATCGGCGTGAAGTGCGCACTTAGAATGTATAAGAAACCTTATGCGGACTCTTTTACCGCCCCGAAAAGGTCTAGTAATAGAGCTAAGTTTGAGACTGAAGCCTTTATCCTTTGAAAACAACAGGAGGCCAGCCAAAGCGCCCAAAGGAATTGGGAGAAAGTGATTTGGGCATACGTTGAAGTGCTGAAGGACACACTTGAAGAAAGGGTGTAAAGGGAAGCGAAGACCATTTTCAAAGACCGCCTCAAAAAAGCAAACCATCTAAGGAACATGGACGACGTAAGAGGTGAGAAAATCGGGGCACTAAACATGGATACAGTAGGGTAAAAATTCCGCATAGGAGGCTCAGGCTCACCTAGGGCCTTGCGTCAGAGCAGCTCACAGCAGCCACCAAGATATTCAGATCGGTGGGAATTTTTGATCTTGCTTCTAATCACTCTCTTTGCCCTTGCCAAGCAAGGGGATGACCCGCCAATGGAGCCACTGCAGTACCTTGGGAGACCCCTTAGACCCACCGCTATTGATTGACCCCTTTAACGGGCACATACTCACATGTAGGCAATGGAGCGGATGGACCGGAAAGAGCATGCATGATTGGACAAAGATAATAATAATAATAATAATAATAATAATAATAATAATAATAATAATAATAATAATAATAATAATAATAATAATAATAATAATAATAATAATAATAATAATAATAATAATAATAATAATAATAATAATAATAATAATAATAATAATAATAATAATAATAATAATAATAATAATAATAATAATAATAATAATAATAATAATAATAATATAACTAATAATAATAATAATAATAATAATAATAATAATAATAATAATAATAATATATGTATGTAATAATAATAATAATAATAATAATAATAATAATAATAATAATAATAATAATAATAATAATAATAATAATAATAATAATAATAATAATAATAATAATAATAATAATAATAATAATAATAATAATAATAATAATAATAATAATAATAATAATAATAATAATAATAATAATAATAATAATAATAATAATAATAATAATAATAATAATAATAATAATAATAATAATAATAATAATAATAATAATAATAATAATAATAATAATAATAATAATAATAATAATAATAATAATAATAATAATAATAATATAATAATAATAATAATAATAATAATAATAATAATAATAATAATAATAATAATAATAATAATAATAATAATATAATAATAATAATAATAATATATTAATAATAATAATAATAATAATAATAATAATAATAATAATAATAATAATAATAATAATAATAATAATAATAATAATAATAATAATAATAATAATAATAATAATAATAATAATAATAATAATAATAATAATAATAATAATAATAATAATATAATAATAATAATAATAATAATAATAATAATAATAATAATAATAATAATAATAATAATAATAATAATAATAATAATAATAATAATAATAATATTTGTTGAAGAGTTAGCATTAAGGAAAATCAAAATTAATGAAAATGAATGAGGTATGAAATATTAGTAAAAATTGGTAAAAGTTTATCTAAAAAGGAGTTATAGCCTAATGGTTGGAGTGATACATTCTAAGCAAGTGTTTTTGGGCTCGAGTTTTGATTTTGTAAGTAGATACATTTATGGGAAAAAAAAATCAAGTTTTGATATTTGGTGAATTGAAGTCACGAATTTGGTAATCTAATAAGTTTGGAAATAGTCAAATGACAGTAAATTTCGTGTAAAAACCGCATTGAACTCGAGTCATTTAGTTGAGGGGCTAACAAACCCTCCCCACTAGAGGTAGTCGTCGAATAGGCAATCCGCTGCTGCTATGGCTGAGGGTAAGTCTTGGACACCTTGCCTTCTCAATTCTATATGAGTCAATCCTTACAACCCGAACATGAAGTTGAACAGCTTGTCGACTTTAGATATGTCATTGATGTCAAGGATCAGTGAGATAAACTCCTTCACATAGTCTACGGCGGGCTAGTTTGCTTGAGCTATTTAAGCCAGACTCTCTAATTCATCCGTCGTGCGTTAGGTGAGGCGCTCTTTGTGTAAAAACCCTAATTTAGAAAAAAAAATGGATATATCAAATGATAGCAAATTTGGTGTAAAAAACCGGATTTAGAAAAAATAAATCAAATGGATATACAAATAAAAGGAAAGCTAGTAAAAAATAAAATGAAAATGATCCTCCATAAGGAAGTTGATGTGCTTATTACAAATGGAACATATGAACATGTTATGTATATCTTCATCATAACATGCTACATACATGTCCTTCGTTACAAAAGTCTCCAACATCTCAGGCTGAGAAAATCATCTCATCCTTAATAGCAGCAATGGTGGTGGTCATCTGCAAAGAAAATCAAGGGCAATCACGCCCTCACCACCACAGCTACTTCAATCGACCATGCCTTATTACCATGTGCCATCACCATGCCGGCAACCAAAACAGCACCATCCCGGATCAAATCAAAGCAAAACCCACCCAAAACAGCTAGCAAACAAAGATAGTCCAAACACCCAAACATGAATAAAAATGAAAAAACCCAGAAAAACATGAAACATATTGGTTCACCAAAATCAAAATGAGAAATTCCAATAAAAATGAACTAAAATAAAATAAAATATACCCTAAAGCCTATAACATCTCTCCTCTTCACAACACCCATAGTGAAAAGATCCGTCTTCAAATGACTTTCATTCATACCTATATCCTTAAAAGAAACAGGGCGAGTGAAGATCTCAAAAAAAAAAAAAAAAGCATCATATTCATCATTCAAGAAACTAGGATCCATAAGTCATGGTAGAAAAATGAAGATCATTATTCATTATAGATAAACAGAGTCTAAAACTGTGACGATGAGCAAAAGAAATAGGAACAAGTGAATACATGTTACCTCAATGAAGTCTTACGCCTCTCAATATCCACCCGGTTGGGGGTCTCTTCCCATTTTCTCTCGGTTTAAACAGAAGCCTTGCCTCTTTGTAGTGACTTATGTTCCAAAGGATTCAATCTTCTCTCCCTTTTTCTCGTTCCATTGCCCCTTTTCCTACCTATGATCCTCTAAAATCCAGCCCCTTTTCGGATCGTCTCCTTTTAAAAAAAAAAAATTATTATCAAAAAGGAAAAGAACTACAATCAAGTAAAATCAAATAATAATAATAATAATAAAATAAATAAAACAAAACTAAAACTAACCAAATTTTGGGTCAGCAGTATCAATATGGATACGTTGTATTACAACTAAATATGGAAATATTGATTTCGACGGATATATCGGTACTTGGATTTTACAGATATATCAGAGATATATCGGTGGATATTTTTACATAAATATCGACATATCGGAAATTAACAAAATACTTTGAAATTCATGGAAATACTTTCTAAAAATGTAAAAATGACATTAATGATCAAATATGTACATTGAAATTACATTACAATAGGCTTTTAAAATCAAAATGAAGATCGATGTGATTCCATTACAAAATTTGATAGAGGGATCCCATCTTGATAAAGACAATACTCATACCTAGACATTGTGTTCCAATAATATTGATTATAAGATCGAACATGCCATGCATAAATGTCTTGACTTGTATCTACAACTTCTCGATGGATAGGAAATTCAAGGTTCATCAACATACTCATTTCAAATATTAACTAACATTGTGTATATTATTAATGAAATGTTAATTTATTAATATATTATTACTAAATTAACTAATAATTTAAAATATGAAATTACCAAATAAACTATAACAAAGAAAAAAATTTGGAGTAAAAATCAAGATTGGATATGGGTAGAAATTTGTGATCGAATAAAATAAATTTTAAGTATTTATAGATTTTTTGGGTCAAAATAGTCGTTGGATGGTCAAAAAATCTTTATAATTTAATTATAGTCGTTTGATTTAATTTTTGTGCAAATCTGACTATTAGTTCTTCTTTAAACTATTGGGATCAATCCATAATCGTTGGATCAAGTCAGGATTTCAAATCTCACCGTTTGGATATATCTCTGATATATCCCGATACATCGCCGATATATCCTCGATATATTTCGATATATCCCGATATATCCCTATATATCTCCGATATTTTACCAAAAAATTAAACTAACACGTGCGTGTGCCACAAACCCGCTATTTCCACGATATATCGGTCCGAAACCGATATATCGTCGATATTACCGATTTTTCCCTCAAACGATTATCGATTGCCGATATCGTGTCGAACATTATTAATATCCGATATATCGACAATATATCAACCGATATATCGGATATTTTTAACCCTAATTACAACAAGATAATGGAAAGCTTCCTTTCATATTCTGATCATCTTCCTGAAGCTCTATCAAAAATAAAATTTTGAAATTAAATTTATCTGTTTGATGATGCTTTTCAACCGGCGGGAGGCGGGCTTGAAGCGGAATCTTTGGTACGATCGGTGACTACAGTTCTGGGCACCACTACAAAAATAAGAAAAAGTTGGCGGGGATCACTGGGTGCCTCTCAGTGCCTAAGTCGATTCCTTCACTTGTGAAAGAAGAAGATCAGCATTATGGCATAAATTGAATGTGTCTTTGCAGATGGGTGGTGGTATTTATAATGGATGATCATGAAGTAGCTTTCCTAGTTGGATGATGATACGGATATTTCTCCCATTGGGTGAGGTATTTTCTTTCGTTGCTCGTGGCAGTTAATGGGGATGTGAGACAATTATTAAAATATCCTACTTCCACACAGGTGGTGGAGATTTAATTAGGGAAGTTGGGTACTTTCCTTTAATACGAGTTCTTTGGATGTTTACGTCTGCTTCTCGAGACGGGGTGAGCGGGTCCGACACAGACGCTGTGTTTAGGCATATGTGGTGGGCTGAGCTCTTTTATGTCTTTTATTAGGCCTGTTTCTTTATCTCTTTTTAAGCCTGACATTTGGGCTTGTGTTCTAGGCCTGGGCGCCTATTATTTTAAACCTAATCGGTTGCCCCTCCAACCCTTGGCTAAAGTGGGCATAGGCAAGGGTTGTATCGTTTCATGGATCGGGTGTGACTTCCATGTGGCTACTCGGGGATTTTTATTGGGGCCATGTCGCCGTCAAATGTCTTGTGATAATGACGATTTTTCGATTTTCGTGCCCAATTCGGCTATCGCCTCTATTGCCTTTAGGGACATGATTAGTGCCCAAAAAGTGCTATTTTGAACTCTATTTAAGATAGGTTCTAAGTACTTTTTGTGTACTAATCCACTAAATGATATAGATTAAACACGTAGATTCCTTTGGTACTAATGATTGTATTTCGAGGTTGTTTGTGGTAGTTTTGCAGGTTTAGAGCCTATTCTACCATATCGAGCTAAGCATATCGAAGTTGAGCTAATTTACAGAGTTCGTGTGATTTGCTCTTTGATTGCCTCGAGCCGAGACGAAGAGTGAAGTTGGGAAACACAAGGTGGATACAGAAGAGCAAAGGAGTGGAACATGCGGGATGCGAGGCGGGGAGCAACGGGGTTCGCTAGAATAGCAGTTTCGTATCTGGGTTAAGCTATGCTAAGCGAGATTTTAATTTTAGCAGTGAAATTTCACCGTAGTGGGGAAACCATACGCTCCCTTTGTTTTTGTGTCTGGCTGACCACAGATTTTGGTTAATTTCAATTCTACCCTCACTGTAATTATACTATTTAGGTTAGATTGGTATTTTCGCCTGATTGTAAGGCTATATAAGCCATTTTGTGAACATTTTGTAACCTAACTATTCATTAAAAAGCATTCCCATTACGGCCCCCGTTCGCTCATTTTCTCTTTCTCACTTTCTAAGCAATCAAAACACACACCCCTTTGAGGATGACAACTCAAAGGATGTTTGGCCAAAGCCTCTAAACCTTGGAAGAGGAGGGTCAAGTAGGTAGGTTGATAAGGCTCAAGCAGGTACCTTGTTTTTCACGACGCAGGTACTGCGTATTTATGTTTCAAACTTTCAAAATTAGGTTTAAAAGCTATTTGATGTACTTTCTTTGGTCAATACTTGGCAAGCTTTTAGGGTTGAGTGTATTCTTAATGTTAGATACACTGACATCCATTAGTTGTCATTTATGAGCCATCGGAGGTGGGTTAAATGCTAGGTTTCAACTTCTAGAACATTTAATGCTCAGTAAATGCTATGTTTCAAAGAGGAATGGTACATAGGGTTGGTTTTTAAAGTTAAACAAAGATCCGGTTTTGGAAATGACTATAGGTCATTTACCCTAATGCGAGGAAATAACCCGAGGACACCTTTGCAACCATATCATACCAAACTAGTGGCACGAAACTTCAAGGACTTCTTTTTACATTTTATTTTGAATTACCTTCAGTTAGCATAGTGAAAACAACCACACTTTTTATACAAATCCAAAATCCAAACAAAGGCCTCACCATTTTGACTCATTAAAAAATCATTTGTAAGATGAAAACCCATCCCTGTGTTTGATCCTAGAGCCGCTATACTACAAAGAGTTACGCCTACTAGTTAGGAGTAATTTAGGTTATAAATTTTGTTGATTCATAACACCTACTCGTGGCATCGAATCAATGGCGCCCATTGTCGTGATGGTGCCTTACTATAGATGACGAAGTCGATGAGTACTTGTAATCCCCATTACAAGTATTGGTGACCTTAAACCAATTCCATCAGTTAGAATTTTAGTTTTTATTTCTCAACACACGGGCCGGGTCGTTTTTTTTTTTTATGAATAACAATTTCATTTTATTTCTTAAATGAACATCGATCTTTTCGCGCTCCATTTGTTGTTCTTTGCTTTGTCTCTTTTTGTTTCACATGTGTTTATGTACCATTGGGATAGAGATATATCAGGTAGATTGCAAAGAGTTAGTACACCAATTGAACAAGGTTGTGAAGTCATTGTACATAGTGAGCAAATGGTCCTCTACTCGAAGAATAAAGAAAGTCAAAGAAGGTGCTCTAGTGAACTTACAAAACTTTATAGTCAATGACCACATACACCCTCCTAGGGTGAGTGCACCGTCCTCCATTATACCACCTGCTGATGACATGGTAGTGAGACCCTATCTGGTGCCCCTGCTTCCCACTTTTCATGGATGGAGAATGAAAATCCATACTCGCATATCCGAGAGTTCGAGGAAGTTTGCACAACTTTTAAAGAAGGTGTGTTCGACATGGACCTCGCTTTTGCTTTCGAAAGCATTTTGACATCAAAGACAAGGCCAAGATTTGGCTCAATTTATCGAGGCCGAGAACAATAAGCCCGCCGATCTTCAAGCTGAATTTTTGAAGAAATTTTTCAGTACAACCAAGACCAACAATTTGAAGAGGCAAATCTACACTTACTCCTACTCTACGATAACGGTAGTTCTATTAGTGTCGGGAGGTTTGTGGAGACCATCAAGGCATGTCCACCCATGGTTTCGATACATGGATGCTGAATCACTTCTATGCCGGTATGTCTCCCGCCATGAAGCACCACTGAAACCATGTGGAGGGGACTTCCAGTAAGCACCCGCATGAAGCCATGGACTTTTTGAACTATGTGGCCGAAATCTCCAAGGCATGGGACGAGCCGAATCCAAGAGAGGCTGAAAAAATGAGGCTGAAAAACCCACCATAGGGGAGGCATTTATGCACTTTCCAAAGACACCCAGACAAAGCAACCGACCACTTTGACCCGAAGGTTGGGAGGAGCTTGAAATGAGAAATCAGCATGAAGTGCAAGCAGTGATTGAATTGCCTGCATCTAACCCAGCTTGTTTTAATTGTCAGTCAAGTAGCCATCTTGGAGAGCACTGTCCGATGGTTCCTTCAGTAAGGGACATAATGCAAGAGCATGCCCATGTCTTAGGTCAAAATAAGCCACCTACAAATGCTCCTTATGGCAACACCTATAACCTAATTGGAGGAATCATTCGAACCTATCATGGAAGCCAAAACCTCCTACATATGCTCCCCAAGGAGGACAACAGTAGTTTAGCTCCACCTCAGCACAGTAGCAGCAGCCTCCACCTTCTTCTCCTATTGAGCAGGCAATTCTGAATTTAAGCAAGGTAGTAGGTACCTTTGTGGAGGAACAAAAGGTGTTGAATGTTCAAACTAATCGAAAATAGAGACAGACGAGAGCTCACTCAACAAGAAAATAGACAATATGCACTCGAGATCTCCAACAAATATGACAACTTGCAGTTCCATTTCCGTGTTGTCTAACCAAGAGCAGTGGTCCCTAAAAGGGGAATTCCCTCTGCATACAAAGAAAAACCCGAGGGGAATGCATGAGATAGGCTACGCCAGTGATCCCAATGCAAGAATCGATGAAGTCAAAGCAAAGAGTAACTGAGAAGTGGTATTAATCGAGACCACAGAGTCCCGTAACTAGCTGCAAAGTCCCACAAGGGTTGAACCAATTAGAGGAAGAACAACCGGGCCAGAGGAAGAGGTAAGGTACCCCCTCCTTTTCCCACGTGCACTGAAAAGGAAAATTCAGTTTAACCAAACTGAAATTTTAGAGGTACTACTAAGAAGTGAAGGTTAACATCCTTCTCGATATGATCAAGCAAGTCCCCATGTATGCAATGTTTTTGAAGGACCTATGCACGGTAAAAAGAGGCTTTAATGTGAATAAAAAGGCCTTTTTGACTTAGCAAGTGAGTGCCATCATTGAGTGCAAGACTCCTGTGAAGTATAAAGATCCGGGGTGTCCTACAATCTCCTTAACATAGGCGGCACTTGTGTGGAAAAGGCATTGCTAGATTTGGGGGCAAGTGTTAACCTACTGCCTTTTTCCATGTACTAGCAGCTTGGGCTAGGCAAACTTAAGCCGACCACTATCACTTTGTCTCTAGCCAATAGGTCCATCAAAATACCAAAGGAGACGGTTGAGGATGTTTTGATTCAAGTGGACAAATTCTACTATCCAGTGGATTTTGTAGTGCTTGATACCGAACCGGTAAAAGTAGGGGCTAACCATGTGCCAATCATCCTGGGAAGGCCATTTTTGGCCACTTCCAATGTGATCATTAATTGTCGGAATGGGGTGATGATTAGTGCCCAACAAGTGCTATTTTAAGCCCTATTCAAGATAGGTTTTGAGTGCTTTTTGCGCACTAATCATATGAATTAAGCCAATTGTCATGTGCATGTCCACTTAGTGCTTCTAATTTGTTTTCGAGATTGTTTTGGATAGTTTTGCATCTTGGGAACTTGAAGATGAAGCTTGGCTTCTTATTGATGTTGAATGTGAGAATCCTCAGAATTTCACCAAGCTGAGGCGATGAAATGTCAAATGAATTGAAGAATTGAAGGCAAAATTGATGAATAAACCATGAGGTGAAGTGATGCAAGTGGGCAAAGACAGTAAAAGATATGAGAAACTGAATGCTATGCATTTAAATTTCAGATTTCTTAAAATTTCATTATGTGAAATTTTCATTAAGCTAGCGAAATTTTTGCTAAATTTAGCCAAAATTAATTGACCATAGCGAAATTCTGTTTTCGTTATCTCTTGTAAATTCACAGTTAGCTTAAATTCCTCGCTAGCATAGCTAGTTCTATGTTAATAAATTTCCCGCACAGCTTAAAATGCCCAAATTTCGTGTTTTGGTATTTTTGATTCAAAACGACCACGTTTTGATATATTACCATTTTGTCCCTTATGTAATGTCATATTTTAGGCATTTTTGTATTTTCACACTTTGGGGTTGACTATATAAGCTCCCCTACAACTTTGTAACCCTAACTATTCCATTTATGCAAGTTTCCCGCAGCTTTTCATTTTAGGTTTTATTTTGCTCTCTTCTCTCTCCTCTTTCTCTCTATTTTTCGTTTTCCAAACACCCCTTCGAGGATGACAACTCAAAGGATGTCGGCTAAGCCCCTTCCTTGGAAGCAGAGGGTCACCGGGTGGAGGTTTGGAGGTAGCTTTTCAGTGCCCTCTCATTTATCACATCAGCATTTATGAGCATTTAAGCTCCCCGCATCTCACCCAAAGTTGAAACCTCCTGCATCCAAATTTCGCTAATGTGTATTTGACAAGCTTAAAGGGTTACAAAGGATGCTTAATTTTAGATCCACTGTCATCCACCTAGTTATCCCTATTAGTTGCCGTAGGGTTGCCTCTCTCCTTTTCGAGCCATATGCACACTGTTAGGACTCAATGCTCACCGAATGCCATATCTCATGAGGGAGTAATTTGTGGTTTAGGGTTTTAGTGCTAAATCTATGTCCGCTTTGGGAACACTATGTGTCATTATCCCCAACGCTGAAACAAAACCCGAGGGCATGAATACAATCTTAAAAATCCAATCCAAGGACTCAAGACTTGCTAAGGAGTCTTTTCTAAATTTTCTTAATTTATATGCGCTTTACAAACTATCCAACCCATCAAGTTTTTGAACAAAACCCAAAATCCAAAGAGAAATACCATTTTCAACTCAACTCCGCACTTCATTTCACGAAGAAAACCCATCCCCGTTTCGAATCTCTAGATCTCGCCATACCCAGTGAGTTTGACTACTAGCATGAGGAACATAGAAACAAATTTTGTTGATTCCTGATCACCCTACCATGGCACGACCCAAGATGCAAATAACCCTTGAAATATGACCTTAGAGCTCAACATCTTCCATCTTAGCAAAAAAGCACATGCACCAATGTGATAGGATGACAAAGGAAGAGGCTCAGGCAAATAGAGGCCATCATTGAAGAACAAGTAAATGAGCCGTTTGTGCAAGATGTAATAACTAGTGGAGTTGGTTGACAAGAATGAAGACCACAGATTTCAGAAGTGAGCCTTCTGCATGGGCAATGGAGAAGCAAAGGTCATGTTACCTCTACTCATCGGGAAGCGGTAGGAATGTGGTCCTCAACGCTTAGGATCTTAAGCCCCTACCTATTGAATTGAAATATGCATTTTTGGGAGGAAAAATGCATATGCAAGAAATGGTACGAGTGGAAGTGTTGAAATTGCTACAAGCCGGCATCATATACCCCATATCCAATAGCTCTTGGGTAAGTCCAACCCAAGTAGTACCCAAGAAATCAGGGGTTACTACTGAAAGAATGAGAAAGGAGAGGAAATGCCCACCGATCGACTACAGATGGAGGGTATGCATCGACTATAGAAGGCTGAATGAGGTGACGCGAAAGGATCACTTTCCCTTACCCTTCATGGACCAGCTCCTAGAGAGAGTATTGGGTCATCCCTTCTACTGCTTTCTAGATGGGTATTCCGGCTATTTCAAGATCGAGATCGCTGCAGATGATCAGGACAAGACCACTTTCACTTGTCCTTTTAGTACATATGCCTATAGGAGGATGCCCTTCGGTCTATGCAATGCCCCGGCCACTTTTCAGCGTTGTATGCTCAGCATTTTTAGTGATATGGTGGAGCGACATGGAGGTTTTTATATGGATGACATAACAGCCATTTGAAAGCCATGAATGCCTCGTCCGTTTAGAAACTGTCCTCCACAGATGCATCGAAAAGAACCTAGTATTAAACTGGGAAAAATGCCATTTTATGCTAAATCAGGGCATAGTGTTGGGGCACATCATTTCTGAGAGGGGAATTGATGTGGATAAGGCCAAGGTAGAATTGATCTCAAAATTGCCATCTCCTACTAATGTGAAGACAGTGCGGCAATTCTTGGGACATGCAGGATTCTATCGCAGGTTCATCCGGGACTTCTCGAAAATTGCTAAGCCGCTTTACAAGCTCCTTGAAAAAGATGAAAAGTTTGAATGGGATGTAGAATGCAAAGAGAAGTTCGAGGAGCTTAAGGCATATTTGACTACAACACCCATAGTGAGAGCCCCTGACTGAACTCTTGAGGTAAATGCGGCGACGCTACGACTCAAGGCTCTGAGCATTTCTGACAGAATAGAGGGAAAGTCAGTGATGTGGTGTGTATTATGCGAGCAAAATGTTAAAAGAAGCTCAGAGAAACTACACTACTACGGAGAAAGAATTTCTAGCTTGGTCTATGCTTTAGATAAGTTCTCGATCTTATTTGATCAAGTTAGATATCAGGAACTTCACAGATCATCTTACGAGACCCCGAGCCCTAGCCTCAATCTCGGGGCTGGGTGGATCCAACCGGTCACCTGACGCTCACTGAGCCATTAATCAAATCCCTTTAGTTGTCGCTTTATTAAATTTAGCTTTTCAAAGTTATCACATCCTAATCCCGACTCGACCCTATCAAGGATCCAAGCCGGAGTCCAGGCGACTCCAACATTTTCAATTATCTTATCAAAACATTTGGCTTCAGGTTATTCATTTTAGACTGTAACATTTAAGATTTCATTTCAAGTACCCATAAACATTTACACATTCAAAAGACTCATACCACTTACATTTAGCAAAATGTATTTTTACAAATAACATCTCGTAGTTCAAACCTGCTTTTACAAAATGTCAATGTTCGAATGAAACTGAGTACTGCATATGACTCGAGCATACCCGCACTCCTTCTATGACTCAGCCCTCACCTGGCCCAGCTTCAATGTCTATCACTCCGGCACTACAAGATTGATAAAAAACAATACGCTAAGCATTTTCATGCTTAGTGGTTCTATACAGTTCTGTATTCCATTTTCGTTCCATATAAATCATGCATTTATCAAAATAATGCCTTTATACAATATCTGTGCAATGTAAAAGATACTTATACAAATACACTTTTCAATACCGTTATTTCGCTTTTCGGTTTGTGATTTCACATATGGCTATAGAATTCGAAGACCACGATTATTCATTTGGTGAATCCCGTCCCGTTTGTCATTCAAGAGTAATGGCCACACTCAATATTACCATTTCATATGACTATAGAATTCGACATTCACGATGCATTCGTTGGTGAATCCTATCCCGCATGTCATTCAAGAGCAATGTGGTTTCCATTTAACACCACGGTTTCACATATGGCTATAGAATTCACATTCACAACATATTCGCCTGGTGAATCCCGCCTGCTTGTCATTCAGTAGCAATGTGGTTTCCATTTAACACCACGGTTACCCCGCGATCGAATTCGGCGGGTAACCACATGTGGGTCATTCAATAATACGTTTAAATCAATTTGATTTTTATAATAAATTCGCTTAGAAGCTCAATTACACGATACATGCAGATATTTGTCAAACATTTCAAATACTAATCATTCGAATCGATAAATATGTATATTTCGTAAATAGAGAGAGCAAGGGAGAATAAAGAACGTAGAGAACAAACTAGAATAGCACGCATAGAACAAACCAATTATCGACTCTTTTTCCTTCCGATATCAATCCTAGGTCAGTTGTCGCTTTCACCCGCACCTAGTCAAATACAAATTCTTCACTCTTAGTGGTTATGCAAATAATCGCATTCAAACGCCGCTTGCCGAGGTGGCTTTTCGCGAGGTACTGCAGACGCTTTTTCACTTTTGTCTTATTCTTATTCAACCCCATTAATCATTTCTGTGGTCCTTAAACAATCGGGATACGAATACGGGACTTAACGGTGTGAAAATACACAAAAGTAAGAACAACTCAGACCGGGTACAAATTTCTATCTGTACCGTAGAGTGTTGCTCACGCTGGGTGTACTTGGCATGTGTTCAACTCCACCGATACAGGTCATTTCCACGCCCATTTTTGCACAAGGTGTACCGGAGAGCTTAATTGCACTGCATACAGTGCCTTTCATATTTTCGCCGGGATGTTCGATTTTGCCAATTTTTTCACATTTTTCATCTACCAATCTTCCAATACATCCTATATAAAAATCCAATTATGGAATCAATTCAAATCAACTCCAAAGTGGTTTAGAATCAATGAAAATTCATTTTCCTCAAGTTAGGACTTTTCTCCCAAAAATCCAAATCATAGAAGATGAGGTTAGGGTTTGATCTATTACCTTGAACCTCTTCCAATCTCTTCTTGTATGGTGTTTGGTCTTTTAGGAAGAAGAAATGGGAACCAACCCAACCAAAGTTTGATCTCTTCCAAACCCTAGCTTTTGTCTCTTTTCTCCTCCCTTTCTCTCACAAAAATGGGATTACTTTAAAATCGAGCCCAAGACCACATTTCGCCTTTAAACTTCCTTCCTTTAGTGTAAGGCCATGTTTGGTCACCCATTTCTTAATTCTCATTTTCCTTTTTTGGCCTTTAAGTCACTTAATTCTCATAAGGCCTTGCTCGCCACACAATAAATCCAATTTCATTTTTGGTCTCCCTATTATGTTTCGTCATTCATTTATCACAATTTACCTTAAACATCTATTCTTTATAAGTCACCTGACCCTTAGGTCCTCATTTTACAAATTTCCACATTTTTCCTTTTTTCACTGGGTTTATTTCCTGTGTTCAATACATTCAATTTAGCATATAATATTCAATCATATGCTCACTCTTTCAATTTACATTTTCAATTTATCACTTTATCAAATTACCCGGAAAAACCCAAGTTTGACTCAATTCATACCCAGAATATATAATAAAATTATTATAAAAATTTTTAGGTATTTTCTTTGGGCGTTATAATCTGCACTGAAATATCTACTCACAAAACAGACCTAAGGCTCCTACTTTATCGATGGGTTCTATTGCTATAAGAGTTCAACATCCAGATTAGAGATAAGAAGGGTGTGGAGAACGTTGTTGCCAATCATCTCTCCAGATTAACTATAGCACACAATACCCACAACCCTCCCATATTTGATGAATTTCCTGAGGAATCTCTACTGACAGTGAGTATAGCACCATGGTATGCTCACATTGCCAATTTTTTAGTAACAGGAGAGTTACTAGTGGAGTGGATAGCACAGGACAAGAAGTTCTTCCATGCAAGGGTTCATTCGTACTATTGGGAAGAGCCGTATTTGTTCAAGTATTATGCCGATCGACACAAGGGAAATGTTAAGAAGAATGGTGAATGAATTCTCACCATTGCCATGACAAGGCGTGTGGAGTGGCATTTCGCTTCATTAAACAAATGCATGAAAGTGTCGCACTCGCTTTTATCGTCAATATTGTTTAAAGATACCTACACCATGTGCAAGCAAAGGTGATAAGTGCTAAAGACTGGAAAGATTTCGTCTTCACATGATGCCCTTTGAACCCCATTTTAGTAGCGTCGAATCATGGATGTACGGGCATCAAATTCATGGGCCCTTCCCTACTCCTCGGCTACATGCCGCCATGATCCTTGTTAGGTGACCACGTGGTCTATGTGGGTCGGCACATGCGTGGCACCTCGACCACAAAGCAGTGCTTAAATTCCTAAAGGAGAACATTTTCTCTAGATTCGGGGTTCCCAAAGCAATTATCAGTGATGGAGGTTCTCACTTTTGTAACAAACCCTTTGAGAACCTTATCCAACATGGTGTTACTACCAAGGTAGCCACCTCGTATCATCCTCAAACCAGTGGTTAAGTGGAGCTCGCCAACAGAGAAATAAAGACCATCCTGATGAAAGTTGTTAATTTTAGCAGGAAGGACTGGTCTTTGAAGCTTCAAGACTCATTGTGGGCATATAGAACAACATACAAGACCATTCTCGACATGTCCCCATATCGCTTAGTTTATGGCAAGGCTTGCCACGCATCGGGTAGAAATCGAATATAAGGCGTAGGGCAATACAAAATTTGAACATGGATATGAACCGAAATGGGCCTTAAAAAGAATGCTGAGATCGACGTAGTTAGAAGAAATAGAAACGACGCCTACTTCAATTCCAAAATTGCAAAGGATAGGCAGAAGAAGTGGCATGATCAGCTCATAACCCGGAAAACCTTCAATCAGGGGGATCAAGTCCTCCTGTATGATTCCAAGCTCCATCTATTTCTAGGCAAGCTCAAATCGCGATGGGTAGGCCCATTTATCATCCACCAAGCATATTTGAATGGTTCGGTTGACCTTCTTAACCCGGAAGACAAGAAAGTATTCAAGATTAATGGGCAACGAGTGAAGCCCTATGCTGTTCGCCATTCTGCAGAAGAGAAGGAGATATCCCTCCTTGATCCTCCACACCGATATCTCCAAATGCATTGAAGTCAGTTCGTTTCCACCGAGACCAAATCAAATTTCAAAATTTGTTTTGTTTTTTGGTCAATTTTTAATTTTTTTATTTTTAGTATTTTTATTTATCTTAGTTTTTAATTAAAAACCTTTGATATCATGAACTTAATATTTTTTTTTATTATTTTATTTTATTTTATTTATATTATTTTTGTTTTTATTTTGGCAGAGAAATGTCTGAGTAGGACAAAATTCGCACAAATAAAATTCACCGCCCTAGAAGAAAAATTTTCTAGGCGGAATGACCCTTCATTCCTAGTCGGGCGGTTTTGGCTTCCGGGGTCCTTTCATATCCACAAACACCCATAAAAGGACCCCCCTTCCCAACAAGCAGCCTCTCGTGACTCTCCCTCGCACATCCTCTCTATTTCGGCTCTCTCGCACACCGACAGCCATCCTTCACCTTCCTCCCTAGTGCACGCCGTCGTACCACCCATCACAAGACCCACCGCCCCTGCCGCGCCTCCCCATTTCGGCCCACTTCCAGTGGATTGTCTTCTGCCATGGTTCGCACCGTGGAGGGCATCGATTCAGGCCTAGGGGTCAGACCAGTACCCTTGCCAGAGATGGCGCAGGCACTTCCAGGGCTGCTGCAGGCCACTCTCCGGCTCATGGTGCCGAGGCACCTCTTGATTCATCTCCTGCTACAGCTATGATGCAGAGTCCAGCCTCTGCTGATATTCTAGAGGAGTCTCAGGGTGCTGAGCCCCCATCCAGACGATACCATACCCGGCGACCCCTGGGCCCCTCTCCCGTATCCACGGCCACCACCTGAGGGCACCGCTTCCAAGCGCGGGCCCCCGTACATCCGCCCGGGGAGTCTTCGCTGCCTAAGCTTACCTTTATGCCTCCAACCCGCCAGATCCCGCATACCATCGCCACTATCCCCCCGCTCGGTGATTGGGCGCCACTGGCTTAGCCGCGGACCCGATACCCGGAACGTGAATTATCGTGCCAAGGATCTCACAGAGTCCTACTATGATATACCGTAATCCAGCAATGACCCACGGTTCAGAGATTTGATGCGGTTGGTCCAGAGGTATTCACTGTTACCGTTTATGACTCCGAGGCAGTCTTTCTATCCCCGGGTGGTTCTTGAGTTTTATCACACTATGACATCCTGGGGAGTGTCCGATTAGATGCAGCTTCAGTTCAACATAGATGGCCGTCCTGGGGTACTACGAGCTTCAAATATCACCGCTGCTTTAGGCCTGCCAGTAGTTCTGGCTAACTCGACAAATTATCGGCAGTGGCCTCAGCCATCGCCTAGAGAGATGGTTCGCTCGCTCTCTCGAGATACAGCAACTGGGTCTATCCTTTTGCGGAGACAGCTTCCTTCGCAGATGCTCCTCACATACCATGTACTTCGGTCTAATCTGTTCCCGCTTCAGCACTATTTGCAGCGCAGAGGAGCTATTCTAGAGGCTTTGTATCAAATATCCGAGGTCTGCCTCATCCAACGAGCTCTGCCACACCTCGCCTTATCACTCAAGTAGTACTCAACACGCCCTGGTTCCTGTCCACTGACAAACAACCATCAAGTCTAAAGCAAAACCATTATCTGACTCTTTACCCGCTTTTTTCACAACATTTTTCATAACCAACAATCATTTACATTTACAATTAACGTACCAATCTAATGCAAATCCATTGTGCAATTGGCATACAAATATACTGTCCAATTCACTTTATACAAATACATATATCTAATACAACATCGAGATCGCGGAACAAGCACGGTGAGCACCTATCTCCGAGACGGCCCGCATGTACCGGTGTGGAATGTCCTCGTCCTTTATCTCCTCTTCGCACTCCACACCTGACAACACCCGCTGCTTCACGCTGCTGGGAATATATAGACAGTGAACGACTAATAAATAAAAAATCGCCACACTATCTTTTTTACATTTACTAATACATTTATGTGCATATAACGTAAGTCTGGTTCTTATGTGACTTCTAACTCATATTATATTATACATGTAGATTTTATTCTTTTTGCATTCTTATCATTATCTTGTTCATATTACTTTCAGATCATGTATTTTACAGTTGTAACTCATATCTACTACATGAATGATAGATCAAATCATATTCAAAGTAAACTTATACGTATACAATGGCAATTCAGAACAAATCAAATTATATCAATTTCCTACAGGTTCAAATCAGACTAATACCAATACATATTAGACTCTTTATCACTATAACGACCGAAGCCATTAATCAACTCCCTTTAGAAATTACATTTCGTGATCTGGGATGCCGCAATCCTTTGTTTTCGCTTTATAAATTTTCATTTTCAAAAGTGTCGCAATCGAACCCTTTCTACTGACCCGATCAAGTGATCCAAGTCGAGCCCAGCTACTCCGACGCTTTAAATCAAAACATTTATTTCGCCTTATTAAATTTTTCTTTTCAGTAATGCGACCCGAATCCCCGACTTGACCCGATTGGCGGATCCAAGCTGGAACCCGGTTTACTCCGACATTTTCAATTATCTTTTCCAAACATTTGTTTATGTTATTCCATTTTTAGACTTTTAATTACGCGAAAGCACTTCTTTCGGGCAATCCCATAAATACTTATAATTTCAAAAGACCCTCTTAACATTTACATTCAACAAAATGCATTTAAAAATGATGCTCTTTTTACTTCATGTCCGTGTAATGTAAAAGATACTTAACAATACAATTTTTAATGTCATTTTTCGCTTATCGCTTGAGGATTTCACATATAGCTATAGAAGTCGACATTCAATGGCAGATTCACTGGGAATCTCGCCGTTTTGGTCATCAATAGCAATGATTTCACACTGATTACCGCCTCGCCATATGGCTTATAGAAGTCGACATTCACGATATTCACTTATTAATCCCCGTCTGCTTGTTTCGCCCAAGAGCAATGTGATTTCACATTTTACAAGATGTTTCACTTTAACTATGTAATTGATATCTCACGCATGCATTCATCAACTCTCGTCTGTTCATTATCCAAGAGCAATGGATTTCGCATTTTACGCATGATTCACTTTAACTATAGAATTGAAATTCATGATGTATCTGGGCTTGCTGAATCCCGTCCTGCTTATCATTCAAGAGCATGGGAATACAAATGATCTCGCATTTTACAAAGATGATTCACTTTAATCCATGGGACCGACATTCACGACAGATAGCTCAGCTTGCCGACCTCGTCTCGTTTGTCATTCAAGAGGCAATGTGATTCTCGCAATCAATTATTAATGCCTCACATTTGGCTATAGAATTTCCGACATTCACACAGATTCAGTTGTTGAATCCTCGTCTGCTTGTCATTTAGTAGCAATGTGATTTCGCAAGATTTAATTATTATCGTCTCACATATATTATAGAATTTATATCACTCATTGCATTCAGTTGGTGAATCCTATTACATGTCTCGTTTATTCAAGAGGCAATGTGGATTTCCTCGCATTCTTCAATAATATTTGCTGTTACCTTCATGACGAATTCAGTTTGGTGAATCCCACATGTCTACATTCAATGATGCCACATTTCAAATCAATTTACTTTTATGCGCATTCTCGCTATCGCTCAAATACATGCACACATGCATACGTGTGATGCATATTTCACGTAACAATCATTCAAATCAATATATATATATATATATATATATATATATATATATATATATATACTTATATATATATTTTACAATTAGCATTCATAACCGATCACAATCGCATTTTGTCTTCATATCATTTATGTATGACAAACTTTTCAGATAATAATCATTCAAATCAATATATATATATGCTTATATATGTATTTCACAATCAGCATTCACAACCGATCATAATCACATTTCACCTAATATCACTTTCTGTATTATCTTTTCAAAGATATACTCAATCTTATGTACACATTTCATATACCTTGTTTTTACGTATACCGCTTATATACTCATTCACGTATACTCATTTATGTATACTCATTCATGTATTCACTCACATATACTCATTCCTATACTCATTCATATTCTCATTTACGTAGATACTGCCATCATATCATTTTCTCGGTTATATGTGATAATAATCATATATCACTTAACCACATTATGTGTTCATGATATATTGCCTAGCATGTCTACAATCATGTTTCACTCATGTATTTCATTTTCCATAATCATTTTCATGTTTCATGAACATTATCTTTACATTTTTCATTTTCTACATTTTCCTTGTTTCATGCCTATTACATACGGCACTTCATATTCTTGTGAAGTATGATGTATGTGGAATCACACATCATTCATATATTCTTATTCCTCTATGAATCTACTTTACTTAGGAAGTGGAATCAACTAATCGGATCATCCAAACTAAAGTTATGGCATTTTCATGCCAACTAGTCATTTTCCCGATTTTTTCTAGTGATAAGTTTTAGGCTACTAATTTTTCCGGGGTCTTAACTTCATATTTGACTCTAGGTCATTGTACTCTTTAAAGCTAAGGTGCTAAGGGTTCTATTCAACTAAATCACCCACCTGAGCACTGAACTCTCAAGTTATGTCCTAAATTAACCTGGACGTTCACTATGCTGTCCAGTTGATGCAGGAATTTTCTGCACATGGCCCCACTTTGAGTGAATTTCTTTAGGCCACTTAGGATCATAATTTGACGATGCTCTCTCTTTAAGTTTGGTTCTCCTTGAATTCTATTTTACGAGCCACTCTGAATCACTAAATCGGATAAGAAATGAGTGGAAGCTATGGCTAAAATCCGAAAACTAGTCTAACCGGGAGTGCGTAACAGTTGTACTGGTGTCTAACTCACTGATACAAGTCGCCAAACGACTGTAACCGAAATTGTACTGAAGTAATAAGTCTGACTGAGCCGGTACATGACACCCGAAATGCCCAAATTGTGTGTTTTTCTCCCATTTTTTCCATGTGGTTTCAACCCCAATCAACTTCCTAAGGCCTCTATGAAGACTTCCAAGACTACTAAATTCATCTTATGATCTCTTTCTACTCAATTTATCATACAATCCTTCTCTCTTATTTCAAAGACCTTATCAGTGAATTTCTTCAAACTATTCTGTTATGGTCTTAACCCATACATAAGCTAAACCTGTTGATTTGTTAGGTTTGTCTTTAAACCCAACTCAATTGCTTTTTGGTTTATTAACTATGAATCCACCTTCAAAGGAGGATTTCCTTCTTTTTTGCGGGATTTAGAGTTTTTTACCAAGCTATCTTCCTATAATTTTTAAGCCAGCATGAAACTTGTGCAAACCCTAAGTTTGGGGACAAGTTATTAATCATACAAGCATGGAAAGTCATACATAATCTCATAGAATCCATGATAAAGTGTCATATTGATACCAAAGTCAAGCATCCATACCTTGTTAAATGATCTTGGCTCCTCCATCTTGTCTCTCTTCCTCTTCTTCCTCTTCTTCCTTCCTCTCCCTTTCTTCTCTCCCTCTCTACCTGTTTTTTCTTTGGAGACCAAAATATAAGATATTTGATCTTTCCTCTTATACATAGTTTGGCCAAGTCAATTAAATTAAACCCATTTTTGCTTTAAGTTTCCTTATTTGCCTTTTTGTCCTTAGGCTCCCTTTGCAATTCAACTATGCCATATCTTAAATTTGACCCACCACCTTCCCTCAAATTCCATAATTGCATACTAACTTATTGATTTATGCCATTTATGTCCCTCAAGTGGTAATGACCACTTTACCCTTTGTCTCTGCATTCATTTTCAGTCTCAATTTTATTTCCGAAAATTCATATTTAGCTTATAATATACCCTAAACAAGTCCGAAAACTACTAGGGTATATTTCGGGGTGTTACAGAAAAGGTCCACCGCAAGGGTCTGGCTCGGGCAGAGACTATTCCACTATTGATGCCGAGGTTGTTATGCCACGTCTTAGGAGACACCTCGGGTTCCTGAGAGCCACTTATCGAGCGTCTAAGCAGAGCTGCCCTATGAAGAATCCCTTGAGCGGACCTTGTCTATGCCACTCTCTTTTCTTCTACACCAGCAGGAGGAGGTCGTGGATGATTATGCGGAGGACCTGCCTAGGGGTGAGCAAAACAGACGGGCCTCCAAATTATCCCTTCGCCTCGCCTCCCATCGCCCCAAACTCTCTTCCCCGAGATCGTAGGTCCGTCCTTCACGTCGTTGAAGAGCCACCCGAAAGCACATCCCCGTCAATTTGTAGGGATTTATGGTCGTTATGGATGCCATCCGCATTACGTGCCTTCACTTCGCAGAGATCCCAGCGGCTTCGCACGCATTGGCTGAGCGGATGGCTCGAGCCGAGGTCACTATCTCGCAAAATCCCAGCTATTTTTCTACGTACATGTGAGCCACCGTCTCCCCACCGCTACGTGATAGAGCCCCATACAAATTCCACTACTCATGACTGCCCGCCGATCGCCTTCAACAGCCTCTTGATGTGCTCGCGGGTTGTCGCAGTAGCTTCTGATCCACCAGCTTCTACACCACCAGCAGAGTGAGGTGGTCACACTTCCTTCTCTAGCTTTCCGATCCCTACCCAGTGAGGACACAATGATACTTTGGTTGGGGGGGAGAGTTAGCGTCGGAAGTGGCATTTATAGCACTTATGTTTTGTTTTGTTTATACTTGTGTTGTTTTAGTTTTATCAACTGCTTACTTGTCTTCAGATGGACTGCTTTTTTGTGCTTTATTAGCCACGTAGGCAAGGTTTATTTTGTTGATATGTTCACTATGTTAAGCTTTGTACTAGCCTTTTTGGTTATATTAAAAGCTTTATAAGAAGATTTATTTCTATTTTTTGTAATCACATTTATTTTTATTTATTTTTAATTAACTTTTGTATATGCATAATGACTAGCCTTGCAATGTGTTGAACTTAAGCCTTTCCTAATGGTGTCGACGTTAGAAGGGTCCTAAGCCGAGTTAAGTGGGTGACTAGTCAACTTCTTGTTGTATTTAACCTGTCTCTTCCACCTTTAGCTAACCACACACCGAGCACGTTAGGTCTCAATGATAGGCTAAGAAACAGCATGAAACCCCCTCTTACGATGCAAATCTTAACCTAGTGTCGTTTACTCCCTTGAATAGGTTATGGAACCCCCATGCATAGAAGGCCAATGAGTCTTTCAAAATAAAAGAAAAGAAAAAGAAAAATAAAAAAGAAAAGAAAATAAACTTACCGCATTGTTACTTTGAAATCCGAGCATGGTCCAAGGGCTGTGATGTAGCGAAGTCTTTAAAGCCCTAAGTGTCTCTAAACCTTCACTCGGTTGGGAGCCGCTTAGTGTTCAAGCACGGGTGGATGGGTGGAGTTTAGCGAGTTGTAGGTGTCGGAGGCTCTAAATCATTCTGAGTCCCAGAAACCTATAGAGTTTCCAGGGTTAAAAGATCCTCATGTCTGATGCCCTAAACCTTCATTGGTTGGGGAGTCGCCGTTAATCCGCTTACACCTGACGCCAGGAAGTCGAACCCCAAGATTACACCCTACAATGCAAAAAGAATTGTGTAATAAGGCGGTGTCCTGATCTATTTAGATTGGTTAACATACAAGGTTATGGCTTTAGCTCTACGGAGAGTGCCAGCCAGAGTTTATGATTGAGACCTGATTAAAAAAAAACCCGTAGCTTTATGTAGAAGAGCTTGGTTCATGTCTCGAGGGGGGAGCTTGTCGGTCAGTCAACGCGGTATAGTTTTCATTCTTTCGAGATGGTTATTAGCTTAGGTTTTCGTGATTCTCAACGTAGGCTTTGCATTACTGGTACAAACCTTTTTGACCTCACATGTTTTTTGTTCTCTGCTTGTTGATTATTTCGCATTGCTAAGGGACTCAGCAAAATGTGTCGGTTGGGGGGTGTGATTAGTGCCCAAAAAGTGCTATTTTGAACTCTATTTAAGATAGGTTCTAAGTACTTTTTGTGTACTAATCATATTAGTTAAGCCGATTGACACATGTAGGTCCCTTTGGTACTAATGATTGTATTTCGAGGTTGTTTGTGGTAGTTTTTGCAGGTTTCAGAACCTATTCTACCATATCAAGCTAAGCACACGTTGGAAAGATTTACACCGAGTTCGTGATATTTATCTTCGATTGCATCAAGCCGTGTGAACGAAGAAACTGAAGCCGAACAAGTCGATGTTTGAACATGCAGGATGCAGCAGAGCATTAGGGAGATTCTACTAGAATAGCAAAATTTCGCTAATACGAAATTTTCGTTATGTATTGCAATTTCGCTACATAGCGAGTTCTCTCGCTATACAGCTAAATTTCGCTTACATAGCTTAAAATTTCACCTCGCAGCGAAACCATCTCGCTTCCCCTCGCTTGTGCACAAACGACCCCTCGCTTTTGGTTAATTTCAATTCTACCTCAACACTATACTATTTAGGTTAGATTGGTATTTTCGCCTGATTGTAAGGCTATATAAGCCATTTTGTGAACATTTTGTAACCTAACTATTCATTAAAAAGCATTCCATTACGGGCCCTTGTTTTTGGCTCTCATTTTCTCTCTTCTCTATCCTCTTTCTCTCACTTTATAGGCAACCAAACACACCCTTTGAGGATGACAACTCAAAGGATGTTTGGCTAAAGCCTCTAAACCTTGGTAGTTATGAGGGTCATAGGTAGGCTGATAAGGTTTGGTGTGTGCTCCTCTATTTTTCACGACGCAGTACCGTATATTTATGTTTCAAACTTTCAAAATTAGGTTTAAAACTATTTGATGTACTTTCTTTTGGTCAATACTTTGCAGTTTCTAGGTTCAAAGGGCTCTTAATGTTATACATCGACATCCATTAGCTGTCATCATGAGCTTACTCCGAGGTGGGTTAAATGCTAGGTTTCAACTTCTGGAACATTTAATGCTCAGTAAATGCTATGTTTCAAAGAGGAATGGTACATAGGGTTGGTTTTTAAAGTTAAACAAATATCTGGTTTTGGAAATGACTATAGGTCATTTACCCTAATGCGAGGAAATAACCCGAGGACACCTTTGCAACCATATCATACCAAACTAGTGGCCCGAAACTTCAAGGACTTCTTTTTACATTTTATTTCGAATTACCTTCTCGCTAGTATATATAGTGAAAACAACGACACTTTTTATACAAATCCAAAATCCAAACAAAAGCCTCACCATTTTGACTAATTAAAAAAAATCATTTGTAAGACGAAAACTCATCCTAGTGTTCGATCCTGGGGAGCCGCCATATCATAAAAGAAGACGCTAGCCGCAGTAGGAGTAATTTAGGTTATAAATTTTGTTGATTCATAACATTCCAATAAGGGCACGAATCAGACATCCACGGTACATTTCAGATTCTCTATTCTGAGTCCTCCTCCTCGTGGGTTTGGATTTTCCTTCGAAACATTTTCATTCGTTGCTCATAATCCGATTTTTTCGCCTGCTCCCGAGGATCGCTTTGTTTTCTTCCGTGAAGCAGTACGCTTCCTTCTTTCTTCTTTAGCTTCCCTATCTTAGCCTTCGGGCTGTTGTGTTTGGAGCCTCTTTTTTCATTCTTTCGCCTTTCTTTATCTTTGTCTAATCATGCGTGCTTCTTCAACCAACACTCACTGCCTCGTACATAGAGGCAGTCACTGAGGGGTTCGAATCAACAGGGTGGTGGGTCTCTGGTGGTTCCATTGCTCATTAGGTCCATCAGGTCATCCTCTCACCGCAAGGAAAATAGAGGATTAGCGGTGATCAAAATTTAACGACGAATATCTTAGTGGTCAAGCCGCTGGTATTCTGATGCACGGCCCTAGTCGGGTCGAGCTTTCCTATGATGAAAATTTTTGCCACTCGCTATAGACCTCTGGTTGGTATCCATGTTTGCGTCCGTGACTTTCACCCCACGCTGTCCATGTTCCTAAGATGGCTCGCTGAGGTGGCCTCTCGAAAACGGTCCCCCGCTTCCCTTACACCCTTCTTCAAGTGCTGCCCTTCAAGACTTCACGTCATTGTTCCTAGCCCAACTTTCCCCTAACTTATAGGGCGTTTTGGTTGGCCTCCTTGTCGTCTTCAGGGATAAAGGCTTGGGGGTTCCCAACCTAGCTCTATTACTAGACCTTTCAAAGGTAAAAAGAACCCGCTTGTTGCTCAGAGTACATTTCTAAGTGCTCCAAATGCAATGATTATTTTTGACATGCCATCCTCCCAAATTTGAAGGAACGCTTATTTTTTGTTAGTGGCCGTGAATTGGGAATATAACTCACTGGATCGTAGCACGCCATGCCTCCGAATTCTGACCACCCCGAGAACCCACGTGAGTTCTCTCGCTCTAATTGGCCCACTTTCTAAGTCCTTGGGTGTCTCTAACTTTGGTTTGGTTGTGTGCTTTTCAGGTGTGTGGCCTGGTCTTAGCCCTGAGGATGAAGAGGTGAAGCAGAGGTTGGTTAGGTGCCACCCACAGGCGTACTCTGAGCTCATTAGGTAAGATATTCTCTGGCCGTCTGGTGCGAATCCTGCAAGACTTCCTGTTCTGAGGTCTTCCCCTCCTTCCGTCATCAAACCTTCACCCCGTCTCAAAGCTCCTTCGCCTTTCCTGAGCCTCTGATCGCGGCTTCCTACTCGTGAGAGCTTCACGCCCGCTTGGAGGTGCTGGTAAAGAAGAAAAGGAGCGCAAAGCCGGAAAACTCGCTTCCCGAGTTGCTCTCACCCGGTGAGATCTAGCGGGTCTCTTCTTCGCCTTCGCCTACCTGGGTCGAGCCGGAGATTCTCGAGGTGGTTGAGCCCTCGAGGCGTTCTTCCCATTTCACCTGGAGTCCTATGTCGCAGGCATCGAGCCCCTCCTCCAATGCCATGATGGAAGGGCACTTTGCCGTGGGATGGCACTCGTCTCATGTGTGGAGCTCGTGGTTGTTTCCTCCATCCTTCGCGATTCCGACCTCAAGAAGGTGGACGCCCTGTCCATTGAGGAGGCTCTTTCTCTTCTGCTTCAAGGAATCGCTTCTATACATCCAAGCGCCTTCATCAATCCATTTCCTTATTGTTTCAGAATGTTAATTGACTCTTTCTTGTTCTTTGGTAGGTGGCTACTTACGCGAAGTCTTATATACAAAGTTTCTCCCGACCCGAGAGGGCCGCCTTCCTTCGAGCTTAGATAAGGGACTCCGAACAGGAGCCAGAAGCATAGGTCCGACTGAGCCACGCCCAACAAGAGGGCGCCGCAGGATAAAGAAAGAAGGCCCCAAGACTCAAGGATCGGTTGTCGCCAAGACGAGCCACGATTGCAGAGGAGCGCGCCGTCAAGTGGGCGACTTGTGCATCAAAGTGACGTATGTTGGACCGGGTCTTGCAAGAGGCTTGAGGCTGGAAGCTCCATGAGCTTGATCTGAGGAGCCTGAAGAAGCTCTTGATGGACCTGAGAAGCAGGAGGTTTAGCTGACCCGAAGGTGAAGTGATAGCAGAGCTAGAGATGAGGCCCCGCACCTACCGGCCTCCCAGGGGGTGGCTTGCCTTCAGCGCAGGCCTCTAGAGCTTCTCCTTCACTAGAGTTCAACATCCATCTTTTGATGAGGAGGTGGTAAGAATCGCTTCGAGGGTCGCAGGTCGACGCGAGCCGGAAGCTGTTTTATATGCCTTTGATCATGCTCCCTTGCCTGGTGATCTTCGAAACCCGTGAGCGCCTTTGCCTGGCTTCACCTGGGCTCTCGTCTTTGACCCCCCGTCTTCCGTGAATCGCCGACCTCAAGCGCTTAGACTTTATCTTAACTCGCTATTTCCGGCGCCGAGCTGGGATTTTGTGACGCTTCACATTGACTTTCCGTTGATATGCAAGAGATCAGTTGGATTACCTTATCATTTTATTGTTTTCAACCAAGTTTCTTTTGCCCCGGTTTGTCTAAGTTGTTTAGGCTCGAAACCCAGCTATCTAGCTCCTAGGTCGTTTCTTCAAGTACCTAAGCCAAACCAAGCTGTATCGGACTCATGGATTATTATCCCTTCTAAGCTGTTAAGCTCTGCAAATTGAGCTACTAGGCCCTCGGGCTATTCGCCTTTGGGCGCTTGCTCCAAAACCGAGCCATTTGGCTCCCGGGCTATCAGGCTCAGCGCTTAAGCTCAAAGCCAAGCCGTCGCTCCTGCCATGCCTTTTAGCGCTAAGCTTTGCAACCGAGCTACCAGCTCCCAGGCTATTGTGCCTCTCTCGAACTCGCCTAAATGGCCTTTGAAATTGTGCCACATAGCCTTTTATCCCTTCCCTCGGGAAAGCTGCAGGCAAAATTTTTAATGCAAGCTCAGGGGGAATCTATGCAGATCTCATGAATTCCTCAAGCGTCCAGGCTTCTTTATAAATAACTGCCTTCCTTTGATGGGGTGAGTTATACTCTGCTTCCATTTTTCTTCTTGCCCTCGACAATGCCTGGGTTCGTAAGTGATGGAGCTTTAAGGTTTGATCGTCACCAGCCGATGTCGCCGAGGCCTGGCTTCTGGCGCTGTTTCTCTCGCTATGCCATTTTGGTGGAGTTGTGTTTTTCTCTATTTTCCCCCCTGTGGGGGTTGTGTTGTTCCCTAGTCCTACCCATTGAAGGAACTGGACTGGGGAACGTATTCGAAGGGGGCGGTATGCTTTAGAGGGAAAACTTTTAAGTCCCGCTTTCTCCTTAATTCCTTCCTCCCCTCTTTTCTCCCTATCCCCCTTTTTCTCTTTCTCCTTCTCCTTCCTTTTCTCTTTCTTCTTTTCTTTCTCTTTCTCTTTCTCCTTTTCCTTCTCTTTCTCTTTCTTGTGGTTTTTGCCTTGACTAGGTGTTGGCCGATGTGAAGAACGGCTTTGCTGATTGTAATTTTTTTGAAATGTGGAGAGCGACTTTGTTGATTGTAATTTTATGAGATGTAAAGAAAGATTTTGTAATCCTCTGAGGTGATTGTAACTTCTCTGAAATGAAATTTTGTATTTGTGTTATGTGAATTTTCAAAGCTTCTACCAACCGAGCTCCTTGCTTTCTCTTTTCTCTTCTTTTTCCTTGTGAGTTTTTCTTTCTGAGGAGTAGAAAACCTGCTTGTGCCGTTTGTCTCGAGGCAGGAACGACCTCGTTGATCACCTCCTCAGGATAATCGTAACTCCTTTGAAATAAAGAACAATCTTTGTGAAACATGTGCTTTTGCACCTGCACTTTCTGCCGAGCCTTGCTTTATCATTATGTTCTATTTTTCGACTCCACCATAATATTACAAATTCTAAAAATGAACATAAAAGACCAAGTATTTAAAATCAAAACGCGGATACTTTATTAAAGACTCACATTCCGAGGTCTTATTGGTTGAACCATTTGAGGTGTTCGGGGCTGCTCCATGAGTGGTAGGGTTTTTCCTCCTTCGTTTATCTACAGTTTCCAGGTTGGACTATGCTGGATACGATATAGGGCCCTTCCCAATTGGGTCCTAGCTTCCCATGTGTGGGGTCTTTCCTCGCTGGTAGAAGTTTTTTTAGAACCAGGTTACCAGGCTTGTAATTCCTGGGTTTGACCCTTAGGTCATAGTATCTTGCTGTCTTTCTATGATAGTCCTCAATAGGCTTCAGGACTTGCTCCCGCTTTTCTTCTAGGAGATCCAGGTTTAGGCGAAGAACCTCCTCGTTGTGTTCGGCTCTTGCGAATTCAATCCTTGGCGACTTTAATCCGACCTCGACAGGAGCTACTGCTTTGGTGCCAAAGGCCAAAGCGAATGGGGTCTCTTGAGTTGCTGACTTACACATAATTTTGTGTGTCCATAGCACCTTGGAGAGTTATTCTACCCATTTTACCTTTAGATCTTCTAATTTAGTCTTCAACGCTGCCTTGAGAGTCCTTATAGCCACCGCTTCGCCTACTGACTCCGTGGATGAGTCGGGATTTCCAGAGTAGTTCTTGATTCCGAGCTCAGCACAAAAATCCCTGAACTTAGGATTGTTGAACTGTTTCCCATTATCAGACACAAGGGACCTCGGGATCCCGAACTTGCATATTATAGAACGCCAAACGGCTACACCTTCAAGGCGTGATTACGGGCGGGTTCAAATTCTACCACTTAGTAAAGTAGTCTCATGCACTATACGATAATTTGCATCGCTCCCTTCCAGAACGGGTAGGTCCCTGATTCGTACACGGTAGGTGATCGGAATCAACAAAATTTGTTTCCTATAAATTCTCCCATCGTCAGTCAAGCTAATGGCAAGAGATAGCTTGCCTAGGGTCGTGAACACTTCGATGGGTTTTCATCCCACTTAATGATTCGTAGATCAATGTTTGAAAAACTATGAGACTTTTTTGTTTGATTGGATTTGGTTAAAAATGCTGAGGTTGTTTGTTCACCGGGCGTTAACCGTAATAGCTTAAATGAACGTGTGAAATGGTAACCTTGAAGGCTTGGCCACTAGCTTGATAACATGGGGTATCAAGTGTCTCTGGTTATTTCTCGCACAGGCAAAATGACATGTAGTCAAAGCAAAAACCGATCTTTTTGTTTAGCTATAAACCTAACCCAGAACTAATTCTATTTGAGTCAAACCAAATACTAAGTATCCAAAGTCCCATCTATTTTGAAACCCTAGCATTTAACCTCATTTCAATGGCTCAGAAATGACATCTAAAGGATATCACGCATCTAACATTAAGAATGCATCAACCCTAAAGCATGGCAAGTATTGACCAAAGGAAAGACATTAAATGGCATTAAACCCTAGATTGGAAAGTTGGGAACCATAAATGCGGTACCTGTAATATCTAAAGCATGAGGACAACCTCTCGCAAACCCCCAAACCAAGCTTAGTAACCCTCTTCATATTATGAGGCTTAGCTACATCCTCAGCTGCCATCCTCAAGGGTGGCTCAAGTGTACCTTCGAGAAAACGGTGAGAGAAAAGGAGTATATAAGAGAGCAAAGTAAACCTAAATGAAAAGTCAAGGAAACCAGATAATGAAAAGTTACTTTGGGGTTACAGTTGAGGGGCTTATATAGCCAACCCCATGGTATGAAATGACAAAATTACCTAAAATATGAAATTACAATAGGGAAAAGATGGTAATTTATCAAAACGTGGTCGCTCGGGAATCAAAACACCAAAACACAGCCGATCAATTTCATTTGCAACAAATTTCGCTTTATGTTAGCGAAATTTCGCTAGCCTAGCGAAATTTTTGTGAGATGTTTTTAAATTGAGAATTTTCGCTAGAATGCAAATTCTCGCTACCTAGCTAGTTCTTTAGCCTAGCTTAAATTTTCACATAGCTGTACTCACAGATTGCGACTGCTAGAGAATTTTCGCAGATTGCGAAATTTTCGCAATCCCTGCGAAATTTTCGCAATCCCTGCGAAATTTTCGCAATCCTAGCGAAAATCCCTGGATCGTCCCTGCTTCTCTGTTTTGCTACTGCATCACTTCCTGCACTTTTATTCATCCTCACTAATTCTTCACTCCGCATCTTGACATTTCATCGTCTCACGGTGAAATCATCGAGGATTCTCGCATTTAGCACCAATAAGAAGCCGTTTTCCGCTTAACTCGAAGTTCCCAATATCTCGCAAAACTATCCAAAACAATCTCGAAAACAAATTAGAAGCACTAAGTGGACATGCACATGACAATCGGGGGTTTAATCTATGATTGCCGGGCAAAAAGCACTCAAAACCTATCTTAAATAGGGCTCAAAATAGCACTTTTTGGGCACTAATCACACCCCCCAACCGACACGTTGCTAGTCCCTTAGCAATGCTAAAAACAATAAAGGTATGTATGTTGTGCTTTTACAAAAAGTGCATATTGTTCAAAAGTGTAAAAATAAGTGTTTTACCTTTAGTACGAACAATTTGCACTCGAACTTAAAACCGACATGAAAGAACAAAGACCATGCAAGAACAAGTTCGAGGGCAAAGATCGGGTTCCAAAAGAAGTCAACCTCGAACTTCCACCAACATCTAATTGTTCTAAGGTAACCACCAGCCAATAAATTGCAAAGCTATTCCCTCCCCCCAACCTAATACGCTACGGCCTTAAACTGCTGGAATAGCCTGTGCCAGGATAAGCTACACTCTTATTTCTTCCTTATTTTGCAATGTGTGTATGGTAATGCTAAAACTCGACTTCACCAAAGTCCGTGTAATCTGGGTCCACCGATGACTCCCAACCAATTAAGGCTTAGGCATCAAGCCAAAAGGATCACTCACCACAAACTCGCAGCTTCAATTCCTGACTCTCGAATGACTTCGAGAATTAAGCACCTACAACACGCTAAACTCTACCTATCCATCCGTGTAGCGAACACTAAGTCGATGACTCCCAACCAATTAAGGTTTAGGGCATCGGGCTTTAAAGGCTTTCGCCATATACCCTAGACCGTGTTCTGCTTCAAGGCAAAGCGTCACGACTTTTATTTTTTCTTTTCTTCTTTTATTTTTATTTTTTCTTTTCTTTTCCTTGAAGACTACATCGCCTTCATATACGGGTAACATAAACCTATTATGGGTCACAACAAAGCCCTAAGGCCTATCAGAAAGCAAAGAGGTAAATAGCTTCTCAACCTATTGGTACAACTGTGTGCAAAGCAGAATTCAATGAAAAGGAATGTTCAAGGTTGAATATGAAATCTCACTGACCAAAACTAAATCATGCATGGAATTGTTCTAACATTAAGGTAACATACGTATTCAATTTTTCAACTAAAGGCAAGAGTCGAACACAAAATGTAGACACAAAAGTGATTTGGTAAAAGTGTAGTAAATCAGAAGTATAAAGCTGATATAACCAAAATGGCTAATACATGCTTAATATAGATAACATGACAAAACATCACAAGCCTACTATCAAGCAATACATGAACTCATACAAAATGAAAGAGGTAGTCGATAAAGCCAAGATAAAACATGATAGAAGACCTAATCCTAACTTTTCCTCCCACCTAAAGTATAACATGTGACACCGAAAGGAAAGCTAGAGAAAGGGAGGTGACCACCTCACTCGCTAAGGGCGGTATGTGAAGTTCGCCGCGGTCGCCGCTAGCATGTCTAAGGAGACCGGGACTCATCTCGATGTGTAGGCACAGCCGGGAGACCGAGGTGGCTCATGATACGTAGAAGCATGGCATGGTCAGGCGCTCTATAGCTGGCCTCTCGCCGGCCAACCTCCGGGTCCACGATGCCCTGTGGTAAAGAGCCAATGAATTGCACAACATCCATAATGTACCATACCTCTCGAACCGACATGAACATGCTCCGGAGAATGCTGTGCTGTATATGAAGGGCCAAGAGAATGACCAAGCCGGGCGTATGAGGAGGACAACCCGCACCGGACTCCTCTCCACCTCTACCTCAGGAGCAGGATCATCTCCCCTCGTGGGATCCCTCCGCTACTCTTTATCCGTACCTCCTCCCGGTCCTCGTCGGCCGAGAGGAAAAGAAATTCCAGATCACCAAGGCTCGCTTCCAAAGACGTGGACTCCGAGAGCATCCGGGATCCTCCTCTCGATACCTGGCTCCACCGAAATCCTAAATGCTCCAGACCCGGTCTAATAGTCGCAAGATCAACAAGGGTAGACCCTACTGAGCCAGTTCATGGGCGCACTCCATCCTCGGCAAAGAGGCGCCATGACCAAATTTCAGGGATCGAACTTAATCCCTCTCGAGATCCGACAATAAGGCCTCTAGTATGGCTCACGCTACCGAACATAGTGATGTAATGGAAACAAGCCGGTCCGAGTGTGGTCCACTGTATATCCGAGGCGGAGCCGCCATTTAAAAGTACTGGTCCCGTCAGAGAGCCCGAGCGAGACAAATGGACCATCTCCCTTCGACTCGCTGTGGCTAATCCCGATATCCTCCTAATTGGCCGCCCGCGAAGCGTGCCTAAACCACTGAAATGTCCATCGCCGGAGTATCCCCAATCGACGTCAATGGCGCAACTGCAGCTCCATTTAATTTTAATTCTGAAGTCACGCCGGAGCGGTAGAACTCGGGGCACCACCCGGGGTAATAGAACTATCGCTTGTCAAGGAACTGTGAAAGGGAGTATCAGATCGCCTACGGAGTCTCAACCGGGTCGAGGTCACTGCACGTCGTAAATGACTCTCCATGAAAACCCGCAACCAATGCTCCCTGCATCTAGGGTCCCAAAGAAATAATGGTCAGCTCTGATCCTCGAGGTCGGCGAAATATGGGGCGATGAGCTCTCCTTTGCCACTGTGGAAAGCGATGGCTGAGGCCTAGATGACGAGGATTCCCCCGGGCCTGATGTCCGGGCCCGCTTGGAGGGCTGTCTACTGGGAGGGCCGGCCCTCCCGGATATTCTCCGAGGCACCGGAAGGGGCCCAACCCATCCTGAATCGATATCTCCCGAACCCCCGAGGCTCCTCCGACTATACCGTAGCCTGGCCTCGCCCCTCCCGCTCCTGAGTGCTAAATCTAACCCCTGGCCGTAGTCGGAACCACCCCCGGGTAATGCGCACTATCCGTAATCAGAGAGGATACAGGCGTGGCAGGCAGGCTCACTACCGGGGGTAGCAAAGGCGTGCTCACCAGCCGACTGTGGGCTCGCTGCACTGTACTCGCTGCACTAATGGCCGATAATGGACTCGAAATGGCGACGGAGATGGCTCGCACGCAAGCCGTGGAGCGAAGGCTGCACGGCCATCGACGGAGAAGGGCTCGCACGAGCGGGCAGTCGACCGGTTGTGGCACGAACAGGTGGCTCATTCCGCTCTGGGCCACTAACGATGGCTCCGGCTCGCGTGCGGGTTCGGCAAATGGGGCCAAGCAAAGGTCGGTGTAGTGGCGCACATTGGTGGCGCACTAAATCTAGGGTCTGTGCACCTTCACGCTTAGGAGGAGGCAGGGATCTGCAATGGAGGCTCAAGGGGGTGTGGGTCGGGTTTCGAAATGTGAATGAATACGAGGCCCCCTTCCCTTTATAAGGCCGTGAGGAATGAAAGGCCAATTTCAAGCACAATAGGGCCAACCGTGACTCTACCCGCAAAATAATAATTTCATTTAAAGGTGCATAAAAATAAATAATAATAACAAAAAATTATTATTATTATTTTAATATATATCTAAAAATTAAAATAAAATAAAATAAAGATAAAATTACTAAAAAGGAAAGTTACTAAAAATAGCATACTATGAAAATCTAATTCAATTTAAAGCAAAACCAAAAATTCGAGTCAAGTAATTTGGCTCAAAGTGGACACCAAACCAGCTCAGTTTTACTGATTCACTCATGGAGGGTCAAGGAGGAGGAGCTCCTTAACCCCTAAGAAGGGCTCAGCCGCGTTCTCCATGCTTCGGGTCCATTCTTGTTGATTTTCTTCAACGGGTGATTCTACGACTTCAATTGCTCGCAAAGGGTGACTGATGACACCCCAAACAACCGCTTCATCTGCTAGCCAATTTTTTGTAATTTATGGACCTCGTCTCCCAGATTCGACCACTCAAGGTGTGACTTCATCACTTCCTTCCTTATCACCTTCCACCGGCTCAGGCTTGCGGGACTGCCAAATATGTCAGCCCAATGTCATAGCCGCCAAATGAGCCGCATTACTCCATTTCTAAGAATTGATGATTGCATCGCGCTGGCCAAAATGGTCTTCCCAGATAATCAGTACATGATCGGGGTCACTTGCGATTGCCTTAAGATCAAGCACTACAAAGTCTACTGGGTAGTAGAATTTGTCTACTTTTACCAAGACATCTTCAACCATTCCCATAGGAATCTTCACCGATCGGTCGGCCAATGATAGAGTAATGTTGGTAGGCTTGAGCTCCCCTAAACCTAATTGCTTATACACTAAGTATGGCAGTAGGTTCACACTAGCCCCTAAATCTAGCGTTGCTTGTCTATGCAAATTACCCAATGTCAATCAAATTGTGGGGATCCTCGGATCCTCAGATTTGACTGGTCTTCGCTTCCCATTATGGCACCGACTTCACCGGTTATGAAGGCCTTCTTTCAATGCCTAACCCTTTTCGACAGGCACATGTCCTTTAAGAACTGCGATAAGTCGACTTTCTTAACCTATGTCGAGCAGCTGGAACGCTTACCTTCACTTCTGCCTTAGTACTCCCAAATTCCCGCCCGCTCGATTTTTCTCGCCTCTAATGCTTGGGGAAATGGAGGGGCAGTTTTCTTCACTGATCCCTTCAATGCCTCTTACCTTTCTGTGCTCAACTCCCTTTTTCTGCATTGTTTCTTCGCCAGCCATAGCACCCTGGGCTGCTCTATCTCTTTTCCACTCCTCAGAGTGATTATGGTTTCACTTCATCCATCCCTGAATTGCTGGATGAACCTACCTCATGGACCCCTTTGATTAGGTAATGTTTGGGAAGGAACCTTCCTCTCCCGTACTCTGTACAGATTGTTGATTTTTGCGATTGAATGCAGTTGTCAATTTTCCGATTAAGATCGCCTCTCAAGCCCATCTATTCTTTTTGTTCAAAGCATACTTTCTACAGATCAATTTTTCAGGCTAATCTGTACATTTATCCCCTTTTTCTCCTCCACAAAATTGCCTACCACCTTACTCGAATTCAATATAGCTGCTCAACAGATAAGTGGGATGATGTCGGGTCGTGGGTTTGAGATGAGGAACTAAACTCGTTGTTTGGCACTGTAAGTACATAGGCAGGGGGACTAGGTTTCCAGGAGAGGTTAGGGTGATTCTTCCAACTGGAATTCAGTGCTACCGCATGGGGCATTCCAGCTGTGGCTTGTATCAGCCTACCGACATTAGCATGTTCGACATCAAATCCTTCATCGATGGGGCACCTTGACAGTTTTCTCCCGATGGACAAGGTTGACAATTGATGACAGTCAACTCTGTGCATTTTCTGCCATCGTCGCACTTCATGGAGCTCTTTCCTTCTAGCCCTCCACCTTCCTAGCTAGGGTTGAGATTTTTGCTTCATTTCCATGTCCTCCGAAATTGTAAAATGCCTCCCTTCGTGGGCCGAGGGCCTCATTTTCTCCATCTCTCAAGTTCCTACCATCCCAACCCTTTGGAAGTTTCAGCCACATAATTCAAGAAATCCATAGCTTCATCCGATGCTTGTCGTAAAGTCACCTACACATTGTTTCTAGCATTGCTTCATGGCAGGTGACATACTATCAGAGAAATGATTCACTAACATCCATGTATCAAAAACCATGGTGTGACATGCATCGGTGGTCTCTATGAACCCTCCCAACACTGGAGAATTTCTCTATTGTCATAGCCGAGTAAGTGTAGATTTGTCTTTTCAAACTGTTGGTCTTTGTTGCGCTGAAGAATTTCTTCAAAAATTCAGCTTCAAGACGGCCCACTTCTAATCGTTTCCTACTCATGAATTGGTTTCATATTTTGGCTTTGTCCTCGAGGGTTAACTGAATGCTCAACTCAACAATTCCATGCCTATACCTCCTTAAAGTTGTGCATACTTCCTCAAAATCCCGTATATGTGAATATGGATTTTCATTTCCATACCATGAAATGGAAGCAGGGCACTAGTAGTGGTCTCACCGCTACATCCTCGCTAGGAGGTATGATGCAGAAGGAGCACTAACTCTAGGAGGGTGTATGTGATCCTCATCGACCCGTATGTCGCTGGATTCATAGGGTGCTTGTCGACTTTGTCGTTCTCGCAGTATGATCCATTCGATCATCGCGGTAATAATCGATTTCACAACCTCGCTTCAACCGGGTGCACTCACTTTGCACCAATTCGATATCCCTCTCGTCCTGCCAAGGTCGCACAACACCGTTACACAAAATGAAACAAAACAGCAACACAAACAAAGTCACAAAGAAAGGTTAGTGTTAGCCGCACAAAACCGACCGTAAAATAAAAACAGCCGCAAAGAATCGCCAAGGAAGAAAATCATAGCCGCGACACTTAATTCAAAAGGACTAAAGGTCACCAACACTCTGTAATGGATTACAAAGTACACATCAACTCCTCATCATATCGAAGCTCGCACCATCCCGCACGCGCCATTTGATTCGTGTACATGGCAAAGGATCTAATCAACAAAAATCTGTTTCCTATGTTCCTCCTACTACCGTAGTCAAGCTACTGCAATATAGCGGTCTAGGCCTAACACCCGGGATGGGTTTTCATCCCACCGAATGATTCGCATCAATGTTTGAAAATGGTGAGACTTTTTGTTTGGATTTTTTGGATTTGGTTAAAAGCGATGGGGTTGTTTGTTCCTTTGGTTACTTGTAATGGGTCGTGAAAGTGTGAAATGGTAACCTTGAAGGCTTGGGTCACTAGCTTGATAACATAGAGTATTGAAGTGTCCTCGGGTTATTTCCTCGCATTAGGGCAAATGACATGTAGTCAAAGCCAAAACCAGGATCTTTGTTTAGCTATAAAACCTAACCACAGAACCACTCCTATTTGAGTGAACCAAATACCTAAGCATTGAAGTCCATTCATTTTGAAACCTAGCATTTAACCTCATTTTCAATGGCTAAGTAAATGACATCTAAAGGATATCGGTGCATCTAACATTAAAAAATTGGCGAACCCTAAAGCATGACAAGTATTGACCAAAGGAAAGACATTAAATGGCATTAAACCCTAGATTGGAAAGTTGGGAACCATAAATGCAGTACCTGTAACATTCAAAGCATGAGGACAACCTTTAGCAGCCCCAAAACCAAGCTAGTAACCCTCCTCTTCAAGGCTATGAGGCTTAGCCAAGCATCCCTTGAGTTGTCATCCTCAAGGGGTGTGTTTGGCAATAGAAAATGAAGAAAAGGAGAGAAGAGGAAGCGAAAATAAACCTAAAAATGAAAAGCTGCGGGAAACTGTATTAATGGAAAAGTTACTTAGGGTTACAAAGTTGAGGGGCTTATATAGCCAACCCCATGGTGTGAAATGAAAAAATTACCTAAAATATGAAATTACAATAGGGACAAGATGGTAATTTATCAAAACGTGGTCGTTTGGAATCAAAAACACAGGCTGAGCAATTTCGCTATGTAGAAAATTTCGCTAGCCTAGCGAAATTTTTGTGAGATAGTGAAATTGAGAATTTTCGCTAGGAACAGTAAATTTCGCTAGCCTAGCGAAATTTTCACATAGCGAAAATTTCGCTAGGATTGCGAAATTTTATTTATGATTCTGAAAATTTATTAATCTATAAAATTTCGCAATCCCCTAGCGAAAATATTTGGATCGTCCACTGCTTCTACTGTTTGCTCTTTGCATCACTTCTAGCAGCTTTTATTCGTCACTTTGCCTTCAATTCTTCACTTTGCATCTTGACATTTCATCGCCTCATTTCGGTGAAATCATCGAGGATTCTAGCGTTCGAAGCACGATAAGGAAGCCAGACTCGTAGCGGAAGTTCCAATATACGCAAAACTATCCAAAACAATCTCGAAAACAAATTAGAAGCACTAAGTGGACATGCACATGACAATTGGCTTAATTCATATGATTAGTGCTTGTAGCTTACTTTCGAAAACCTATCTTAAATAGGGCTCAAAATAGCACTTTTTGGGCACTAATCAGTCCCAATATGTCTAGCCCCCATTGCTAAAAAGGCCAGGGGCTTGTGATTGACGTCAGTGGCTCAAATGGGAGATGAGAGATCTTGGCATGCTCTTGATAGGCTTTTCATTTTCTGACTAGTTTTGTTTCATCTTTAGTTGAGCGATAATACCCCTACCTCAAGGTTTTCACGCTGGAGTCTAAGCTCCGATGTGATTACCCTGAAAGCGTCTTCATGAACCTCCACAGTACGTGGTGGCGTCTTCGCCCTCCTTAGAATGGGCGTAGAAGCCTCGTTTATAAAGGGTCCCAAGATGGAACGGTGAATCTTCTTAGGCCAACGCAGAGTTTGGATACCTCCTTTGGGTCGCAGCAGTATTTCCTTCCACCAGTGATCCCATGGGGTCCATCCGGTTAAAATTCCCGGACATCCGCGGGAGACTTCTCCGTTGTGATGCTTACACTAAGGGTTCTACCGGAGGTGCTCGTAGGTATCGAGTCTGCCCGGTCTTCCACATTGAGGCATTTGCCGAGTTTTGCCAAGGCTTATTTCGGGGAATTCTCTACTCTTGGTACATGTTTGACTGAACCCATATGAACTTTTAAGCAATCTCGCACCTTCTTGAAGTGCGGGATCATCTTCCTACCGCGCTTTGGCCGTAGGAGTCTTTCTGCTCTGTTTACTACCAATTTGGAGTCATTGCTCACTTCCAACTGATCAATTTCCATGGAGTGGGCGAGGTTAAGGCCAACTATGACAGCCTTATATTCAGCCTCGTTATTGGAGGCTTGGAAGTCGAATCTGAGCGCATATTCCACATCTATCCCATCTTGAGAGGTCAGGATCAGACCTGCACCGCTTCCTTGAGCATTGGTAGCCCCGTCCACAGATAACCTCCATACGGGGAGGTCGGGGTGTCAGTTCGGTAGCTTCGGTAGGCTCTGCTGGGGTGAATTCCATGATGAAATATGCCAAGATCTGCCCTTTTATTGTTATCCTTGGCTTGTATCTGATGTCGAACTCACTCAGCTCTATTGCCCACTTTATCAGTCTTCTAAATGTTTATGGTTTGTGCAGTATTTGCTTCATCGGATATTCAGTCAGGACTTCGATGGTATGAGCTTGGAAGTAAGGTCGAAGTTTTCTGAATGTAGTTACCAATTCTAGGGTCAACTTCTCCATCTTTGGATACCTCTCCTCTGCTCTCTCGAGCTCATTTGCAATGTCAGTAGGCGGATTTATTGCACCCGTCAGGATTCTCGACTAGGGCGTCACTAGTTGAGAAGTCTGAAAGCAGTGAGATTAGAGTGAGGTTCTTCCTCGGAAGGGCTTACTAGAGCGGGGAGGCTCGGGTGGGTTACGGCGCGGGTGGATCTCAGCTATGGTGTGCGATCCCATTTGAAAGCCTTTTTCAGAACCTAAAAGAATGGCTAACATTTGTCACTGGCCTTGGACATGAAGCGGCTCAGCACAGCTGTTCTTCCAGTCAGGTGTTGAATGTCCTTAATGTTTGAAGGTGGCAGCATGTCGAGCATGACCTTTATCTTGTTTGGGTTTAAGCCACATTCCTTAGTACGATGACTAAAACCAAAGACCTTCCGTTAGCGAAGACTCGAGCGCATTATGCAGGTTTAACTTCATATTGTAGCTCTTCAGGACCTGGAACGCCTCGGCTAGGTGGGTTATGTGGAGCTCGGCCTTAACTAATTTTACCAGCATGTCGTCTATATATACCTCCATAGATGCTCCAATTTGCTTCTGGAACATCTTGTTCACCAACCTTTGGTAGGTGAAACCACGTGTTCTTTAATTAGAAGGGGCATCACCCGATAAGCGATGGGTTCCTTACCGATGTAGTGGTCTTCTCTTAGCGAGTGATTTGGGATCCATATTGATCACGGTTGTAGCCCCGGAGAAGGCGTCCGTGGTAGGAGTTCATGACCGGTAGTGGCGTCCACTATGAGGTTAATTCGAGGTAGAGGGAAGCTATCTTTTAAGCAGGCCCTGTTGGTATATGTGAAATTGATGCAAAGTCGCCATTTGCCATTTTCTTTTTTGACGAGAACAACGTTGGCCAACCACTTAGGATATTCAACCTCCCTAATTGCATCTGCTTAGAGGAGCTTGTCGACCTCTTCATTAATCACCTTCTGCCTTTCTAGGGTGAAGCTCATTCTTTTTTTCTTGACTGGCTTGAAGGATGGACTGACGTTATACCTGTGGGTGATTATTGCCAGGTCGATTCCGCCCATGTCTTCCTGCTTCCAGGCGAACACATCCATGTTCCGCTTTAAAAAGTTGATGAGAAGGCTTCTGACGTCTTTAACCAGCTTAGATCCTATGTAGACGAGGTGTTCTAGCTGGTCGTTAATCTAAACAGGCTCTAGTTCTTCTGAGGGCGCAGGTCGAGTGCTTACCTCGTCTCGCATGTCGAGCTCGTCCATGTAGATGTTGTCGACCGTTTTTTGTTTCATTGACGCCAAGTAACACTCCCTGGCTACGCGCTGGTTTCCTCGAACCATTCCTACCCCATTTGTAATTAGGAATTTGATAACCATATGATAGGCGGAGGGGATGGCCCTTATGGTATTGACAGAGGGCCTGCCCAGTAACATGTTGTAAGCTGATGGGGCATCTACTATTAGAAATCTTACTGTTGTTGTAGCCTGGCATGGGGGGCTCTCCTAAAGTGAGCACTAGTTGTATTGGCCCTAGAGGCAGCACTCTTTCTCCAGAGAATATGATTAGTGCTCAAAAAGTGCTATTTTGAACCCTGTTTATTACAGGTTTTGAGTACTTTTTGTGTACTAATCAACATAATTAACCCAGTTTGCACATTAAGGTCCCTATTATTCTACTGATCACATTTTATGGCTAATTTTATAGTTTTTGCAAGCTATTTATGCCAAAATTGTTGAGTTGATCCAAGCACGAAGAATTCGAGTCAAACTCAGCATTGTAGATTAGAGACCAGAAGGAAAGAAGAGCAAAAAATACAAAGAAAATGGAGCATGGTAAAAATTTCACACGGTTGCGAAATTTGCTTCCTGCGTGCACTATTCACCTACCTGCATTGTTCCGCATTTCAGCCCTTTGTTCCTACCTCATACATTTCACGCTTTTGCCTTTTTGTTACAATTTTTGTTTCTTCCCATTTATCCTTATGAAAAGCTAGCTTTTTGGTTTTGGTTTGTTTGTAATTTCCCTTTGCTCTAAGCACTATATAAGCTGGAGTCAAGCTCCGTAAAATGAACTTTTCAATCCCGATCAATAAAAGTAATGGTAAAGCACCAGTTTCAGCTTCTTCACTTCTTTGCTTCACTTTCTTTCATTTTCTTTTCCACTTTCTGGGCAGCCAAACACCCTCCGAGGATGACAACTCAGATGATGAGCGGCTAGAAACCCTTCCTCCTTGAAGGAGAAGGTTGCTAGGTGCAGGATCTGAAGGTAACTATTGGTTCCCTGTTTTTAACGCTAGTTTTTATTGGCATTTATGTTCCTATTTCTCACTCTAGGTTATAACTCCTTTGATGTGCCTTGATTACGGCGATGTTGGCAATCTTTTAAGGAGATTGATGGATGCTTATTGCTAGATCAAATTCATTAGTTGTCTTCTATTTATTCTTGTGAGGTAGATCGGGAGAGCGCGTTTTCAGCATGCAGGGCATTAATGCTCGATAAATGCTATGTTTCAAAAGGAAAATCATTATTAGGGTTCTTTTTATAGCATGAAGATCCGGTTCGGGAAATGACTATCAGTCATCCTCCCCAAACGTGAAATGGACCACAGAGCCCTTAGTTGCTGGATCACAAGCCCGGTATCACGATACTTCAAGGAGATCTCTTTTATTATTGTACCTTGTTTTTACTTTAGTTTATTTTCAGTTTCCAACCATCCAATTCCCCTGTTTTTACCAAACCTTAAAATCCAAATTGAAATTCACCATTTTTTGAATCACTGCAAATCATTTATACGAAGAAAACCCATCCCCGTGTTCAACCCTAGAGCCACTATACTGCAGTAGCTTCGCTACGGCAGTAGGATTTAGGATATAAATTTTGTTGATTAAATTTGCACCTCTTTGTGGCACAAAATCCAAATGGCGGTCTTGAAAGTGGATAGTGCCTAAGTGCATTTGACGAGCTGTGGAACACTTGTGATCCTTATCACAAGTACTAGTGAATTTCTTTTATATTTCACTTTCATTTTTTTTAGTTTCATTAAAAAAAAAAAAAAAAAAAAAATTGATGCAAAATTTGTTTTGGGTTGCCACACAGCACTGCTGCAGAATCGTTTTCGAGTGGATTAAAAATTACGAGGCAAACGATTAATTCTGAGTTACGTAGGAAAATTGGCTTGTGATCAAATGGAACACCTAGAGGGAGAGCAGTACAGTCAACACCTGTGCGAGAGGAAGCCACTAGAGCATACATGTCAATGAGGGATTACAGAAACATTCCATGGCAGAATCAACGACCTGTGGAGAGAAATCCAAACCCAAATAGGTCTATGAGGGACTATAGAGACCAATGGATGAGTGCACCCGTCTACAGTGTTCCTCCACAGTATGCACCTCCTCCACAGCATCCAGGCCTTGCCTGCCGCCTCAGCCTCAGCCACCACGATTAATTTCTCCAGGTTGAGCGAAGCGATCTGGAACTTGGGCAAACTAGTGGATAACTTCATAGGAAGCGAGAGGGTAGTGAATGTCTAGGCCAATCAAAGAAATTGACCGCAGTGGAGAGCTCCCTAAACAAGGAATATATGGATTCCAAAGCAGGAAATTGACTAAAAGTTGACATTACAGCCAATCCATCTCAAAGCTCACCCAGTGACATAATTCGTTTAAGAGGAAGGGAATTCGAGGAAGAGTGCCTAAGTAGGACCATGGTAGAGAACAATAATCAGCGGCTGACTATTATTGGAATATTTAGACATTGGTGCTGTATTGTCTACCCATGGGAGAAGAAGGAAGCAATCCCCCTATTGCTGACTAAGGAAGCAGTGGAAGAACACGAAGGCAATTTACCTTTCTCTTGACTCAGTCTCTCTTGCCCACACACCGCGGCACATTCCACCCAAAAACACTACACAAGGCCACCCCATCGCACCTTGCTGTCTTTGCACAACATTAGAAAATTAGTGGCCCCTTATTGGAAGCCTTGCCCACACGCTCCCATCCAAGACTTTGTATTCTTGATATTTGCATGTACAGTGGATGGATTAGTCTTTGGTTCAGATGAACACCAGAACCTCGACATTCTAAAGCTCCACCAGGTTGTGACCTCAAAGGCTTGAGGGAATTTGGTTTGAAACATAGTCTGCCCTTTTTATTTCTCTTTTCTTATTTTATTTTGATTTATTTAGTTTTTCTTCTAGATTTTCTCTAATTTGTAGTTAATCTTTGTTTCTAACTCATTTTTCAATTTTCTGTAATTTTTTTTAACTTTTTCAGTGTTTATTTTTGCAGTTTGGCCAAAATTTTGCAGCAGGAGGTGACCTAGAAAATTTCACAACCTTGCGAAATTTAGCGACCGTATTACTACAAGTTTGATTTTTTGTGTACCTTGTTCCCTATTTTGTCCTTTGTGATATATATATATATATATATATATATATATATATATATATATATATATATATATATATATATATATAAATTTGTCTCTCATAATAAAAAATAAAAAATTTTGAAAAAAAATAAATTAAAATATATAAATTCACTGCAGGTTGCAGAATTTTGCTAACCTCTTTACCTCATTTTGTTTTAGCTCATAACTTTCTCATTAGACTCCGTTTTAGGCGTTTTTAGTGCTCCGTTGGAAGCAGAGAGTGTAAAATCGATATAGCTAAGAAAGGTATTTTGAATTTATTATGAAGGTGTAAGTTTCAAAATGCTCCATCTGGTCACTTTTTCCTCTCTTTTCTTCTCTAACTTGTTTTATTTGAAGCCCAGAATGGGTGAGTAAAGGTCTCAATGGAAAGCTTAGAAATATACCTATCCAACAACGAGCACATCTCATCAAGGAGGTAGCACTTCCTTCTCTAACTTTCCAATCCAAGCCCCATTGCGGACAATGTGACATTTGGTTGGGGGGTGAGTTAGCGAATGAAGTGGCATTTATTTATGTTTTTGTTATTATTTTGAGCAAGCCCATTTTATGATGTTTAGTGGCTTGCTGGTTTTCCTTTTTGTGAAGCTGTTATATTATACAGCTTACTTTTTCAAAAAAATTGCACCCATTTTTTTATGTGTTTTGCCTCGCTTGTAGTTTGAAAAATTGAAACTTTGTACAATTCTATTGATGTTAGATTGGTTCCATGCCTAACTGAGTGGATGATTAGTTGAATTCTTGATGCTTTCGACCTTTTTCTTCCACCTTTATTAACCACGGTGCCTATCGAGGTTTCTTCAATATGGCACAGAAACTACCTAGCCTCTAAGCCTTGCAACCTACCTAGCCCAGTTTGACCACCTTTAATGAGTTAAGGACCCCCATGAATAGAAGAAGGCGATGTGTCTTCCAAAATAAAAGAAGTGAAAAAAAAAAAAGAAAAAGAAAGAAAAAAAGAATAAAAATTGCAACGCTTTGCCGCGAAACAGAACGCAGTCCGAGGGTATATGGCAGCCTTTAAAGCATGGTGCCCTAAGCCCACGACTGGTTGGGGGCCACGGAAGCTTAGTGCTTTCCTTCATAAGGTGGATGGGTGGAGTTTAGCAAGTTGTAGGTGCTAGAGTCTCGAAATCATTCGAAGTTCGGGGTGAAACCTGAAGAGTTAGTGGTCGAAAGATCCTTATGACTTGGTGCCCTAAGCCTTAATTGGTTGGGAGTCATCGGTAGATCCCCATTACATGGACTTTGGTGAGGTCGATTTCTCAGCATTGCACCCCTACAACAAAAAAAAAAAAAAAAAAAAAGAGTTGTGGAATAAGAGTGGGTCTGATCCTATTTGGGTGGTTGGCCCAGGTTGTGCGATAAGCTTGGTTAGGGAGAGTGCGGTTTAGCGGTTTATTGTTGGCGATCAAACAAACAGGATTTTGGTGGAGTTTCTGGTTGATTCACCGAGATGGGCTCTTTGATGCACCGATTTTGTATGGCATTCATTCTCTCGAGATGGTTATTAGGCAAGGCTTTGATGATTCTTACTTAGGGTTAGGCATTACTCATTCACAACCTTTTTGAAATAGCATTTTTTGTGAACTTAATTTTGTTATTGTTTTGTATGCTCTCTTTCTTTCTTTTTTTCTTTCATTGCTAAGGGACTAGCAATGTGTAGGTTGGGGTGTGATTAGTGCTCAAAAAGTGCTATTTTGAACCCTGTTTATTGCAGGTTTTGAGTACTTTTTGTGTACTAATCAACATAATTAACCCAGTTTGCACATTAAGGTCCCTACTATTCTACTAATCGCATTTTATGGCTAATTTTATAGTTTTTGCAAGCTATTTATGCCGAAATTGTTGAGTCGATCCAAGAACGAAGAATTCGAGTCAAACTCAGCATTGCATATTAGAGACCAGAAGGAAAGAAGAGTAGAAAATACAAAGAAAATGGAGCACAACAAAAATTTCACACGGTTGCGAAATTTGCTTCTTGCGTGCACTATTCACCTGCCTGCACTGTTCACATTTCAGCCACTGTTCACCCCTCTTGCTGTTTCACACTTTTGTCTTTTTGTTACAATTTTTTGTTTCTTCCCATTTTATCCCTTGTAATAGCTTTTGGTTTTGGTTTGTTTTGTAATTTCCCTTGCTTTGAGCACTATAAGCTCGATCGAGGTCAAGTAAAATAGACTTTTCAATCAATCAATAAAAATTGATGGGAAGCTTTCAACTTTCGCTTCTTCTCTTCTCTCTTTCACTTTCTTTCATTTTCTTTTCCATTTTCTGGGCAGCCAAACACCCTCAGGGACCAATGACTAGATGACTGGCAGAAACCCTTCCTCCTTGAAGGAGAAGGTTCTTTGGGTCTCTGGGATCCCGAGAAGATGGCTGTTGGTTCCTGTTTTTAGCAGCGAGGTTTTATTGGCATTTATGTTCCCCATTTCTCGCTCCTAGGTTAGAACTCCTTTGATGTGCCTTGATTATTGAGTGTTGGCAATCTTTTTAGGATTCGGTGGACCTTATTGCTAGATCCAGTAAGTTCCATTAGTTGTCTTCTATTTATTCTTGTGAAATTGGATTGGTGAGGCACGTTTTCACTATCACAGGAGAATTAATGCTCAATAAATGCTAATATTCGAAAGGAAAATCATTAGGTTTCACCTTTTATGGCGTACAGAATCTGGTTTGGAAATGACTATAGGTCATCCTCCGACGGAAATGGACCTGAAACCCTCGGTTGCCTAGGATCCTAAGCAGAGTATTATCACGATACTTCAAGGAGATCTCTTTTATTATTTTTCTTGTTTTACTTTAGTTTATTTTCAGTTTCCAACCATCCAATTCCCTTGTTTTTACTAAATCTTAAAATCCAAATTAAAATTCACCATTTTTTGAATCATTGCAAATAATTTATCTGAAAACCCATCCACGTATTTAGACCACAGAGCCAGCTATCTTCGCGAGTAACCGCTACGATCAGATTTAGGATATAAATTTTGTTGATTTCGATACACCTACTATGTGCAGTCGGAATCCACGTGGTAGGCATTGATGGCTCTAGCCTCCGCTTCCAATGCCCGTTTGTAGAAAGGCGCGTAAAGATGATGTCGTAGGAGCTTGGGTGTCGACAAAGGACCACGTAGTTGTTTTATTGGCTACGACGGCCCTTATCACTAGTGGATTGTCATGGGGATGCTGGTAGCCTTCCATGTCGGAGTCCGAAAAGGTTATGGTAGTATCCAGCCGAGGAAGTTTGGATACAACTTGTATTTCTAATGTTTCCCCTAATATGATGTTGTGTAGATAGGCCTTCCTAGCTGAGCTAGACTCCCCACCCCCTGAAAATCCTCTGGAGATCACATGGATCTCTCCCAAGGGCAGCTGGTGCTAAGCTGGGGTTGGTCCTAACCTTCTGAAGCCACGTAACTGATTCGTGCCATAGTAGGGTGATCTGAAATCAACAAAATTTGTATCCTAAATTCCTCCTGCTGTCGTAGCAAAGCTACAGTAGTATAGTGGTTCTAGGGTCGAACACAGGGATGGGTTTTCTTCATACAAATGATTACAGTGAGGTTCAAAAATGTTGAATTTCAATTTGGATTTTAAGGTGGTGATAAAAACAGTGAGGGTTTTGATGATTAAAACTAAAAATAAACTAAATTAAAAAAATATGTAAAGAGATCTCCTTGGCCCTTGTCGAGGATGCGGGCTTGGGATTTCACGGTAGTGGGGTTTCGGGGTTTATTTCTTCGCGTTGGGGAGGATGACCTATAGTCATCTCCCGAACCGGATCTTCATTTAGCTATAAAACCTAACCTAAAATATTTATCATTTTGAAAAATGGCATCTAAAGCCATCGGTGGTCGCAAACCAGTGAAGAATAAGTCTCTGGACTCCCACTTTCAATGGGTCATAGGGGTAACTAATGAATCTCCAATGGATCTAGCAATAAGCATCCACTGAACCCTAAAAGCTTACCAAATAATAGCCATTCAAAGGGGATTCGAAGAAGGGATAAAACCTATAGTTAGAAAGGGAACACAAAAGCGCGGTGAGTACTGCGTGAAGAGCAGGGGGACCTCCGGTAGCCTTCGAGATCTGCGCCCCGGTAACCTTAAGCTTCAAGGAGAAAGCAGTTTTGGCATCCTCAGAGTTGTCATCCTCGGAGAAATTGTTTAAACTACTTGAAAATAGAAAAGAAAATGAAAGAAAAGGCTTGTGAGAGAAAAAAAAAAAAAGGGGAGAAATTTAGCTTCTCCACTAAGGTATTGTGAAGTTGATTGTTTATGCTGGGATGGGGACTTATATAGGTGCTCAGTGTATAGGAAATTACCAAAAAAAATTGAAACTAAAAGCTATTACAAGGACAAAATGGGAAGAAATGAAAAATTGCAACAAAAACAATAAAAGCGTGAAATAGCAGGAGAACAATGTTGAAATGTGAACAGTGGAAGAATGAATAGTGGCGGGCAGGAGCAATTTCTCAACGTGCAAAAATTCTTACAACTCCACTTTTCTTGCATTTTCCGCTCTTCTTTCCTTCTGGTATCTGATCTGTAATGCTGAGTTTGACTCGAATTCTTCGTGCTTGGATCGACTCAACAATTTTGGCCGTTAATTTCATAAAAGCGTAAAATTTTACAAATGCGATCCAGGTAGAATAGCGGGGACCTTAATGTACCATCGGGTTAATTAGAATGATTAGTACACAAAAAGCACTCAAAACCTATAATAAATAGGGTTCAAAATAGCACTTTTTGGGCACTAATCACCCCTAACCTACACATTGCTAGTCCCTTAGCAATGAAAGAAAGAAAGAAAGAGAGAGCATATAAAACAATAACAAAATGATGTTCACAAAAATTATTATATTTCAAAAGGTTGTGAATGGTATGCCTAACCCTAAGTAAGAATCGTCAAACCCTTGCCCAATAGCTATCTTGAGAGAATGGAGTACCATACAAAAGTGAGTATCAAAGAGCCTCCCATCTGGGGGTGAATCAACCGGAAACTTCCACCAATCCCGAGTGTTTGTTTGATCAGTTCTCCAGCGATAAACTACCAATTGCACTCTCCCCCAGCCTATTGCCACAGCCTAGCACGCTAACCAACCTAAATAGATCGGGATACTCTTATTCCACAACTCTTTTTGTGTTGTAGGGGTGCATCGCCGAGGAATCGACCTCACAAAGTCCATGTAATGGGGATCTAGATGACTCTCAACCAATTAAGGCTTAGGGCACGAATCATACTTTCGACCACTAACTCTTGAGTTTCACCTCGAACCGAATGATTTCGAGACTCGGCACCTACAACGCTCGACTCCACTATCCACCCATGTAAGCGAGCCTTAAGTCGGTGGCTCCCAACCGAGTTGGCTTAGAGACACTTAGGAGTTATAAAGGCACCATCATATACCCTTGGACCTTGCTCGGGTTTCAAGGCAAAGCGTTGCAATTTTTCTTCTTTTTCTTTTCTTTTTCTTTTTGATTTTTCTTTTTCTCTTCTTTTATTTTGGAAGACACATTGGCCTTCTATTCATGGGGGTCCTTAACCTATTAAAGGTGGTCAACGAAACTAGGGTAGGTTATTGCAAGGCTTAGGAGGCTAGTTTTGGGTTATTGAAGAAACCCGTGTGCACAGTGTGTGGTTAGGTTAAGATTGGAAGAAAAATGGTCGAAAGCTTGACAAGAGTTCAACATTATCCACTCCGACTAAGGCATGGAACCAATCTAACATCAATAGAATTGGACAAAGTTTCAATTTTTTCAAACCACAGGTTAAGCAGAACACAAAAAATTTAGGTGCAAAATGGGTCCAATTTTTAAAAAAAGTAAGGCTTGTATGGTATAACGGCTTCACGAAGAAAACCAGCAAGCCATTGAACATCACAAAATGGGCTTGCTCAAAATAATAACAAAAACATAAATACATGTCACTTTCTTCACTAACTCTCCCCCCAACCAAATGTCACATTGTCCTCAATGGGGCTCGGATTGGAAAGTTAGAGAAGGAAGTGCTATCTGGTAGAGGCCTTCGATTTTGGATAGGAGACTTCGCAAGATTTCCATCGACACCTTATTCACTCCGTTTGGGCTTCAAATAAATGAGTTAGGAGAAGAAAAGAGAGAAAAAAAGTGACCAGTTGGAGAATTTTGAAAATTACACCTTCATAATAATTTCAAAAGTATTCTTTCTGGCTATATTTGGATTCTACACTTTCTAAGCTTTCCAATGGTACCAAGAACGCCTAAAACGGAGGTTCGGATGAAAAGGTTATAGGCGAAACAAAATCGGGAGGCAAAGCAGGGAGAGGTAGCGAAAATTCGCTGTCGCTACTTTCATTTACCCAATAAGCGAAAATTATGTAGCGAAGTGCTACATAAGCGAAAATTCGACTGTTTTCTACTTTTACGATCTTCATTCTGCTAAAATTTTCACTAAGCTGCAAAGTGTCTGAGAAAAATTAAAGAAAAGTGCGAGAAGAGTAGAAAAACAAGCTAGAACAAAAGATTAACCCAAAAATTAGAAAATCTAAAAGAACAATTAAAGGAAATCAAAATAAAATAAAATAAAATAAAATAAAACATAATAAAAATAAAAATAAAAATAAAAAGGTGAGTGAACTCCCTGAGTCCACTCAAACCAGTTTCTTAAGCCTTGTTTAGTGGTGTTGGAGAAATTGGTGGAGCTTGAGGAATTGTTGAGGTCCAGGTGCTCCAAATCTGAACCAACTTTTTGAGCCATCCACTGTGCCATGCAGTATAAGTAGCTGTTGATGTCTTTGATGTAATGGCAAAGGTTTGGACTGTGGCCACTAACTTCCTAAAATTGTGCACGGCGGTGCCCGGATGGCCAGCCTCAGTTTTACCGGTTCTCAGTGTAAACTATATTTGCGGTATAGCGGGATATGCAATAGTTCAGGATAGAGTGCTACTGGTTGTAGGTGGCCTGGGCATTGGCAGTGGGGTTCAATTATGTGGGAAATGGTTTGAGAACATGCTTTTTGGGCTCTTCCACTGTTTCTTTTCCACTACCCTCCTCAGTTATAAAGGGAAGGATTTCTTCTTTCTTCTCCCTTGGAAAAAACAACACACATATTTGAGGATTCAGACAACCCTTCAGACAATTCAATAAAATCCTCTATAAGCCCTTGGTGTGGCTGTTGTTGACACTGCTCCTCTACCATGGTGTCACTTTAGCACTCTTCCTCTGGTGGACATTGCTGTTGATCGATGAGGTTTTCAATGGAGTCTTGCGGGTTGTCATTTATGCTCCAACGAAGTCATTTTTAAGGCCCCATCATTTTCTTGTTCAAATTGTCTTCCATAGTGACAATTCTTTGATTTGAATGGGCATTAATCCCCTTCTGCTCTGCCACAAAGTCATCTACTATCTAGGTAAGGTCCAAAATGGCTTGTTCAAATGGAGATTGATGTGGTGTTTGAGGGTATTTGAGAGTTGAGCATAATATGGAGGGGTTCGGGAGGTGCATCTTTGTGGAGTCTTGATTCCCATGAGGAATTTGTGTGATTCACAACTATGTAGTTTGCAAAGTACTACCATATGACAGACTTCATCCATTGGTTTCTATAGTCCCTCATGGACTTATATTCATTTGGATCCTCTCCACGGGTTGCTGACTTTGCCATGGCTGGTTTCTGTGATCCCTAATAGACATATATGCACTAGGTTTACCCCCTGCCACATGCTGACCGTACTGTCCCTCTTCCATTGGGTTTAAATTCAACCTTGATTAAGAAACTCTATCCCACTGGAACACGAACCCCTGCAACAAGAACAAAGCAAACACTAAACAAGGAAAAAAAAAAACAACTCTACCAAAAAGGGGTAAAGTTAGCTAAAAATAAAATAAAATAAAACAAAATTAAGCACAAAAACACTAAAAGATATATATACAAGAAAATTCACGAACTTGTGAGTAGGGATCACAAGTGTTCCAGCAACTCATCTGATGCTAAGGCACCATCGGCAGCAGCCATTTGATTAAATTACCACGGTAGGGTGATCGAAATCAACAAAATTTGTATCTAGAAAAATTCCTCCTACTATAAAACAAGCAAAACTCTTGCGAGTATAAGCGGTTTCTAAGGTCGAACCACAGGGATGAGTTTTCTAGCCATTACAAATGATTGCAGTGAAGTTAAAGAGATCGTTGTTCAATTTGGATTTTAAGGTGGTGATAAAAATAAGTGAGGGGTTTTGATAATGAAAACTAAAATAAACTAAGTAAAAGAAAAATAATAAGAATCTCATCAGCGCATTAGGATCTTGGGCTTGGGATTTCTGACAGCGGGGTTTCGGGTTCATTTTCCTCGCGTTGGGGAGGATGACCTATAGTCATCTCCCGAACCGAATCTTTAATTAGCTATAAAACCTAACCTAAAATATTTATCGTTTTGGAAAATGGCATCTACTAGCCATCAGTGGTCACCGACAGTGAAGAATAAGTCTCCTGGACTCCCCTTTCAATGGGTCATAGAGGGTAACTAATGAATCTCAATGGATCTAGCAATAAGCATCGCGAACCTAAAAGCTTGCAAATAATAGTCATTCAAGGGATTCGAAGGATAAAAACCTATAGTTAGAAAGGGAACACAAAACCGGGCGTGAGTAATTGCTTAAAGAACAGGGGACCTCTAGTAGCCTTCAGATCCTACGCCCAGCAGCCTTCCGCTTCAAGGAGAAACGGGTTTTCGCCACGCATCCTTCGAGTTGATCCTCGGGGTGTTTAATTTGCCAATAGAAAGAAAATGAAGAAAGGAAGCGTGAGAGAGAAAAAAAGCGCGGGAGGCGGCTTTGCTCCCAGGGTATTCTTGAAGTTGATTGTTTGTGCAATTTGAGATTTATATAGGTGCTCGGTGTATAGGAAGTACAAAAAAACTTAGCCCAAAGGCTATAGCGAATGAAAATGGGAAGAAACGAAAAATTGCATAAAAGAAAAACAATAAAGCGTGAAATACGAAAACGATCTTGAAATGTGAACAGTGGCATGATGAATAGTGGCGGGAAGGAGCAATTTCTCAACGTGCAAAAATTCTTGCAGCTCCACTTTTTTTGCATTTTCTGCTCTTCTTTCATACGGTATCACGATGCATAATCTTGGCGAGTTTATTCTCGAATTCTTCGTGCTTGGACCGACTCATGATTTTGGCATGATTAGCTCATAGCGCAAAATTTGCCCTGAAAATCGATCGATGGGAATAGCGGGGACAGCAATGTGTCGGGTTAATTAGAATGATTAGTACACAAAAAGCACTCAAAACCTATAATAAATAGGGTTCAAAATAGCACTTTTTGGGCACTAATCAGTAACGACAGAGATGCCCACGTCGAATTAGGTACTCAATTTCTTTCCTTAGCTAGATGCAATCATCTGTTCGGTGTCCATGATCCTTATGAAACTTGTAGTATTTGGTATTATCTCTTTTCACTGGGTCTGACCTTATCTGAGATGGCCATCTCAGAAAATTTTCATGTTGCACTTCACATAGGACTGTGTGACATTGAAGGCTACTCCCGGGGTGAATTCTTAGGGGAGTACATTTGTTGGCTCGAGTGAGGTGGTCTAGGTGGTCTTTAGCGTTCCTCGCCTCTTTGGGAATCGCTCTGCATTTTCTCTGTTTCAGCAGGGATCTGTCACTAATCTCCCACCTCCTGGGAAGCCGTTCCCATTTCTTGTCGCCCCTACTCTTCTCCTTTTGAGTAGAAGGGCTCCTTTGCTTGGATAAGAGGGCTTCTTCACCGTTGATATACTTCTCTATTTTGGCGAGCACCTTGGCCAAGCTTGCTTGAGGGTTCTTTGAGACAGAGAACATCAGGTCTTTCGACTGCACCCTTGCGATGAAAGCAGTGATGGCGAACTTCTCGTATGGAATATCTACCTTTAATGACTCAGCGTTGAATCTCTGAACATATGACCTCAGGCTCTCCTGCGAGTTATGCTTTATGGTTAGAAGGTGACAACTTGGCTTCCTGTATGTCCTAGCTCCGATAATGTGGGAGACAAATGCGATGGAGAGCTCTGTGAATGATGAGATTGAAGATGGCGATATTAAACTAGACCAATCTTGGGCCTTTAGTGTGATAAGCGAGGAAGCTCTACGCATTGTATAGAGATCTGATATCAGGTACGACTCATCTGGTTCTTATATGTATTGAGGTGATCTATGGGGTCTTTAAATTCAGTCGAGCGTTTGATCTGCGTGAACTTTAGGAAGAGAAGTGCAGCACGATTGTGAGCGGGTTCGGTTTGTTCTTATTTCGTCCGTAGGGTGGGCTCGGCTTTTCACAAAAACTTCAACCGTATATTTGAGCTTATGGCACCGAAATATACCTAGCGGAGTTTCGGACTTATTTAGAAATTTACATTAAAAGCTAAATAGGAAATTTGATAAAACAAGAACCGAATTAATAATAGAGCCAAGGGTAAATATGTAATTTACCACTTGAGGATATGAGAGGCATAAATCAATAAGATTATATGTAATTGTGGGATTTGAGAAAAGATGAGGGGCAAAATTAGAATATGTCACAAGTTGCCTTGCAAAAAGAAAGAAGTCTAAGGACCTAATTGGAATATGGCATAATTTGAATTTCAAAAAGGGAAGAACCAAAGGGCTTAAATGCAAAAATAAAGACTTAAAACAAAAAAATTGGATTTTGACTTGGCCAAACATGGCCTTAGAAAAACATGGGATTTAAGGCAAATTGGTCTCTCATTTTTGAGAGACCAAACCGTAGAGAGAGAGAGAGGAGAGGAAAAGAGAGAAGAAGAGGAAGAGGAAGAAGAGAAGAAGAGAAGAAGAGGAGAAGCCAAGATCAAGCAAAAAGGTATGGAACTAACCTTGGATATGAATTCTAGTATGGAACTTTGGATTTTGTATGGATCACATGGAATTTTAAAGCTTTGTATGGTGAATATATTATCTCCAAAGCTAGGGTTTTGATAAAATTGTATCCAAACCTTGGATTCTTGAAAATAGGGTTGATAAAACCCCATATGGTACAAGATAATCATAGAATCCTCTCTTTTAGGATGGATTCATGGTTAATTGAAATCTTTGAGTTAGGGTTTAGAATAAACTAACTAAATATAAATGTTTAGTTTGTGTATGGGTCCTAACCCATATTAGAATGGTTTTGAAGTGATTCATGAAGAATTTGGAAGAAAAGATATCCATTGAAGAGGAATTGAGTATGATAGAGATTATAGATGAATTTGGAATGGTTTTGATGTGTGTGGGAAGTATAAAGAGTGATCCATGGATGAAGGGCATGAAAAATGGGAGAAAAGACACGATCTGGGCATTCCGGGTGATGTGTACCGGTACACACTTTGAACATGTGTGCCGGGTACACTTTGTGTTGGTCGTTTTTGGCCAATGTGTGCCGGTGCACGTGGGGTGTCTTAGGTACACCTGTTATGCTTTCCCCGATTTCGACCAGGTTTCGTATTTTGGCCATAACTTGCTCATTTCTTATCAGGTTGAGTGATTCAAGTGGCTCGTAAAATAGACTTCAAGGAGAACAAAAATTGATGAATAGGCATCATAAATTCGATCCTAAGTGGCCTAAAAATTCACTCAAAGTGGGGCCATGTGCAAGCTAAATTCTGGTTCCAGCTTTGAACAAAGAGTAGTTCGGGTTGTTTCGGACGTAACTTGAGTTTCGGTGCTCCGAATTGGGTGATTCTAGTTGAAATAGAACCCTTAGCACCTTAGCTTTAAAAGAATACAATGACCTAGAGTCAAACATGAAGTTAAAGATCCCCGGAAAAAAAATTGCCTAAGCTGTTCTAGTGTCCAGGGTAAGCCAGGCTGAACAGTGAAAATGCCACATAGCTTTAGTTTGGATGATCCGATTGGATTGATTCCAATTCCTAAGTAAAGTAGATTCATAGAGGAATAAGAATATATGAATGAGGTGTGATTCCATAGACATCATACTTCACAAGAATATGAAGTGCCATATGTAATAGGCATGAAACAAGGAAAATGTAGAAAATGAAAAATGTATAGATGTGTTCATGAAACATGAAAATGATTATGGAAAATGAAAATGAAAACGAATTGAAACATGAATGTGAACATGAAAGGCAATATGTCATGAACACATAATGTGGTTAAGTGATATATGATTATTATCACATATAACCAGAAAATGATAACAAATGATAGGAATATACGAAATGAGTATATGGATGAGTATATGTAAATGAATATATGAATGAATATATGAATTAGTATACATGAAATAAGTGTATAGATTGAGTATATCTTTGAAAAGATAATACGAAAGTGAAATTGGAATGGAAATGTGATTGTGATCGGTTATGAATGCTATTTGCGAAATATATATATATATATATATATATATATATATATATATATATATATATATATATATATATATATATAAGTATATATATTTGATGATTTGAATCATTGTTATTCGAAATGTTTATCCATACGTATGCATGTAAGCGTGTATGTGAACTATAAGAAGAAATTCTTGCATAAAAGTAAAGGCTGATTTGAAATGTTTTATTGAATGACGGCTTATGGCGGGATTCACGGCCCGAATTAAAATCCGTGAAGGTAAGTAATTCTTTGAATGTGAGATCACATTGTGCCTCACTAAATGACAAACAAAGCGAGTTCGGCAAGCGAATCGCATCGCGGATGTCGATACATGGTAAAGTGATCTCTTTGTTAATCTTTGAAATCACATTTACTCTTGGATAGCCAAGCGACGAGGATTCAACAGCTGAATCTATCATGAATGTCGAATTCTATAGCCATATGTGAAGGCGGTTATATTAAATGCGAGAAATCACATTACTCTTTGAGATGACAAACATCGGGGATTCAACAAGCGAATGCATGCGTGAATGTGAATTCTATAGCCATATGAAGGCGGTTATATTAAATGCGAAATCACATTGCTCTTGAATGAAACCAGGCGAGGATGACTCAAGCTGAATCTGTCATGAGATATCGAATTCTATAGCCATATGTGAGACGGTTATAGTAAATACCATCACATTCTTTATTGAATGTGAAACAGACATGATTGACAAGCCCCGAATGCATCGTGAATGTCGGAAATCTATAGCCGTATGTGAGGCGGTGATATTGAATGTTGGAATCACATTGCTCTTGAGATAGCGAAACCGGTGAGTTAAATGGCCCAGATACGTCATGAATGTCAATTCATAGTCAAGCGAATCATCTTGTTAAATGTGAAATCTGCTTTGCTCTTAAATGACAACGGGGACGGGATTCGACAGAATGCATCGTGGATGTTGGATTCTATAGCCGTATGTGGGAATCCACAAGCTAGAAAGAAATGATAGTATTGAAAAGTGTATTTGTATAAGTATTTTTACATTACACTAATATTGTATAAAAGATTGTTTGTAAATACATTTTTGTTAAATGTGAATGTTATGGGTCTTTTAAATTTATGTAAGTGTTTATGGGATTGCCTAGAAAAGTGTTTTAGCAATTAAAGGTGAAAATAGAATAACATAAACAACATGTTTTGGAAGATAAATTGAAATGTCGAAGATCATAGGGCTCCGGCTTGGATCGAGCCAATAAGGTCGAGTTAGGGGTCCGGTCCTTGACACGAAAATAAAATTGTTGTATACCCACAGGTATAAGTTAAGCTCTGAAAAAAATATTGTTTGAAAAAAAAAAGTAAAGAGTCCCAGTATATGGTTTCTTCCGAGAAAGCGGTTTGGATCCTTGATCGGGTCGGGCCAAGGAATCGAGTTTGTGTGAGAACTCTTCTGGATTTCCACCGAGACCTCTACTCCATGGCCGGCTCCTGTCTCACCTTTGATAAGGGATGGAGCGTCGCCTCTGTTGTCCCTACCATGCCTCTCCTCATTATGATTCTTTCTAGGGGATTTGTAAGGGTCATGTTCCTTGGCTTGGCTAGTTTCTCCTTCTCCATCTGCTTCTCGAGGAGGGTCGAGGTGTTGCTGTTCTTCTTAGGTAATGGTGTTTTGGCCTTCTCGAGGCACAATCGCGCCTCATGGGGCGTTGTATTCTAATCCTAGTTAGTTGCTCCGACTCTCTCGACAAGCGTTGGTTGGTGAAGGCGGGCCATCTCAATCTCGTCGGTATTGTCGTGTAGAGTTTCTAGTGTGCCTCTGAGAGGTCGGCTATCTATGTTGCCTTGCTGGTCTTGCATCCTTGGGGGATTGGCATTGCTCCTGCTTGTGTTCCGAGTTGATACCATCAGTCACTGAGAGATCGGCTTTATTTGTAAAGGAATTGTCGTTCTTATAGGCGATTCGTGATGATGATACTTTTTCAGAAAATGGGAGTGCAGACAGGCGGAATCATTGGCGGAATCCTGTGACTTCTGGATTCGGGCTCCCCTACAAAAATAAGAAAAAAGGATTGGCGGGGATCGTCCGTTGCCTCTTCGATGCCTAAGTCAGTTCCTTCCTGTGGAAGAGAAGAAAATCAACTTCTTAGGGCGTAAATTGAATGTGTGTCTTTTACCGATGGGGTGGCCTGGTATTTATAATGGTTGATCATGGTAACTTTCCTAGTTGGATGATGATACAGATATTTCTCCTATTGGGTTAGGGATTTTCTTTCCTTATCGTTAACCGATTATTAAGGAATAATTGATGAACAATTATTAGGAAATATCCTATTTCTTTAATTGGTGGATATTTAATTAGGGAAGTTGGGTACTTTCCTTTAATATGGGTTCTTTGGATGTTTACGTCACTTGCTTCTTAGACGGGGTGAACCGGGTCCCCGGCCTGGGCCTTCGTGTTTGGGCATATGTGGTGGGCCGAGCTCTTTTATGTATTTTATTGGGCTTGCTTCTTTATCTCTTTTTAAGCTTGACATTTGGGCTTGTATTCTGGGCCTACGCGCCTATTATTTTAAACCCAATCACTCTTGATGAAAAATTTCTTGAAATGGATCTTTATTTTCTTGAGAAAATGAAAAGAGAGATAGAAAGAGAGAGGAGAGAGAGAGTGAGATTTAGGTGAAAATAAAAGGGAAAGAATAAGCAATGAAGAATACATAGTATCTTTTTTATCATAATAAAAAATGACTAAAATATCATAAAGGGGTTAAATATTTTAAAAGGAATCCGACATGTCAGTCATATAATTCAACCAAATGAAAAATAGACAAAGATATTAAATAAATAATTCATAAAATTTTAGGGGGCGTGTTTTTTTTTTACTTAAGAAGGAATAGCGAATAGTGAATAGTGCTTTAAAAATATAATCTTTTAATTTTTATCTAAATTTTAAGACATTAAAATTTTAATTAAAACTTTAATAATATTTATTTATTTGTATTCAATTAGCATGAAATGGATCATGAGAATTTCAATTGGATCATAAAGGAAATTATTTTCTTATATTATAGAAAAAAACATTAAGAAAAAGCCAAAAAACCAAATATTTTGACTTTTTCTATTCGGTCCAAAATTTTCACAAATTGAATAATAAATCATGAAAAAGTTTTAAAATAAACAAACTATATGCTAAAAGCAACTATCCTTTTTATTGAACGCTAAAAAATATTATGTCAAATACAAAATCAGATGACATAAAAAAATATAATTTATTTTTTATTAAATTTTCAAAGTGCCACTGACAAGCATCACTTTTTAAAGCGTGAATCACTATATTTCAGGTTTTACCTATTAGAGTATATTTAGGATTCCTTTGATTCTCTCTCTCTCTCTCTCTCTCTCTCTCTCTCTCTCTCTCTCTCTCTCTCTCTCTCTCTCTCTATATATATATATATATATATATATATATATATATATATTTTTTTTTTTGCCGCTGTATTGGTATATTTATATACCTCAACTCCCCCAATAATAATCAACTCTCTTTCATAATATGGTATCAGAGCCATCAGGTTAACAACAAAAACCCTAGCCACCGCTAATGATCCAATTTCTTTGTTAGTCCTTATCCTTCTCAATGGCCAAGAAATGAAATCTTAACAGCCATGTCAGCTTGTCTTGTAGCCGTCCAATAGTCTTTAACAGGACTAATCCGCCTCATAACTAAATTGTTCTCAACGCCAGTGCTCAAACATCGCTAAAACTCATAGCCACAAATTATTTAGTGCGACGTCTCCAATTCACATCTCTCCTATTCGGGTATGATTTACTTGGATTCGTTGATGGCTCAAAACTGTGTCCTCCAGTGATGATAACTTTGCCCAATGCTTCTTCTCCCTCCCTAAATCTAGATCATACTCTTTGACTCCGACAAGACCAATTGCTTCTCAATATAATTATTGGATCTATCTCTGCCACCCTAGTGCAGCTTATCTCTACCTCCACCATTTCTTGAGTTACGTGGACTACTCTCGAGAAGACATATACCTCTCTTTCTCGAGGACGGATCATAATCCATCGCCAGAATCTTGCCAGCCCTCAGCAAGGTAATTGAACCATTACAGCCTATATTAATGCTAATTTTTCTCCTTATGCCAACATAGCTATGCATCCAAGTTCATATACTTTTGAATAGATTCTCAACTTGGGCACGTCTCCCCATATTAATGCTAACATTGATAACCTTTCTCTTCACTACCCTTATTCAAGACACGATGTTTTGATTAGTGATAACAATAGTCACTCTATCTCACATAATGGTTCACTTACACTTCATACCTCTTCTAATTCGCTTACCTTAAAAAAAATGTGCTTTGTGTTCCCACCATGAAAAGGAACTTAATTTCTATTTCCCACCTTTGTTTCTCTAACAACATTTATGTTACCTTTTTTCCCAATTCTTTCCAAATGAGGGACCTTCGCACGGGGATTCTAGTACATCAAGGACCTATTAAAGATGGTGTTTATGTGTGGTCAACATCTCTACAACTCGAGACTCCTTTACTTGCTTTCTCTAGTGTCAAAGCATCTACACCTATTTGACATTCTTGTTTAGGTCCATTATCCAATAAGTTAGTTTCTCATTTACTTATGTCTAATCAAATCTTGATTTCTTCAGGAGCTCTTAATTTTTTGTCACGCCCCGATTCTGGTCGGAGCAGGATTAGTGAATCAGACAGGTTTAGGTCTTGAGGCTCATATCTTGGGACTCTTTACTTTTTTTTTTTTTTTTTTTCGGGTGAACTTATACATTGGGTATACAAGCAATTTTGTAATAACCAAAAAATCATTTACATATCTGAAAAGGAACTACCACCAGAGTGGTATCCATTAAAATACATACACATATGCTAAGTCATTTACTTATACAAATACATATACATGTACATATCAATACAAACATCGAGAGATCGCGGAGCAGTGTAGTGACACCTATCTCTGAATGGCAAAATCTTCTTTGGTGTGGAATGTCTGTCCTCTTTATCTCCTCTTCGATTACCTACACGGATTGAACACGTGCTAAACTGCGCAATTGGGAGCAGATGACCGATAGCGACCGATAACAATACTCGTCGATCCTGATCTTTTTTTACATTTACTTTTCCTTATGCATATAACGAAGCCTATTCTTATGCGACTTCTAACTCATATCATATTATACATGTAGATTTTATCCTTTTCAGATTCCATATCATTATCTTGTTTGTATTACTTCCATGTGTCTTGTCTTTTACTAGTTTCAATTCATATCTTCTACATGTATGGCATGTCAGATCATATTCAAAACAAACTTATACATATACAATGGCAAATCGGAACATATCAAAGTCATATTCCATACATAGGGGTTAATTCGGAGCGATGCAGATACATATTAAGACTTCATCTATCATTATCACGGCAAGCATTCTGTCAAATCCCTTTAACAATTATATTTCATGATTCGGGGACACAGTTTTAATTCTTACATTTATCGTTTTATTAAATTTTCGTTTCAAAAGTTTCGCGACACAGATCCCAGGCTTCGACTTGGTTGTGGATCAATTTGGGCCGGTTTACTCCAAACATTTTCAATGAAACATCTTTGTTTAGTTTTATTAAATTTTTGTTTCAAAGTGTCGCGACCGAATCCCAGACTTGACCGGTTGGCGGATCCAAGCTGGAGCCCGGTTTACTCTGACATTTTCAATTATCTTCCCAAAACATTTTGTTTGTGTTATTCCATTTTAGACTTTTTAATTAAGCGAAAGCACTTCATTTCGGGCAATCCCATAAACATTTACAAATTCAAAAGACCCATAACATTCACATTTAACAAAATGCATTTACAAAATAATACCTTTTTACTATGCCTGTATAACGTAAAAGATACTTAAACAAATACAATTTTAATGTCATTTTCACTTTTCGGTTTGTGATTTCACATATAGTATAAGTCGACATTAGGGACAAATTAGGTTCTTTGAATCTTGTCTTCATTTTGTCATTCCCATTAGCAATGTGGTTTCACATTTAATATCACCATCACATATGGCTATAGAAGTTAACATTCCGACAGTTCGATTGGTGAATCTGTCTGTTGTCATTCGATAAGCGATGTGATTTCGCATTCCAATATCCACCATCACATATAGGCACATAGAAGTCGACATTCTATGAATTCACCCAGGGAATCTGTCTTATTTGTCATTCAGTAGCAATGTGATTTTGCATTCAATTATTACCATCTCACATATGGCTATAGAAGTCGACATTCACGACCAGTTCGCGGGGAATCTGTCTGTTTGTCGTCGGTACGATGTGATCTCACGTTCAATTATTACCATCTCCACATATGGCCATAGAAGTCGAGCATTCACGGCCAGATTCGCGGGAATCCACGTCACATTTGTCGATGGTAGCAATGTGGTCTCACATTTAGCGATTACGGTTACCTTCATGATGGTCGGTTGGTGAATCGAGTCATGTTGGTCATTGATAAAAATATGATTTCCACGTTCCAATATTCTGATTACATTGCTTAGCGAATTCGGTTGGTGAATCAAAGTCATATTGGTCATTTCATAATACATTTCAAATCAATTTCTTTTATGCGGTAATTTCACTTATGAACAAATACTCCTCACATGCCTATATTTAATAAAAACATTTGAATAACGATAGTTTAAATCAATATATATAATAAGCATATATATTTCCTGATCATGATTCATAGTGGTCTGTCATAATACGTCTTCATCATTTTATGTAAGACAAACATTTCGAATAACAATAATTCAAGTAATATATATATATATATATATATATATATACTTATATATATTTCACGATTAGCATTCATAATGATCATAATCACATTAATGCCGTATCATTTATTACGCTTTACGGTTATATATGATAATAATCATCTCTCTAAGCTTAACATATGTGTTCGCAGCATGTACCCTTCATATTCGTATTCATGTTCGTCGTTTCATTTTACTTATCACATTCATGTTTCATGAACACATTTATACATGTTGCATTTTCTACTCTTTTTCCTTGTTTCATGCTATTACACATATGGCACTTCCATATACTTGTAAAGTATGATGTCTATGAAATCTTACACCTCATTCATGTATTCTTATTCCTCCCATGAATCTACTTTACTTAAAGTGAATCATTCCAATCGGATCATCCAATTAAAGTTATGACATTTTCATGCCAAACTAGTCAATTTACCGATATTACACTTGGGACGGTTTGTAATACTCATTTTCCAGTATCTTGACTCCATATTTGACACTTGTTATTTGTACTCCTTTAAATCTGAGGTGATAAGGGTTCTTCTCATTGGAATCACCCAAATCGAACCTTTGGCTTCGAGTTATGTCTGCTGCTTGGGACTACTCTGTGTTCAAAAACGGAACACGAAATTGGCTTGAACAGCCCCACTTTGAGTAGATTTATGGGCCACTTAGAGTCGGAATTTGACTATACCTATTTACGGATGTTGGTTGTCCTGAAGTCTATTTTAAAGTATCCACTTGAATCCTCAAATCGGATCTGAAATGGCTTGATTATAACCAGCTAAAAATCCCGAACCTTTGGTCAAAATAGATGGGAGTGTACCACATTCGTAACATGCCGTCTGGGTTCGGTCTGAAATTTGTCTGGAGTGAGTTCAAGGTGTGCCCGGTGCAGATCGCGAAAAATGCCCATAATGTGTGTTTTTTCCATTTTCCATATGTTGATACCCAGTCAACCCAATGCTCCATAAACACGTCAGGAGCAAAACTCCAAATTCATCTTATAATCTCTTTTCTACTCAAATTATCATTGATACATATCTTTCATCAAAAAACCTTTCATGATTTTCTCCAAAACAACTCTAATATGGAACAACCCATACACAAACCAAATACAAGGATTTTTTGGGGTTTGTTCTTGAGCTCCTTTACTTTGCAATTAAACCATGAATCCAACCTGAAAGGGAGGATTCCATGCTTTCTTATCATTTGGGGTTTTACCCACCTTACTCAATAATTTTTTGGAGTTAGGATGAAATCCTATCAAAACCCTAAGAAAAATCAAATGCCAAACAAAAACCCGTGTTGGGGATGGCTATCAAACCACCCCAGGTTTGAGGCCAGTCTTAACGTACGATTGTATGAAAATTCATCTGAAATTCGTAGTTCCATACCTTTTGGCCTTGCTTGAACTTCTCTCCTTGTCTTCTTCTCTTCCTCTTCCTCTTTGCTTCTTCTTCTCCCACTTCTCTTCTCTTCTACAGTTTTGGCCTACTAAATATGAGACCAAATTTGATGTAATCCATTACAAGATTAAGGCCATGTTTGGCAAAGACAAGAAAACCCATTTTGGTTTTTAAGTTTCTCTAATTGCATCTTGGTCCCCTTATTTATCTCTTATTTCTATTCCAACTTTCGAATCTCATAATGGCATATAAACTTCTTGATTTATGCCTTTTATGTCCCCCTCAGTAGTAAGACACTTTACCCTTGTCTTTCCCATTTATGACCACTAGGTCCTCAAGTGGTAAATTACATATTTACCCATTTTCTCTCTTATTAATTTCCGATTCTATCGTTTTATTTCCGAAAAATTCTATTTAGCTTTTAATATACCCTAAACAAGTTCGAAAACTGCTAGGGTATATTTCGGGGTGTTACATTTTTAGTCTTTCTATTCATGCAAATGCAATAAGAATCACAAATTACCTTTCTTTGATTCCACTTGTGTTTCATGTGCTACTTTAGGTTTAATTTTTTCTAATGTTTAGACTTCTCATGTTCCTTCTAATGATGGTTTTCATTATTTTGTTATTTTTGTTGATCACTTTACTTATTATATGGTTCTATCCACTTAAAATAAGTATGATGTTCATGATACTCTCATTCGCTTCAAGCAAATTATTGTAAAAAAATTAATTAATCGTTCAATTATACAACTCTATAGTGATAATGGGGGCTAATTTCTTGCACTTTGTCCCTTCTTGGATCATTATGGTATTACTCACTTTACCACACCTCCATATACACTTGAACATAATGGTTTCTCTAACTGTTGCAATCGTTATATTGTTGAAACTGGTCTTACTCTTTTGCATCATGCATTTCTTTCTCTCTCCTACTAGTCACATGCTTTTGATATAACTACATATCCTTTAAATCACATGCCCAAAACAAGTCTTGCTATGTTATCTTCCTTTCAAAAAAATCTTTAGTCGACCTCCTAATCTCTCTAAACTTAGTGTTTTCGAGTGCCTTTATTATCCTTCGCTTCGATCTTTTTCTTTGCACAAACTACCACCTTGCTCCTCTTCGTATTTCTTCTTAGGTTACTCCCTTACTCAAAGTGTCTACCGCTATTTAGATCCTTATTTAGGTCACATTTATGAGGGAAAAATAGTAAATTGCCAATACACTATAGGTTGAAAACCTAGAAATTTTCTAGATCTCCGATGATGAAATGGACAATACCATTGGATTCGTCTCGCGAAATCTAGTTACCAAGACAAATTTCATTAAATTCAGGGATGGTCGGATTTTTCACGAATTTTGGGTCAAAAAGGAACCCAAATTGGTGGGTGACACATGGCATAGTGCATGCATGCCATGTGGATTTGTCCGTTTTATAAAAACGGGATAGGTGGAGGAAAAAGGAGAAAAGAAAATGAGAAAGAAAGAGAGGGAGGAAGGAAGATCTAACAACTTCTTCCTGCAAATTCCGGCATTAGATGGTCGGGTTCGTCGGTCGAGAGTTAAAGGTATTGCCCTCGAAGAGGGAGGGATTTTCCTACTGCAGTTAATTTCCCTTAAGTGTCGGTGTAGGGCCATGTGACTGAGTTCCTACCAGAATTAGATCTGGTAGGTGTGTGGAATCGGTTAGCCATGTAGAGCCATATGGTTGTGTTTCAGCATGGGGTCGATGCGGACGTAATGAAGGTGCTGTACTGTGGCGTCATGTGGTCGTGTGGGGTCGTTTGGTCGTGTAGCGTCGTGTGATTGTGTTTCCACCTCAGGATCGTCTGGTAATGTGGGACTGTTTGGTTATGTAGGGCCATGGGGCTGTGTGGGATCGTTTGGCCATGTAGGACCATGTGGCTGTGTGGGACCGTTTGGCCATGTGGGACCGTTTAGCTGTGTGGGGCCGTCTGGTCATGTAGGGCCGTCTGGCCGTGTGGGGCCATCTAGCCGTGTGGGGCCATCTGGCCATATAAAGGCGATCTGGCCGTGTGGGGCTGGATTGGCCATCTGAGCCAATAATGGTACACGTGTGGAATGGATTTAGGTTTATGTAGGTAGATGGCGGGTGTCAGGCCCAGGATTTGGGGCGGGTGTGGCCAGTTGGCCAGTGTGGGAGTGTCTAGCAGGTGGGGCCGTTTGGTAGTTTGGGGCCATCTGGCCATGTAGAGAGCTTGATCTGGTAAGTGAAGCCGTCACGGCCTTGTTAAGTTTGCTTAGTTCGAGTCCGGCAGCAAGGGATGGTTTGGTGGTCTTGCACCTTGTATAGGGAACGGTTTGAGTAGATTCCATGGTCGTTTTAAATTTCATCCCGGTAACTGAATCAGTCGCACGGGTTCCAGTTGTTTAGGGCCGATATGCCTTGTTGTTAATTGGCTTGGTATGCTTGGTTGGGGTCGGGTGTGGACTATTTTCATGATGTTGTTGCTTGGCTTAGTGATAGCATATTTGTGTGGCCTATTATGGCTTGTTGCGAGAACTGTTTTGTGGGCATCTCTTATGCCACAATTGGTCTTGATAACCAAGTTGTCTTTGCTCATGTTTGATTAACGAACTTGGTGCTAGTTATCTATTGAATGTTGATATATGAATTCTATTATATTGACATTGAGATGAAATGTTGGAAATCATATTGACTATTAATATATGTGTGCTATTATATTAACATTGAAGGAATGATGTTCGGAAATTATAAGTGTGTGTTATAATTGTCCAAAATGCATGATGTGATGCATGGCTGGTATGGTCCATATGCCAGATACAGAGAATTGATATGTAATGGCGCATACATTACATATGCACGGGGACATAGCATTAAATGGGTGTGAGTGCATGGTTGGTAAATTGACACTGTTTTTGGTGTTTGATTGGGTGGGATCGGTAAATGGGACAACGTCCAACAGAGTCGCACAATTGATTAAAATGGTAAAGAAAAAAAATGTGTCGGGTATTAGCAAAAAGGCATAGATTCCCCCTCGGGTGAAAAGCCCGCCAATTATGGTTAGACATAATCCACACAGTGGTGGCCCGAAGTAAAATTAATGCGAGGTTGCGGGCCGCGGTGAGACACGAAGTCGCTACCCACACGAAATGCGTTTGAACATAAAATGGATTTTGAATATAAAATGATCATTGTGATGTATCATCCAAAAAGCTTTTGGTTTATGACAAATGAATTTTTTTTTTTGAAAATGATCATTGGATGTCATCCAGAATGACGATTTATCACACATGGGTTGAGGCGTTGTGTGAGGGAGTTGGTGAGGACTCAGGCGCATGGTACATGGTGAGTCGCATCTCATTTCATGACATGACATGTAGGATTCCATATAGAATTGGAATGTGATTGTGAAATGTTGAGTGAACATTGCATGTGCACTTAGGCGGGGAGTAGCCCTTGTAGGAGGTATTCTCTACTAGGCATGGCTCACCCTTCATGAGACAACCCTTTCAGTTACAAGGTCGATGTCGGTGAATGGCGCTCAGACGAGGCTGTGATTATGAAGAAGGCCGACATGTGGCCTTGATAAACTCTTGTGAAAAGTGTTTGGGACAAACTAGTTATAGCAAGTATTTTGTACAAAAGAATGGTAATTAAATTCTTTGGACTAGTATAACTATAATTCGGGTATGTAAATTATGGTAGAGGGTCGTGATCGGACTCTTCTGGTTGTATTAAGTGCATTATTCTCATATTGCAATTGAAATGGTCATTAGGTCGGTGAAGGGACGTATAAGAGTGATCTTGAGAGTAACTTGGTGTCCACGGGTGGTGGTGCCGTTTGGGACCCCGAGAGAACTTAGGTCTTGAAATATTTTTAGCATTAAATTTCAGCGGAGTTAACGGCTGGTGTCTGACCATGGGTTTTGGGCCGTCACACACTTCATGATGCAAGGGCGACTTGTGATGGATGATCTAAAGGGTTTAGGTAAGTTAGGGAATTTATGGTATTTTCCAGCTTTTGGTATAACTTTGATAGGTAAAAGATGGATTTGGTTTCAAAGGTTCTAGAGCTAATTTATATATGAAGCAATTAAGTTTTATAATGAAGGATCTTATGTTGGGAAAGCTTTGTGTCTGGTTTGTGCAAAATGATCTTGTTTTGAGCTAGTTTGCAATTTTCAAGTTTTCTAAGGTATGTTAAGGCTATGCACGAATTTGGGGTTTCTCTGAGTTAGGGAAGACGGTATTTAGGGGTTTTAGGATGAAATAAAGTGTTTAGGATGGTTTTAGAAGTATGGAACCGGGTTTGGAATGAGTTGGGTTGAATGTTGAAAAATTAGTTACAAAAACGTTAAGGATAAGATTATGGAATTGCTAGAGAAAGTAAGGGGATAAGAGCTAACTTCGCCACCTAAGGAATCCACCCAGTGATAAGAAGCCTGATTGATATGATAAATGATGACCAAATTGTTGATACATTGCCACCAGAGACTTATTTATAATGCCCAACAACAATGCTAAAAACTTGATTGATTGAATACTATAATTTCTACTTCTTTTTTTTACTTTAATCATGTTTATACTTTCAATTTGGTCGGCATCACTACAAGTGCATAGATAAAGTGGATTATAAGTCCATATATAATTCCCATAGGGATTGATGAGAAAATTCAAAGATCAAGTACCCCTACTATTCAAGATCATCACTATTTGAACCTCTCATTTAATGAGTGTGAATAACTAACATTACTGAAATAAAAGTGTTTTTGTCTCTTTTTATTTAGTTGAAAAGATGTTTAAATTTAAAGGACTCAAAAGTTTCATTGAGAATTAATAAACATTGGGAATGGGATTACTGTTTTTTTTTTTTTTTTTTTTATCATTTTGCATATTGTTTAAAAGAACATAGTTAAGGGATTGAATTCTGGATTAGTCCAAGAGCATAATAGTATAATCGTGGAATGCCTTCAACCACTATACATTTCACCATTTAGATCTCCATATTCCTACACCGGTGTGTGTGCAAACACCTACTTTAGGATCGATTCTCTCTAAGAATTGGTTGCCTTTCTAAGCCCGATGTGTCGACCATTTCTCGGGATTGAAGTCGGCTTGTCCTCGTAGCGAGGTAACCTGAAGCCTCTTTCAATGTAATTGGTACCTCTATATGTACTTTGATAAGAGTAATCACTTCCAATAACAGAAGCACAAACATTCTACCAAAATGAGATGAAGCCTCTAAATATTAAACTGATAAACAAATAGGTAGTCCTTGGCCTGTGAACACACTTCTTTACGTATGAAGGGAACCTTGAAGTCGGGTTCAGAACATCCTTGTGATTCATCAGTGATACTTAGAATATAATAAAGTGCTAGTCGTATCGATTTCGTATGCCCCCAGAAAGCTCTTTAATAACGCTCTACTTGAGCATCCCTTCTGTATTAAACCGGAGGGGGTCTGAAATTGGAAATAGGATATAGATCTTTTTTGGGTATAATCTATTGATACTTAGAACATATCAAGATAAGAACAGTAACATTTAAATCAATCCAATCTTCAACCCACAACATTCATTTAAATACTTCAAAAATGATAATCAAAACCCTAATCCCTTCCCAAAGGGATCTTAGCCTTCGATAACTAGATCACAATGTGACTAGTTATTCAGAGCAAATTCACATTGAAACTATAATCAAAACTGAAGAAAATCATTTCTAGAAATATTTCCAGTTTCCATTCAAGTTCAAACAACAATGGACCTTGATATACAAAGATCCCAGGTCAATATTGAAGCTTAGATCAACTACTCTAATTCTTAAAATGAATAATAAAAATTAAAGAAGAAAATAAAAATATGTTCAAAAGATTCAGTCTCTCTCTCCTCATTTATGTGTTCGTCCCCTGATCCGTTGATGATCGAATATCTTTTCATGCCCTATCTCTTTTTATCTATAGGCTTAATAAAAGCTGGGTCGATATTCTAGGCGGATTTCATGGGTTTCAGTGTAAGCCCACTTAATTACATTGTCACGACAATAGTCAGGATGTTGTAACATTACATCATCCTTGTTCGTCTTTAGACTTTGTTGTGGCATTGTGTGGTCTTGTTGTTGTGTTGTTCTTTCCTTTGAAGTATTTGTCGCGTGAAGTTTGAAATGTCGTGACGATCACTTCTCATCTTTGTTGCCCGAGGTTTAATACCGACGATTGCGCTTTGTTGCTCAACCCCGATCTACATTTGATTGTCGCGACCGGAATTTATAAGGTATCCGATAATGCTAAAAGTGCCTAGTGGTCTTCTGAGTTGTTGTGAGATTGTCACGACACTGCTACTTGATCTTTCTCTTAGGTCATTGTTGAGACAATTTTTTATTGCCACGAAAAATTTTCAGTTGATTCATCAAGTTCATTGTCACGAAAAACTTATAATTGTCGTGAAAAATGTTCTGCTAATTTCTCAGGTGCTCTTCTCAGTATTTTTCGCGACAAAGTTTGAAATGTAGTGACAATCATTCTGCCTTTTGCCTTGTACCATGTTGAGACAACTCTTGAAATGTCACGACAACTTTTAGTTGTCTTCTTAGGAATTCTTCTCAATCTTTTTCGTGACAAGGCTTACATTGTTGCTATAGTCCTTCTGCCAATTGCCTTTAGTTTTGTCATGACAATGATGAAGTTTTCATGACATTCTTCACCTGCTTTGGCCAATTCAGCCGCTTTTCTTGCTCATTTTCCTTATTTTGCTCTGAATCCCTGCAAAGCACTAATCCGGGTGAAGATTCCATAATTTTATAGTAAATTGAACATTAAGGTCTTAAATATGCATGAAAAATGAACTTAAAACTAGATGAATTTCACATTCATCAAACTCCCCAAAACTTAAAGTTTTTCTTGTCCCCAAGCAAAGAAAAGACACATTGTTTGTTCTTAAGCAATTCAATCTGATTTTAAGGTCATTTTTCTTTTTAATCATTTTTTCGAACATATTAGCAATTTGGATTCAGTGAAATGTTAGTTGTGATATCAATTCCAACTAAGCTGCAATTTAGGAATCCTAAAGATTTTCAATTCAGATCATCTAACAAACAAATAATTCTTATAATGTAAACAACTACAGTTCTTGACCTCTGATGTGAGAGTGTGTGTTGGTCTTCCCTTATGACAAATTTGTAGGTTAGGTAACCTTATGAGACATATTGTAAAAGAATATAAGTTTCTTTAGAGTGACTTAGGTCAGCCAAACATTGGTCATATTATTCTCCCTTTAATTTAGGCTAACACCACCCTCGAGGATCAAAAGAAGTCTTTTAGGCTTATAATGTATGGCTTGGAGCAGTGTGTAGTTGATTGGACATTTAAGGCTCGAGTTCACCCAAAATTGCTCATCTTTGTTCAACATTTGCCTTGAACTTCTCGTCGTTTATTTTCTACTAAAATATCCCAGCCCGAAGCACCCCCGAGCTTGGTTTGGTGCTATACGCATATTATCCACTATGGCATTTTCTTTTCCACTTTACTTTCAATTCGGTTCCTTCATTCGAAGCTCTTTTCTTTCATTTGTTCAAGGTTTTGGGAATGGTGTAATGTTTTTCCTACTTAAGCTTTCTACCACCCTTAGCTAGCTCTGGGTTAATAACTCCCATACCAGTTGGCATTAGGGTACTAGGTGTAGAAAACCCCTAAGAACTTAATGGCTAAAGGGAGGAAGGCTACAAGGCAAAACACATTCCCCCTTTGAAAATTTTATGCTTTTTATCTTCTCAGTTTTCTATTGTGCACATCTTTTAGTACATCTTTACTTAAGTGATTTTTCTTTCATTTCCCTAATTCTTATCCTTCTTCACATTCAAAAATTGTACTCCCTCAAACTTGTCCTCTTGATTACTTTTCATGCACTCATCTTGCAATTTGGTCAAACAAATGGTTCTTTACTGGAGGATCAGATTTAAGGAAAGGTTAAGGTCTTTCATGTGGCTTTGATGATGAATTTGGCATTAGGCTCAAACAGGGTACTAAGGTATATGAATATATGCATATGCCTATCAAAGGGTAGGCTTTGAAAGACACAATCTTTCCAAGGATGGCCTAAATCATTTCCTGTTGGTTGTATTGCCTATGATTTCACCTTGAATAATAATATAACAAGTTCTAGGACCCTTTTGAGACTAAAATTATGATGCATCCAATAAGGTGTTCTTATCCCAAGCATAATTAGTTTTTAAGGTACTATGACCAATGTGCATGATTTTAGTCATCCTTTTAACTGCACTATTCAAGCAAACTAGAATTATCAGCTTTATCAACAATGTCATTAATTTCATTCTTCAAGAATATAAAATTTCAGTCTATTTGTCATTGACATCACAACTTTTCATTTCTGTTGAAATCATCATACTTGATTTCATACCTAGTTTTCTTGTTTGGTTCTAAACGAGGTTACTATGCTATAGTCTGATTCGAAGTTCATTTTGATTCAACTTGATTCATTCCAGTCAATCATCATAGCATAGGTAACTCAACAACAATCTGTCCCGATTGGGCAAGCAGTCAAACTCCGCGATCTTGATGACCGAATATGTATTCAAATGCAAAAATATTCAAACAAAGACACAATTGCATAAATTCATCAAAGACACTTCATTAAAATCATGGAATAATTACAAGAGGTTTTTTAGATAAGCAATTGCACACATGAGAGACTCATTGTTTTTTATTTTTCTTAGGCTCTATTGGAGATTTTGAAGGTTCCCCTAGAGGTTTGGTTATAGGTATCATTTTGATTCTTAGGGTTTCATCTGGAGTTTGTGAAGGTTGTACTAGAGGTCTAAAGGGTATTTTTTGAGGTTCGACAGGTTGATTATAAGGTATTACAAAATCTTGCACATCTTGAGGTACAATAACATAGGGCACATAATCTAAGATGTTGATATTTGACAGTGGGACCTTCTTCTTCTCTGACACTACTTTCATAGCCCAATCGAGAAGTTGTGCATTTTACTTTGTCAATTCACAATGTCTTTTGCCTATTGACTCCAAAGTTGCCCTCAAATTTATTTGTTCTTGAGTCATCAACCTTAGGCTTTCACTATAGGAGTGCAGACTATTTAGCCATGCTCTATCCCTATAAACCAAAGAGTCTTGGATTTCTTTATCTTTTCACTCCATTATTATGACTATATCAACTTCCTTCTTATTTAAATCCTCCCACAAGGCTACATCTCTCTCCCTCATCTCATATCTCCATATTGCATCTCTTTTTCTCTAGTTCTCTCTTCCACTCTATATTTCTCTATTTGATTGCCTCATCCAGAACTGATTCTATTCTTCTTAACTCTTCCTCAAATTATAGGTCCCTCTCTTTCAATTCGGCCTTCAACTGATAATCTCTTTCTCTCATGTTCTACTCCATTCTTTTCAACATTTTGCATAACCTCTGTACTACTGTTGTGTTACTTGAAGCCTTCAGCTTGCTCTTCCTGATATGCTTTAGCATCTAGAGACAAGTTCCAAATTGGGATTACACTTCTTTGCCTTTCATCTATTCTTTTCATTGTACTGACCATAATTGCCTGCTCAGTCTGCTCACTGTCTTTTCTCCCTTCTTTAATTTATTTCATTTTCCCTTTGTCTTTGTCCAATTAAGGCTTAGTTATGGCAGTAAGGGTGAGGGGAGAGGTCTTTAGGCATCTTTCACCTTCTTATTTGTTGAACTTGACCCCTTTACTTATGCAGAGATAAGTGATAATGGCTGGATAGGGCAAGTGACCCCTAAACTTGCTGTTCTGGTACCTTAGGATCGATTGCTCAATTATCTTCCCTAAACTTATCTTGTACCCCTTTAGAATGGCATACAACAGGGTGGCCTCTTCTTGCCTCACAATGTTGACATGCTTGATTGTCATCAGTGTTGATCTTAGAAAATAAAACCAGACCTTGGATTCTTCAGTTAATGCTCCTCTAGCTATTAACTCATGAGGATTCCTTTTGTTTCTCTTCCACTCTCCTTTTTCATCTATGAGTACTTGCATAATCTTCTGGTAGTCTGGGTTTTTCTTCAACTGCTTAAATTTCTCTCCATCATTAAATTTTCCCAATTTAAAATTTTGGTTGATGTCCTTCTATGAAAGGAAACCCATTTCCCTTTGACAAAGCATTGGGTCTCTTTTATTCATACTAGGTTTGCAAAGAATTACAAGTGCTGCAAACTCAGATGCCAAATGACATATGAACAACCAACCTCTCTTCTTGATAATCTCCTTGAAGGGTGAGATGAATTTCTTGAAGCCCGTCTCTCCAATGAAGTCCTTCTTGAGAATCTTCTTTTCCATTATCTCATACACCTTATCTGAGACGACTTCATCCACTTCTTCATCATTGCTCTGTTTCACTTCTTCCTAAACCCTTTTTCTTTTCATCCCTTATTAATTCTCTACCTCAGGCTCGACATTTTTCATTTGAACTTCTTTTTCAACGACTGTCTCTGCCTGTTCGACAACTGTATCTTATGCAATTTCTGCAAATTCTTCCATGATCTCGTTTAGATTTGGGATCAGAATCTGTTGCTCATGCATTTTGTTGAAGGAAGGTTTAGGAGGGAGAAGGGTTTATCTGGTTTCTAATGGTCTAAAATTAAAACGTTGATTTAGGGATTTTCAAATTCTCTTTATATAGGCAGTTGGAAATATGTCACAACAATGTATTGTTGTGACCTATTTTTAATGTCGTAACAATCAATTTGTCAAACTGTGAAAATAGTCTCACGACAAATAATTAAACTTGTAAAGCTAAAAGAATGTTGCAACAAAATTTTTATTGTCTCAGCAATCAATTTTTCAGGACATAGAAAATATTGTCGCAACCAAAGTTTAGGCTTTAAGGTTTAAAAATTTGTCACGACAAATAATTCCTTGTCATGACAAATAATTTTTTCATTCAATGAGGGCCAGACAACAAGTTTGTTGCGACAATTAAAAATATGTCACGAAAATTATACCTTGATCACAATTTAAATAACCCATCATGCTGCATAATTTCTATTCGTTTTTCACACAAGGAAACACACATCATTCCAAATCATAACAAATCATGCTTGTGAACACAAATTTATCATGAACTAAGTATCTCAATTCAAGATTGACAGTGAAGTTATGAAATTGTAAAAATAAAGAAATTAACTACTAAGAAAGCTAATTGGAAACTTCTCACATAATTGTTGAGCATGCTTTTCTCTTCAATTAGCTGAATTTCACTCATTGCTCAAAGTTGCTCTTTTGCAATAATTCCAACTCAATATTCAGCTTTCTTGTCATGAAAAACAGTAAAAATCAACTAACATTAAAAATAAAATTTGAAATCAAGAATTCAAACACACTAAATTGATAAAAACAAGCTATAAATGAAAAATAAAAATTGCTTGGGTTACCTCCTATGAAGCTGCTCAGTTTTATGTCTTTAGCTAGACATTGGTGCAGATTGCAATCTTTTCAACAAATATATTAAAAAATTTCAAATCTCAAATTGTTCTTCATTCATACTTCCTCCAATATAGTGTTTCAGTCTTTAGCCATTCACTTTAAACTCATTTTCAAACTCCGTTTTCAATGTAACTGCTCCAAATGGTGTAACTGCAGTGACTGTGAAAGGTCCACTCCATCTTGATTTAACCTTCCTTAGAAAAAGTTCGAGCCTTGAGTTGTACAGTAAGACTAGTTCTCCCACCTTGAACTCTTTTCTCAGAATTCTCTAATCATGCTATCTTTTAGTCTTGTCTTTGTAAATTCTTGCACTATCCTAGGCTTCATTCCTCAGTTCTTCCAGTTCAGTCAATTGAAGTAATCTCTTCTCCTTAGTAGCTTGGCAATCAAAATTCAGCTTCTTAATTACCCACATAGCCTTACATTCTAGTTCAAGAGGAAGATGACAGCCTTTCCAAACACAATCTTGTATGGGGACATTCCAATAGGAGACTTATAAGCAATTCTGTAGGCCCATAATGCATCATCTAGATTTACTGACCAACCTTTTTTGCTTGTGTTCACTGTCTTCTCAAGTATGTTCTTTATCTCCCAATTAGATATCTCAACTTGCCCATTTGACTGAGGGTGGTAAGCCAAACCCATAGCATGTCTTACTCCATATTGCTCAAGAGTTTTGCAAACAGTTTGTTAGCAAAATGAAGCTTTCATCATGATGATGGTCCTTGGGGCTCCATATCTATTTAGTACGTTTCTTTGAACAAACCCCACAACTGTGTTAGCATCATTTATGGGACAATCAATGACTTCAACCCATTTGGATACATAATCCATAGCTATGAGAATGTATAGATTTCCAAATGATGGTGGGAAAGGTCCCATGAAGGCAATGCCCCATACATAAAAATTTACGTAAGTTCATATAGAGCCATTTCATTTCTTCTATTTATGTTGCACATTCTCTGACATCTATCATAATGTTTAACCCATTCAGAACTATCTCTGAATAATGTTGGCTAGTAGAATCCTAATTGGAGAATCTTCTAGGTTGTTCTATGTCCTGCAAAGTGACCTCCATATGGTGATGCATGACCTTTGTCTAAGAGTTCAGCCAGCTCAGTCTCAGGTACACATCTTCTGATAATTTGATAATCTGATATGCCTCTTTTCTAAATAACAATGGGTCATCCCATATATAGAATCTGGCATATGTTCTCAATTTCCTTCTCTACTGAAAGGTGAATTCTTGTGGCATAATACCACAAGCCAAGTAATTCACTAGGTCAGAATACCAAGGCACTTGAACTGTTACCTAAAAGAGTTGTTCATCTGGAAAGTTTTCTTCAATTTTAGTCCCCACTTTCTCTTCATCGGGCTTCTCTATCCTTGATAACTGATCAGCTATCACATTATCACTGTCCTTCTTGTCCTTGATCTATAAGTTAAATTCTTGCAATAATAAGACCCATCTGATTAGTCTTAATTTGACATCTTTCTTTGCCATTAGGTACTTGATTGTTGCATGATCTGTGTGCACTATGACATGAGATCCCAATATATATGGTCTGAACTTCTCACAAGCAAAGACCATTGCTAGCATTCATTCTCTATTGTTGAGAAATTTTCTTGAGCCTCATCGAAGGTCTTGCTAGCATAATATATAGCTCTGAAGATCTTTTCTATTCTTTGCCCCAGCAATACTCCCATTGCATAGTCACTGGCATCACACATAATCTCAAAATTCTTGCTCCAGTCTGGGGTTTCCATAATGGGAGCTATGATTAATCTAGCTTTGATATCTTCAAATTCAGACTTGCAAGCTTCATCAAATTCAAACTTTGCATTATTCTCAAGCAATCTGCACAGTGGTCTTGATATTTTTGAAAATTATTTGATAAACCTCCTGTAGAACTGTGATGCCCCAAACCTAAGGGGTCATGTTGACCAACCGTCAACCTATAGAATACCTGTGGTTATCATATATCTGGATACCACACTATCGTGTCTCATTCACCGAGACTCATTTATGAGTAAAAGTAACCCCACCGGGCCCTTTCAACCATACTCAAAATATTACCCAAGACTATGTCACAATAGTCCTTAAGAGTTTATTACAAAACTTTTATACAAAATCATTTATTAAAACTATTTTGTTCTAATATTGTAAAACCTGGGAAAATTAGAAATTTTCAGGAAAAATGGAAATAATAATAATAATAATAATAATAAATTGCCAAAATTGTTCGAGGAAACTAGAAAATTCACAGATCTCCGAGATGATGAAATGGACTTCAGTTGGATTCGGTCAGTGAAATCTAGTTACCCATAAAATTTTCGTTGAATACGAGACGTCGGATTTTCATGATTTTCGAGGAGTAGCAGGCGTCTAAGTATTTGAGGGGCCAGATTTTTCTGAGAATCTACGGGTTAGGAAATAACTTTCAGTTAAGTTAATTTAAAATAAATTGAACTTAAATCAAAACAAAAAATAAATTGTTTCGGGGTTGGAACGGATCCGAGCGAGGATCGTGACACGTGCCACTTTAAAAGCCACTCATCAACTTAAGTCAAGATAGACAAAATGAGGGAAAAAATAGGAAAAGCTCATTTTTTTTTTGGGCTTGTATCCGACAGTGAGAGAAAGGAAGAGAGGGTGTAGAGAGAGTAGTTCCAACTTCTCTCTACGATCTAAAAAAATCGGGTGATCGTCTTCCGACGGGCTAAGGTTTAAAGTCAGAGACTTAGTGAGGGCTACGCGTGGATACCAGAAACTCCAAGTTTCGCTCGGAAGGTTCAGGAAGTCGAAAGCTTCGGGTTCAGGAAGTGTTCTAGGAAATTCCTCGGGTCGTTACTCACGCTTCAAGAGGTGGGGATTCTTCTTACTTTGGTTTATTTTCCATTCTAGGGGCTGTTTTGTTGAGTTTTAATGCCTTAAGGGGCTGTTTGGCCATTTTTTCCCTAAGGGGTTGTTCGGCAAAATAATGGGTTATGGGAATAGTGCCCTGTTTTGACCCTTTATGATGTCCAGTTTTTGGGGCTGATATTAGGTTAGAAAAATGGAGAATTTGGACTAGAATCTTTCATGGAAATTGTAGCTGCATCAGTGAACTTGATGTTAGGATTTTGAATCAACCAAATTGGACCTCTATAACCCAAGTTATGGTATGTTTTCCGGGACTGCCATAGGCTGCCTGTTTTGGTATAACCTACTTTCCAGATTTTTAGGACTGATTTTCGGTTGGGAAAAAGTGAGATTTGGACTAGTATCCTTCAAGGAAATTGTATCTCTCCCGAGTTGTAGTGTAGTTTTACGGGTACCTTCTGACTTTTATCGCATTTTAATGATTTGTGTCCAAATTTCTACAACAATTGGTATATGATTGTAGTATATCATTACTTGAATTGAGTAAAATATTTGGTTGAAATTGTGCGGAATTCAAATTGTGTGTTCTAATGGTTTGGCTTGTGATGTGTTTATGTATGAACAAGGCCATTTCATAGCAGCTTGGTTGTACTTAATTTGTTGTGGACATGGTGTCCACCAATTAAGCTTTAGAGTATAAAATAAGTCATTGCTTGATTGGTGATGACTTGTAGATGTCAATATATGTGTGTATAATATGTTGACATGTATCGTGTGGTTTATTTGGAAATTGTATGTTAATTGATATGATTGTCCAAATGATGAATGGGTAATATTCATGGTTTAAAATGTCCATATTGCACTCAACATATCTATGACATGGTATAGGCATGGAATTGCATAATTGCATTTCATATGCATGGGGACATCGCATTAAATGGGTGCATGTACATGTTCATAATCATTCATCATTCTTGGTGAGTGGGTGGTGAGCTTGGTACTTTGGACTATGTCCAACGGAGTCTCACGGGTGCATTTCGTAGCTTTGAATAAAGTTGTTTATCGGAGACTATCCAATGCTTTTGAATAAAGCCGATTTATCGAAGGCGTCGATGCCCGATTCGCGCTTTATCGAAAGATTATGTGCACGAATAGTAATTTATCGAGAGGCGTCGATGCTTTTGAATAAGGCTGTTTATCGGAGGCTAATCGATGGCTAGACAGCGGTTTATCGGAGGATAATCGATGAGTTTTAAAAGCAAAAAGCTTTTGTTTTGGATAAAAGGAGTAGGTGAAACACCCCGATGACAGAGTTTTACCGCCCGGCATAAGCATGTGTGAGGAGTCGGTGAGGACTCGTGTTAAAGGCATGGTGGTGACACTTCATCCATGGCATGTGGGCATTATCGAGTAAAGCGCATTTACTTGGAATGTTGATCATGTAGACATGTCATTGCGTGCCTTAGGTGGGAGTAGCCCTTAGAGTTTTACCTGTGGTCATTACTCGCGGTCGTGGGACCCCACTTCGAATCTGAAGTATCGCAGTGGACCGGCTCACTCGAAGGGCCATAGTTATGAAAGGGTGAAGTTGTGGCTTATGAAATTAATTTTTGTAAAGCTTGGAGCAAACTAGTTCTAGATTGTTTTTTGTGTAAAAAGAATTATAAAATACTTTGGAACAACCTTGTTTACAATTTATACAATATTTGTAAGAGTGTTGTAATTAAGCTCTTTAGGACTATGGTAATTAGTCATGTATATTCTGTAGTGTGGAAGAGTGGACCGGGTTAAGCCACTTTCACTCATAATGGGACCCATTGAGGTCATTGTATTATATTGGGCCATGTTGCCAGGTTTTCTATACAGGTTGTATTTTGGGTAGAGCTCCCCGTACAAAGGAGACTGTCCAATTTTCGTTAAATCATGGGTTCCAAAAAAGGGGACACGGTGGTGTGGGGTTGTGTAACCCAACATCCACGAGTCTTCCGTGGGTTGACGGGTTGTCAACGGACCCTCGATTTTGGGGCGTCACAAATATATTTTACAAAATGAATATCAAGGCCACATGGCGGCCTTCTTTACAATTACGACCCCGGATGAGCGCCATCCACCGGTGTATGTCCTGCGCCTGAAATGTTTTTCCCATAAAGGGTGAGCCACACCCAGTAGAATGCTCCCGAGGCTACTCCCGCTAAGTGCACATGTAATGGTCGAATCACCCTGATCATTCCGTAAAAATCTGGCTTCTACCATGGAATCACACATGCGTGAAATGAGATGGGACTTCGATCATGTACCAGCTTACGTCACTCACCAACTCCCTCCACACCAATGCAGAGACGATGTGTGATAAACCATCATTGATGTTCTTATCTGATCATTTCCAAAACCAAAGTCTTTGTTTTATAAACCAAAACCCGTTGGATATTGTACCTCGATAGTCTTTTTATTAACAAAAACATGTGTCTTTTGTAGGTAAGTAGTACCGGGGTCTCACTTTGCGAAGCCGTACTCCGCCCTACACTTTCACGGGTTTTCCTTAGTTGGACACATATGTATAACCAAAATACTAGGGCTTTCACAGGGTATCTATCCTGCGCTACTACTCGACCTGAAGTTTTCATGCTCTGCCAAGCAGTGGAACTCATTAAGCCGTGAAGCGATACCGCGACCCACTCATCTGACCACGAGGATGGTGTGTGATGGAACTATGCACTTACACCCATTCAATGCGATGTCCCCATGAATATGAAATGAATGTGCCATTGCCTATTTGTACCATGTCACATATATGATGAAGGCTACATGGACAATTTTATCAAACATGCATATCACCAATGATCCTGGGCAATTATATCAAACATGCATATAATTTCCCTACATTAACTCATTCATGTCAATGTATCACACAAACAGATATCAATATCACATACAAATCATTACTTAGTCAAGTAATGAAGCACTTTATCCTCTAAGTTAATTACGACATAACATGTCCACAAAATAGCCTCTGACATGCCATGCTATTGTAGCGTCTACTACGTCTGATTCATCACATGTCAATATATTAATACACATATCAACATTTCATCAATGAAGCATGTCATGTCATGCAATTGGTAAACTTGGTGTTATGATCAAAATTTCAGCAATGATGTGAGCACCAAATGCCAATCACTAGCATATGGATAGATTCTAGACTCGAAGATCTTTTCATAGAGTCTAAGAACGCGGGAATCGAAGTTCGAACGAAAAAGATATGATCGTCCGAAGTTGGAGTACACTAGGAGCCACACTATTGCGCTAATCCACGCAATAGTGTGCCCAAGGGTTGCAGAAGCCTTTTGGCATCTCCCGTAAATGAAAATTTTCAACCCAAATTTGCTCCGAAAGCAGCCCTTTAAACCAGCTACAAATTCGTCCCATGCCATTAACATGGCACAACATAGTTCCAAAATCAGCCCAAAGGCTATAAATAAACCAAAGTAGGAAGAATCCCTACCTCTTGAAGTGTAGCCCCTCGTTGAATCTCCGGACTTTACTCCTTGGTCCAATGAGTTTCAACCGTCGGAACACCAATAAAATGAGTCTCTTTTCTTTTCCTTTTCCTTTATTTTCTTCACTTCTTCCCTTTCTCTTTTTCTTTCCTACTCCTCCCTTCCTCTACGAATTTGTCTCCCATTTTATAGGCATGTCCATTAGCATGCATGTGGACACATGCATTTGCCTTTGCATGTCTTGTGACACATGGTTTGCCATGTGTCACACATGCATTTGGCCTTGCCATTCTTTGTTACACATGGCTTGCCATGTGTCACTTTCGACTGCTCGTTACTTTAGAAAAGCGTGAGTGCATTTGTCTCGAAATTGACGAAATTCGCATAACTAAGCCCCAGATTCTGGTAGAAGTCAGCAGTGAGGAGTCCATTTCGTCATCACGAGATCCTAAAAATTTCGAGTTTTTAACTTTGTATCGTAGTGGCAAGTTCACCGTGTTTCCTCTATTTCTTTGGAAAAGTTCAAATTTACCCGGGTTTTACATTCTTCCCCCCTTAAAAGAATTTTGTCCCCAAATTCACATGCACATATACATACAATCACATGCATATGCTCTGATCCATTCATTTTTCAAATGACCCAGCGTACCTTCATCTCGAATAAGGAAGGATAAATTAGCCGCATCATGTCCTCGCGTTCACTATGTTGCCTTCTACTTCTCGGTGCCACACTGACACCTTTACTGGCCCTCGCGGTCTTGTGTGCAAAACCTTATCCGTCTATCCATAATATACCACGAGATTCCTCCTAAGGTCCCATTTGCATCAACAATGAGCTCACCCCGATCCAGCTACATGGTCGGATCACGGAGTGTATGGGAGCATAGAGACATGGAATCTGCCCATGACCACCCAGATAAACACAGTGGTAGCGCCAGCGATCTGTCTTGTGCCCACTCTCTCGGGTACCTCGAAGATCCCAATATACCTCAGCGATGATACTTTTCCTCACTTGCCGACCCAACCACTCCCCTCTTAGGCATCACCTTCGCACACGATCACCTATCTCAAACTTAGAGGTCGGCCGGTCACAGATTCTTCTATTGTCTCTAAGTCGTGAGAAGACTCTTTCGTATCAAGTCCACTCCTACCAAACCGAACTCCATAGAGCATCCCCTCCCACCGTCTAATGCATCGAGATCACACCAGCTCCCATATAGTTCCTCATAGGGTGTCATCTGTATACTCGCCTGATAACTATTGTTGTAGGCAAACTCCACTAAGGGTAAATGATCTTCCCAGCTACCCTTAAGATCTAAGACGCATGCGCGTAGCATGTCTTCTAATGTTTGGATGGTCCTCTCCGATTGATTGTCCATCTGGGGATGAAAAGAGGTGTTCATCACCACCATCTCCCGCGGCTTAACGGAAACTCTCCCAAAACGAGCCAGAAACCTGGGATCCCGGCTCGATACCATAAAAAGACTAGCACTCCATGGTAATCCGACGATTCTCAGATTTATAATCTGTAGAATGCCTCCAGAGTAAAGGTCATCTACACAACCAGAAAGTGTGCCGACTTAGTGAGCCGGTCCACGATCACCCACACCGCGTCATGCCCTCGCGATGTTCATGGCAAGTGAGTCACAAAATCCATCGTGATGTGCTCCTACTTCCACTCCGCTACCTCTAATGGCTGGAATAGCCCCGCCGACCTCTAGTGTTCAGCCTTTACTTGTTGACACGTGAGACATCGACGATCAAAGTCCTTAACTTGTTGTTTCATCCCACTCCAGTAATACTGGCAACGAAGATCATGACACATCTTCGTGCCACCTGAGTGTACAGCAAAACGAGAGTAATGGAACTCCTTGAGGATCTCCTCTCTTAAATCCGCCAACCGGGGAACCATAATCTTGCCCCTATACTGAACACCACCATGTGTATGAATGGTTCAGCCTTTGTCACCTGTACTTGACCATACCTACCCCACGAACGCTGACATTCGCGGTGGTTCCGCCTCTCTCTTGGGCCTCAATCATTCTCGCTTCGTAGGGAAGGCCTAGCTGCACCAAACTCCCAAAGTCCCTCAGAATCTCGACACAAGATCAGAAGTCTCGAACGATCCTACAGTCCATCATCTACCACCCGTGGAAGCTATTAGTCAAGACTCATGACTTCCTCGAATTTATGCATCAGCCACCACATTTTCCTTACCAGTGTGGTAGTGCAAAGTGAAATCGTAATCCTCCAGGTACTTCATCCATCTGTATTGCCTCATGTTGAGATCCCACTGTATAAAGATGTAGTTCAGAATTTTATGGTCCGAAAACACCTCGAACTGCTCATTGTACAAATAGTGGCCCCATATCTTTAAGGCAAAGACAATGGTCGCCAACTCCATATCGTGCATATGGTAACTCTGCTCATGGTTATTTAACTGTCGAGAACCATAAGCCACAACCCTCCTAAACTACATCATAACACATCCTAGTCCGTCCTCGAGGCACTGCATGTGTTATTAATCAGGTACCCCTCGTCTCCCTATCCAGACTACGAATAGGAGTTGAAGTAAAGCTTCCTCTCTTTCAATTCCCAATTTGATCCCAGCACAAGTCATTCCACTCAAACTTAACCTCCTCCTTCCAGTCAATTTCGGGCCGATAAGATTCCACCTCGATAGTCCTCAATAAACCTCATGTAATACCATGTCAATCCCAAGAAACTGCGTATCTCAAAGACTGACCGTGGCCTTTCCCAACTCATAACTGCCTCCCTAACCCTCAACTGATGGTAACTGGTACGAAGATTTATCTTGGAATACACTCGTGCCCCTCTCAACTGATCAAACAAATCGTCAATCCTTGGCAAAGGGTACCTCTTCTTAATGATAACCCCGTTCAACTACCGATAATCGATGCACAACTGAAGAGTCTTGTCATTCTTCTTGGAAAACAACACCGAAGAGCCCTAAGGTGAAGTGCTCGGTCTAATAAATCCTCTATCCAATAAGTCCTGTAATTGGACCTTCGCCCCACAACCTCAAGAGACACCATTCTACGAGTCAGAAATAGTTCACTGTGGTGTAACTTTAGGGATCCCGTAAAGTCTACATCCCTATAGCCTGAGTGAAACCCGATAGTTCGTCCGGAAAACATCCCTCATACCACAAACCCAGATTCGATAGACCTCAAATCTCGTCTCACCTCGTCCTCTAAGGTAAGGCCTGCTAGCCAACCCATCTATTGCTCGTGCCACCTAGAGTTATACAAAGCCTATGGTAAAGAATCATGCTTATCCTCTTAAAACATAACACGAATACCATATTGTGTTTAGGCAGTAACTCTCTTACGATCACAATCGATGATGACATGATGGGCCGTCAGCCAATCCATCCTAAGGATGACATCAAACTCCGACATTTCCATAACTCGAAGGTCCACCATGAGCATAATCCCTAAGATCTCTAATTCACAACCACGACATATCATATCAACCCTCACCCTAGTTCCTAAGAGAGAACTCACATGCAATGGCTTTTCCAAGGTTTCAACCTCTAAGATTAAATATTTCACATAGGATGCAGCAATAAAGGAATGAGATGCACCAGAATCATACAATACTTTTGCCCAAGAGTAGAAACATACCTTGAATAACCGAATGATATGCAATCTTAGTCTGCGGTGTAATGGCGTAGACATGCCCCTGGGTCCCTGCTTATAAGCCTTAGCCTTGACCTCAGCCCCTGCCCTAGCCCATCTGGCCTGACTACAAAGTAGTAGAGCCTTGCAAGTGATACTGTCTCTTTTGACCCATGGTGGGATAAGGAGGAACAAACTGTGTCTGTGTACGTCCCACTGATGACTAGGACTGAGGTGTCCCATAACTCTAGGATTCCTACCTCTAAGGATAATCCCATCTCAGGTGTCTAGGCTGATGACAATGGAAACATCTCCCCTGCCCTATCTGGCCTAAAGCCCTTACCTGGCCTTGGCCTTGATAACCATGACCCTGTCCCTGAACCCCTCGCGGAATAGAAGTCCTCTACTTTTTTCCCGATCTATAAGAAGAAGGTTGAATCTCCCTCCTCTTATCTTTAACAACACCTGCATCCCAGATGTTCCATGCATCATCCACCTCACTCTCAATGGACATAGTAGTCCTGACCATCGAGTCCATATCTTGTAGGAGAAGTCCCACAATTTTTCCCCGGATGGATAGTTTTAGTCCATCCTCAAACTTTCTCACCTTTGGCCATGTTTGCGGCTTGATAGTCATCAAATAAACTGCCAATTCAATAAACTTAGCCACGTATTCAAGCACTGTAATAGTTCCTTGTCTCAATTCCAGGACCTCCTGAGCTTTTGCTTGTCGAGCAGACACCAAAAAATACTTTTCCATGGAAGAGCCCATGGAACTCTTCACATGACATCGCCTCTAAGTCCCTCGAGGCTCTGACCCAATCCCACCATACTTGGGACTCACCCTCTAGCTGGAATGTTGCTAGTCTTATCCGAGTGGCATCGGAGGTGATCTCCATAGCCTCCAATATCTTTTCCACTTGCCGAAACCAATGATCAACTATAATCAGATCCCCTCCTCCCATGAAGGTCGGAGGATGATGTGCCTTGAACCTTTGGAAGTTACTTTAAACCCAACCCCTTCCCCTAGGCCTGTCGCACTGGTAGCTCGCAATGGTACGCTAACTCGCCCGTGCACAGTAGAAGCTGCCTAATTCCATAGCCTCCATGAAGGTCATAGTCAGTTACTCGTGGTAGTGGGTTGTTTCTCCACCCACTGCCTCGACGTCCCCTTCCTCGACTTCCTCTTCCTCGAATTGCCATCTACATGTGTCAAATTGCAAATTAAGATTCCTTTTTCTAGTTTAACTAGTAGTGCATATGACATCCCATCTTGAAACTATTTCCTTTACTCATTTTCTAAACCCCTAAGGTTATGTTCTCTAACCCTAGTGTTCATCGTTTCCTATATATATTTTACCATGTATATAATTCACATAACACACAATCATGTAGCATATTGAGCATAAAATGAAATGCACCATAAATTCCATGATCTAGACCCATGCCCGCCAAGCCCTATGTGTTCGTATACCTAATCTATGATACCAAGCTGTGACGCCCCATACCTTGAGGGTCCCGAGTACCAACCATCAACCTGCGAAATACCTGTAGGTATCGTATATCTCGATACCACACTATCGTGTCTCATTCACTGAGACTCATTTATGAGTAAAAGTAACCCCACCAAGCCCTTTCAACCATACTCAAAATATTACCTAAGACTATATTGATTAGTGCTCAAAAAGTGCTATTTTTAACCCTGTTTATTGCAAGTTTTGAGCACTTTTTGTGTACTAGTCAATGTAATTAACCCAATTTGCACATTAAGGTCCCTACTATCCTACTGATCGCATTTTGTGGCTAATTTTGTAGTTTTTGCAAGCTATTTATGTCGAAATTGTTGAGTCTATCCAAGCACGAAGAATTCGAGTCAAACTCAGCATTATAGATCAGAGACCAGAAGAAAAGAAGAGTAGAAAATACAAAGAAAATGGAGCACATCGTGGCTTATAGGGTTGCGAATTGCACTCGTGTAGTGCTCATGTGTTGCGAAATCTCTCTCAACTCGCGAATCTTATTCCTACGAGCAATCGTTTCATCTCAAGCAACACTATTCAATTCAGCCACTATTCAATTGGTCCCGGCTGACGCATGTGCCCTGTTTGTTTCAATTTTTGTTTTCTTCCCATTTTATCCCTCGTAATAGCTTTTGGTTTTGGGTTTTTTTTTGTAATTTCCCTTGACTCTGAGCACTATATAAAGCTCAGTCAAGCTCTTGTAAAAGGGGTTAACCACTTCATGCAATAAAATTTTTGCGGGAAGCTTTTAGCGCTCCCACCTCTTTCTCTTCTGCTCTAGTTTCTCTCATTTTCTTTCCATTTTTTGGGCAACCAAACACCCTCCGAGGATGACAACTCGGAGGATGGTTGGCTAAAACCCCTTCGTCTTTGGAAGAGAGGGCTACCGGTTTTTGGAAAGCCGAGGTAAAATTTCGCTCCTCTGCTTTTAACGCAGCGCTTATTAGTGATTATGTTTCTATCTTTCAATCTAGGTTTAAACTCTTGAGATGCCTTGATTGACCAAGATTTGGCAATTTGCCCGTGGATGCTTATCGCTAGATCCACCGAGATTCTGGGCTAGTTGTCTTCTTATGTCACCGTAGGTAGATCAGGGACATGTTCACTGGCCCTGGGAGCATTTATGCTCAATAAATGCTTTGTTTCAAAAGGAAAAATGTTATGGTTCAGATTTTAAAAGCCAAATGAAGATCCGATTCGGGAAATGACTATAGGTCATCCTCCCCAATGCGAGGAAAAGGACCCGGAACTCCTTTCACGCCTTATGAGACCCAAACCCAAGAGTCCAATGTTTCAAGGAGTTCTTCTTTTTTCTTATTTTTTCATTTTATTATCACCCGCAACCATCCAACCCTCACTATTTTTATAAATTCCAAAAATCCAAACTGAAAATTCACCATTTTGAATCACTGCAAATCATTTTGTATGAAGAAAATCCATCCTTGTGTTCAACCCTAGAGCCACTATACTACAATAGCTCTGCTACGGAAGTAGGAGGAATTTTAGGATATAAATTTTGTTGATTCTGATACACCTACTATGGCATGAATCATATATCACAATAGTCCTTAAGAGTTTATTACAACACTCTTATACAAAATCATATATTAAAACTATTTTGTTCTAATATATTTTACAAAAATGAATATCAAAGCCACATGTCGTTCTTCTTCACAATTCGCCGGCCCTCGGATTTAGCGCCGGTCCACCGTGTTCCGTCCTACACCGAAAATGATTTTCTTTCACATAAAGGGTGCAGGTTATCGCCCCGTGAGATAACTCCTACAGCGCTACTTCTCCACCTTAAGGCACATAATGTCTCACACTCACCATAATCATTCCATAAGACAGATTTTTACCATGGAACTTACATGCCATGGAAATGTGATGACTCCACCATGTACACACTAAGTCCCACCGGGTCCTCTACATAATGCACAAAAAGTAAACCGCTGGCCTCCTTTCCTCTTTCTCTCTCTTTTCTTTTTCCTCCTTTTCCTTTCTTTTCTTTCTTTCGCTTCCTTTCTTTTCTTCTTCCTCCCTTTCTTTTCCTTTCCTGCTCCTCCCTTCCTTATGAATTGCCTCCCATTTTATAGGCATGTCCATTGGCATGCATGTGGACACATGCATTTTCCTTTGTATGCCTTGTGACACATGGCTTGCCATGTGTCACCCGACACTAGTTGCCTCGAAAAACGTGAAATTTTAACTATCTCGGAATTCAACAAAATTCGCATGGGTAACTAGATTTCGTGAGACAAAGTCAACAGTGAGATTCATTTTGTCATCCGAGATCTAGAAAAATTCCAAGTTTTCAACCTGTATCGTAGTGGCAAGTTCATCGTGTTTGCCCTATTTCTTTGGAAAAGTTCAAATTTACTCGGGTTTTACAATAACTCTACATGTCCCATAAAATTTATAACTCCCTTTACTGTAGTGGGTGGCATTACAATTCTAATCACATAAATCTTAGTTTGGTCTACTTCCAATCCTGCTGCATAAATTTTATGCCCCCAATACAATCCCTTCGGTACCATAAAATGACATTTCTCCCTAAAGGCTAGGTTCTTGTCCTTGAACCTCTGAAGTAAAATTTCCAATTTCTCCAAGAAACACTCAAAACTGGAACCATATACAGAGAAATTATCCATGAAAATCTCCTAACTTCTTCCACCAAATCTAAAAACATGGACATCATACATCTTTGAAAAGTGGCAGGAGCATTGCATAGTCTAAATGGCATCCTTCTAAAAGCAAAGGTGACATAAGGACATGTGAATACAGTTTTCTCTTGGTCCTCAGGGGCTATGGCTATTTGATTGTAGCCATAATAGCCATCTAAGAAACAGTAATGAGGATGTCTTGCCAATCTGTCCAACAGGGGCTTTAGCCATCTAATCAGGGGCTATGGCTACTGTTAAATCAACTGCTATGATGACTGGTTTAGACTTTTCTTCTTCGAAAAATACATATTTTAGGTTCTTAGGTAATTCCTTCATAATTAGCCCTTCAAAACTCTTTTCTGCTTCTTGCACCCTCCTTTCACTACTACTTGAACTTTAAGCATTACTTCATTCACTCAGGCTTAAAACAGTTTCATTCAACTCAGTGTTTTCCATTAGTATCTCCCCATCTAGATCTTCATTGCGCAAAGAGTTGATCATTCTTTCCTTTAATAGATCCAGCTCAACAAATTTCTGTTGTATCTCATGTTTGTCAGGAATTATACAATTAATTCTCATGCATTGAGCTTATTCAACATCCTGTTGCTTCAGACTCTGATTTAAATTGAAATGTGCTTCTTCTGTACCAACTCTTAAGGTAAGCTCTCCTTTCTTGACATCTATCAAGGCTGCTCCTGTAGCTGGAAATGGTCTTCCAAGCAGTAATGTCACTTTCTTGTCTTCTTCCATATTCATTACCACAAAATCTACTAGAAAAATAAACTTTCCCACCATGACAAGCACATCTTCCAGAATTCCTTCTGGTTGAGCCATTGATCTATCTGCCATTTGTAGAGACATTGTAGTGGGAGTTAACTCCTCTAAACTTAATCTTCTTACTACTAACAAAGGCATTAGATTTATGCTTACACTAGAGTCACACAAAGCTTCTCCAAACTCATGGTTCCCTATAGTGTAGGGTATAGTGAAACTGCTCGAGTCTTGCATTTTCTGTGGTCAACTTTGATGAATAATAGCACTACAGTTTGCAGACAAGCTCACTAATCCACCTTCATCTAATTTCCTCTTTTTGCTAATTATGTCTTTCATGAATTTGGCATAATGTGGCATTTGAGATAACTCCTCAGCAAAAGGGATATTTATCTCTAATTTCTTGAACATATTTAAAAGCTTGGCAAACTGATTATCCATCTTTGATTGCTTCGGTCTTTAAGGAAATGGAATTGGAGGTTGATAAGCTCTCACTTCCTTCTTCTTCTTTTGCATTGCCTCTTCTGTTTGCTTATTGGTCTGCATGTTCAACTGCTCATTTTCATGTGTTAGCTCATTTTTGCATTGCTTTTTCTCACTACCTGTTTCATATTGATATGCTTTCTCAGTTTCAGCATCAATATGATTTTCTCAACTTCCTTTCTACCCTATAGTTCTTTACCACTCCTCAATGTGATGGCCATGCAGTCTTTTGGATTCTTCTTGGTATCACTAGGGATAGAATCCATAGACTAATTCTGCATGTTAAGGGCCAGTTGTCCTACTTAAGTCTCCAAGTTTTTCAAAGAGGTATCGGTATTAGCTTGAAACATAGTTGTGTTTGCTTGAAAAACTACAAGTTCAGCAAACTTCTACTCATGCAAGTTGAGTATTCTTTTATTTTCATCCATATAACTCAGCATTTGATCTTCAAAAGACTAAGATCTCTTTTGTAATTGATAGTCTGCCCTCTGAATTCCCTGATTCAACCCTTGGAAACTAAGTGGAGCATAGCTCTGAAGATAATTTTGAATTGGTCTTGGAGTTGCTGCATTCCACCTCCATAGGACAAGTTTTCATGGTTCCTCAAGGCAAGCGTGTAGTGGGTTGGTAGGTTGTTGTTAGGCTTGAAGTTGTAACTTCTATTCCTATTAATGTACTGGACTTCATCAACTTGGAATGCACCTTCATGAGCAAGTACTAGATCAGTTGTACTTTTCTGCTCAACACCTTCCACAATTCCCACTTCATTACATGAATGATCTCTTTTGTCTTAATTGTTCATCCTATTCATAATTGCATCAAGGTTTGCCTCAATTTTTGTCATCTTGTTCAGCTCAATCACACCTCATAATTTCAGCCTGCTACTGCTCCCTGAAGCTTTAGATGGAGCTCTATAGTTTCTCTTAGCTAGTTCTTCAATCAACTGGGTTGCTTCTTCAACACTCTTTCTTTTAAATGCACCTTTAGAGGCTACTTCCACTGTTTCCTTTGAAGTATAATTCATGGCATGATAGAAAATGTCCATCTGAGTTATCTGCTCAATTCTATGCATGGGACACCTCCTTAGCAACTATTTATACCTTTCCCAAGCATTGTAAAGAGACTCATCCTCCATTTTCTTGAAGGCAATGATCTCTCCTCTCTTCTCAAAAGTTAGAGCAGGAGGGAAAAATCTACTTAGATAGGCCTCCACAAGCTCTTCTTAGTTTCTAATTAAGCCATAAGGCAAGGATTCAAACCAGCTAGCAGCAATGCTTCTCAAAGAAAATGGAAACAATCGTAATCTCTTATTTCACATCAGTGTTTACACCATTCCGCCTTGGCAAAAGATACACTGTGCACCGCCTGCAAGTCTACTGGGATCTCCTACTAGATGCCTAGTAAACCGGTTTTGCTACACCATAGTGATTGCGTGTGTTTGAGTTCAAAATTGTTGTTCCCAATTGGTGTTGCCTCAATCGTTGATTATTCTTCCCAGTGACTGGGCCTGCAAATCCTCTATTGTTCTCGCCTTGTCGAGAGTCTATCAATTGCTACTATAGGAAGAGGCCTTTGGCTACCTTCTTCATGTTTCAACCATGACTGCTTCTTCAGCTACTCTCACCTTCTTCAAATTTATGAGTATCTTCTCTAATTCAGTGTCAAGTGTCAATAATTCATCTTTTGCCCTCATATGCATGTAATAGGTACCTGAATTCAAAGTGAGATTACTATACCAATTTGATTAGAACTTTGGTTAGCACAATAGAAAGACATGCAATTGAATCCACTACTTTCAGTTATAACTATTTTTTTTTCATTTTTTCTAAAAATTTGGTAAAAAGATAAAAATGTCCAAAATAGTAATTTCCTTTTTTGTTAGAATATTGATCTATGTACCCTGTTTCTGAATCCCCAGCACAGCTAAAACTTGATTTGATTTACAAATAGATCATCAAATTGTCGACATGACTCAGCCACTAGAGACTTGTTTAGAATCCCCAACAATAATGTTAAAAAACTTAATTAACATTGTAATTTATACTTCCTTTTACTTTAATCATTTATATCTTCTAATTTGGTTTGCATCATCATCCAGAAATAACAAGTAATAAAGTGATTATAAGTCCATATATCATTCCCACAAGATTGACAGAGAAAATTTGCATCAAAAAATTCCTACTACTCAAGATCATCACTATTTGAACCTCTCATTTAATGATTGTAAATAACTAACATAACTGAAATCAAAGTGTTTTTGTCTCTTTTTCTTTAATTGAAAGGATATTCAAATTTAAAGGACTCAAAAGTTTCATTGAGAATTAATAAACACTGGGAATGGGATTAATGTTTTTTTATCAATTTACATATTGTTCAAAAGAACATAGTTATGGGATTGAATTCTGGATTTGTCTAAGTGCATAATAGCATAGTCTTGGAATGCTTCCAATCACTATACATTCCACCGTTTAGATCTCCATATTCCTACACTAGGTCAATGTGTCTAAACAGCTACTTTTAGGATCTGATTATCTCTAAGAATTGGTTGCCTTTCCTAAACCAGTACTAATCAACCATTTCTCAAGACTAAAGTCAACTTACTATATATATATATATATATATATATGTATAAAATTAATAACATCTTTACCAAAGGATTTATTAGCCAACTCCCAAATAATCCGGCGCCAAAAAACTTGTTACGTAATCAAACTATAAGGATGTTGATCATCATATGTCAAACTTGATACTGCCACTAAGAACCATTATCTAATCCCCAAGAAAGACATCAAAACTACATGAATTATATTATATATATATATATATATATATATGTATATATATATATATATACACACACACAAATTACAAATAATTATTAATATTGAAGACTGGTTATTAATCCCTATTAACGGCGCTAAAAACTTGTTACAGCCAACCTGTATGATGCGATCAAGGTATGCCAACTCTAGTACCGCGACTAAGAACTAATTCAATCCCCTGCAGAATGCCACACTAAAAACTTAGATTATGTTGTGTAGATGAAAGATTGATTGTCTTTTTGGTAAATGTATTCATTAAAATTTGAGTTGGTCTTGATTACTGCAAGTGCACGGTCGTACAAGTAATAAAAGTGGATATTTAAAGTCCAGATATAGTTCCCACGAGGAATGATGATAAATCAAAAGACTAACTACCCCAACTACTCAAGATCATTACTATTTGAATTCTACTGTTATGATGATGAGATGACTAAAAGTAATTTTAATCCTAGATTCAATTCCTTAATATACATGAAAAATAAATGAATAAAATGGGCTTGAGAATTCACCGAAATGACAAAATCGATCCATCAATGAGTAATAATCAATTTATGCATCATATTGATTCATAGCTCAACCATAAATTGGAAAACTGAGTTTTTCAAAGATGCATGATGGTATAGTTTGGATTTCTCCCTTAACCATACTTTTCACTAATTAGAGGTTCATGTTCATTTCTAAAGCATAAGTCTAATCAGCTACTTGTAAAATATAACCCTCTTAAAAAGATCTAGGAATTTTTCCTTTTTAGTACTTCATACCCAAATTTTAGGACTAAAGAATTCTTGCCCCCATAGACAGGATATTGCAAGCCTTCTCCAATTTGATTGACACCTCATCCTTCATTTCTGATGAAAATTTCCATCACCTTGATTAGATCTTTGCTAACACAGGATCAAAATCAAGTCAACAAAAAGAGGAGGAACCTCTAAGAGATTAAACTGATACTTTATTTAACTATCCTCAACTACGAGTAAGTTGGTACAATATCAGAGTAACCCATCAAAGTTCATTAGTCCCTTAGTACTAGTCTACCATATCCACAAATAACTACTCTATACTCTCAGGATTCTCAATCTCTATGTCACGGAGAAGGCCTCCTGGAAATTAGAGTAAGATACAGGGCCTTGCTTGGGTACATGGTACTAGTACTGGGAACAAATAAATTTAAAAACAATACCAATCAAATAAATTCAAGAATTCTAATTAAGGCGTTCTTCCACCTTGTGTATAAAAATGACTATCATCATTGACCCATTTCTAGAGAGCTCAACTTTTCAACTAATAATTATATTATGACTAACTGATCAAGAAAATTCACTGAAATCATAAACGAACTTAAAATAAATGAATCCTCTAGAAACTTTTCCATCCTCCATTTAAATTAGACAAGAATGAGAAAGATGATTTGCAATACCCCAAATAAGCCGCACTTCAGCTCAATTCCAAATCCATAAATCTAAAAGAATACCAACTAAAATCTACATTGAAACCTATTAAACTAACTCTTACTAAAAAAAAAAAAAGAGAAAAAATAAATAAAATATACAAGAGTGTTCAACTTCTCAGACGTCCTAGAGTTGCGCAGTCATGTACGCTGCCCTAGACGATATATTTATAGATCTCCTTCCAATGTCATCGCACTTCATTAATCAGAGCAGATCCCCAAAATTCTAGCCCAAATTGGTCGTACTGGTCGCGGATATAGAAGTTTTATCATGATAGAGTTTTCTAGTCTTGCCCGCCGGGCCTCATCGTAAATGCGCCTCTCACACGACCGCCTCTAAGCTCTTCTTAGATTATCGCGATTGTGCTTGGAGCACGTCACGACAAAATTTTCAGGGCAATCTTGTTCTTGTCGCAAAAAGAATGCCTTGTGTCGTGACACCAAACCTGTTTGCAACCAGCTTCTCATGTCCTTCTGCTTCCGAAATTTGTCGCGACATAATTTTCTTAGCTGTGGCAAACATTTTCCTTTTCATCTTGTCAACTCTGTCGCAATAGAGTTTTCTCTATCTCGACATGATTTCTTTGAGTCCTTAGCAATTTTTGTCAAGACAGGAAACTCCTTGGTCGCGACAAACTTTTCTTCTCTGATTCTTGTCGCTTGTTGAGCTATTTGTTGCGACATAGAAATTTTTTTTGCGACACACTTAACTTGGCTAATCTTAGTTCTCTTTCAATTTCTTTCGTGACCTAATTTTATTCTATCGCGACAGAATTCTATCATTCAATAGCTTTTATTGTCGCAGCATAAAATTTCTTTGTCGCAATAGAAATTCTGCCTTTAATTCTTTACTATGTCGCTACATGAATTTCTTGTGTCGCCATTCCTCTTGTGTTTCTCTTCAACTCCTTGTCACGACAAAGAATTCACCTCCATATTTTGTTTGTCATGACAGAAATAATCTTTGTCGCAACAGACTTTTGTTGCTCTTGGTTTTGAATTCTTAATGTTATGTCACGATAGGATTTTCTTTAAGTGGTTTTAAAATTCCTCCTTGAGATGGCTTTGATGTCGAACTTTACGTAAACATAAAAACACTGGTGCCCCCGCCTATCTTTTGTTATATTCTTACAATTTTATGTTGCGACAGAGCTGTCTTATGTCACAACAGAGTTCATCTGTTAGTCTTCAGTCTTTTATGTTGCGACAGAGGAAATATTGTCACAACACAACTCCTTTTCTATTTGCCTTGATCATTGTCATGACAGAGTTAACGACAGTCTTCTTGTCATTCTTCTTTAGCAATGCTGCGACATAGAACTCTTTGTCGCGACAAAGATTCTATTTCTGCCTAAAGTTTAACCTAGACTTTGTTGCGACATATAGCTGCTGGCTGCGACATAGTTCTTTTGGCCTGCTTGAAATTGTGTTGCGACATATGAAAACTATGTCGCGACAGAGACTGCTGCATTTTCCTTTTTTTTTCTTTTTTTTTTTCTTGTTTTCTCTCATTTTTCAATTAACACCTGCAAAACACAAAGTTGGTGAATATTCCATAATTTAGCATAAAAATAGATTTGAAACTGTTAAAAACATGCCATAAAAATGGATTAAAAATAGATGAGTTTAAGACTCATTACATACCCCCTAAATAGGGTAACACAAGGCTCCTTCAATGTAATTGGTACCTCTATCTGCACTTTGATCAGAATAATCACTTCCCACAATAGAAGCATAAAAATTCTACTAAAATGAGATGAAACCTCTAAATATTAAACTTATAAACCAATAGGTGGTCCTATTGCCTCAAGAACACACTTCTGATATCTCTTAGAAGGGAACCTTGAAGTCAGAGGTTAGAACATCACATGTGATTCATCATAGTGATACTTGGAGTATAATAGTTCTAATAGTATCAATTTACTATACCCAAAAAGCTACTGCTCTTTGCTCTCAGGAACATCCTTCTCTGTGTCACTCAAAGGGGTACTGGAAATCAGAGCACAAATATAGCTCTTTTATGGGTATAATCTACTGATACTTAGAATAGATCAAGACAAGAATAGTACCAATTAAATCAATCCAATCTTCAACCCACAACTTTTATTTAAATACTTCAAAAATGATAATCAAAACACCAATCCATTCCCAAAGGGAGCTTAGCCTTCCATATCTAGATCACAAGTAACAATGACTAGTTAAGAAAACAAATTCATTGAAACTATAATCAAAACTAAAGAAAATGGTTTCTATAAATATTTCCAATTTCCATTCAAGTTCAAACAGCAATGGAGCTTGATAAAAAAAGATCTCAACTCAATATTAAAGCTCAGATCAACTACTCTAATCCTTAAAACAAAAAATAAAAATTAAAGAAGAAAATAAAAATATGTACAAAAGCTTCAGTCTCTCTCTCCTCCTTTTTGTGTTCGTCCACGATCGTTGATCGAATATCTTTATTGCCACATCTCTTTCTATTTTATGAAACCGATAAATGCTGAAATTTTCTGGCGATTTCATGAGTTTCAGTGTAAGCCCACTTAATTACATTGTCACGACAATGGTATGTCATGACATTCTGACATCCTTAGTAGGACTTTGTTATGGCATTTAACCGTGACAATTTATTTATTTGTTGTCTTCCATTCTTGCCTTTGAAGTATTTTTCGCGACAAAGTTTGAAATGTCGTGACAATCACTTCTCATCTTTTGTCACCTAGGTTTGTCTCAACAATTGTTGCTTTGCTATTTAACTTCTAATCTCTAGTTGATTGTCGAAAAAAATTTATAATTGTCATGACAATCCTAAAGTGTTGGTTGTCTTCTGAGTTGTTATGAGATTGTCGCAACACTGCTACTTGATCTTTCTCTTGGGTCATTGTTGCAACAAATTTTTTATTGTCATGACAAATTTTCAGTTGATTCCTGAGGATCGTTGTCGTGACAAACTTATAATTGTTACAACAAATGTTTTACTTATTTCTCAGGTACTATTCTCAGAATTTGTCGTGACAAAGTTTGAAATGTCGTGACAATCATTCTATCTTCTGCCTTGTACTATGTCACGACAACTCTTGAAATGTCATGACAACTTTCAATTGTCTTCTTAGGAATTCTTCTCAATCTTTGTCACGACATGGCTTACATTGTTGCTACACTCCTTCTGCCAATTGCCTTTAGTTTTGTCACGATAATAATGAAGTTGTCACGACATTCTGCAATTCTTGCTTTGTCCAATTCAACTGCTTTTCTTACTTTTTTTGCTTTTTTTGCTCTAAATCCCTACAAAACACTAATCTGGGTGAAGATTCCATAATTTTGCATTAAAATGAACATTAAGGTTTAAATATGCATGAAAAATGGACTTAAAACTAGATGAATTTCACATTCATCAAAGCCACAAAGTTGCCACTCAGGGGAATCCACACAAGAGATAAGAGAAAAGAGAACTCTTAAAAAAAAGAAATCTGAAAACTTTATTAAACTTCAAATTAATAGAATAGTGCATTGGGGGTATATGTAGGTCCCTTATTTCCTAATTCTAATTGAAATAGGATGCTCACACTCAAAGTCTCCTAATCCTAATTGGAATAAGACTCCTAATTCTAATAAAACATCTTTTTGGAAATTGAATAAAACAACTTCTACTTTCTCAAGGAAACTAGAAACAACTCTTCTACTAACCAATAAGACTCCAGCTCAAACTAGGACTCATAAATAGATAAAAATAAAAACATTAATATGGTCAAACTCTCCCTCAAGCTTTAACTATGTCCTTAGCTCCTTTCAAGTCCTAATAGTAAAAAAAAATTTACTTTTCTATTCAAGGGGATTTGAACCCAACTGTTGATTTAACTAGTTCAGTTAGGGCACTTGTCCCTACTGGAATTTTTTTGAAAGAAAATTTATTTACTATTGTATTCAAGGGAAATTGAAGCCAAGTGGTAGACTTTGCCCCACTAAAAGGCATGAAATTTTAATTATTGGACTATAATCTAAGTTTGTAAATTTTACAATAATTAAGTTACTTAATCTTGCCCCCACAAAAATCGAATCCTAACTCCACCACTGTCTACCACTACTACAAAAAATGCATTTGTTAATATATAATTTAATGAATTAAGTCAATATATGTCATTGTAGATGATTAATTTAAGCAATCTTAACTTTTATTGGTCTTTCAAAAGCTAACTTGACACATGTTAAATTTAGAGAAAAGCAATAATAATACGTGGTACCCCTTAGCTTGACTTATGTTTCACGTACGAGTTAATTTTAATAAAAATTGTGTATTATTATTATTTGTTTTGTTTTTGGAATAGGTAGAGCCTCATTTAGAACAAGTGTCCCTTTTAGAACGACCCTCCGTTTTTCTTTTCATCTCCCTTTTCATCTCTCTCAAGGTTACTCTTTCTTGCTTTTCTAATTTGATTCTGAGTTGATTTTGTTTCTTCTTCTTTGATTTCTCCTATTTTCAACTTTGAATTTTCTATATATCCCCCATTTGGTTATGGATTAAATTGGGGCAGAAAAGGGTAATGAGAAAACCTTTTTTGCCATTCTGATTCTTAGGTTTCCAATCTCTAAAATCGAAGCTCGAGGGGTCCCTCTCCCTTCTTGCTCATAGCTGAGAGAGAGAGAGCATATTGTATTCAAGTTTCTAAGGTTTAGAGAGAAGCCTAAGGCACGTCAATCTTCTTCCATATTCTCTAATTGAGTCCATATCATTTCAATGTTTAATATTCGTTTTGTATATCCTCTTCAATCTTTGATTTTGTTAGAGATTTAAACTCCATTCCCACTAATGCACATACACCAAAGTTCAAAGATGAAAGGGTTTGTTCTTATTGGGGCTTCAGATCATCATTTCCACTATAATCTCCTGCAAATCCGAGCTATCATGTGATTCACTCTAACAACGAATTGAGAAAGTAGAAAGTTGTGGGATTTGGAAACAATCCATATATTTTCTTATTATATAAAGTGTCTTTTTGTTCAAATATAGTGTTTTAGAGGTAGATAAAAAGTAAGGATTTACCCATGTCGGTGTTTTCGAGATGAAACACAAGTCGTGTTTCCCATCAAAAAAAAAAAATTCTTTTTCTTTCTTTGGTTTTAAATCTCTTGGCTCTTGAGAAAATTAGGGCCATAAAGGGGAAATAAGAGAACCCTTTTTTCAATTTTGATTTATGTGTTACCAATCTTGAATCTCGATTAAGTTTTGATTTCTTCTTTCTATTCTATTTTTTCTTTCCCCTGCATTTTAACAGCAACAAAAGGCTCCATTCATTTAGCCTAATTTCCCCCTAGTAGTTGATTTGGACTACCAATTCTGATTATTAGGTTTTCAATCTTCGAAATGGAAGCTCGAGTAAGCCTTTGTTTCTTCATTATGTGTTTTTTTTTCTTGCACTTTCTCACTGGAAAAATGCCCGTAGGCTTTTCCCTAATTTCACTCGTATAGTTGTATCACTTTGGTTATTTTCCATTCAAAATTCCCCTTGGCCTCTCTTTTTTACTCTTTTTATTTTCCTTGGGTTCTTGTTTTTTATTTCTTTACTTCTTAATTACAAGTCCCCTTATACGAGTTAATTTTAATTCATTTCTCCTCATTTATATTTGTCTTTTTTTGTATGGCTCAATAATGCAGTTCTTAATCCACATATAAGATAATATCATAATACTATATGTTCTCCTCAGGATATTCTCTTAAAGGCACATAGAATGTTATCATTGTATAAGGAGCATGAGAGCCTACAGAATTATCACAAGAGAAGAAGATTTTAAATTTCACTTTTAAAGGCTTGAGTATTAATATTCCACCTTTGAATGGTTGCTAAAGCTTTTTTTTATTATTATTTGTATTTGTTCAATCACATTCTATTTTTATTTAGTATGCATAAAGACCCATCGATTAAGTCCTTCCTGACTTGTCCTACTTTTCCTAATGGGGAGCTACCGTGTGGATGGTGAAGCCGTCATTCAGTTAGTGAATGTTATAACCATCACTTCTACCAACATTAGATAACTTTGGTGGGTAGAGATTCTTATGGCTGGTTTGTTGCCTAGTGATCCCTTACAACATGAAATGTATGAAGGTGCATCTTACAAATTTCTTCAGGACAAACTAGAGGAAGGTGGCCATTGGTACTTATCTATGAAGGAAATTGAAGAATATCGGATTTCTAGAGGGCTTGACCTTCACATGACAATTGTCTCCTTATAGGTAATAACAGTAAGGACATCCCCTTAAAGGAGTTGATTAAGTCTGGGGTTTCATCACAACTCAACCCTATCCCATTAAGAGTTTTTGTATGCATACAAGATCTAGTATAATTTGTTTCCATTTTTCCTTTTTTCTAGTTTATAGCTACTACAGGTTTCTATTTATGGAAGTTATAATTTGAAATAAAGTTAGATCCCTCTTTTTATCTTTTTCTAAAAAATATTTATCTATGCACACACACGCATTGCGAAAGCAAACACAATTTTTGTACATAAAAATGTACAAAGAGTAGTACTAGAAGAAAAAAATAAAAAATAAAAAACAAAAACAAAAGACCTTTGAAAATTAACCTTTTTTTCCTACAAATTTTTTTTTTTTAAATCTGTTGTGTTATTCACCAATGAAACATAAAAGGGAAAAAAAATAACTGTGAATAGTAAACATTTCTAAATGTTGGATTAACAATTAGGTCTAACATTAGGATTATTTTGAGTCACTTTGTATTGCTAATAAAGGCACTATATCTTGCTTCTATAATTTAAATATGAAAACTTGTACACCTTTGTTTCTTGTTTAACACTATAGCTAGTTGAAGGACCATAACTATGGAAACAGCATTATAAGCGGCCGTGCTTAACACCCTCAGCAATGCCAATTTTGAAGAATTTGTACCTTATCTTAGGCATAAGGTGGGTTCATGCTTTGCTTTTCCCTCTGAGTTGTATTTTTTCATTCAATCAAATGAGAACATATTATTACTATGTGCTTTTGCACATTTTGAATATTTCCTGTGTACTTGGGTCACTCTGGATTGTTTATTCAACACTTTCTAATATACGTTCCTAGAAAAAATATCAAAAATTAAAAATTAGAAATCAAGCCATAGTATAAATACATTTCATTTGAGATGCTTTTGTACTATCATGTAGTGATGGTGGTGTTGGAGATTAGGATTTGATGCGACTTTTGAGGATATCCATGAAATGTTTTTCATGCTCTTTCATGGAAAATATGTCATTTGTTAAAGTTTCAAATGATGATGTGAAGGAATTTTGACTATTGAATATTGAAAATCCCCTTCCAAAGGGTGATGAAATTGATTTGAAAAAAAGACTTGTCTACGCAAGTCATACAGTACATTTCTCTAGGATTTGGGCATGAGGATCAAAGTCTAAGTTAAGAACTTGCCAAGCATTTACTTTTGCATATTATAGATTTTATGCGTGTTCATCATACAAAGAATTAAATTGTTGCACATAAAAAAATTGAGATATCCTTGATACTTTTAATAGTTTGAGAATGAGAAAATAGTATTGACATAAGGTTCCTATAGAGCTTTAGGAGATTAGTCACTTGTAATAATTTTAAGAAAAAAAATTATAGATTGGCATTGATTTAATTCCATCTCAAATTTGAAATAAATTTTAGTTTGTTTTCACTTGTTTTAAACTATCATGCCTTAGCAAAATTGTAAATTTTTAATTTCTTTATATTCCTTGAACATGCTAAAAATGTACTTGGTCAATACGTAAACTTTTTCCAAGCTAAAGAATGCTTTGAAGAGATTTGAAGGTATGAACTTTTATTTTATAATTGTTTATGGTTCTATGGTGGGAATTACGATAACACCATGTAATCTAAAGTATCTTATAATTTAAAGTACCTTGTAATTTTCAAATTACTCATTTTATCATTGTTGCTAACATTTCTATTAATGTTATCTTTATTTGGTTAGGTATCCATGTAATGTAGCAAAAGGAAGAAGATGGTGAAGAATTAGAGACCACCTTCCAGAAGATCTTAATGCATTTTTTAGGTTTTGTATATTATCATAATATAAAGTTTTGAATTAGGTTCTTTTTTGTACCTAGAAATTAAATAGATTCATTGGTAAAATATGTATTCCTTTTTTTTTATTATTCAAATGTACATATAATAAGTTTTGCTTTGATCAGTAGTTTATTTACATTGTTGGGGACTTGATTATTATTTTCGTGAGACCTCGGATAAAGTAAAATGATAGACACGGGTTGCAAACCTGGGAATTTCTCTAGATCTAGGATGATGACGCGGGACATACCGTTGAGTTCGTCTCGTAAAATCTAAGTACATAGTCGAATTTCGTCGAATTCCAAGAAGGTCGGAATTGCACATATTTTGAGACAAACGGACGAATAAGAGGGTGACATGTGGCATGAAGATGCATGCCATGTGGCACTGAGGAGGCACTTGGCGCGGGTGGGCTTGAGTGTCACACTTCTATCTTGCATGAGAGGACAGTGGTGGGAAGAGTGGGCATGAATGACATGTGGAATGCTATGTATCATGAGGAGAGAAGGAAGAGTGTTCTACACCTAGATAAGTATTCTCACCTAAAGCAATTTGTTAGGAAGAGGGAGAGAAAAAGGAAAGAAAGAGGAGAAGAAGAGAAGAAAGAAAAGAAGAAAGAAGAAAGAACGGAAAGGAAAGAGGGCAGCGAGTTCTCGATTAACAAAACGGAAGGTGCGGCGGTGAGCGGATCACGCACTTTGAAAGTGAGGTTTCCTACTCTGGTTGGTCTTTATTTAAGAGCCATGAAATGGCCATGACGGTTAGCCTGAGTAGTGGGCTGGTTTAAAGAATAATTTCGATAGAAATTGTTGTTGGTTGGGACCGGTTTGCAGGTGCAGTGTAGTTTTTCGGGCGGTTAAAGACTGATTGTTGTCTTGTGGTTGGGATCGTCGGGATGATCTTGGTTGTGTGCTGCGCATCTTTGTTTATGAGTTTGGAGATTGAAATCTAGTTTTTGTGTATTATTGTGCTTGTTTGAATAACATCGCGATTATTAGCGAGAAAATGATGTTAATATATGCATGCTTGTTATATATTAGCGTGATGCTTGGTGTGAAGCATGTATTATGAGTGTTGCATGTAGTTCCCATCATGCATGTAACATGAGATATTATGCAGTGACATTATCATTGCATGTGCATGGGGTCATCGCGTGAATCGGGTGTGAGTGCATGAATAAAATAGGTATTCGGAGGGTTGTCCAATAAATTATATCGGAGGGTTGTCCAATGAACTCTATCGAAGGGTTGTCCAATAAGGGGTTCTCGGAGATGGTCCAGTGGTTCGATACTTGGAGGTTATCCAGTGGTTTACTATTCAGAGGGTTATCCAAGTGTGTAAAATATTCAGAGGGTTGTCTGATATCAGAGGTTATTCAGTGGGTTTCAAAAACAAAAAGCTTTTGTTTTGAAACTAGTTTTCATACATGGCAAATTGCATGTATGAGAGAGTCGGTGAGGGCCCCGGGCTGTATAGACATTCATATAGAGATATGCATGCATGAATGTGTGTGAATGATTTTATGGATTAGGCCATTGCATGTATGCACTTAGGTGGGGAGTAAGGCCTTGTGGAGCTTTGTATCTTGGGCATAGCTCACCCCCCGTTGTAAGGAAAAAATATTTTTTCGAGTACCGGAGCACACACGAAAGGCATAAGTGAGGTCTTAGTTGAGAGGAAGATCTAAGATGGCTTATTGTGTTCTTTTGTAAAATTTATGGGTAGAAAACCCAGTTTGTTTTAAACTGAACTATTGTCAAAATTTTGTACTTGTGATGTAAATAAATTGTAATTAAACTCAGATTATATGTTTAATACAATTTGGTAAGGGTTGTGTCTTGCCTTGAAGGGATGTTGGGTTGCGTCTGAACCATAGGAAGTCGCTCTATTTCGATCTTATATATTAGCCAAACTTTAAGAATGATTTTTTATTGGGAAGTAAAGGAAATTTGGCCCTATTGCCTTCTGGTATATTGTAGCCCCATCAGTAAGCTTGATGTAGGCTTTTGAATCACACAAATCGGGTCTCTACAGACTAAGATATGGACCTTTCAGTGGTTGTCTGAGAGGGGTGAGCTATGTCCAGCCGAAGCTCTTAGGCGGTGACTCTTCACAGACAAGCTCTCTTGGGATGAGTTGACCTCTTCTAGCCCAACTCTCTTGGGATGATCTGACCTCTTCTAGCCAAGCTCAGGTGCGATGAGCTGTGTGTGGCCGAGCTCACTAGTGATGAGTTGTATGGGAATAGTGCCCAGTTTGACCCTATGTGATGATCAGTTCTTGAGGTTGATTTTAGGATGGGAAAAAGTGAGCATTTGAACTAGCATCCTTCAAGGAAATTGTAGCCTTGTGGCCTAGCTGACCTCTAAGCTAACCTCTTCTGGCCAAGCTCTCTTGGGATGAGTTGACCTCTTATGGCCGAGCTCAAGTGGGATGAGTTGTGTGGCCAGAAACTCGAGGAGATGAGGTAGTGTATGGCCCAGCTCGGCGGGGATGATACGTATGTAGCCCGACACCTCAGCGGGGATGGTGTGGGGCGAGTTGACCTCCTTGGTGGGCTCTTCGTGACTCGGCGGGGAATGAGCTCGGTTATTGCCAGCTTGGGGCGACCACTAACTTTCGTCCAGTCAGTTTCATGTGTTCGTAGACCTGTAAATCCTTTAGTATAGAATCCTTTATTATATGGCTCAGCTACAATCCTTTCACTATTGTGTTGAAAGAGACAAAACGATAGGTACACAATCGGTTCTGCATCGATCCCAGCATGTAGGCATGACTTCGGATGACCATAACTTCCTCGTCGAAGTCGTTTGGGTGTTCTTAGACTCTATGGAAATCTTCTTGAGTCTAGAATCTGGCCACATGCCAGTGGATGGAATTTGGTGCTCAAATATAGCCAAGCTGACCTCTTCTGGCCGAGTTGACCTCCTTTGGCCGAGCCGACCTTGTCTAGGGAATGAGCTCGGTAGCGCCAACTTCGAATGACCATAACTTCCTTGTCCGAAGTTTTTTTTACTCGTTCTTGGACTCTATGGAAAGATATCTGAGTTTAGAATCTAACCATATGCCTGTGGATGGAATTTGGTGCCCATATAGTTTCTGAAAAGTTGATCATTGCACTAAGTGCACTAATTACTTGAGTCTTGAATGAAGTGCTGTTGTGTGTGTCATTGCTTGATAATTGAGTGACACGTGAGTATGCGTGAATGAGGCTATTATATAGCTTGTTGTAGGTTACCTGTGGAAAAAATATTAAAAAACAAAAAGACCCCCGGGATTTGGGGTGTCACAATTTTTATCAAAATTAAATAGATACCAAATATAATTTTGAAAATATTAAAAATTATAATAAAATAATTTTTCAAAAGCAACCTCGACAAAAGAGAAAGTTAACATTGACATAAGTTTAAGAAATCTTAACTTATGTTAAATCCAACCTTCACAAAAGTAAAGGAAACGTTGACGTTTATTATTTTGGCAAGGATTCATCACTAGTAAAAATAAAATCATATTTGACATGTATAAATGCCAAGGTACCTTCATACATTTCTTGACACTTGCATAAATACCATATATGAATAATACCTTACCTTGACATATATGCCCTACCTTGACAATGAAAAACTGTCAACAAAGGCCTTTTTTCTTATAGTATACCATAAAAACATTACTCAGACAAATACTCTCTTACAACACTCTCATATCACCTTTACCTTAAAGAGATCTTAAGGACCTTACCCATTTATTAGGAGTTAAGGCCACTCACATAGTGACGTTTTCCATCTGAATCAATAAAAATATACTTTAGACTTGCTTGCCTAGATTACATAACTAGTTAGATTGCAATCATATGCCTTCATATGGTTCAATGGGCAGTGAGAAAATGAATCATACCGACTCACATAGTTAAATTTTAATTTATCACATAACATAGCATAGCAAAATCCTAACTATCTAATGCATTCAAGTACATAGCCTCACAAACCTTAGACATACAAATGAAAGCTTTAATTTTGTTATCAAATAATACATAAACCATTCTAGTCAAGTTCTTTGAACGTAATGATTTTCACAATCACATAATAAAATAAGAGTCTTTGTGTACCTTGATTCATGACAAGTGTAGTAGGTTTCTACCAAGCAATCACCGAGAATTGTGTTTCTCTCTCTTGACCCTTTTAGGTTTGAGAAGCCTTCTTTGATGGAGTGAAAACTTTAATATGGGTTGAGAGAGGATCAATTCCTATTAGGGTTTCTCTTTAAATACACCTTCCATCAAGGTGCTAGTTTAGGAAATTACCTCTTATTAATTATTAACCAAATATATTCTTCTTTATTTTATTAAACCATTAATTCACAATCATATATTAGCCACTTGAATTTCCATATTGCTTTCCCACGTTTGGGCTTATAAAGGAAAAGTCTAACATTCACTACTACATAAAATTAAATACATGACGTTTGTGAAAAAGCATCCTTATTTGCCCTTGAAATTTCTACATCTGAAAGTAACGACGTTTTTTTTTAAGTTTTCTTATTGAAAAATATAACACTCCCACAATCATACCCATATTTGCTGCTAGATACCCACACCTCCATTATCACTCTCTAAAACCCTAGCCCTTAACTTTCAACCTTAACCCTCTCCCTCACCACATCATCAGTAATACCTCATCTCGCCTTAACCTTCTCCTTTAAGGCTTTCCCCCAACCATCCCTAAACCCTATCTTTTCCTTCTCCATCATCGACCATGAACTGGAGTCCTAAGGCTTCTGCCTCCTCCATTCCATTTTGTACCTCAACTTAAGATCTAAAATTCATCTTTATATTAGTGGGATTCCCAAAGCAAGACATGGAAAAGGTCAAAGTAACAGTGGAAACACTAAGTCGGTGTTGTGGGTAGAGTAGAAGAAGAAGCAGAGTACGAAATGATGGTGATTGTTGGTAAGAGTTGTCATGATGGTGGTGGTGTGGTGATGGTATCGTAATAGTGGTTGTTGTTCTGCTTCTTTGTTCAGTCAATTTAATCTAGAAAGTAATTGATGGGTCAGAGAGACATGGGGATGTGGATGATGTTAGAGCAATCACTCGGTGAATATGGATCAATGTGCAAGGGCGTACGGAGTAGCCAAGAAATTGCATCGTCGTCTCTCACATCTCTAGAACCTTGCTTGGAGAACAATCTCTCTACTAGTGTGCTCTTTCCCTTAATTCCAAGATCCATAGATTTTGTTCCTTGATTGATTCTCTTCTCAACAAAAAATATTTTAGATTCCAAGTTGATCAATAAGGTTGCCACTTTCCTTTGCCTTTGATTTTGCTTGAAAAATGGATCCATTTTGTTTATTGTTTACTGAGATATTTGGGTTCACTACAGCTAGAAGAAGATTTACAAAGAACTAGATGAATCTTGGTTGATGGGGATGTTTCTTCTTTTCTTCCTAGAAGTGCACATGGTGATTTGTTTTATTTGTCTTTGATTTGATAGATCTACTAATACTCTTGATTTTCCTTATGGAGAGGATCTTGGTTTCTGTTTGTTTCTACTGTAAGTATTTGTTGTTATCATTGTATGTGTGACTTGATACACAATTGGGTTTCTAAAAATTTTTGTGGGTCCTATAAATGTGGGTGTGATTCAAAGTTAAAGAGGAGTCTCAATAGTTACATAGTATGCCTCTCATTCCTTAATGTTTATTTTTAGTTTCCCTTAGAATGTTTACTTCATTGCTTTCCCTTTTCTATTTTAGTCCAATTTGTTTGTTGCTATGGTACTTGTATTCCATTGCCCTTTCAACTCCCAAATAGCATGTTCACTAATTTACTGTGAGATGTGAAGGCATCAAAACCTTTCATGGAGGGTAATATTAAAACCTTTAATCACTACAAGGAAAATGTCGAACAATGACGTTTTTATTGCGTCATGAAATGTGATCGATGACGCTTTTTTAAAGTGTGATGCCTACGACCGTCATTATATGTATTAACCAATAATGACGCTTCTAAGAAGCGTCATCTTCGACAAATACTATCAATGCTTAAAGAAACACCATCTTTGGACGATGTTAACAATGACACCCATAAAAAGTGTGATCGTTAAACATTTTATATTAAAAATAATATTTATATTTTTTTATTAAAATAATAATTTCCTGTATAATTAAATAAAAATAAAGCCTCAAAATTAAATTGAATTCATTGATAAAAATATCTTCAAATATTAATGCATAATAACATAATTCAAATCATCACTATAAGTACTTAAATATAATAATTACAAACAAATTTGTTCATTGTATCAAGATATTTCAATAACAAATTTTAATCATTTCAAACAAATTAAAGAACAAGTATTAAGGCAACATCTACTAAAAGCTATATTTTACAAAGAATAATTTCCACCTCCAACGACTTTGTTGATATAATAATCATGGTTCTCAGTATCACCCCCTTTTGACATAATGATTTTTCTTCTTTCAACAAGTCACATTCAATAAGCATAACTTCAAGTTCAGAAATTCAACATCAATGATGAAGCGTCCATGAAAGGTGGAATCAACAAGCCAAACAAAGTCATCACTTGACCAAAGCAGTCTCTCATGAACTGCAGCATGAAGCAATAGAAAATTATTGAACATCTTCATATAACTTGCACACGTTCAGTAAAAAAATAAAAAATAAAAAAATGTATGCTTATACCAAGTAGATAAGAACAAGGGTTTTATTATTTGTTGACAATTATGACACATTCTTTTAATAGCCAAACAAAAATTTATCTAAAAGCATTTAAGAAAATGAACCTTGTAACAATAGGAACATGGATAATAAATAAATACAAGGAAGATAAATGAACTTGTACGCTAAATCTTTATGTCGGAGGCATCCAAATTTATTTGTAGTATTACTTGGAGATTTAGAACATAGGCATTTCCCACAAGAGATGAGCTTGAACAATGAATGCTAACACGAAATTCCCAAAAGCAAAACTTATTAAGGAGCAACTTCCAATGGATTGATGAAACAAATCATAGGTCCATCCAACTTTAGAAACTAGTTCCAGCTAAAACAGGACCTAGTCTTAATATATCTAAGTTTTTTTCTTATTCACTAAATATGTGGGCCTAAAGAGTAAAGTAGAGTAGCAAAACAAGGCTGCCAGTAGAAGTTCAAGAATTTAGAAACGCAAATGAAACTAACACAGAAGAGCAAACATGCTTTTCACCTATCCCAAACAAAAAGGTTAGATACTTTGTTGAGCAAATTCTCCTTTAAAGTAGAAATTTGGGAGATCTTTTTTAGTAAGAAAAATACCGAGGCTATCAGTGACTGGATTACTTCTAACTAACAAAATCTTCACAAGGCAACAACTTGAACAAGAACAAATTATTAAGAAGTATTCTGTAAAACCAAAAAATTTCACCAAGTAGCCAAGATGAGAATATTAGGATGAATGAGTTAAAAATATAGGGTACTAAAGTCAACCCTTAATTAAAATCACATATAGTAAGCCTACTAGGAAAACATAAAACTAGATAACCTAACCAATCACCATTGTGGGACATGTATAGGGATGACTATAAAAACAGCAAAGTGATGGTCAGGCACCATAAGGCCCAAAGATAAATAATGAAGCCTATGGCACAACTAGCACATAAGTAAAATACTTTATTGTTTAAATGATTGCAAGGAAAATGCTTTCCTATTACTTATTTTGGGGTTGGATAGATTTTAATAGTTTTTTTAAAGTAGACGAGTTGGCCTAAATCTTGAGACATGAGATTTTGATAAACTCTTGATTATAAGGGAACCTGCAATCGTAAAAAAAAAAAATCCCGCGACTCAATTAAAGAGGTTTTTGTCAGTTCCCCTTAAGCAATACTAAGAAGTTGAATAATTAAAAATCATGCAATCAATTACCATTTAACTAAAAAAACCAAACATAATATATATTTGGAAACATAAAAAAACCAAACAGAACATAGAAACATAAAGAATTTAGAATAGGTCTCAAAAAAATGAAATATAAACAATTGTTTCCTCCTTTTCATTTTGTTATAAATTTTCCATTTTCATGTGCTTTTCAGATATTGAAAGAGGTTGTTTGAAAATAAATGGTTAGTATTAACAAGGAGTGAGCCCAATAGTTGATGGAGAATGGAGATGAGTATAATAAGAAGATAAAAAAAAAAGGAAATAAAGGGAAGAGGATGTTCTATTCTTGATCAAGTAGGCTGGGTGTATGTGCATTCTTCTATCTTGGCAAATAGGGCTTTAGTTTAGTCTAGCAAGAAGTAAAAATGATAAATAAAAAAATAGAATATACATTTCCTGGGCTTGATCAGAGTATTTCGAATGTCTGTGATTATCTCATTTTTCCTCAGAATGAGGGAGATAAAGCCAAAGTTTCACATTTCCTTTCAATATCCCCTAACTTTCATTCTTAAGGGACTTTCCACCCAACCAAACAAGGGAATTCTATTTATAGAGGGAAGGAAAGTGAGACAAAGAAAAAAATCCTGCATGGTGTAAGTTTTTCATTTCACAACTCAGAAACTCACCACCCGTATCCCCAAAGACATTTATTTGGGATGCTGTTTTTTCTTCTATTTTGTTTTCTCTTTGTCACAAATGATGAACTAAGTTGTAGTACATTCCTTTTCCCTGCCTTTCATAGAAATTAAGCTACAAAAATAGAAGAAATCAATAGTCTCATATAAGGATTCACACCTAAGTTAGATTGGAAGAACAATGCATCAACACTCATCCCGTAAAGCCACCCTATCCACCTCAGCAAACCCAGAAAAAAAAAAAAAACCCCAAAACCTTCCATTTCAGATATTCATTCATTAAAAAACCAAAATTGAAACCAAACCCATAACTGTCCACCACCTACACATCCAACAAAAAATTGCATAAGCCAAATCTCGAAAATTTAAAATCTATAGAACCACTGTATCCACTCCTCCAACACAAAAAAAAAAAAAAAATCACACAAACCTTTGGTTCAAAAACTTATTCACAACGAAAATCTAAAAGTTCAAACCAAACTCACCTCCCTCACACCCAAAAATAGAACCCAAAAACTAATTCCAAAAAGAAAAATATGCAAACCATACCCAAAAAGATAAAACTTTAATGCATTAGATTACCAAGATGAACTCATTGGCATGTTTTAGCTTAGCCCTTGATTTCTCTCCATTTTCAATAACCAAAATCAAGGCAAATTGAGCAGGAAATGAAGGAAACTTCACCATGGGAAGTCAATTTCAGCAAGTCCCTTGAATTGAACAAGAAAAAAAAAAACTGGCCCGTGGGTGGAACGAAGAGAGGAGAGCGAAGACGACATAGTTGGTAGGGGAATCTGGGAGGTGAATCTTAACCTCAACCTCCATTATGGATGAGGTTAGGGTCAAGCTTGAAGTTTAAAGTGAATCAAATGATAAATGAAAGTGAAATAAAGACCAAAAAGGAAAAAAATGAGAAATGGAATTTGTGTGTAAGCCAAACATGGTCTTACACTTAAATGGGGTTTAAAGACCAAAAGTGGTCTAAGGGAGCTCATTTTGAGCAAATCCCATTTTTGGGAGAGAAAGATAGGAGAAAAGGGGAGAAGAGCTAGGGCTTGAAGAAGATCAAGTTTTGGATGGGTTTCTTCCCATTTTTTGACTCATTTGTGATCAAGCAACTTAGAAGTGAAGATTCAAGAGGCTATACTTAAGAAACAAAACCCTAACTTCATCTTTTTTGTGATTTGATTTTAGGAAAAAAGTCTCAACTTGGGAAAAAGACATTTTTATTGATTCAAAACCATCATTGAGTACTGGTAGATTCCATGGTGGATTATGAGATACATGAGCTCGATGAAGTTATTCGAAGCTGCATAGAAATGAAAATCTCGCCATTTCTAAGCACTACAGACATTGGTACCGATATCAAAAGTGGGTACTTACTATCTAGTAAGAATTGTAGGGGGAAATGGTACCTATGACTCAAAGTCAGTACCGATACTCCATTCATAGTGAAGGACTGTGAGCGCATCGATCAGTGCAGTAATTCGATATCAAGGCTTCCTGGAAGAACCCTATTTTTGCATACTTTGCACTATTAAATCCCATGTTCATACACCGATTGTTAAGGAACCCTAATAAAGAATTAATGGAGGTTCAAATAAGAATGAAACTAAGTGAAAAACGCACCGTACCTCGCCGCTGAGGCATCTTCGTCATTCAACATTTCCATGGTTGATTGTGGCGTCTTCATCCCATTGACTTATCAATCAACCTTTCCATACTTGATTGTGGGGTCTTCATCCCATCGACTTATCAATCAATCATTTTATAATTGATTGTGGTATCTTCACTTTCCCCCTTAGAACTTGACCGTAAAACAATCCAAAAGGTTATTGTGTTGCGAGTTGTGTCAATTCATGGCAACCTTGCATCAAAGTGGTATCAAAGCTAGTTCTCAATCAGGTTTGCTTATCTCTTAAATTTTTAGTTTCCAAATAAATAAAAAAAGAATTTTCTTTTAGAAAAAAAAAAAGAAAAAAAGGAAGAATCTTTAGATGAAGATTTGAGGGATAATATTTTTTCTCAAGAGGAGGAGAATGATGCAAAGTGAAGACACGACTTCTAAGGCTGTAGTTGAAGTTCCAAAAAGGCAGGTTTTAAGATCACAAGGAAATAAGATCAAGGACCCATTCAATATGCTAATTCAAGTTCTAGAAGAATGTAGACGTATTTGGGACGTTTTCTAAATCAAGTTGTATGACTTGCATAACAAGTTATTTACTTTCCTTAGTTTATTTTTTTTTATTTAGGTTTGTTTTCTTTTTTATTTTTAGGTGTGATTTAGGTCAAATATTGTAGTAGATATTTTATTTCTATTTTCTTAATAGTTGGTAGCCTATGAAAATGCATGTTTACAATGTAATAAAACAGAATAATATGAATTAAAATTTGTGAGAATCTTCTCCTCTTTGATTCTCTAAAGAACTTCTGAACTTGTCGGATTTTTCCTTGGTGTTCATCATATCGACTTATCAATCAACCATTCCATAATTGATTGTGGCATCTTCATTCCATCGACTTATCAATCAACCTTTCCATAGTTGATTGTGTCTCTTCATTCCATCGACTTATCAATCAACCCTTCCATAGTTGATTGTGGCGTCTTCACTCTTCCCAACTTATCAATCAACCTTTCCATAGTTGATTATGGCGTCTTCATCCTAACGACTTATCAATCAACCCTTCCATATTTTATTGTGGCGTCTTCATCTCATTGACTTATCAATCAATCATTCCATAATTGATTGTGGCGTCTTCACCTTCCCTCTTCGAACTTGACCGTAGAACGATCTAAAAGGCTATTATGTTGTGGATTGCATCGATTCGTGAAGACCTTGCATCAATGGTTTAGGTTTTTTTTTTTTTATTTATTAATACTTGTGTGTAATGTATATACTTGATTGTTTGTAAATGTTTTTTGTTCTTGAATTTATTATTGTGTCTCAATGTCTCTCAAGCTACCCATAGGCCATTACACTTTTTCCTTATTAATTTCTTTTAACTAGATTGTAGCACTTATATCTAGCAACCTAGCTAAAACAATTATATTTAGCAGTTTGGTTACAATGTGAGTTTGATGAGTGTGAAACTCATCTAATTTTAATTCCATTTTTCATGCATATTTAAGACCTTAATTTCCAATTTATGAGAACACAGGACCGCTTCGCATTTGTGTTTTTGTACGGATTTAGAGCTAAAGAAGCAAAAACAACAAGAAAAAGCAATGAAAAAAACTAAGGTAAGAAGAATTTGTCGCGACAAATCGAATACAAGAGGCTTGAAGAAAGTGTCACAAAATTGGAAATATGTCGCGACAAAAGATAGGAAGAACTCCTGAAGAAACACTGGAAATATGTCGCGACATAACAATGATTGTCGCGACAAAACAAAGGGCATAAGAGAAAAAGAATATCGCGACAAAATCTGGCAAGAGTTCAATGCAAGACATCAAAAGTTTATCGCGACAAGGTTTCTTATGTCGCGACAAACCCTCTAGGGAATAAGCAATGTAAAGCAAGAGGAATGTCGTGACATTTCAAACTTGTCGCGACAATTATGAAATGGAGTAAGTTGAACTTTGTCACAATAATCAAAAGTTTGTCATGACAATGACCCAAGATGAATGACAAGCCATAGTGTCACGACATTCTCACAACAATATCAAGGCATCCAGGGACTAAACATTGTCGTGACATTCCAAACTTGTTGCGACATAGTACAAGGCAGAAGACGAAGAAAGTTTGTCGCAACATTTCAACCTTTTTAATAACAAAGTAAAGGAGAAGACCTGTGAAATCTACTAAAAGTTTGACGCAACATTGATAAGTTTGACGCGACAATCATCCTGAAGAATCAACTGTAGCTTTGTCACGACAATGATAAATTTTGTCGCGACAAACAATTTCAAGGCATCTTGGAAGACAACAACAACAAATGTTGCGACAATGCTACAACAAAGCCGGAAGACAAAGACGAATGCTACAATGTCGCAATATTGCTACTATTGTCGCGACAATGTACCACCTAGGCCCGCATTGGAGTCCATAAAATTAGCCTAGAATTTGGGCTTGACATTTATTGAGCCTATAAATAGAAAGAGATAAGGCACAATAAAAAATCGAATATCAGTAGAGGGGGCGAACACAGAGTGGAAATGAGAGAGATTGAAGCTTTTGTATATATTTTTATTTTCTTCTTTTATTTTTCTTCTTTAATTTGTATTTTCATTTTTAAGAATTAGAGTAATTGATCTAAACTGCAATATTGAGATGGCATCTTTGCTATGTGACCACCCAATTTCCGAGGGTCCCATTGACTAGCCGTCAATCTGCAGAATTTCTGCCTTAGGTCCTTGCACACCTAAGTCTCGGTACTAGGTTGGTACCAATTACTCATGGACACCGAGTTACTCGGCACCACCTCGATACGTCCCTTCATCGGGACCCACTCATTCATATTTAAATTGAACATATGAGAATAATACAATTAAATACAAACCGTAAGAGTCCGATCACGACCCTCTTACCATTATTACATGCCCGACTATATTGGCAATAGTCAAAAAGATTTTAATTACAATTCTTTTACACAAAAACAAGTGCTAGAACTAGTTCGTCCCAAGAACCTTTCTTTTTACAAAAAGATTTAGCAAGGCCACATGTCGTCTGCCAATAACGACCTCGGCCTTGCTGTCGCCCACCGTGCCAACCTCGCACCAAAGGGTCATTCCCATAAAGGTGAGCTACTTCGCAGGAAAGTCTCCTACAAGGACTACTACCCATCATAACTGCCTCTACCTTCTCTAGGTTAACTGATACGCCTGAAGCCGATATTACATGCCCTATGAACCTTACTTCAATAAGCTAGAACTTGCACTTACTGAACTTGGCATACAACCGATGTTCCCTCGGGCCTGGAGAAAAATCCTCAAATGATCCCCTGCTTTCCGACTGAGTAGACGAGAATGTCGCCAACAAAGACTACCAAAACTAATCTAGATGAGTTTGGAATATCCTATGCATGATCCATGAATGTCGTGAGGGAGCATTCACAACTGAAAGTGGCATCACTGTGGGAACTAAATGCTCAGATCGCTGCTCTAAACGTTGCCTTGTGGGAATATTAGCCTCCTTAACTCTCAACTGATGATAACAGTGATCGTGAGATTCATTTTGAGTAGACCCAAGGCCCTCTCAACTTATCAAATAAATCATCAATCCTTCTATAAAGGATACCGATTCTTGATCGTGAACTCCCCATTCAACTACTCTCCTCCAGAGTCAATGCACAGTCGAAGGGTCTTATCCTTTTTCTTAGCAAAAAGAACCAAAGCGCCCCAAGGTGAAGTGCTTAGTCTAATGAAACCACAAACTACCCGAGGTGTAATCTAACTCCCTGGTCTCATTCTCGCCCCCAGTAAGGGGCTTTCAGTTTAACTCATCAACTGCCCGTCCCACTAGAGTCGTACACGGCCTAGGGTAAAGCATCGTGCTTATCCCCTTGAAACATAACACAAACACTGTCCTGTGTGTAGGTAGTAACTCTCTTACGATCACAATCAATGACGACTCAGTGTGCTGTTAACGAGTCCATCTCGAGGATGACATCAAACTCCGACATGTCCATGACCATTAGGTCCACAATGAGTAGAATCCCGGAGATCTCTAACTCACAATTCCGACATATCATATCAACACTCACCCTAGTTTCTAGGGGAGAGCTTACATGCAACGACTTTTCCAAGGTCTCAACCTCTAAGCCCAATTCTTTCACACATGATGCAACGCTGAATGAATGTGATGCACCAGAATCAAATAGTATCCTTACCCATAGGCGAGATAGCATAAACATACCCTGAATAACCGATTGATCCACGCCTTTCATCCGTGGTGCAATGGCATGCATAAGCCCCCTAGGTCCACACGTCCCTCACTGAGCCTTATCCCCGACTCCGACCCATGCCTCGCCCATGTGGCCCGCCTACGGCGTTAAAGCCGTAACACCCAGGACTGAGCATCGTCTTCTCCCTAGCCCATGGTGGGGTAAGGAGGAACAAACTGCGTCCGTGCATGTCCCACTAATGATTAGGACTATGGTGTGCCATAACTTTGGGATCCTTGCCTCTAATGGCAATCCTGTCTAAAGTGTCTAAGTTGATGGCACTGGAAACACACCCTCTACCCTGGCTGGTTAGGAGCCATGAAGTGCCTCTCATCTTAGGATAACCGATCCTGGCCTTGGCCCTAGGAGCGGCAACCCTGTCTTTGAAACCCTTGTGGAGCAAAAGTCCTCTACTTCTTTCCCGAGCTAGAAGAAGACGGTTGGTTCTCCTTCCTTTTATCACTAGCACCCGTATCTCGGATGCTCTTTGCTTTATTTACCTCTCTCTTAATGGCCATAGTTGTCCTAACCATAGAGTCCATATCTTGTAGGAGAAGTCCTACAATCTTGCCTCAGATGGACAATTTCATACCATCCTCAAACTTTCTCACCTTGGCCATGTCTGTGGCCACATAATCATCCTCGAAACGTGCTAATTCAGTGAACTTAGCCACATCTCGGCGCATTGTCATGGCTCAAGGTCTCAATTTAGAAATTCCCAAGCCTCGCATTGTCTAGCAAATGCCGGGAAAACTTACCCATGAGACTCTCCCATGTCATTACTCCAGATTCTTAATATGCCTCACTCAATCCCCCCACCATACATGGATTCACCCTAGTCGGAATGTAGCTAAATTTTATCTTTACCACATCGAAGGTGATCTCCATAGCCTCCAATACCTTCTCGACTTGTCGGAACCAATGGTCAACCACCATCGGATCCCCTCATCCCATGAATGTTGGGGGATGATGTGATTTAAACCTTTGGAGGTTACTCGACCCTCCCTGACCCCCAATTGCACTAGCTTGTGCAATGGTGGCAACTACAGCTCCCATAGCCTCTATCAAGGCCTGTTGGTCAAAAACATGTGGTGGTTAGCTATTGCCCCGTGGACAACCTCTACGTCCCCGTCCTCGAATTGCCATTTACACATGTCAAATAGAAAATTGAGATTTTTATTTATTTTTCCTTAATGGTTCATAATGTCAAACACTAGTAATTATCAATTCCTGAACTATCATGCTTATTTATTATCCGAACCCCTAAGGTTATGTTCTCTAACCCTAGTGTTCTTCGCTTTCTATACACATCCTATCATGCATATATTTCCCACAATTTGTAACATATTATTACATAGCAATTCATAAAATTGAGCAATGAATGCCTAAACCCATCCCATCGAGCCTAGGTATACCTTAGCTCTGATACCAAGCTATAACGCCCCAATTTTCGGGGGTCCCGTTGACTAGCCGTCAATCTATGGAATTTCTGCCTTAGGTCCTTGCACACCTAAGTCTCGGTACCGGGCCGGTACCAATTACTTGTTGATTAGTACCCAAAAAGTACTATTTTGAGTCCTATTTAAGATAGGTTTTGAGTGCTTTTTGCATACTAATCATATTAATTAAGCCAATTGACATGTGCAGTTCCGTTTAGTACTACTGATTTTGTTTCGAGGTTGTTTTGATAGTTTGCGGGTTTTGGGGCCTGGCCTTCATTCAAGCTTGGCTTCGTATCGGTCTTTGATTTATGCGAGATCTCGACGATTTCATCAAGCCGAGTTGAAGAAATGTTAAGTGGAATTGAAGAAAGAAATGGAGAATGCGGGGAGGATGCGGGAGGGAGTGCAGGATTTCGCTATGCATTGCGAAAATTTACGCAACCATAGAGAAAATTTAAAATCTGCGAGAATTTCGCTGTCTGGAGTTTTTAAGCTACAATGTGAAATTTAGGCTATCCTGCGCGAAAATTACTATGCATAGCGAAAATTTGAATTTTCGCTATGCCTTGTATTTTCGCTATAATAGCGAAATTCACTGTGCATAGCGAAATTTGTCCCCCTCTGTTTTTTATCTAAACGACTTCGTTTTGTGTAATTCCCATTTTGTCCATATTGTAATCATATATTCTTGGTATTTTTGGTATTTCACACATCTTGTATGGCTATATAAGCCACCTTATGACTTTTTGTAACCTAACTTTCATTCAAGCTTTCATTCACGCAGCTTTTGTTTTTAGGTTACAGTTTTTCTCTCTTCTCTCTCTTCTTTCTCTCATTTTCTTGGCTGCCAAACACCCCCTTTGAGGATGACAACTCAAGGGATGTTTGTACAACCTCAAAACAGAGGAGGGTTGCTAGGTTGGTTAATAATTGGTTTCTTGAGGTGGTCTAGGTTTAAATGAAGCAGTGCATTTATTGTTGAAACTTTCCAAACTAGGGTTTAATGCCATTTAATGTTTCTTTTGTTCAATACTTGTCATGCTTTAGGGTTCAATGCATTCTTAAGGGTAGATCTGTGACATTCTTTAGATGTCATTCTGAGCCATGAAATGAGGTTAAATGCTATGCTTTCAAACTTCTTTGGAACATTAAATGCTTTCGATACATGTTTTGACTCAAATGAGGTTTTAAGGGTTAGTTTTGAATCAAACAAAGATCCGGTTTTGTATTTCATAAACTATAAGTCATTTGCCTTTAATCTTGAGAAACGTAACCCGAGACACCTTCATAACCCCATTTTATCAAGCTAGTGACCCATTCAAATTACCATTTCACTTTATTTTAATGTTTGGGTGCTCATTGAACAACCAATCTCCCACATTTTTACCCAATCCAAAAATCCAAATGGCTTCTCACCATTTTGAATCATGTTCCAAATCATTTGTAGGGATGAAAACCCGTCCACATCATTCGACCTAAGCTATGCTCTACGGTGGCTTGACTACGGCGTAGGAGGAAAAATAGGAAACAAATTTTGTTAGGATCACTACGTGTACAATCAAATGGCGTGCGGGGGATGGTGCCAAACCTACAGTGATGAGTTGATATGAGCTTGCAATCCACATTACAAGTGTTGGTGACCTTACAACCCTTTTTATTTTTAGTTTGTAAAAAATTTCCAAGTTTTTTTACTCGTGATCTGTGGTACATTTTCTTTTTACAGTCGATTGTTATTTGCTTCTGCTGATCCTTTTTGGCAAGCCTTTTTGTTGTTCTTTGTTTTGTCTCATTTTGTGTTACAGGTGACTTTATCGTGCTTGGGATAGAAGAGGATGTCGGTGGGTGTAAGAGTGAGTGCACCAGTTGAGCAAGGCTGTGAAATCAGTGTGCACAGTGATCAAATGGATCCTCTACCTGAGGAACAGCAAAGTCAACAAGGCACTCCAGTGAATCCAACAACATACAGATCAATGAGGGACCACATACACCCTCTGGTAGGTGCTCCTTCACGTCAACACACTGCGAGGGATGTAGCGGTGGGGACTGGTGCCTAGCACATTTCATGGTAGGAGAATGAAAATCCATGCGTGAAAATCCATCTTTGATTCATGCCACGATAGGGTGGCGAAATCGACAAAATTTGTTTTCTATGTTCTCTGCGCTCGTAGTCGAGAAACTCTTGTATTATAGCGGTCTGAGAGGTCGAACACGGGGATGGGTTTTCATCCCACGAATGATTTGCATTAGTGTTTGAAAATTGGTGAGGCTTTAGTTTGGATTTTCGGATTTTTGTTCAAAACAGTGGAAGTTGTTTGGTTACTGACTAACTGTAATGGCTGAAAGTGAAATGTGAAATGGTAACTTTGAAGGCTTGGGTTACTAGCTTGACAACATGGGGGTATTACAGTGTCCTCGGGTTCTTTCCTCGCATTAAGGCAAATGACATATAGTCAAGCAGCTTAGGTTCTTTGTTTAGGTATAAAACCTAACCACAAACCACTCCTATTTGAGTCAAATCAAATACTAAGCATTCATAGTCCCATTCGAGTTTAAAACCCCAGCACTCGACCTCATTTCAATGGCTGCGTAAATGGCATCTAAAGGATGTCGGTGCATACAGCATTAAGCATGCCTTGAACCACAAAAACATGGCAAGTATTGACAAAAGGAACAACATTAAATGGCATTAAACCCTAGTTTGGAAGGTATGGAACCATAAATCTTTATTACTGTAACATTAAAAGGCATGAGGACAACACCACGACCACCCCGAAAACCAAGCTAGCAACCCTCTTTCTTCAAAGTGCAGGCTTAGCCAAGCAGCTCCCTTGAGTTGTCATCCTCGAGAGGGGTGTTTGGCAGCCCAGAAAATGAGAGAAAGAAAGAGAGAGAGAAGAAAATGAAACCACAAATGAAAGTTGAAACTCTAAAAAAAAAATGAAAAAGTTGCTTAGGGTTACAAAATGATGGGGGTTTATATAGTCCACCCAAAGTGTGAAAATACAAGAAAACCTAAAATATTGGCTAAAACAAGGGACAAGGAGGTAATACACCAAAACGGGGTCGTTTGGCATTAATTACACAAAATTAGCAGGCGAGGAATTTGGCTATGCGGGAAAATTTCGCTAGCTGAAATTTCGCTAGCCTAGCGAAATTGCACGAAGATAACGAAAATGAAATTTTAAGCTATGCCTGATAATTCGCTAGCTAGCAAAATTTCGCTAGCCTAGCGAAATATTTTAGAGATAGCGAAGCGAAGAACTAAGCTAGTATACCCGATTGATTTAAGCTATATAGCAATTTCGCTAACTGAAATTTCTCAATTCGGTAGGATGCGAAATTTTAAGCTATGGTGCGAAATTTTCGCGATCAGTGACCACAATCATAAGGAAATTTCCTAAATTCTTTGTTCTTCCTTTGCTTTGCCTCTTTGCCTCCCACTGCGCATCTTCCATCTTCATTTTGCCTTCATTTCATCTTGAATTTTGATATGTTGATGGCTAGAAATAGTTTCCAATCTTCTTGGTTCAACACGTCGATATCAGGTCGACTTTAATGGACTGAGTACACAAAACCTGCAAATAACCACAAATAACCTCGAAATGGCATAAGTGACACTAAGTAGACCTGAACACCTCAATTGGCTTAATTGATACGATTAGTCTTGTAGCTTTCAAAACCTATCTCGAATAGGGCTCAGAATAGCCTTGTTGGGCACTAATCACACCCCCGACCGGCGTGTTGCTAGTCCCGCGCCGCGTGCGTAACGATAAGGACATGTATGCGGTGATTTTCTCAAAAGTTTATGGTTCAAAAGGTGTATGTCTGAATAAGCGTACCTTTAAAATGAAAAATTGATACGAGTTTGGCAGGCATGAGAGAGGCAAAACCGCCGCTAAAAGAACAATTTGAAATTCGACATCGGATCCATGGTTCTCAAAGCTGAATTTCAACAAAGTCTAATGGTTCTTAATGTAACGATTGAGCCAATAAGTGCAAAATTATTCCCTCCCCCAAGCCTAGCTACGAGGCATGGCCTTTAAGTAGTTGAGCAAACCTAGATAGGAAAAGCTACACTCTTTGCTTTACATTGTGATTACTTTGTAGGGTGCAATGCTCAAGGCTTCGACTTCACAAAAGTCGGGTGTAACGGGTCCGCAGGTGACTCCCAACCAATTAAGGTTTAGGGCATCGAGCAGAAAGGATCCTTGACCACAAACTCTGGGCTTCGCCAGGACTCAGAATGATCTCGAGAATCAAGCACCTCTGATTCGCTAAACTCTACCCATTCACGGGTGAACACTAAGTCGATGACTCCCTGACCAATTAAGGCTTAGGGCATCGGGCAAGGCTTTGGCCACTTACACCCCTCGGATAGTGCTCGGGTTTAGTAAGCTTCGCGACTTTTATTTTTCTTTTCTTCTTTTCTTTTTCTTTTTGCTTTCTTTTCTTTTCCTTTTGGAAGACTACATTGGTCTTCAAATATGGAGTAACAAACCTATCATGGGTTGCCCGAAACATACCTAAGGCCGGCTATGCAAAGTGAAGGAGCGAAAATAATTTGGCGGCTATTGGAACAAACTAATGTGTAGTGTGTGAATTAGCAAGAATGTTCAAGGTTGATAATCTTTGGAACTTATTTGACAAAAATTGCTTCAAACATGGAATTGTTCTAGCATTGAGTAACATGCAAGGTTTCAATTTTTCAATTAAAGGCAACCAATTGTCAGTCATAGTAATTCAATTGTCGATTGAAGACAAAGAATGGATACACAAATTGGAGCCTGAAGTGATGTCTGTAAAAGGAAAACAAAATTTGAACAACCAGGACATGTAGAGCATGAAAATTTCCTTTAACTGGCTTGTCAAGAAAATGCAAAAACTAAGGGATAGAACTGTACCTCCTCAAGTATGGTGGCTGAAAAGGGGCATTTTCATTTTGTTAGTATTCGCTGCGGAGTTGTCAGCAGTGAAATCAAATGCCCCGGGGCAGTGCTACACAAATTTTTGAATTAAAGGATTGCAATCAAAAATAAGCAGTGAGAGTGGGTGCTTGGAACCCGGCGGTAGCCGCCCTTAGACTTATGGATTGTAGGACTCGGGGAGGGTCAGTAGAAATTTCTCCTTGATGGCTGCTGCACACACTTAGGGTTTCACCCTCGTCATTGACTTTGAACACTTTGTTATCATCACGGATTGATTGATCTTGAACCATTGGGGTATGCTGTTGAATGATGAATGGACACGTCCATCGTGACTTGAGCTTGCTAGGAAATAGATGGAGTTTGGAGTCGTATAAAAGAACGGTCTCCTCGTTGAAATTCTTCCCGGTTATCATTTGATCCATGCCATCTTTTTATTTTCCTTTGCAATCTTCGAATTCAAGTAGGCATCATTCGAGTATTTCTTCGACTCATTGAGATCGAGGAACCTCTTGACTCAGGCCCTATGAGTCCATGTTGACTTCTTGATTGCCCACCATGCCTTGTTCTCGATCTCAGAGGTGACATGCCTTACCATAGACCCGGCCGTGGGGACATTCCCGGGGATCATGTGGAAGAGGCGTACAGTAGGCCCACAGCGAATCAAGCAGTTTGATGGACCAATCTTTCCTGTTGGTGTTTACCACCTTCATTAGAATGGTCTTGATCTCCTGTTGGCAAGTTCTGCGACCAACTTGTTTGAGGATGGTAAGGGTGGCCACTTTGTGTTTCACACCATATTTAGCCATGAGGTTTTCAAATGGTTGTTGCAAAATGTGAACCCCATCGCTAATAATGGCTTTCGATTACTCACGAACTGGAAAATATCTTTGGCTTTTAGGAATTTAAGTACCGCCTGTGTTGGTCTTCTGGGGATTGCTTGACCCATTTGGACACATAGTCCTCCCGCCCAATATGTGTGACCATAAGGCGTGGGAAGGGTCCGTGAAATCGATACCCCCGAACATCAAAAAGTTAGATCCCAAAATTGGGTTCAATGGCATCATATGCGGCGAGACAATTTCCGAGTTTTGGCATCTATCGCACACACGGCTGTTGGTGTGCTTCCTTGAATAAGGAAGGCCGGTAGAAACAGGCTGCGACACCTTCATTGTGTCTTAAGAGCAAAATGACCTCCATGGCGACTCTCTGACAGTGATGAAGCAGAATTCCCTCGCTGCTCCTCCCTCGGGCACACACTTCACGATTATTTGATGCCATGATTATTTGAGCAAGAAGAGGGCTCTCGATAATAGAATGGATCTTAGCAAAGAAATACTTCCTATCCTGTTCTTTCCGCTCCATTTGGGATTTCTCTGTGGCGAAGTAATTGGCAATGTGAGCATACCGAGGAGCTTTTCCAGGCTGCGTGGGAATGTGGGAAATTCATCATTGATGGGTGGGCTATGAGTGTCATGAAATTTTGCTCGTTAACCTTGAGAGATGATGCGCTGCCACATTCTCTACCCTTTCTTGTCTTTAATTTGCAAGTTAAACTCTTGAAGTAGAAGAACCCATCGGATAAGCCTTGCTTTGGCATTTTGTTTAGTCGGAGATATTTCAAAGCGGAATGATCAGAGTAAAAATAGCTTATACGGCAGGCCAAGTCATTTCGGAACTGTCTAAAGCATGAACCAACTGTAACAATTCCTTCTGTGTGGTATAGTTCCTGTGCTTCATTCAAGGTTTGCTTGCATAGTAGACTACATGAGGTTTTCCATCCTCTCTTTGGCCCGAATCTTTGCTCGTTACAAGATCACTTTGCATCACACATCACACTTCAAGCGATGGCACTTGATTAGGTGCTCGCCTGATTGGGCGATTGTCAAATGGGATTCGGCTCTTAGCTCTCACGGCATTCATCTTCCCGAAACAAATCAACATCTTTCTCTAAGGATTTGTCTGGGGTTTGCTGGTACGGAGATGTGAAACCAGATCTCAGTGAGCTCGGAAGGCGGATTAATCTGCTTGTCTTTACATTCGTTGGGGATGGCAGTTGGGAAATAAGTTCGATTTTTCCTTATCGACTTCTATTCCTAACGGAGATAATGCCCCGGTACAATTCCTTGATTGACCATAAATGGCACTTCTCCCGATTGAGCACGAGATTCTTCTCTATGCACCTGCAGAATGGCTTCCCGGATGGTCAGACATTCTTGAAATCGCCTCCATATAAGTGATGTCATCAGTATACCTCCATTATGCGCTCCACCATATGTTGAACATACTAAGCATACACCTGCGAAATGTGGTACAGGTACAAAGACCAAAGGCATCCTCCACATAAGCATATGTGCCCCGAATGGGCCAGTGAAAGTGGTCTTTTCACGGTCTCTGGTGCGATCTCTATCTGGAAATACCACTGAATACCCATCAGCGTTAGAATGGGTGTCTGAAACTCTCCAAGGAGCTGATCGATGAATGGTAACGGGAAGTGATCTTTGGTTGCTGTTGAGCCTTCTATAATCTATGCACACTCTCGGCCGTGTGTCGGGTAGACAATTCCCTCCTTTTCATTTCTTCTGATTTGTCACCACGACTTCTTGGGCACCACACAGGTGGGGCTTACCCAGTGCTATCGGAAATGGGGTCAAATGTCTGGCTTGGAGCAATTTCGGGACTTCAACGCTAAGCTACTTCCCTCTGAATGGGGATTCAACCTCCGCTGTGGCTGCCTAACAGCCTTAGACTCTTCTTCCAGGTAAATGTGATGAGTGCAGATTGTTGGGTTTATGCCTTTTAGATCAGAAATTTTCCACCCCAATGCTTGCTTGTTCCTTTTGAGGAGGCTGACGGTCGATCTCTTGTGAAGTGGTCCACGGATGAAACCACAAATGGAGCCTTTGCTCATTTTCTTAGGGAATGCATACTTGACTCAAGCTGGGAGTGGTTTGAGCTCAGTAAGTTGGGGCTCCTTTGGTTCGATCCACGGTCGATAGAGGTAGGATTTCCATTCTTCTCCTCCAGTACCCTTGCACTAAACTGTGCCTTGGGATTCTTGTTGCTCTCCTAGGCACTTAGATAACTGCGGGGCTAATAAATCTTGCACTTCTTGTTCATTGGCACATTCTTCCCAAAATTGCATCTGATATCTGAGACCTCTTCCACAGTCATCTTCTCAGGGTGCATATGCCTTTTACTCAAATAGAAAAATATTGAGTTCTAGGTCATATTCCCAAATGTGAGTTGCATAACCCATTCAGGCGGTTTATTATGGAATTTGAAGTAGCGAGAATAGCCTTCCAAATATGATGGGCACATGATTGGCTCCCAGCATGGCCGGCTACGTGTCGGAAATGCGACCAAAGTCTCTTGGATAGTAAAATCATCCACTTGTATTAAGACATCCTCAATGGTCCACTTAGGTATCTTAATAGATCTGTCGGCTAGTGACGGTGTGATAGAAGATGGGTTTTGACTCTCCCGAGCCAGGTTGCATGTACATGGAATACGGCAGCAGGTTCACGCTAGCTCCCAATCTAATAGTGCTTTCTCCACACTAATGCCTCGATGCTTAGATATTGTTGGACACACTGGATCTTTATATTTCCACTTGGGAGTCTTGCCTCGGTAATTAGCACTCACTGTTCGGTCGAAGGCCTTTTTGTTCACATTGAGACCTCTTTTCTGATTGCATAAGTCATGAATTTTGCATAGGTGAGGACTTGTTTGATCATGTCAAGGAGAGGAATGTTAACTTTACTTCTTGTAAAACATCTAGTATTCCAGTTTGGTTAACGAACTTTTCTTTCGGAGGCTTTGTGGGAATGGAGGGTACTCTAATCTTGACTCTTCACAGTTCTTGACTATTCTTCTTGTAGTGGGTTAGCCTCTGTGGGAGCTGACTTGATTAGAGCTGGGACTGCTGGACTCAGTTCCTTACCACTTCTTAGAGTCACCACTGCCTTGGCTTCATCAATTCTTACATTTGGATCATTGGTCAAACCCTTTTCATGCACTTCCCTCTGATGTTGCTGTGACTGGGAGGGAACCCTCCCTCTTTACGAACCTGGCTTGTTGTTGGTTGGAGCCAAACTTTGAAATCTCGGCGTACCTCTTTATCCGATTTCTGTTGAGTGAGCTTTATTATTTCAATTTTCGATTAGTTTGAACATTCAACATCTTACGTTTCTTCTCTGAATGTACTGCACCACTTTACTTAAATTCCAGGATCGCTTGCTCGACAGGAGAAGAAAGTGGGTATTTGTTGTGTCTTAGAAGAACTGGCCTTTGTTGTGCTCCTAGAGGGACATATACGGGGTTTAGCCATGGTTGGTTTGGATGGTTTCGAATTAGGGTTATAGGTGTTTGCCATATGGAGCATTTATGGGTGGTCTATTCTGATTCAGGACATGGGCATGCTCTTGACAGTGCTATCTAGGGTGACTATTTGACTGACAATTGAAACAAGAAGGTTGGGATGCGGTTAACTCATTCACTGCTTGCATTTCATGCGATTTCTCATTTCGATTCTTCCAATCTTCGAGCTAAAGTGAGGTGATTTTCTTTTACCTACGTGTCTTCGGAAAGTGCATACATGCCTCCCCTCTGATGGTTCGAAGACCTTAATCTCTCGGCATCCCTTGGACTCGGTTCATCCCATGCCTTAGAGGTTTCGGCTACATAGTTCAAAAAGTCCATGGCCTCATCTGGGTGTTTGCTTAAAAAGTCACCCCCACACATTGTTTCCAGCAATTGTTTCATGGGTGGGGACATGCCATCATAAAAGTGATTCACTAGCATCCAGGTATCAAAGCCATGATGAGGGCATGCATTGATAGTCTCCATGAATCTTTCCCAGCACTGGTAGAATCTCTCACCATCTTGAGCTGCAAAGGTGTAAATTTGTCTCTTCAAATTGTTGGTCTTGTGGGCACTGAAGAATTTCTTTAAAGTGCACTGCTGGCTCATTGATTTCTTATGGTTCTAGGCCTCGATGAGTTAAGCGAATCTTGGCCTTATAGCTAGGGTTGAATGGAAATGCTTCGACTTTAGCAAATCCATGTCCATCATACCTTCCCTTAAGAGTTGTGCAAACTTCCTCAAATCCCTTATATGTGTGTATGGATTTTCATTTTCCATACCATGATATGTAGAGTAGGGCGCGAAATAGGGTCTGGTTGCCACATCTTGACGGGAGGTATGATGCGGGGAAGAACCCGCTCTAGGAGGTGTATATGGTCCCTCATCGACCTATAGGTGTTGGATTCAGCACCGGGATGCCTGGCGCTCTTGTTCTTGGGTAGAGGGATCCATATTTTCCTTTGTGTGCAGTTTCTGGCAGTGTTCAATTGGTGCACTCATATACGATCTACGATATCCCTGCTTTCCCATTTGGTGCATAAACACTGTTTACACAAGCTGAGATACAACGAAAAACCTGAAACAAACTTTAAAGGTTAGGGTTAGCTAAAATAAAAACTAACTGTATGAAAAGCAAAAGCCGGTGCGATTCTTTGCAAGTGATAAACTTGCGATTACAGCGGCTGGGATAAAAGGATTAAAGGTCACCTACACTTGTAATAGGGATTACAGAGTACACTTCAACTCATCATGTCGTAGTTTGGCACCATCCGACGGCGCCATTTGATTCGGTGCCACGGTAGAGCGGCGGAATCAACAAAATTTGTTTTCTATGTTCCTCCTACTGCGAGTAGTCAAACTCTTGTAGTATAGCGGGATCTAGAAATTCGAACACGGGGATGGGTTTTCATCCCACGAATGATTTGCATTAGTGTTTGAAAATTGGTGAGGCTTTAGTTTGGATTTTCGGATTTTGTTCAAAACAGTGGAAGTTGTTTGTTTACTGACTAACTGTAATGGCTGAAAGTGAAATGTGAAATGGTAACTTTGAAGGCTTGGGTCACTAGCAGCTGACATGGGGTATTCTGGTGTCCTCCGGGTTCTTTCCTCGCATTAAGGCAAATGACATATAGTCAGCGAAACCGGTTCTTTGTTTAGCTATAACACCTAACCCTAAAAACCACTCCTATTTGAGTCAAATCAAATACTAAGCATTCATAGTCCATTGAGTTTAAAACCACAGCACTCGACCTCATTTCAATGGCTCGTAAATGGCATACAAGGATGTCGGTGCATCTAGCATTAAGCACTGCCCGAACCACAAGAAGCATGTAGTATTGACAGACAACATTAAATGACATTAAATACTAGTTTGGAAAGGTATGGAACCATAAATCTTTGTACCTGTAACATTAAAGGCATGAGAACTGACTGTAACCACCCCGAAACAGCTACTTAACCCTCCTGCTTCAAAGGCTATGAGGCTTGCTTGAAGCATCCCTTGAGTTGTCATCCTCCCAGGGTGTTTAGCGGCCCAGAAAAATGAGAGAAAGAAAGAGAGAGAGAAAGAGAGAAAATGAAACCACAAATAGGCTAAGGAAACTTTCTAAAATGAAAAAGTTGCTTAGGGTTACAAAATGATGGGGAGTTTATATAGTCCACCGAGTGGCAGAAAATCTGAAAACCTAAAATATTGGCTAAAATAAGGAGCCAATTAATACACCAAAACGGGGTCGTTTGGCATTAATTACACAAAAGTGACAGGGGGAGGAATTTTGCTACACAGGAAAATTTCGCTAGGTAGCGAAAATTTACATTAGCCGTGAAATTTCGCTAACTTTATGAAGTACGAGATAAGCGAAAATGAAATTTTCGCTATGCACTGATGAATTTCGCTAGCTAGTAATTTAGCTAGCCTAGCGTAATTTTAGAATAAGCGGCGAAGAATTTCGCTAGGCAGTGTTTTCTGCATGTAAGCGAGAGATTTAGCTAGCCTGAAATTTCACCGATTTAAGCTGGTTGCGGAATTTTAAGCTGAGCTCTTAAATTTTAATGATCATATAAAATTTCCTAAATTCTTTGTGCCTTTGCTTTGCCCTCTTTGCACCCCTCTTGCATACTCCATCTTCACTTTGCCTTCGTTTCATCATTTGAATTTTGATATGTTGATGGGTACGGAAATAGTTTGATCTTCTTGGTTTAACACATCTCGATGCTCCAGGTCGACTTTAATGGACGAGTACACAAAATCCGCAAAATAACCACAAATAACACCGGAATGGCATAAGTGACACTAAGTAGACCTGAACACCTCAATTGGCTTAATTGATACGATTAGTGCGCAAAAAGCACTCAAAACCTATCTCGAATAGGGCTCAGAATAGCACTATTTGGGCACTAATCACATACTCACACATTCGGGATTTTGAGGAAGTATGCATAACTTTTAAGGAAGGTATAACCGATATGGAATTGTTGAAGTTTAAGGCATTCTACGGTAACCCTCGAGAATGACAAAATGTGGCTCCGATTCAACTTGGTAGAAACGATTAAAGTGGGCGATCTTGAAGCTGAATTTTGAAAAATTCTGTCTGAACAACGGTTGGGGTGATCACCCACTCGAACTCTGCTTGACGATGATTTATCAGTGATCGAGTCATGGGATCATCGATGCATGCCCACACCATGGTTTTGATACCGGATGCTAGTGAATCATTTTTATGATGGTATGTCTCCTACCGTGAAACAGCGCTAGAAACCATGTGTGGAGAGTGATTTTACGAGCAAAGCCGGATGAAGCCATGGACTTCTTGAATTATGTGGCTGAAACTTCCAAGGCTTGGGATGGAAGCGAGATCGAGGGAAAGCCCAAAGAATGGCCGTCGACCCGCTGAGGGAGGCATTTATGCGCCGGGGAACGGAGATGAAAGCGAGCGTGACTTTGACCTGGCTGGAGGAGCTTGAGATGAGAAATACGACATGAAGTCTGGCGGTGAATGGTGTTGCATCTCGCCCGGCCTGCTTGATTGTCGGTCAAGCTTGACCATGGGAGCATTGTCGATGGATTCAGTCGATAAAGAGACTTAATACGAGAACATGCCCGTGTCTTGGGTCAAAATAAGCCACACAAATGCTGCTGTGGCAACACCTATAACCCCAATTGGAGAAATCATCGAACCTTTCGTGGAAGCCCGAAACCCGCATGCCCTCTTTGCGGCCTGGCCCGGCGGTTTGGCTCGACGGCCTGGCGGCGGTTTGGCTCCAGCCGCCTGGCGGCGGCGGCCTTCTTCTCTGTTGACGAAGCGGTCCCGAATTTGCATGAAAGTGGTAGGCATGTTTGTGGAAGAGCAGGTAGTGAATGTCGAACGATTAGAAAATTGAAAGAGTAGAGCTCCCTCGGCGAATGGCGGCATGCATTACGAGGTTGCAAGTTCCATTACGGGTTGTCTAGCAGCGGGGTTCACGAGAAAAAGGAAATTTCCTTCGGACAGCGAAACCTAAGGGAGTGCATGAAATAGGCTCGGCCCGATGATCGAGTAAGAATTGATGAAGTGAAAGCGGTAGTGATTTTGAGAAGTGGTAAGAACCCAGGCAGCCCGGTCCAGGCCTGACTAACGGCTCTACGGTAGTTGATTCGCGGAAGAGCAATCAGCCAAGGAAGAGGTGAAGCGTGTACATCGCTTTCCCGCAGCACTTCAGAAAAAAGAAAAATTCGATCAAGCGAGCTGAAATCTTAGAGTCTTCTGGCAAGTAAAAATCGACATCCTGCTGTGACATGATCAAACAAGTCGACATATGCAAAGTTTACGAAAGACTTATGCAGTAAAAAGAGGCCTCGATGTGAGCAAAGAAGGCCTTTTGGCCAAACTAGTGAGTCTTATCATTGAGTCATAACTCCGGTGAAATATAAGGACCCAGGATGTCCTACAATCTCAGTTAATATGTGGAGGCTTCGATTAATAGAAAAAGCAACATTAGACTTGGGAGCTAGTGTGAACTACTACCATATTCCATGTCTGAAGTGACTTGGTTTGGGAGAATAAAACCCACTTCCATCACCTTGTCTTTGGCAGATGGGATATTAAAATCTTAGAAGGGACCATTGAGGATGTTCTAATACAAGTGGACAAATTCTACTATCTAGTGGATTGATGTTCTGTACCAACTCTGAAGCCGTCAGTAGGAAACGATCATGTACCCATCATATTGGAAGGCCATTCTTAGCTAACCGAATGCCATAATAAAGCTAGGAATAGAGATTTATGAAACTAACGTTTAGAATGACTTTAGAGCTCAATATCTTCCATTTGAGTAAAGCATATGCACCCCGATGGAGAACGGTGTGAATCACATAATAGATACAATTCTTGAAACGAGCGATGAAGCGGCGGGTGCGAAGATGTGTTAACCTCGGAGTTATCTGAGTGCCTTGGAGAGCAACTTGAACCTCAATGCATGAACTTGGTGCAGGGGTACTAGAGAAGAAAGAAAGTAAATCCTACCTCTGTTGTTGGTGAAGAACGGAACCTCAGCGGTTAAAGAGCTCAAACCCTACGAGTTGAGTTAAAATATGCATTACGGAAGAAAACAAGCGATTAATCAGGTTGTGATATCATCGCTGCGGCCACTTCACGGGAGCCTGACACTCGCGCATCTCCTCAAAATGAACAAGCGAGCTTTGGGGTGGAAAATTTTTTGATTTAAAAGGCATAAACCGGCGATACGCACCCGCCCACATTTGTACAAGAGAGTAAAGTTCGGCCACGGAGGTTGAATCCTACATGCGGAAGTAGTCGCATTGAAATTTGAAATTCTTTGCCAGTGGTATCATTACCTCATATCCCGGAGTAGCACTTGGGTAAGCCCGACTCGGGTAGCACCGAAATCGGGGTGACCATGAAAATGAAAGGAGCGAGGAATTATGCCTTGACTTACCAGGTTGGAGGTTTGCATAGATTCTGGGAGGCTGATGATAACGAAAGGATCGCTTCCAGCTTGCCCTTCATTGATCGACTTCTTGAAAGAGTTTTGGACACCACATTCTATTGCTTTTTGGATGGGTATTCGAGGTACTTCGGATCAGTGCACGAGAGAAGATCGAAAAGACTACCTTTACTTGTCCATTTGGCACTATGCTTCTGAGGAGGATGCCTTTTTGGTCTTTGTAACGCCCACCGCCTACGCTCGGAGATGTATGCTTAGTATGTTCAGCGATATGGTGGAGCGCATAATGGATGTATACATGGATGACATCACTGTTTATGGAGGTGATTTTGAAGAATGTCTGACCAATCTTGAAGCTATCCTGCAGAGGTGCATCGAAAAGAATCTAGTGCTTAAGCGGAATGCCATTTATGGTGAACCCGAGGAGTGTCTTGCGGGATGTCATTTTCGATAGGGGAATAGAAGTTGACAAAGAAAAAATTGAACTTATTTCCAAACTACCCGTCTCAAACCGATATGTAAAAACGGTTAAGCGATTCCTTGGCCATCTGGCTTTCTGGGGAGATTCATGAGGACTTACCGAGGTGTAGGCCTTTATAGCTACTAGAGAAGGATGCTAAATTTGTTTGGGAAAAAGAATGTCGGGAAAGTTTTGAAGAGGTGAAGTCCCGTTTGACCCTTTGCACGATAGTACGAGCACCCGAATGGCGGTGCCTTTTAAGGTGATGTGTGATGCAAGTGATCTTCTTATTGGAAGCCGTGCCAAGCGAAAAGGGGATGGAAAACCTCATGATCTATTATCTGAAAAACCTTGAATGAAGCAAAGGAACTATGCTACTACGAAGGCTGGTAGCGTGGTGCGCCTTAGGCAATTTCGAGCATACTTGGTTGGGTCGATATAGTCATTTCTGAGATCATTCTACTTTGAAATATCTCTTGACCAAGCAAAATGCAGGCAAGACTTATCAGAATGGGTTCTTTGTGAGGTGCTTGCAATTAAGGGCCAGGGGTAGAGAATGTGGTGGTAGACCATCTTCTTGAGATTATGATAGCCCGTGACACTCATAGCCCTTCTCCAGTGATGAATTTCTGAGAAGAATCTTAATGCGGCTGGAAAAAGCTCCTGGTATGCTCACAATGCAATTTCCTGCACTTAGAAATCCCATCGATTGGAAGAAACGAGGATAAGTATTTCTTTTTCTTAAGATCCCGTTCTATTATTGGGAAGAGCCACTTCTTGTTTAAATCTTTGTGCGAATCAAATAATCGGGGGAAGTGTGTGCTGAGAAGAGGAACTTGAGGAATTCGAACCCTTGCCTTTGAGAGTGCACTGTGGTGGTCACAGTAAATCTGAGCTGACAATGAAAGGTCTTTGCCCGGTCTGGTTCCTACGGCCCTCCACATTTGAAGCACACAGATGCTAGAGTGTGACGAGATGCGAGGCTCGGGAGGGTATCGCGTCGTCATATGATGCCCCTGAACCCAATTTTAGTGGTCGAGATATTTGATGTTTGGGGCATCGATTTCATGGGACCTTTCCCCACATCTTATGGTCATACATACATATTGGTGGGAGTGGACTATGTGTCCAAGTGGGTTGAGGCAATCCCCTGCAAAACCAATGACCACAGGGTGGTGCTTAAATTCTTAATGACAATCTTTTCTAGGTTGAGTGCAAAAGCCATTATTAGTGATGGGGTTCACATTTCTTTAACAAACCTTCCAGCCTCATGGCTAAATATGGTGTAGGCTCGCAATTGGCCACCATACCATCCTCAAACAAGTGGTCGAGTAGAACTTGCTAACGAGGGAATTAAGACCATTCTAATGAAGGTGGTGAAAAGCAACAGAAAGGTGGTCCATCAAGCTGCTTGATGATTCCTTTGTGGGCACATGAGCGGCTTTCAAAATGCAATTCTTGGAATGTCCCGCTTTTTTGGTTGGTGCATGGTAAGGCATGTCACCTTCGGTGGAAGTCGAATAAAGCATGGTGGGGCGTCGAAGGCGAACATGGATGCAGTAGGAGTGGGGACAAAAGATTCCTTGATCTCAATGAGTTGGAAGAGATACGAAATGATGCCTACTTGAACTCGAAGATTCAAAGAAAGATCAAAAAAATGGCATGATCAAATGATAAGCGCGAAATTTCAGCAAGGGGACGAAGTCCTCTGTGATTCGAACTCCATGCGTTTCGGACGAAACTCAGTCGCGATGGGCGGGTCCATTCATAGTTGGCGGACACACCCGATGGTTCAATATACTACTCGAAAATCAAATGATAATAGGGTGATCAAAGTTAATGGACGAGAGGGTGAAGCCTTTATGTTGTGCAAACGTCGAGGAGAATTCTCCTTCTTAGGCCCTCCTTGAGGCCGCGAGCCACACACATTTAAGGGAGGCTCCTGCTTTGTCTCAGAAGCCACTAATTTAATTGCTTAGTTTTGGTTAGGTTTCTTTTTGTTTAAAATTTTTGTAGTAATCAGTGTTTGGCATTTTTGTTTTGCTCTGTCGTTGGCGGTTGTAGTATCGTCAAGCCACTTCACATGACACCTCGTACCGCAGAGTGGGTGGATGGGTAGAGTTTAGCGAGTTGTAGGTGCTTAATTCTCGAAGTCATTCGAAGTCCGAGGTGAAGCCACTAGAGTTTGTGGTCGGTAGATCCTTTTGGCTTGATGCCCTAAACCTTAATTGGTTGGGAGTCATCGGTGGGCCAGTTACGGACTTTGGTGGTCAGTTTTTAGCATTGCACCACACTGATACAATCAAGAAGGAAATAAAATTATGCTTGATTCTATTTAGGTTGGTCGACGGTTCCAAGGCACAGCGTTCAGCTTGGTTGGGGGAGGGAATAGCTTTGCAGCTTATTGGTTCAAACTGGTTACCTTAAGAACACTTAGATTTTGGTGGATGTTTAGGTTGACTTCTTTGGAATTGATGTTGCCTTAAAACTTGTTCTTATATGGCATTTGTTCTCTCATGATGGTATATATACAAGGTCTAAATTGTTCATACTGAGAGTAAGGCCTACTTGTACACACTTTTGAATGACATGCACTTTTGTAAGCACGGCATCGTGCCACTTGATTGTTTTTAGCATTGCTAAGGGATTGCTGATGTGTCGGTTGAGGGTGTGATTAGTACCCAGTGCTATTTTGATTCCTATTTAAGATAGGTTTGAGTTCTTTTGCGTACTAATCATATTAATTAAAGCTGGAATTGACATGTAAGTCAGTTTAGTACTCACGATTTTTGTTTCGAGGTTGTTTGATGGTTGCGGGTTTGGGAACCTCGACCTTCATTTAAGCTTGGCCGTGTCAGTCTTCGATTTATCGCGAGTTCTCGGCTTGATTTCATCAAGCCGAGTTGAAGAAATGTTAAGTGGAATTGAAGAAATGGAGGAATGCAAGAGGATGCAGGAGGATGCAGGAGAGTGCAGGATTTTCGCTATGCATTGCGAAAATTTTGTAATCCCTGCGAAATTTCGCTATGCACATTTTTTCGCTATGATATCGAAATTTCGCTATCATAGGGAAAATTCGCTATCATAGCGAGGATTCACGTGCATAAGCGAAATTTGAATTCCGTATGCCTTGTATTTTTATTTATGACGTGAAATTCACTATCGCCGCGAAATTGTCCCCTACGTTTTTATCCTAAGCGACTTCGTTTGTGTAATTCCCATTTGTCCATTGTAATCATATATTCTTGGTATTTTGGCATTTCACACATCTTGTATGGCTATATAAGCCACCTTATGACTTTGTAACTGGCTTTCATTGACTTTCATTCCACCTTTGACTTTTTGTTTTAGGTTCACGATTTTCTCTCTTCTTTCTCTCATTTTCTTGGTACTTGAGCACCACTTTTGAGGATGAAAACTCGAGGATGTTTGTTTAAGCTCAAAACCTTGAATAGGAGGGTTGCTAGGTTGGTTAATGGTGGTTTGCGAGGTGGTCCTCGGTTTTAAATGAAGCAGTCTGCATTTATTGTTCGAACTTTTCCAAACTAGGGTTTAATGCCATTTAATGTGTTTCTTTTAGTCGATACTTGTCATGCTTTAGGGGTTGATGCATTCTTAAGGGTAGATGCTGACATTCTTTAGATGTCATTACTAGCCATGAAATGAGGTTCATCTTTATGCTTTCAAAGCTTCTTTGGAACATTAAATGCTCGATGCGTGTTTTTGACTGAATAGGAGGAGTTTTAAGGGTTAGTTTTAAAGCGAGCAAAGATCTAGGTTTGGTATGGTATAGAATCATTTGCCTGTCTCGAGAAATAACTTGAGGACACCTTCATAACCCCATTTATCAAGCTAGTGACCCAGAGCCTTGAGGTCACCATTTCCACTTTAATTTAAAGCTATTTCGGGTTACTCGGTGAGCAACCAATCTCCCCTGTTTTTACGCAAATCCAATCCAAATGAAAGTCTCACCATTTTGAATCATGATACGAATCATTTGTGGGATGGCTCCCATCCAGTGTTCGACCTAGACCCCATTATCTTTGTGGTAAGCTTGACTACGCGATGGGAGGAAAATAGGAAACAAATTTTGTTGATTCCGGATCACCCTACCGTGGCATGAATCACTTGTGGACACTGAGTTACTTGGCACCACCTTGATACGTCCCTCCTCCGAGACCCACTTATTCACATTTAAAATGAAAATATGAGAATAATACACTTAAATACAAACTGTAAGAGTCTAATCAAGACCCTCTTACCATTATTACATGCCCAACTATATTGACAATAGTCCAAAAGATTTTAATTACAATTCTTGTACACAAAAACACATGCTAGAACTAGTTCATCCCAAGCACCTTTACCACATGTGCGCTTTGCCAGCGATCACGACCTTGTGCGAGAGTTGAGCAGATCCATGATTATTGACCACCTTGCCTTGAAAGGGTTGTCCCGTAAAGGTTGAGCTCGCCCGGCGGAAAGTCACCTCTGAGGCTACTCCCACCTAAAGGCGCATGTATCCACTCACCACACGATCACATTCGATAAATTCTATACGAAATCCTACATGTCATGCCATGAAATGGATGACATCCAATGATCATTTTCAAAACAAATTTCATTTGTTTATAAACCAAAAGCTTTTTGGATGATACATCACAATGATCATTTTATATTCAAAATCCATGCCCCTTTTTGTGGGTAGCGAATACCTCAAACCCATACACTTTTATAGTCTTTCAGGCGGAGACTATAATACGACCATAATTGGCGGTCTTTTTACTGAGGAGGATCTACTCCCTTCTTGTTGATACCTGACACATATTTTCCTTATCATTTCAATCAATTATGTGACTCTATTAGACGTTGTCCCATTTACCGAGCCCACCTAATCAAACACCAAACACAGTGTCGATTTACCAACCATGCACTCACACCCATTTAATGGGATGTCCCCATGCATATGCAATGCAATTATGCCATTGCAAGTTATATCATGTCACATGCATAATGAATGCTATATGAGACATTTACATACCTTCTTGTTGGTGGGTCTTTCACCCGAGGAGGGATCTATCCCTTCTTGTTGATACCCGCCACATATTTTCTTTATCATTTCAATCAACTGTGCGACTCTGTTAGACGTTGTCCCATTTACCGAGCCCACCCAATCAAACACCAAACGCAGTGTCGATTTACCAACCATGCACTCACACCCATTTAATGCGATGCCCTCGTGCATATGCAATGCAATTATGCCATTGCAAGTTATATCATGTCACATGCATAATGAATGCTATATGAGACATTTACATACCATATTTTATACTTAGTATCATGGATAATTATATTAACCGCATATAATTTACATCCATCCATGTCAACACACATATATCAACATAAATCAACACACGATCCGGCGTATCGGCCTGTGAAGCGATCCGTACATAAAAATTTTGTAAGCAGGCCACGGAGGCCCGTAAAGCGGCGTAAGCCGGCCCGCAAAGCGGTCGAAAAATTGTCCAATACAACTCTTTGAAAAGAGTATGAAACGCCTAAATAGGTGAGCATAAAATTCAATTCAATGGAATATGGTTAGATTCTAGACTCAAATATCTTTCCATAGAGTCCAAGAACATGCGAATCGGAGTTCGGACGAGAAAGTTATGGTCGTCTAAAGTTGAGGCTGTCGATTTCGCATGGGTGTGCGAAATTGTTCAAAGTAGTCCTTGTATAAATGAGTGCTACATGGAACAAATTCTAATCATAATTCATGTCAGTATCATAGATAATTATATCAAACACATATAATTTACATCCACTCATGTCGATATATCTAACACACACATATCAACATAATTCACAACACAATCCGGCATGTCACACGTAAAGGATCCTCAAGTTCAAACCCCAAAACAACAAGGCATCACCCAACCTCAATCCACGAGTGAAGACCGTCCGTTTGAGTGCACCATACCATTTTCTGTTCAGGCCGCAAAGCAACCCCGAACACGGGATACTCAACTAGTTAGAAATAAGCGATCTAAGAAGCGAAAGCAGAGCCAAAGCCCAGATCTTAGACTTTCAATAGTGCAATCCAATTGTCTTTGAACTAGCCCTACTATTAGGGTTGAACCCAATGACCATTGAATGGCCCTTAAGCATGAAATAACCATAATAGGAGAAAACTCCTACCTCTTGGAGCGTGGATGAACTCACTCCTTGGTCCGCTAAACTTTCAACGTTCGAACGTCGAAGACCTGCTTGGACACTGGACCTCCTTTCCTTTCTTTCCTTCTTTTCTTTTCTTTTTTTCCTCCTCCTTTCATTTCTTTTTCCCATTAATTCCCACCGAAATGATCCATTCTCTCCACCATCAATTCTAGTGACACATGAGTTTCATGTGTCACTTTCATATTCCTTTCCCTTAACAAGTGTCCTACATGCCACTAGTATCTCCTTCCCATGTGACACATGGCCACCAAGATCCTTGCCATGTGGCATCCACCACCCACATAGCCCCTCGTGTAATAGACATGATGCCGTGTGGAATCATGCCACATGTCATTGCATCATTTGCCCGTTTTGCCTCAAAATATGTGAAATTTTGACCGGCTCATAATTCAACGTAATTCGCCAGGGTAGCTAGATTTCGTAAGACGAACCCAACGGCATAGTCCATGTTGTCATCTGAGATCTAGAGAATTTCTAGGTTTGCAACCTGTACTTTAACAGTAGTTTACCGTATTAAGAAAAAAGAAATCAAATTTACTCGAGTTTTCACATTTCAAGCTTCATTTATGTCTAAACTTGAGTTGAGACTGGAAATATTTATGGAAACCATTCTATTCAGTTTTGATTACAGTTTCAAGGAATTTGTTGAATTAACTAGTCATTGTTACTTGTGATCCAATTATGGAAGGCTAAGCTCTGTGAAGGGATTGGTGTTTGGTTATCATTCTTGTAGTATTTAAATGAATGTTATGGTTTGAAAGATGGATTGATGTAGTTGGTATTGTTCTTTTCAAGAACTATTATAAGTATCAGTAGAGTATACCTAAAAAGGAGCTGTATATGTGCTCTGATTTCCAGGACCCCTCTGAGTGACACAGTGAAGTGTGTTCCTGAGAGCAAAGAGTAGTAGCCTTAGGGGTATGTGATGAGCCCTAAACTCATCTATTTTTAATCCATTTTTCTGGCATAATTTTAGCAGTTATGATAGATTTTAATGTTGAATTATGGAAAATTCACCAACTTTTTGTTTTGCAGGTTTTACATGAAAAAAAAGGGAATTCTAGCAAGAAAAGCAGAAAAAATGGTCAAGGTAGCAAACTATGTCGCGACAGCATTCCAATATAACTAGCAAAAGTATGTCGCAACAAGGATCAAGCTAAGCGCAAGCCAGAAATGAAGACTGTCGCAACACAATTTAAAATGGAATAACTAATTTCTGTCACGACAATTGATTTTTATGTCGCAACACCTTGGGAGCGGCTCATGAAGAAGAATGTCACGACATTCCTTAATCCGTCGCGACATTAATCAAGAAAATGGCATTGGAACCTTGTCGCAACATCTTACAATTTTGTCGCGACATAAGAAACGAAGTCATCAGATGAATTATGTTGCGACAAAGGACAACTCTATCGCGATAGAAAATGGCAAAACAATGAAACAATGTGCATGATACAAATTTTTCTGTATTGTGATAGACATTTCAACTAAGGACAAGACCAAGGCAGATTTTATGTCGCAACAGAAGAAAACTATGTCGCGACACAACATTCAGAGTGAACAATGAAAAATATGCAAACTTTGTCGCAACATAGAATTTCTTTATTGTGATAGAGAAAACTTGAGGTTGAGGTGAATTATGTCGCAACAAAGAAAAATAATGTCACGAAAAATGTGGGAAAATTACAAAAAGAATGTTGCGACACAGAAACTCTTGTTGCGACAGAATAAATAATTGAAGGTGGAAATCTCTGTCGCGACAAAGGAAGATTATGTCGCGACAATAAAAATTTCTGAGTAAGAGATTTCTATCGTGATAGAGAAGTTTTCTATCACGACAGAAAATGGAAGATAAGTTAGAGGAGCCAAGGCAAGTTGGTCGTGACAAGGGACTCAATGTTGCAACAAATAGTTCAACCAGCGACAAGGAGTAAAGAAGACTCTGTCACGACATGGAAAGAGTCACATCGCGACCATAGTTCGACCTCGGTATTACAAAATGAGACAACCTTTGTCGCGTAAGAAAAAAATTCGAGCATAAATTGGGAATAACGACACAAAGATGTCCACCAACCTAGTAGAGATTGTTGCAACAAAGTTGAAGAGCTGAAGAAGGAAATTTATGTCACAACAAAACAAAACCATGTCACGACAGAAAATAGACAACATCAATAGAACTATGTCGCGATGAAGTCTAATAATGCCACGAAAGAATCAAAGAATATAGCAGGGAAATATGTCGTGAAAGAGAGCGCAGAGCCTGACAAAATGACAAAAGACCAGAACCATGTCGCGAAAGAACTTTCTTTGTGACCAGCGATATTTGGGCCATAAATTTTGGGATCCACAATTTGTGCCTTGAAGTGTGGCCCGTCATTTGAAAATCTATAAATAGACGCATATAAGGCACTGTGCACAGCTTCCGCAAAGCTAGGACTTCTAGGTAGCTAAAGACTCTTTGTATATTATCTTTCTTTTATTTTTATCTTTTATTTCCTTTTTAGTAGATTTAGTTTGAGCATAATTTTTAGTTAGTTTTATGTTTAATTTCTGTATTTGAGTAATGAACTGATGTGCAGCTTCGAGCTGGAATTCACTGTAAACTTTTCTCTGTCACTATTATTCTGCTTTAAATGCATTTTAGAAAATTTATGGAGTTCATTTATTTTAGTTTGTTTACAATCTCAGTGAATTTTCTTGATCGGTTAGTCGTTGATTTATGTGAACCAATTTTGAAAGATTGAGCTCCCTCTGGGAATGAGTCGATGGTGATTGTTATTTTAACGCAAAGTGGAAGAAGCATGTAGTTAAGAATTTTGAATTTATTTGATTGGTATTATTTTTAGCTTACTTGTTCTAAATGCTAGTCTGTGTCTTGATTGGTACCCAAAAGTGCTATTTTGAACCTGTATTATAGGTTTTGAGTTCTTTTTGTGTTCTAATCATTCTAATTAACAATTGACATGTTAAGGTCCCTATTGTACTTGATCGCATTAAGGAATTTGTTTTTGTAGTTTTTGCCGAGGTGGAAGCCAAATCATCGTGTCAATCCAATCATAACAAAGTCGGGTTGATTTCCATCAATTTCATATGGTTTTCTATCAATTTATTAAGTAGGGAATGAAGAATATCAAGCGAAGAAATGGAATAGTGCGGCGGGAATAGTAGCGGCGGGGAAGCGATGGAGCGGTGGCGGTGATGAGCGATGTCATTAGCAAATTGTTCTCTGCATTTCCGCGCTTTTGTTGTTTTATTTACAATTTTTAGTTTCTTAGATATTAACCCTTGTAATAGCTTTAGTTTCGATTTTTGTTTCCCTTGCCTCGGCGTATATATTTAGAGTCGAGTTTGTGGCTGTCGATCAATTGACGATACGAGGAACCGAGGGCGGTTTCATGGCTTATTTTCCCATTTTCTTTCATTTTCTTTCCCCTTTCTCGGTACACTTGAGCACTCCTGCGGGGATGACAACTCGGAGGATGTAGCTAGACCTCTTCCTCCTTGAAGAGGGAGGGCTGCGCTAGGATTTGGTAGCGCGGGGGTCCTACATTTTTACTTGTAGCATTTATGAGCATTTATGTTCTATTTCTCACCTTAGGTTAAAATCTCCTAGGCACACCCTCACTAACGTGTACTTAGCAAGATTTTTGGTTACAGTGGATGCTTATCACTAGATCCCCTGTTATCCGGTTAGTTGTTTCCTATTAGCTACTGTAGGGTAGGTTTTGAGATATGATCAGATTAGGAACATTTATGCCGGGTTAAATCTTTATGTTTCAAAGGAAAATCATGGGTTTAGTTTTTTAAAGCTAAATGAAGGTCACGGTTGAAATGACTATATGCCATGCTCCCGATACGAGGAAAAGACCCGAGGACATGTTGGTTGCCCTTAAAACCACCAAACAGTGTGAAACTTGAGGGTTCTATTTTACATTTTTTCTTATTTTATTTTCAACTTTGTGAACAACCAATCCCTGTTTTTACCCGAACTGAAAATCCAAATTGAAATTCACCATTTTTTGAATCACTTCCTTGAATCATTTTATCTGAAGAAAACCCGTCCACGTGTTGACCCCAAGTATTATGCGCAATAGTTTTGCTACGGCAGTAGGAGCTTAGGATATAAATTTTGTTGATTCCAATACACCTACTATTTAACGAATCTTGTACCCAAACAAAGTAATGTATCTTACTCTAATTTCCAGGGGGCCCTCTGCGTGACACAGAGATGGAGAATCCTAAGGGTATAGAGCAGTTCTTTATGGGTATGGTAGACTAATACTTTGGAACTAATGAACTCTGAAAGATTACTCAGATAGATCACTAACTTACTCATGGTTTAAGGATAGGTTGACGAAGTATCAATTTAATTTAGCAGAGCGTTTCTCATAACTACGATGAAAGTTATGATCGTGTTAGCAAAGATCTAATCAAGGAGATGGAGAATTTCATTAGAATTGAAGGATGAGGTGTCATGTAAATTGGAGAAGGCCTACAATATCTTATTACTGCCCAAATAATGTTGTTTCATACCCTTAACACTCCATGTTTTGAGCACTTTTTATGTAATGTCCCGACTAATTATTGATTGACATGTGCCAAGGACTGTAGGCTGCTAAATGTTTGTGACAAAGTTTTTTGTGTTTCAAGACTATATATATTGAAGATGGGGATTCAGCTCAAGCATGAAGAACCCAATTGCAATTCAAAGCTACAAAGCATAGATGAAGGCAAAATCATAAGCAAAGAAAGATGTAGTAGAAAACCTTACCAAATTCGCAAGGGTAGCGAATTTTGCAACCTATGGTACAAGAGGTTGCGAATTCTTACCACATTGACTTTTGAGTTCTTTTTATTTCTTGATTTCTCCCAGTATAATAGTCTTTGGATTTGTATATTTTATTGTTTGTATTGAATTTGGTGGTATGTAAGGCCCTTAGAAGACTTTGTACAAACAGTTATTCATTTATTGAATTTATTTATTTTTTTTTTTTGGAAGCTTGTTCGAGATGCTCCCGTTTCTTTCATTTTTGCTCCTCTTTCCCTTCAGCCAAATAGCCTCTGAGGATGATTTCTCAGAGGATGAGTGGCTAAAACTTCTCTTTCCTTGAATTAAAAGGCACCAGGCAAGGCGGCGTGTCTGGGGACTCCATATTTTTGACAGGATATTCGTGTGATAATGTTCTTTCCTTCAACTCTAGGTTTCGATCCTTTCGAGTCACCTTGAATGGTTGATATTTGGTAAGCTTTCAGGGCTCATTGGATACTTAATGTTAGATCCAGTGATGTTCATTAGTTATCACTTATGAACTATTGGAAGTTGAGGTGGGAGACATGTTTTTACTGATTGAGACCATTAATGAGAAGTGAATGCTATTTTCAAGAGGATATTTATTGAGGGTCATTTTTTATAGCTAAATGAAGGACTGATTCGGGAGATAACTATATGTTATCCTCCCCAATGCGAGGAAAATACCCAAAAAAAAACCCTCATTTACCTAAGGAACCTAAGCCTAGTGACCTGATACTTCAAGGGACTTATTTCCATATTTGAATCCATTGTATTTTCAGTTTTAACCATTAAAACCAACTCTTTTTATCTCAACCCCAATATCCAAAATGAAATCATCAGTTAAGCCTCATTGTCAGTCATTTCCACGAAGAAAACCCATCTCACATGGACGATCTAGAACCCCTTTATCTTATAGTAGCTATCTTTGCAGCTAGTATGAATTATGTTATAAATTTTGTTGATTAATACCCCCACTAGGCCACGAATCAATATCCTATCTATGGGAGCAAGAATTCTTCAGTCCTAGATTTGGGTGTAAAGTACTGAAAAGGAAAAATACCCAGATGTTAGAAAGAGGATTATATCTTACAAATGTGATTAGAGTCGCCCAGATCAAAAATGAACATGAATCTACAAATTGACCCAAAAGGTATGGTTAAGGGTGAAATCGAGCTATACCCACGATGCATCTTTCCTGGAAATTCAGCTTTCCAACCTTAGGCTTAGCTATGATTCAAAATGATGTAAAGAAATTGACAATTATTCATTGGTCTATTTAAGTGTTATCTCACTCGATGAACTCTCAAATCCACTCTTATTAATTTTTTTTATGTATACTAGTGAAATTACTTTAGTATTATTTTATTAGTTCTCTCATCATTTTAACAGTGGAGTTCAAATAGTAAGGATCTTGAGTAGTTGGAGTAGTTACTCTTTTGATTTATCATCATTCCTCGTAGAACGATGGCTTTAGACATAAAATCCACTTTTAATGCCGCCTGACTTTGTGCACTTGATGATTTAGAACAAACACAATTTTTAACGAATCCATTTTACAAAAAGGACAAACACATATTTTCATCATAAATTGGTCAACAAATTTTTTGCCCCGTTGTCGGGGATTAGATAATAGTCCTTTGGTAACAGTGTCATAAATTTGTATATATAATCTGGTCTCAATAAGTTTTTGGTGTCGTTTTAGAGTTAGATAATAGTCCTTTAGTATGATATCATAAATTTATAAAGCCTAATCTGATGACAAGTTTTTGGCGCATTGGCAGTGAATAATTGATGAATTTAAAGATCAATATTCTAATCAAAGAAAGAATTACTAATTTGAAAAATTTTCTTCTATCGAAAAATAATAAAAATAAAATCAAAAAAATAGTTTAATAGCAGTAGTTAAGTAAGCTACTAAAAATCTTCTATGAGCTTAACGGATATAACTGTTTCCCATAGATTTAATTTGATCTCAATGTGTTTCTATTTTAGGAAGATTTTAAGTGCATAGAAAACCAAAAGCAGATCTGCTGCCTTTAGATACAGAAATTGAGAGAACATTGAGGAATATGAAGAAAGTTACAAGTGCTGAATCTACAAGTATGGCAAATCAAAGAGAAATACTGTAATCTATTCCAGAAGAAGAAATAGAAAGACCTCAAAGGCAAATGACGATGGAGGACTTTTGGAGGCCTGTTATTTAAGATGAGTATTCTGCTATGAGACAGCTTGCCATAGAAGCCAACAATTTTGAACTCAAGCCATCTCTGATCACAATGGTATAGCAACATCAGTTCACTGGGCATCCCAGCGAAGACCCTAATGAACATATAGGAAAATTTATGAGAATGACTAACACAATCAAGCTAAATGGGGTGAGACGAGTGATCGAGTTCTGGCTCTTTCACTTCAACTGAGAGATGTAGCGTGACTTGGTTTGAATCCTTTGTCTGTTGGATCAGTGACAAATTAAGGAAGGATTGGTGAGGCCTATATGAATGATTTTCCCCCGATACGATACGAAGAATAGAAGAAATCATAGTCTTCAAACATGAGGAGGATGAAAGTCTCTACAATGCATGGGAAAGATACAAGAGACTACTAAAAAGTTGCCCTATGATTGGCATAGATCTGACCACTCATATGGACATTTTCTACCATTCAATGAATTATGCCTCAAAGGGTATAATAAATGCAGCCTGTTGTGGGGCTTTCAAAAGAAGAAGTGTTGAGGAGGCAAGGCAGCTGATTGAAGACCTTGCCAAATGCAACTACAAAGCTCCATCTGAAGCTTCAGGGAGCAGTAGCAGACTGAAGAGGAGTGGTGTAATTGAGCTTAATAAGATGACTGCCATTGAAGCAAAGTTGGATGCATTAATGAACAAGCTTGGAAACAATGAGAGAAGAACGCACACGGCACTTGAAGTGGGGATAGTAGATGAAGAAGAGAAAAGAAAGAGTGCTGATGAGGGACTAACCCATGATGGTTCCTATCAAGTTGAGGAGGCATAGTACCTAAATGCCACTAGCAGCTACAATTTTAAACCCAACCTCAACTTACCTACTCTCTACACACTAGCACTCAGGAACCATGAGAAATTCTCATATGGAGGAGGAGAACAACAAGGTCGGAGCTTAGGCAATTTGCGACAATATCATGCCTCCACACGGTTTCCAGCAACAACGATGCTTGATAGTTAGCGGGACAGGAGAGCATAAAATCAAAGAGCGGGAGAGATCCTAATTCCTTTGAGGACGGATACTTGCTTTCGCTGGGGAAAATAAGGAAGGCTATTAGACATACATGAGCAGAAGTTTGCCCGAGCTAAGTAGCATTTAGGAGCACACACAGCCATATTGGGCCAATACGATGCCTTTTGAAGAATTTAGAGACAATTGAAGCGATTGGCTCACAGCCATACGGGAATCAAGCCCGGATGCATTCCCAGTGACCTGAGAAGAATACGAAGGATTGAATGGGTGATTAGGAAGACTGCGATTGAATTGGAGGAAATTTAAATGAAGTTGAGATCCAGATTTAGAAAAAGAGAAAATAATTTTTTTGAAATGAAGACATTCTACAGCAAATGTCTAGCTAAAGACATTAAACTGAGCAGCTTCTTGAGAGGCAACCCAAGCAGGATTTTAATTTTTATAGTTATTGTTAAATTTTGTGTGTTTGAAGTTCTAGTTTTAATTTTGTTAGAAATATTATTTGTGATTTGTTAATTTTTTCAGGATAATGAAGCTATATTAAGATGAATTTTATTTGGAAGCATTATTTCTCAAAAATCACTATGCAAAAGTGTTACAAGGGGGAGTTTTCTTTGTCCCTAACTTGTTCTTTAATGATAATGCACAATTGAAGTTTTAGGGGAATGTGAATTTTTTTTTTTTTTTGCTTTCTGACCAGGAATTTTTAAACAGTTTTGTTATGCTCATTCCTTGGATGCATTGTTGATTATCATGTTTAATTATAATGGGTAAATAAAAAGATATGTGTTGATTATCATGATTAGATGTATTTTCACAAGTGTGAATTGAGTGGTACAAGCATATTACAGATAGTTGTATGTGTGTTGAAAGATTAATTGGGCAAATTTTGAAGTAAGACATAAGATTGTTACGAAAAACAATCTTTTGTTGCGACAAGGATGGTTCTAACCTTTGATTTTACAAGAAAAACTTTGTCGCGACATAATTCCTTTTGTCGCGACAAGAGTACACATGAACATCAGAAAATATATCGGGACATTCTTACTCTGTCGCGACATAAGACTGACCTAGCTTCCAATTGATTACAAAACTCTGTCGCGACATTATTTCTATATGTCGCGACATAGTATTAAAAAGGGGACAAACCCTAGGTTAGTTGTTGTCATGACATTTAATAAAGGCACAACAAAACGGTTAGCTTATAAATAGAGAATTTTTGAAAACTGAAAGGCCACTTTTCTCAAAAACCATCAACCCACTCATCTTCCTTCACCAAATCTCTCTCACTCTCTTCCGAAACCCTAGATTCCAAAAACCTTTCTCTTAGAATGTCTAAGGCCAAACCTCATTCTGAACCCGAACAAAATGATGGAAGCATACACAGAAGTAGACGAAGAGGTTGTTCAAGAAAATCAACGAGGAAATGTGCAAGAGGGAAGAAAGAGCCGGGTTAGAGTAGAGCCTGAAAGCAACTGTGAGGAAGAATTAAGAAAAAGGAAAATGGGAGCTGTAGAAGCCGAAACAGAGAAGAGGAATGAAAGAGTAAGAATCTTAATCTCGAACAAAGCCTCTGCTTTAACTGAAAAAAGTCTCAAGGATAGGGGTTTCATAGTTGAAAGAGGATTCAACAAACTCATCTCCCCTTTCTCTTAAATGCTTGAGAATAGAGGATGGCAATCATTGGGTGAGCACAAGGCACCTGGCTGTGCTGCATAGGTTAAAGAATTTTTTGCTAACATGGTGGAAAGAAAGGAAAGAAGGTATATGTCATAGGAAAATGGATAGATTTCAACAAAGAAACGATAAATGAATTTTTCAATCTAAAGGTGCAGAAAGATGGGTCAAAATTCAAGAGACTATTAAAGGTGCCAGAGTACCAGAAGATGGTGGACTTACTAAATGTCGAAAAAGGAAAGTGGAAGGAAACAAAGAAAACTTTATATGAATCCATTACTACAGGTGCTTTAACAGAAGAAGCTAAGGTATGGTTCTACTTTGTTAGCTCGATCCTTTTGCCATCAAAGCACCTCAACACAGTAAGAAGGAACGAAGCAATCCTCCTTTATGCATTGCTGAAGGGGTACAAAATCAATGTGGGGAAGATAATCGAGAATTCTATCATGAGTTACTCCATAAGAAAATGAAGGGCTTGATTCCTCACCCAACTACAATCACCAGCCTCTGCCTTCTTGGGGGAGTAGATGAAGAGTAGGGAAATGAAGAAACATACCCCAGGGCATCTCCTCTGACACTAACCAGAGTGACGAAAAGGTCCTAAAAACAAAGGAAAAGAGAAAGAAATATAGATCGAAGAAGAAGGGGGGAATGAAATATGTAATGAGCCAGCACGGTGGGAAAGTCCACCCCAAGAGCAGCAAGAAATTCAAAGAAGCCTAAGCCCCATCTGGAATGTATCTCCAGACATAAGAAAATTCCATCAGGAATAAGTCGAAAGTTCAAGGCACCGGGTAATAACAAAGAACTGATGGAGATGTTGAAATCTGTGAAACAAGAGATGCAAGAGAGGGATAACCAGCTAAAAATCCAACTTCGACTTAAGGATGAATATAAGGATGCAGAGCTCAGAAGAAGGGATCAGAATATAGAGGAGGCATTGAAACAAAGAGATGAAGAATGGAGAGCATAATTGGAAAAAAGGGATACATAATGGAGAACAGTGATAAGGGATAGAGAAGTAGCTTTCTGGACTGAAACAGGAAAACATGAAGCAGGTTTGTTAAAAATGTTGGGGGATAGAAACAATGCCTTAAAGGCATGCCTAGAATCAAGGGACATGAATTGGTTGAATAATCTTGCACATTACAGAGAAAGTTTTTGCCTAATGACTTATGAGCAAGCCAACAATAGGACACTCTTGGAATCATTAGCTAAAAGGCAACGAGAACTGATAGAAAGCAATGCGAAGATTTTAGATTGGGCTATGAAGACAGTCTCAAGCAAGAAGAAAGTGCCACTACCACAAATCAGAATTTTAGACTGTGTGCCTTACGCAATAGTCCCTCAGGGTGTAACAAACACACCAATACCCTTCTCTAACCTAAATCTAGAGGAAGAAATATCTTCTGAACCTTGTAAAGCACTAGTTCAAAATAAAACCCTTATTACAACAAGAAAGAAAGAACTAACCCTAATAGAGGAAGTTGAAGAATATTTAAGAATGGAAGCAACCAAGGAAATGTCCTCAAAAAGAAAAAAAAATGAACATTGTCTATTCACATCTTCCCTCTTATACCTAATCTCTCATACTTGAAAATTTTAATAAAAAAAATCCCTTTGCAGAAATTGGTGTTCACTCTTATTTTGCATTTCTTGTGTGTCTTATTTGTATTTTATTTCTTTTACTTTAAATAATTGAAATTTGCTGACTTTCAGTGAATGGTTTTGTTAAATAATAGAGAAACCAAATTTCCTAGGTTGAAATACTTGATTGTTATGCATTGTTTGGTATAATTGAATAGACTATATAATTGAAATGTTGTTGTGTTAACTTCATCTGAATTGCATGGTTACTTTGAATGAGCTGTTAACATATAAAAATAGCATGGCAACATATCCAGGAACCAAACAAAAATTGGATAGGTGAATTGGGGGAGGAATCAATGAAAGGGAAAGTTGTAAGGATATTAATAATAGTGTTGAACTTCAAGAATAAGGAAAGGTTTTAACAAATTGATGGAACAAATATGACCTATGATTATGTTTTGTAAACAATTCAGTTATTTAAGAATCTTGATAAACACTGCACATGGTCAAAAGTATCTCTGAATCAAATGTGCTCAGGTTAGAGACATCTTCTGGGATCTATAATAGTTAAATCTCCAAATGTCCTAGAACTATTTAGATTATTAGTCAAGGCAAAATCCTAGTCAATACCACTAATAGGAAATGATATTGGCCATCCATGGAAGTTTGAGCCTTTTAAAACCTACCCTTATGATATGCATAAGAATACACATTAGTTCCTTATTTGAGCCAATAGAAAATCTTATCATCAACCAAAAAATGGAAAGCCCAAATCCTTCCTTAAACATGATCCTATAGTAAAAAACCCTTATTTGCCCAGATTACACGACACATACATAAATGAGAAAGGAGGACAAGTTTAGGGGAATATTATTTAAAGCTATGGAGAATGATGAAAAGGGTTGAGAAATAAAAATTCATTAAGATGAGAAGATATGAAGAGAATTAAGCAAAGAAGCTGTAAAAAGTGAAACATCAAGGAGGAATGAGTTTAGTCTTGTAGCCTTCCTCCCTTGAACAATTAAGTTCTTAGGGGTGGTGTTCAACACCTAGTACCCTAATGCCAACTGGTATGGGAGTTACTGACCCAAAGTTCATTAAAGGAGGTAGAAAGCTTAAAAAGACAAACATTGCACCATTTCAAAAACCTTGATAAAAGATGAAAAGTGAAAAAGCTTCTAAGATTAGGAAGAGAAGTTATAGTCTGATTGTGGTGAATGAAAAGAAAAATAAAATAGAGAGTATCATACACAAAACCAAATGAGGAGGTTAGAAGCTTGATACCAATGATGATAATGAAGGCAAGAGTGCTAAGTTGTCAGTGATGTCTGGGTAAAATTTGAGCCTAAATTGTCAAATTATCCACCCAATTACCCAAGCCACACATTACAAGCCTAAAAGACCTATTTGATCCTGTAGGTGGTGATATGCTTACATTAGTGGAGATTAATATAACAAACAAGCATATGGGACTTAAAGAATGAGGGAGAAGTGTACCAATTGAGTATTATCCCAGAAGATTAACTAATCTGCCAAGGAAAAAGAGAGAAGACCATCACACACTCATAATTCAGGTTGAATAATTGAATTGATACATTATAAGAATTATTTGGCTGATTATTGAACTTAATTGAAAAATCTTCCTGATTATAAATTGGAAACATGTTTAGAGATAACTTTATAATTGACTTATATTCCTTGCTAAATTGTGGATTCAAAAGAAAAATGTCCTTAAAAATAAAAGCTAAATTGTTTGAGGACGAACAAAATTTTCTTTTCTTTGCTTTGATACAAGCAAAACTTTAAGTTTGGGGGAATTTGATGAGCCCTAAACTCATCTATTTTTAATCCATTTTTCTGGCATATTTTTAGTAGTTAGGATACATTTTAATGCTGAATTATGGAAAATTCACCAACTTTTTGTTTTGCAGTTTTTATATGAAAAATGAGAGAATTCTAACAAGAAAAACAGAAAAATTGGTCAAGGTAGCAAACTATGTCGTGACATAGTATCGTAATATTGCGACAGAATTCCAATATAACCAGTAGAAGTATGTCACAACAAGGATCAAGCTAAGCGTAAGCCATAAATGAAGACTGTCACGACACAATTTAAGACAAAGAATATAACGACCATTAGATGAAGCACCAACAACATTAACCACATTAGTAACTATACTGAAAAAAGAAGCAATTTGAATATGAATTTTTTTTTTGCCATAGCTATAAGAACTAATTGAAGTTGATGAGCACAACAATGAATATAAAAGGAACATTCATTATCTTTCATGATAAGTGTCTTAAGACCATTGAACTATACTTGCATATTACTTGCCCCATCATAACCTTGCCCACGCAACCTAGATATACTTAATCCATGTCTAGAAAATAAACCATCAATAGTTGCCTTAAGTGAAAGAGCAGTGGTACTAACAACATGCTCAATACCAACAAGACGCACAATTACCTACCCTTTTATATCCACATATCATAATATAATAGCCATTTGCTCCTTTCCTGAGAGGTCACAAGATTCATCAACTAAAATAGAGAAAAGTGCAATCCCCAAATCTTTAATAACAAGATTTATGGTTTCAATTGCAATAGCTATCACAATGTCTTTCTGAATCTTAGGCAATGTCAGTTTCATATTTTCAGGAGCATTTTTTAAAGTAACTGTTTTGATATCCTAATTGTTATCAACAAGAAATTTTAAAAGTTCAAGAAAGTTTCCTTCGTTACTAGAATTTTTAGATTCATCATGACCACGAAATGCAATGCCTTGCCTTAAAAGGAATCAAACAAAATCAACATATGCATTTAAACGAATTCGATACTTACTTGGAACTTGGTTAGGTTGTTTTCATATGATTGTTTCGATATGTTGCTTTTGGTTTAATTAGCCTTCACATTTTTTTCGAGATTGATTATGATCACTAAAGGGGCCTCCAACATAAATTTTATGTTTTCTTTTTTCTTCTAATTTGAGAACTTTTCACCAATAAAGGAATCACCACCTGCTTGGTCTACAATATCTGGTTTGAAAAGATAGCAACACAAACAAAATGCAGCATCTTTTGCTACACTATACTCCAACCAATTAGCATATTCAATAAACCAACCAGGATTAAATCTTCATGATGTTTCTCCCAATTTCTTAATGGGAAAGTTATGTTTTTTAGGCTGACATGGACCCTTTCGCAAATATGCTCTTCGAACTTGATCTCGAACATTAGGGTTGTAATCTAAAATCCTAATTCTTAACTCGGGGTCTACATGAAGATCATCTAAGTTCACTTCAAGTGGACATTGCTTCACATCTTTATTACTTCCTTTTGAAGAGCCTAACAATTCAAATTATGATTTTGTTTTGACGTATTTCTCCATACCTATTTCACAATTTGATTTATTTATTATTAATACATTATCAACACTACTAAAAATCACCGAATTACCGACCAATTTTTTGGTCGGTAAACAGTATTTTTTGGTCGATAAACCCATTACCGACCACACGATCACCAAATTATTTAGTCGCAATTTTCCGGGTCGGTAATTATTTCATCGACAAATCACCTGGTCGGGTAAATTACCGACCATTTATCGGAGACAAACCATTTCCGGGATTATTTTTCTAATTCTCATTTACCAACCGAAAGAATTTGGCCTGGTGAAATGGTCTCCCCAAATGGTCATTATCGAGTCAGGGGTTCGTTAATAAATGACTAAAATTTATTATCATTGGTTTGTATCGGTCCCAAAATGGCTCCAGAATTACGACCAAATTGCTTACCAAAACCGACCAAAATTTTTTAATATCATTGGTCGGGTAAATGGTCTCAAATGGTCGGTAATTACCGACTCATTTGAGACCATTTACCGACCAAATGATATAAAAAATTTTGGCTCTAGTTTTGTCGAATTCTGGCCGGCAAATTAATTTCTTTAAATTTTTTTTTGCCATTTTGAGTTTGGATATCTTGCTTTTAAATATATATATATATATATATATATATATATATATATATATATATTAAGATTACGAACAAAAGAAAAGTACAATAGTGCATGCATATTATATAAAGAGAGTAAAAAATATTTTAAAACAAGCAAACTAATATATATACTGCATATATATAGTAAATAAGTCAAGAGAAAATAAAAACATGAATTCCCAAATCCAAGTATAAGACATAAAAATAAGTGTGTATCACACTCAATCATCCAACCTAAAGGTCATCATCGTGGATCGTAGATGTATCCGGTCCGTACGGTGAGATGTCGGGTAATCGGGCGTAGCTGTCCGTCACGCTAACCTTACGCGGTTGCCGCAGCGCCGCCAGGTGAGGCCGGAGTAGATGTGTCGAGCCGGAGCATTACGCCAAACAACTGGAGGTAGATCATCGTGGTTGAACTGCTGTACTCAATCTTCCCGACACTTCTTTGTAAGCCGCCAAACGCAGACGCAACTCATCCCTATCATCCTCATAGTCGATCATGCATCGCCCGATATCGCCCAACTGACATCAGACGCATTTCGTGATCGCTGGCCCTAAAGTCCTCCATCATCGAGAACAAATTCGAAAATGATCCTGAAGATGGAGCTTCATAATCTGGTCGTCTATGCGAGTAGAATGATGATGTCGACGAACCAACACCATAGACGGGCATCTTCTCCTTGCCATCAACAACCTCATACCAAATCTGATTCGTATCAACCGTGGAGTCATGAATGAGAACTACCGCTGCACCATCACATGAACCCGGGCGTAGACTGAATACGCTTGAGTCGCAAAGCAGTTTAACATTTCTCATATCTCGCCTAATAAACATGTAAAATAAGTATTTTAATTTATCTTCAAAAAATAAAAGAGAGAAGGCAGCGTACAAACCAAATCTTGGATTCTATTTTTTTACATGTTTCTGGTCGGGCTTGAGGTCAACCCACACCCCGCGAATATTCATGGATGTTGGGTAACCCGACACCACTTCATTGAGTCCCTTTCTCCAAGACTGGATTTAATCTAAAATTCCAAGTGTAGTCCCTTTGTACCTGGAGCTCTTACCAAAATACAACATGTCCCAATAACATGGCAACCCGTCCTAACATTTCACACCAACCACACCGGTCCATACGTATAAAAATGAGTAAAAATGGCCACTGGCTCATACATCACTAAATACAAAATATATCCAATCAACTATATATATTACATGGTTCAAGTGTTAATAAATCTGCAATAATTCAAACATATATTAAACCCGTGATGCAACAAACTGAATACGCTGAGTCAGCAGCAATAACATCTCCTCATATCTTGTCTAATAAACATGTAAAATAAGTATTTTTAATTGATCTTCAAAAAATAAAGAGAGAAGTATACCCAAATCTTTGGATTATATTTTACATGTCTCTGGGATCTAAATAAGGTTTTCTTCTAAGATCTTTTAAGAAATATCTTTATTATATTTCTTATATGGTTTATATTTCTTTTTTTTTTTGTTTTCCTTCAATTCCATGTGTTTGTGGTGTAAATATATTTTTACAAAATCAGATGACTCTTCTTAATGGGTTTGTTCTTGTATGATTCCCATAATGCCTCAGACTTTCTCCTAAAAGGTTTCTAAATATTTCAGACATAGTTTCAGTGGTCCTGCTTTTGTGGGGTATTTTTTCCTGCACGTATACTACTATTGGATATTTCCTTACATCTATTACAATTATTCCATAATTGTGGATCACCGTGAGATGTTATATTTAGTATTTGGCCTAAGGCCTGACCTTGAACTTATAGGGTTTTTCTATCGGGTGTGGTCTTCCCTTTTAGGTTTGTAATCTATAGATTCGTTATAAGGATTGGTTTGGCCTGGGTCTATTTTCATAATGTGCTCAGGGTCTGTGGGTAATTTTCCTCCTCTATTGTGTCTTACTTCCATAGGTTGGCTTCTAGCAAATGGTGTAGGAGAGGTTGCTGTGACACCCCGTTTCCCGGGGGTCCGTTGACAACCCGTCAACTCGCAGAATATTCGTGGATATCGGGTAACCCGACACCACTTCATTGATTCCCTTGCTCCAAGACTAGGGATTTAACAAAAATCGGGCAGAGTCTCCTTTGTACGGGGAGCTCTACCAAAATACAACATGTCCCAATAACATGGCAACCTGTCCCAACATTTCACAACGACCACACCGGGTCCACATACGGATAAAAATGAGTAAAAATAAGTATTTTAATTTATCTTCAAAAAAAAGATAAGTAATTTTATTTTAATGAAACTTACATTTGTCGCGACAAGATCTCCGATCAACAAAAGTCCGATCATCGCGACCCTTCTGTGCGTGTATCCGAATGTTTAGAGCACCGGCTTCTTACCCTCCTCACAAGTGTCTTTAATTACAAACAATACATACGTTAATCCAATTGAAAAAAAAAAATCCTTTCCGAGAAATGAAAATAGGCATAATTGAACACACCACAAAGTAATAAACATAAGAAGCGCAAATTAGGAAATAATACTAATGTCTGCTCATGCTCACGCATAGAGAGAGATCCACAAGTGTGTGTAGACATGCCACTACCCTCTCCAGCCCGCTCTGAACGACGATTGCCGCTCTGTTTCTCACACCTTCCTATAACTCAAGACTTCCATCTTCTCCGCTCACTCCTCAGAAAACATGATCGGGGACACTCAAATCTTGGGTTTCTTCTTCTTCAACCATTTATCTTTGACCTCGTATTACCTGCGGTTTTATACCGACCGGGCAAAGATGTTCAGAATCACCCTTTCACCAATTTCGGATCGGTGGTCCACCTATAAACTTCTTTCTCAAGAATTATAATTTAAAACATATTTCATTAGTGAACAAAAGAATAAAATAAAAGATGTAAAAATGTTAAGTAGTAATATATACCTTAAATCTCTCCAAATCATCAACTCCGGTCTCTCATCCGTCGTTGACTTCCAATTAAGTGTCCATGAGGTTTAAAGGACTTCCTGAAAATTGTCCTCAGAACCCTAGAAATTGAACCAGACGGCTCTAACTTCGTCCTGTAACCTAAAATTTCATAGCAAGTAAGAAATAAATTAAGAAATGGATAAATCATTAGTTAAGTTTCATCTTACTTGATTATCAATTGTCGATTAAACTCGATCATTAGAGAGTCTCGTCAGAAAGGCCCGAGGAAGACTCTCCAACATCTCCATCCTCTCCCTCTCCTCTCCCTCCCACGGCCTCTTGATCATTCATCATAATCTCGGGACTATGATGTGGACTGGCCCCGTCGATGTTGCTACCATGTACATTCACAACCTCCTCTCACCGTCAGGGGGGTCTCATCCACCCCCTCGACCCTCTACCAAAGATCGGGCATACTCCAGGCCTCACGCCCCACAGACCGTACGACCCGGCAACGTGTCGCCCTCTACCTCGCCCACGTGCCATATCTGGCAAAATAATAAACAAAGACATTATTGATTAGTAAGCATCAAGTAAAATACATAAGGCAATGAAAATAAACAAACATGATTAACGTATCAAAATAACTAAAACTCACTTTTCAACTACTCATTCTCAATGAATCATCTAAATCGTTCCTCGCTCTCTTCTTCAAAATGTAGTAAATACTCATTTTCTAAACTCCTCTCATCACTGCTTCTTCCTCATGATCAATTAAATGTTCATCAACATCTACATCCCCACTTGTATCCATCTCAGAAGATGCAACTAAAAGGACGTCTTCGTCCCCCATCACAGCTTCGATTATAACATCATTGTCATCATTTTGAAATGCTGGTTCTATGACATCGCATTTGGTGATACTGGGGATGTCAATTTGAGCCTCTAGCTTTGATCTCGCATTACGCCTTTCCAATCCTTTCTAGGACCGGTCCGACCGGAGAGGCTCGCAATAATAAACCCGCGATGTTTCAGATCGCTAAGACAAAAGGTTCATACTTGTTGAATCATTTTTTATCGTAAGTACACGACAAGTTTATATCGAGGATGGACAACTATACTGACATGTGGTGTTGTCGAATCCATTCACATTTGAATAACACAATTTTTTTTAACCAGAGGGCTTCAAATTTAACTCGATCACTTCTCACTGCAGTCTCCGTAATAGTCGATCTCGTTCATTGTATATGGATCCTTTAATGCATACCCTTATTGTCTGTTGCCTGCACTCCTATACGATTCAAGCAAAGAAATTTAAAACCATTCACACAAAGAATCGCTGTAAGTTCACATAACCTCTCTTAGGGACCTCGTACTATAGTTCAAGATAATGATTTGAAATTTTATTTGCACGATTATGAACCTCGTAATCTAAAATCAGCAGTATTGTTGAGATTACAATTATAAATTTGTATCAGAATTACAATTGTTTTGTGATTTTCATGTTTAGTAAACATACGTATTTTTCAAAAACCATGATGGAAATTCTTGTTCACACTATGAGATTGATAGCTGGCTTATTCAAGTTTGAAATCAAGCACAAGTCAGAATTTAACATAATTAAAAATAGAAATGAAATTAGGAGAAAATGGATACATTGAGAGGAAATAGGTAAATTAACATGCTAAATAGATTCCATTTGACTTTAGCAAACTACTTACTCTATGAATGGTTGAACTCTCCGACAATTCATTAGACATATAGACGAAGTCACAAAGATATTCATTGTCCGCTAGGATAACGCTTCTCCTTCGCACCGATTGGTTTTTACCCGAGGCTTGAAAATTTCAAACATATCATCATCCACAATGTCATCAAGATAAAACCTCATTCCGCTTTTCCTTATGGAAGAGTTGATCTCCTTCTTTGAAATAGAATGATGCGAATTTGGCAAATTTCATCCATAATATACCCAATCGAGCATAACCCTCTAATTGAGCCTTTTCATGATTTTATGCTTTATTTTCCTAAGTATCTACAAGAAGATTATTGAATATTACAAGTCATGTGTATGTGTGTGTGTATATATATATATATATATATATATATATATATATATATATATATATATAGGAAAATAATTGGTCGAGTGAATAATATTAATTTTTCTGAGGATACATCCAACGATAATGGACTGACCATAACTTAGCTTCAGAAGCTGAAGTGCACTGAAGATGTTCCATTGAGTCAAAAAACTTGGAGGGAGATCTTCTCAAGATTGCATAAGATAAATGTGAATTTGTTCATCCGCATTCCCAACTCCTCACTACCAAAGAAGAAGAAGTCACTTGTTTGAAGAATAAAGAAATCTCGCGTATTCATCTCATATTCTATTTAGCAGGAATTCTTGAAGAGCAATTGGTAACAACCTTTGCATGAATACATGACAATCATGACTCTTCATGCCAAACATCTTAAGTTTTTTCGCATCCACACATCTCCCCAGATTAGAAGCATAACCATCTGGAAATCTCAGTTTTTTTACCCACTCCAACACATCCTTCTTCTGTGATTTATTCAGAACAAATGGCACATCAGGGTATTTATCGGTGACAAAAGATTTTTTGTGCAAATTGAGGACTACGACAATATTTATTCAATTCATCTCTGACTTGTACGTGTCCCGTTTTCCCTAGAAGGTTAAACACCGATTGGAAAATATTGTCAAACACATTTCAGGGCAACCCCGAGCCCAAATGCCTGCACCCGACATGAAGTCCAACCGAAACCCCGGGGACGCCGTTTAAAAGCCATGGAATCAAATCCTTTTCCTAGTTATTGCCATTAAAATTTCATTTTCAAAGTGTCGTCGCGACCGAATCCCGACTTGACCGGTTAGCGGATCAATGGGCCGGTTTACTCGAGCATTTCCAATTATCTTATCAAAACATTTTGTTCGTTTTATTAAATTTTCAATTTTGTAATTTATGGAAGCAATTTCATTTTGGAAAGCCCATAAAACATTTACAATTAACAAAGATTCATAACATTTACATTTAACAAAGTAAGCTACAAAAATAATGATCGAGTTCAAAGCTGTTTTACAAAATGTCAATGTTCGAAAGATATGGAAGTAATACCATATAGCCAGACATACTCCGTAATTCGCCTCTCTATGACTTCTGGCTCCTCGATCTTGGGTCTTGCTTGATGTCTATCACTTTCGGTACTGCGCGTGATAAAACAATGCATGCAGCATTTTCATGCTTAGTGGTTACTATCTGATTACAGCGTATTAGTTTTGTTCATATAAATCATGTGCATTTATCAAATAATGCCTTTATACAATATCAGTGTAATGTAAAGATACTTATACAAATACACTTTTCAATACCATCGTTTCGTTGTTCGGTTTGTGATTCCACATAACTAAATTCGACATCCCGGCAGTTCGGTTGGTGAATCACCACTGTTTGTCATTATTAGTAATGGTTTCACATTTAATAATACCGTCTCACATATGACTATAAATTAGACATTCCACCCGGCGATTAGGTTGGTGAATCTATCGCATTTGTCATTCGGTAGTAATGTGATTTCGCGTTCAATATTGCAAGTACCACATATGACTATAGGAAATTAGGCATTCCACGGCCAGTTCGGTTGGTGAATCCTGTCGTAATACGTCATTGATGGCAATGTGATTTCGCATTAGACAAAAACGGTTACCTTCATGACGAATTCGGTTGGTGAATTCCGTCATGTTGGTCATTCAATAATACGTTCAAATCCAATTTACTTTTATCTGATAGATTCGCTTGTAGCTCGAATACCGCAGCGTACATGCGGATATTTGTCAAACATTTCAAATACTAATCATTCAAATCGATGCTATGCATATTTACGCAAATAGAAACAATATGAGAATAAAGAGTGTGTGGTGAACAAACTAGAATAAAGAACAAGTATAGAACAAACCAGTGCTCGATTAGTTTCTTTCGATGTCAATCCTAGGTCAGGTTATCGTCTTCACCCTCACACAGTCTAAAATCTGATTTATTCACTCTTAGTGATTAAACATTAATCATACTAAGCAGATATCACCGAGGCAAGCGAGAAGCTTTGTGGAGCGATTGGTGCGATGCGTTTTTACTTACTCTCATTCTTATTCCTCTAAGAGTACTTTACTCATAAATTGGAATCATTCCAATCGGATTATCCGAACTAAAGTTATGGCATTTTCATGCCAACTAGTCGGTTTACCGGATTACACTGAGAACAGTTTGTATTACTAATTTTTCCGGGGTCTTAACTCCATATTTGACACTATCTCTTTGTACTATTTTAAAGCTAAGGTGCTGGGGTTCCTATTCAACTGGAATCACCCAATTCGAACAGAAACTCAAGTCACGTCAGGAAGCAACCCGGGACTACTCTATGTTCAAAACGTTAAGTCAAATTTGGCTTGCACATGGCCCACTTTGAGTGAATTTTTAGGCCACTTAGGATCAGAATTTGGCAATGCCTATTATTTAAGTTTAGGTTCTCTTGAAGTCCTATTTAAGTGCCCTTGAATCACTCAAATCGGATAAGAAATGAGCAAGTTATGACCAAAATCACGGCGAGGTGAAACGGAAAACCAGAGCGGGGTGTGGGTACACGGCTTTGTTCATCAATACCGGTACACTTTGCCACGGTGGGGTGTGCGGTACACTACCTGTTCATGTACCGGTACACCTTCGAAGAATTGCGAGATTTTGTTATTTTCCCACTTTTGATGCCAATTCCTCCATACAACTTCTATAATTCATAATACCTCAAAAACCTGACTTGGAATTCATCTAAAGCAATTCCCGCAACACTTAAATTAGTGCTATGGAACCTCAAACACAAAACCTTAGGTGAAATCCAGGAACACTACCTAAGGTCCACCAATTCTTTATAAAACCACATCAATGTGATGATTCCATGGTTATTTTCCACCAATTGGGGTTTTTACTCTCATAGCTTACAACAATTGAGTTTTGTGTGATCTTTGCACACAAAACCCCAGACCAAAGACATCTAATCTCCATGCAAAACCTTAGGATTCATATCAAAAACAAGCAGGATTCCATACCTTGATCTTCTTCTCCTCTTCCTTCTTCTTCCTTCTCTTCCTCCTCTTGGCTCTCTCTCCTTCTCCTCCTACGGGTTTGCTAGGGCAAACTTTGAGACCAAATGAAATTTTGGTTTTATTTTCTTTAAAATATCATCTTTTCATTAATTGAAAATTTAGTCCTCATCTCTTAAGATTTGCATCAACTTATTTTATTTGTATTGTGGCCCATCTACTCCTTTATGATTTTTATCTCCCTTATGGCATTTACAATTTTGTCCTTGTTCTAGTGTCAAAATTTAGGGTTCACTAAATTTATCATTTCATAACTTGTCAATTTACCAATTTTTCCGGAAAAACACAAGTTTGGCTCAATTCATACCCAGAATATATAATAAAATTATTATAAAAATTCTAGGGTATTTTTGGGGCGTTACACATTTTTCTCGATATGCATAACATCAAGATTGTGCCTGAGCAAGTGTTTCACATGATGAATCAAATCCCGAAAAATACTTCTCTTATTCACTTTACGAGTCTTAGATACATTTTGCATTCCCACAACCTCGGCCATCAACATCTATCACCTTATCAACCCTTTGTTATTCAAATCTGCGAATTTTCATCCCAGTCTAACCAGAGAATTGTTTAGTAACCTTTCTATTCTTAATGAAGTCTTTGGTGTTACGTCGTCACGGATGATTCATGGGCGAAAGCAATGGTTGTCAAACCCACATTGTTTCAACAATTAATCTAAAAGCATCGAGTCTTCCATGCAATCTCGGACATGCCAACCTTACCAGCGGTACTCCACCAGACATCATAAGAATCTGTTGGAAAGTCATTTATAATTCCACATGAGAACTGTGGCATCTGAAAATTTTGCCGTTGGAAATATCATAAGTTTGAACCCAACACTTACGAGACTTTTCAACTCGCTATCAATGGGCGCGAAAACTACCTATCTTCCCTTTTGGATTCGTAGGCAGAAACTTCAACACAATCAAAGAAACATAAATTCCTCCTTCATACATAAGTCACGGAGGCAAGTTATGCTGGCGTCACCACCACGGGCCACACACAAAGAATATTCTTTGTCGGATTGACGAAGCGGTGAAACCATCGTGAGTCTTGACCTAATATTTCTAACTTCGGATGAAAATTGGGAGCACCCGTCAAGTTTCCAGCAGGGGCATCAGAAGGGTGACACATCTTACCGTCCTCCATATGATGCTCTGAATGCCACCTCATTTCATTAGCTGTTGCGGTTGATGCATACAATCTCTGCAACCTAGGTGTTATTGGAAAATAATGCATCTTCTTATACGGCACCTTCAACTTCCGTATATACAATGCATTTCCGGAACCCTAACCTTTTGCTTGTACGAGCATGGCCACATTTTTACAGGCGGTAAGGTCTTGTCATCACCCCGGTATATCATACAGTTGTTCGCACGACAATGAATGACACATGCGGGTAATCCCGACCCTACAACTAACTTCTTCATCTTTGTAGAAATCCAATGGCATCAGTTATCTTGTAGCGGCGAGTTCTTGAATGAAATTGAACATATCCATCAAACCATGCTACTTGAACACGTATGCGCTGTTTCTAACATCCTCGCATTCGCGAGATAGTTGAGTATGCTTGAGAATTTTCCCTCATATCACGAGGTTTGTCTCATTTCGAATCATGTCATAGAAATTCCTTGCCTCGGCATTGGGTTCCTCATCCGGGTTGAATTCGAGGACCATGACATCACAAACCATTCTATAGTGTGTAATTAACGTTCATATTATCCGAGACCATCGATCGGTTCACTTAAACGCGATGCGAACTTGAACACCTCACGGACTTAGCTTCTCACCATGATATATCGAACATAGTAATCGGCACAAAACCATTTCTACCGTGCACCTTAACGGTCTTAACATTCAAAACTTCTTATTCTGACATTTAACTAAAGTGCAAGGACACCTTATAGTTGGCCACCATTCACACACTCAGGGATGTCTCGGAAGCGACGCAACAAATTCATCGACTTTATCCCTCCATTCATTAGAGAACATTCCATTTCACTATTCAACCTCATTACATCCATTCCGATCGTCTTCCGTAACTAGTCACAAAAAAATCAATTTAGTAAGCAAGCGATTGTCCTCAATTATTTTTATGTTCATTAACCATTTATTATTGGATTCTAGATAAAGTTATTTTTACGCGTGTGATATGAAACCTACTACCACATCCACCTCCCGCCTCAAAACGATAAACAGTTCTTTTCTTCCAATAGGTTGGTCTAATCCATTTACAAAAGTTACGTTAAAAAAAGATCACGATTGCATATTTCATTATGTATGCATTTGGCGACCCTCCGGCATAGTTCTCCAAGTACACTAAATAAGATATATAAATAATAATGCATAATGCCTTGATTTAGCAAATTGCATTACTATTTATATATCCTAACCAGAGAACAAGCGAGGCGAAGGCACCAAAATGACACATAATATATGCAATTTAAATTAAATCATGATCATTTAATTAACGTCCTTTAAGTAAGCGTCACTGGACACAAATCCGGTGTATTCAAACCGTTGTAATACCTTTGGGCGGATGTAATACTCTGACTAACTATATGAATCAAAGCGACAACTGTCGTTTGCGATGCATTTTCAAATACGTTGCTAAAGAGAATCTTGACGTTTATTCGTATAATTAAAAAATTTAGTTTATATGTTAAAACGATTTCTTCAATTTAATCTATCACATGTTCTTATATCATATCATTTCATAAATTCATACTATATCATGTAATCAACTCATATATTCCTATAAATTTCATTCAAGTGATTAGTACACTTGGTAATCTAATCTAAATTTCAAAAATATATGGGTACCCAATGCTATTAAATAGCATATGGTCCAGATTCTAACTGATGGGCTTTCCATAGGTTGAGAACACCTATAACGAGTCTAACGAAGGAGTTATGCAAGTTGCAATCCCTGAAGAAAATGAGCAACTTGCAGCAGTAGCAGCAGCAACAACTGTTTTTCGTCATTTTCGAATCTAATATGAGTTCAACTCTGATCAAGCTATATATGGGTGGATTCTAGACTCAAAGGGCTTTCTATAGAGTCAGAACACTATAACGAAGTACTTGAAGGAGTTATGCAAGTTGCAATCCTGAAGAAAATGAAGCAACTTGTAGCAGTAGCAGCAGCAGCAGAAACCACTGTTTTTTCAGTCTGTTTTCGAATCTAATATGAGTTCAACTCAGTCAAAGCTATATATGGGTGGATTCTAGACTCGAGGGCTTTTCCATAGAGTCTAGGTACCCAATCAAGATTCTAATGAAGGTTATGCATGTTTCAAATCATGAAGAAAGAATGTACCTGCAGCGGTACAGCAGCAGGGCCACTGATTTTCTTCTGTTTTTCGGATAGGATATGACCTCAATTTTTATCAAGAAAGCTATATATGGGTGGATTCTATACTCAAAGGGATTTCCATAAGTCTAAGAACACCAAAATCAGTTACATTGAAGGAGTTATGCATGTTTCAAATCATGAAGAAAATCAGCACACTGCAGTAATTGCAGCAACAGGACCACTTGGAATTTTTTTAATATTTTCGAATAGGATATGACCTCAATTTTATCCAAGCTATATATGGGTGGATTTAGACTCAAGGGCTTTCATAGAGTCTAAGAACACCCAATCCAAGATCCTAATGAAGGAGTTATGCATGTTTCAAATCATGAAGAAAATCAAGCACACTGCAGTAATTGCAGCAACAAGGCCACTGATTTTCCTTCATTTCAACAATAGGATATGAGCTCAATTTTATCAAGCTATATATATGGGTGGATTCTAGACTCAAGGCTTTCTATAAGTCTAAGAACACCTATAGCAATCCTAACGAAGGAGTTATACAAGTTGCAATCCACTTTGAAGAAAATGAGTAACTGCGGCGAGTAGCGGCAATGACAGTACAAACCAAAACTAGCTCAAGAAAAATAATAAAAACCAAAACTTAGCTCAAGTGAGCCCAAGATGGAAGAAGTACAAAACCCACATTCGATAATCACCAATCAACTACATTTGTTCTACAAATTATTGATCTCATAGTTGTATGAATTATTTTTTAATTTTTAGTGTTTCCGTATAGAAAAAACCCTCTCCTTCTCCAGCGATTATAGCCTTAAGTACTTTATTACAATCTCTACCTATGTGAGAAGCGACAACAGGTCCATAAGGAGATGAATGGGCTGAACCTATCACTTCTTGGACCACCATTGCAAGCAAAAAGGAAGTTAACTTTATGTGTGTCACCATAGTCCTTTTCCATTTGTATCTGATACGAACCCCGTCAACTTGTGAGGAGACCCGTGATCGAATTAGCTCGGAAGAACCGCTCTAATGTCGGCTTGGATGGATGACCTTGACCCGTTGCTTATATGGAAGCAAGAACCTTGGTATGTGAGGACGCCACAATCGGTGATGGAAATCCGATTGATAAGTCTTGATGGTATACGGAACCGATAAGTTCAAGGAGTTCTTTAAAGAACCAAAGAGAAATTGAAACTTTCAATTTTATAAATGCTTAAAAACTTGAAGAATACAAGGATAACAAACCTTTAAATAGGCCAAAAAAATATGAAGAATAGAAACTAAATATTCGGCCACAAGGAAAATAAATATTTGGCCAAAAACAAGAAAGGAAACTAACATACTTTTTCCTAAAGCTACTACACACTAAAAATATCCATGAAGGAGAAAAAGGAAACTATATAATGTGCTAGGACAAGGCTTGGTAATAGAGTGCAACAAATCTGGAACAAATCAGCAGCAAATCTAGAACAAATCATCTCCAAATCTTGACAAATCAGCTCCAAATAGCGATAAATCCGGCTGCCCAATCATCACCAATCTGAAGCGAGCCTTTTCTAAAAAAAAAGAAATAGCAACTCCTATTTAACTAAACAGACTTTCTAAATTAAATAAAGTAACTCCTACTTTGACTTGGAGAACAAATCTTTCTAAAATAAACCAACTCCAAATCAATGTAGTAATAAAACTCAAAACACTTGGAAATAGAAATATATTGGGTGTTTCAGAGTTTCTGACCCTCCCAATCTGAATTTTCCAAAATTAAGATTGAATTCCCAATGTATGTTGTAAATGCTCTGGCATCACGGATCCTTTGTGCTTTGATTTTCATCATTCCCCCTTTCCTCGAAAAGATTCGTCCCCGAATCTTAACCATAATGTTGTTGATGGCATGAAAATAAATACATATCTCCCACAGTCCATCCTTTTGGGATCAAGTAATACATATACATAACACATGGACTAATAAATTCCTCAGCAGCTTTGAAGCTCTTTTGTCTCCTCGGGTGGCAAATCACCAGGGTCATCCTCAGGGATTACATACTTGAACTCATAACAAGGGAAGAAACAATACTAGGCAACGAAGAATCAAGATCGTTAGTCTCCAAAAGCGTCTCTTTGTACAAAAGTACAAACATAGGCTTTTTAGAATAAAAAACACTCTTTAGTTCACTATCTTTTGTATGGAAGCTTTCCTTTCTTTTTGTTTCCCCTTCTTGTTCATCGTTCACTTCCTGATCTTTTTTTGTTTTCTCTCCTTTTTCGTTTTAAGATCTTTTTTCCTTTCACTCTCTTTTCTTTTCTCACTCTCTTTCCTTCTATCACTTTCCTTTTCCTCTTGTTTTTCTTCCTCTATTTCTTTTCTTTCTTTTTCTTTCTCATTCTCTTTTGAATCATGGTCTTGATTTCCTTGTCTGGTCACCTCTTGTTCTTGTTCTATTTTAGGCTTGGCATTGGGTGGCTTATCTTCCTTCCTCCATTGATTCCACTTCCAAGTGGATGAAATTAGACTAGGTTCAGAACGTGTGTTGGTACTGTCCCTCCTCTTGACTTGATTCTCAATCTTGATAGTCATATGCACCATATTCTCCAACTCTACGTAATGTTGCAATTCCACCACCTTTTGAATCTGCATTTTAAAGCACCTTAGAAACACAGCCATTGTAGCCTCTTGATCTTCTTCCAATATTTGCTCTAGTCATTGCAACCTTGTCTCCTTATAATGCTCCTTTACACTAGGTGCGCCTCAGGGTTTGCGACTTGTTGTCTGACTCGATAGTAGTAAGTTGAAACAAATCTATTCGCATCACCCTCTTCATCTCTTCCCATGTTTCCCGCTGGTAGCTCCTATTCCGTCTCATATTAAAAACTGGTAAAGTTCCCTAAGCATTTGCATAGTCAGAACCCTATTGCGACAAGTTTCACCTTCTTATTTTGAATAATTGTGACAATCAAAAGCTCTTAACTCCACACTTCCCTCTCCCTACTTTCGAGATATGCCTCGGGGTCATTCTTTCCTTGGAAAGATGGAATCTTCATCTTAATGTTTCCCAAATTATTATCTTGGATTCCTATCTTCTCTATGTCTCCCCCCATACCTCACATTCTTACCAGAATCATAACCATTCTCATCTTTAAAGTCTCCTCCGTCATACTCTTAACCGTCCACCGCCCTCTTCTTGGCGGCCTCTCACTTCTCGTAACAGTGGAGGGGTTACGTGGGTGCTTTCGGCTTTCTCCACCCTCTCGTGAATTGTTCCAATTATTTTTAAACATTCTACATTGCCCGCTAGTTAAAGACTTTTGCATAATGAACTTCATGTCAATGCCTCCGCCACACCTTGAATCGTTGTTATTTGACATAGTCTTTTGCAAAAACAAGGTTAGAGAGAGAAAAAAAGTAGGACCTCTAAATCACTTTCGCTCACGGGTTTTCACTCAGAGCCAAATTCCCACTGGTTAATAGTGTTTTCACACAATATATTTGGCTTTCTCTCACTCTAATAATCTGACCACTCTTGCCTTTTTCCACTAAGAATTTCTCTTCTAGTTCTTTTGGACCTAATCAAACAAATCAGATTTTTTTTTCCAAAAAATTCAATCAAAAACATATAAAAAATTATTCAAGCTTTATTTATTTATTTTTTTATACTATGGTGGGGACTTGATTTCCAACAACTTGAATGATAATATACTTAAAAAAAATTATATTTTTTTCAGCTTTTTCGACTTTTTTTTTCGACCTTTTTTTTTTTAGAGCTTCTAGACTTTTTTTCAAGCTGGATTCTTTTCCTTTACTTCCCTTTTTTTTTTTTTTTTTAACTTGGGATGGATGGTTCACTAAAAAGAAGCAATAAAATTATATCGATCAAGAATGAAGAAATCGGACTAGGATTAAGAGAGTAGATAATAGGTTGTGAATGAAATTGGGATTGAACGGAATTTAGAAGGTATGGATGAAAGCGGTGACTAAGATGGTTAGGACAAAGAAAAAAAAATAATAAAAATAAAAGATAGGCAAACCAGAAAAATAGAACCTGTTGCTCGTGCAAATGATACGAACCCGAATCAACTTGTGGGAGACGTGATCGAATTAGCTCGGAAGAACCGCTCTCGTATTCGGCTTGGGTGGTGGATGACCTTGACCCGTTGCTTATAGGGAAGCAGACAGTGTGAGGACGCCTGATCGGTGATGGAAATCCGTTGACTAAGAAGTCTTGAGCATATGGAATAGATAAGTTCAGGAGTTCTTTAAAAAGAACCAAAGAGAATTGAAACTCTCAATTTTATAAATGCTTAAAAACTTGAAGAATCTGAGATAGACCTTTAAAATAGGTAAAAAAAATGAAGAATAGAAACTGTCTTCATTACAAGGAAAATAAATATTTGGCCAAAAGCAAAGAAAGGAAACTAACATACTTTCCTAAACTACACACACTAAATATCCATGAAGGAAAAAAGGAAACTATATAATTTTAGGACAAGGCTTGGTAATGGGAATTGGCGACAAATCACAGGAACAAATCAGCGACCGTCTGGAAGCGAATCATCTCGAATCTCTGACAAATCCCAGCTCCCGAAATAGCGACAAATCCGCTGCAAATCATCACCAAATCTGAAGCAAGAACCTTTTCTAAAAAAATAGCGACTCTATTTAACTAGAAAAAACAGAACTTTCTAAATTAAATAAAGCAACTCCTACTTTGACTTGGAGAACAAATCTTTCTAAAATAAACCCGACTCAATCAAAATAGTAATAAAACTCAAAACACTTGGAAATAGAAATATATTAGGTGTTTCCAAGGTTTCACAGCCTCCCAAATCTAAATTTTCCAAAATTAAGATTGAATTCCCAATGTATGTTGTAAATGCTCTAGCATCACGGATCCTTTGTGCTTTGATTTTCATCAGTATCCATGCATGAATCTCAACTGCAGCTCAACCATAGTTTATTAGAATAAATTAAACCCGAAATTATTCCTCATAAGCCCCAAAATAGATGGTTTGCAAGAGTGTAGTTCTCTGCATCACTAGCTAATTTTCAACTTCACAATCACTTGGGTGGTTACCTATTCATAGTGATAGAAAGTAAAGAGCATGAATAGATTTGAAGCACAAAATCATATCAAGATATAAAACCCAGTGACCCGCAAAGCAAAGTCCATCCCTGTTTTTAGTCGGCATCAAAGTGTGGCGTTTTCCGAGGAAACCAAACAAGATACCTAGTAAGGATAACAGAAATTCAGGATGTGAAACCAAATAAACTAACCTGGGCCTAGCGAGGTATATCGCGATAAATCATGGCATTCCTCCCAGTCTATTCAAAAATCAAAACAAGAAAAAAGCAATCAAATTACTCCCAAACATGCCTTATTATCTAATCAACAATAAAAGGTAGGATGAAGGCAAAAATGAAGTCAACTGAATTTTTTTTAGTCTGAAAATTGTGTGTTTAGAGAGTTAAATATTCAGTAAGCAAATGCAAAAACAATTACCATGTGAGACCAAGAACTGCAAATCAAAATCTGAGAAATAATATGATTAGAAACCATTACCATTATTAGAATACGTGTAATTTTTTCTTGGTTTATTATTGTTTGAGTTTTAGAAATGAGTAAGCTCCCAATAATAACAATTTATTACATTGGAAATGTCTTGACATGGGGGGAAATAATTACTTCTTTGGACTAACTTATTCTTTGCTTGATAAGTTAGGAGGAAAAAATCAGTGAAGGTTCAATATTGACCCTACTGATACTAGTACTCTTCTTAGTGTGAAAGATATTAATGAATCTACCCTCAATGAAATTAAAAAAACTCAGGAAATCATTGTCAGAAGAATTTGGTTAGATCAAGGATCAAATTGATTAAATGAAGGATGCAACAGATCTTAAGAAAATACAAGACCAAATCAAGAAAATAGGTTTCTCGGTTACCATTAAAATCTGAAGACCAATTTGGTCGGGTTAAAAGCTATTCAATTAAAATTACAGTGATAGCAGGGGAACTTTCTCCCAAATACCCACGGAAGCATTATATCATACACTCACCATTTGTAAGCAAAAACCAATCCTAAATGGATCCTTGAAGAATATATATTCATCGAAACAAAGATACAAAAATTTGGACTTTTTGTCATCCTCATAAACCTGAGTTTTCATAGTAAACAATTCAAGTGTCATTAAATAACTATACTTGAACAAACGAGATAAAGAAATGGAACTTTCTGAACTTTCCATGAAATGGTGACAAAGTCCTCAATTTAGTGACCTTTCCAAGAAGGAAGAGGACTAAGCCCATCAAACTTCTCTTGAAAACCAAATAAAATTTAAGAGATCTATAAGAGCGTGGCAAACAAAAAAACCACGGAGTCGAAATTTATTATAAGTGTGACAAAATGAAGAAAACAGAGAGAACGGGGAAAAATCTTTGAATAAACATACGAAAAAAACTTCTTCAAATCTTTGTTAAAAATCTTCACACATAGAGCAAAACCACGATCGAACCGCGTATAACTAGATCCTCGAAGCGAAACCCCGATTGATTCCCGTCCACCAGCCCAGAAAAAACCCCTGAGGTACAAACCTTTAATCAAATAAGCCGCGGGATTTGGAGAGGTTGGCGCTAGAGTGTTCAGCGTAGGGAAAATTTCAGGTAGAAGAAAAATGTGAAAATAGAAAGAAAAAAAGGGAAAACTTGTGGTGTAGGGCTTGGAGGGGTTAGCGAGGAATGTTCACCGCGCCTGGCCGGGTGTTAATTAGTCTTGCCAGTGGAAGGAAGAAGAAAGATGAAGCGGTGATTTTGCTTCCGGATCTTATCGAGTGATTTTAACACGGTAATTACCGACCAAATTTTGAGTACCGTTATGGTCGGTAATTCACAGACCATTCACCGACAAAAATTTGGTCGTCATCCCCGAGTTAAATATTTTAGGTCGCCTATTTACCGACCATTTTTCATGGTAATTTATTTTGGTCGTTACTTGGTCGGTGGTGGTCGGTGAATTTTGGCGCTAATTCCACTAATTCTGGACAATTTCGACCAAAATTATTTGGTCGGTAAATATGGTCGGTCTTTGGTCGAGAGATTGGTCGAAATTTTCTTTTTGACAAACCCCTTTTTGGTCTCTAAATGGTCGTGATTTGATCAGTAATTACCGACCAATTTTTTAGGTCGGTAATTTGGTCGGTAATCTGGTTATTTTTAGTAGTGCAAGTTTAAAAATAAAAAACTAATTAATATATTATTTATTTTTTTAACATAATAAATTATTTATATAATATTAATTTTTAAATGCAATTTTATTTTTATATACGTATTATTTTTATATACATCATATTATATAAAAATTATAGAAATTAATCTCGATCTCCAGTATAAATAAAGCAAGATCCTCATAATCAAGACATCGAATTAATATCAAATATAAAATATATGACACCAAGAAAAATTTCAATATGTTTATTAATCATTAGCATAACATATTATAATGTTAAAAATTTATTATGAAACTTTAATAACAAAATCAGATTTTATTTTTAAATAATAAATTTAATGTTAAATATAAACAGTTATTATCAATAAATTTTTTTAAAAAAAAGATCAACATATAGATTTATCTCTATTATATAATATTTCTATGAAATTTAAAAAGATAAATAATAAGAAACTTACAAAAAAATTTCTTCCTCTTTTTCTTCCTTATCCTCATTTTTTTTCTTCCTCTTTCTCACACTTTTTATGTAGCTCTTAGGTTTAGAATTTTTTAAATCGCAAAACTACTATCTATATTATGATTCTATTTAGGTTTACAGTATGGTAAGAAGACTATAAATTGAATTTTTTTTTTTTTTTTTTGAGTCACAAAACTATTATAGAAATTAATTCTATTGTTTACAATATGGAAAGTAGACTTTTGGTTAAAGCTTGTAGGAAGAGTTTTTTTTTTTTTTTTTTTTGATCAACATGAAATCAAATCTCTCATTTTAGCACAAGGTTTAATAATAATTATCAAAATCATGTACAATTAGTATATTATACTTTATTATTTTTTAACACTATTTTATCTTGGCACAAATATCTTTTAAATATAATTTAATGATACTTAAATATTGAAATAAATCTTGTATGTTAAATTACAGAAACGTTTGAATTAATAATTATAGTTTTAATATTAAATATATTTTTATCTATCATTAATCTATTTTAAATATTTACCATTCACTTTTTGTATTTATCTTTTAAATTTTATTTAATCATATATTTTTATTTTAAATTAAAGATATAAATTTGTTAAAAAAATTAAATATAAAAATTATTTTATAAATTAAAGACCTTCAAATTTATCAAGATATTTTAAATATTTTTATTATTAAAACTAGTTTAATAATAAAATATGATTATTTTAAAAATAAATAACAAACTATTTCTTTTGTGATATGACTATTTTTTTAGCTAATAGATTTTTAAACAAAAATTAGGAAAAGATGATATTTTATTATCATGATATTAAGCAATATTTTCAAAACATTTGGATCAAGCCCAGGGTCCGACCATCAGGCATTACTTTTTCTAATTTGGTTCACTCTCTAAACCGTTTGACCGTTTTAATCCAAGCTCGAACCACCTAAGCAAGCCAGTCCAGCCCAGTGCCATGTGAACCATAACTGTTCTGGTAGAACCCGAATGGTTGATGAAGTGTTGGATTTTTTAGGAAAAAATCGGGCTTTCAAGAGTGTCTTGGCCCATTGCATAGGTAGCCCACATAAATGTCTTTTCTCTTTCTCTTAAGCCAATGTCATGATGATATTATCTTGGTGAAGCAAAACTGATAAAGGTCATTTTTTTTCATCTATGTTCGATGTGAGACTGAAAACATGGGATAAAGGCACCACAATACCAAATTTTGACTGCACTCTAACATATATATATATATATATATATATATATATATATAACGCTTAATATCTTCTTTGTTTAATATCTATTTATGAACACAACTTTTCATCCATTTTTAAAATTTAATATATATCTTCTTTATTCAATATTGATAACATAATTATCTCCACTAAAACAACATTATCCCAAGCAACGAGAATCATCTCCATCGAACAGAATTATCCTAAGTATAGAATATTATCTCCACTATGTTAGATTTCCTTTTAGTAGGCTGACAAGTGTTAAATTTTGGACATGATTGTGTTGTCTATTGATAGCTTGATAAAGTTAGTGATCTATTCCAGTTGAATTAAGGTTCCGAGAGGTATTATATAATTATTTCATTAATTATAAAATATGGAATTAATGTGTGGTTCCACATTTTGCCCTTAATGTTGTTTTGATGGAATTGATAACATTAAGGGGGCAATTAAATAATTTGACGGGGTCCACTGGGTTTAAAACCCTCGGCCCGTTGTCTGCGGCCCCATTGAGGAGAGAACGAATCATTGTAGGTTTTACAATCCGAGAAGACAAGCCTAGCCTCCATGCGCCCGAGAGGAAAGCACATTCTTTGCATTGTCTAATTGCGATGAATTGGGTATGTCCTCTACAATATTGGCTTATTTGATCTTTTGATTAGTATGCATGATTCTAGGGTTATGTGGACATTACGTATTTGGTGCATAACGATGTAAAAATCACATTTATATGTTTATTCTTGTGTATTTCATCTAAAAGTGGTATCAGAGTGGATCATACTGATCATTTGATTAATAAGTTAGTATTTTGGTGCTAATTTGATCATACCAGATTTTTGAAATATATATATTTTTTGGGAACCCAATTTATGCAAAATTCAATAATTTTGTTTTTTGGTTAATCGATGTATGGGTTTGACACATAATGTGTTTAGGTTGCTTTGAGTGAGATTTATGATTATTGTGGTTAAAATCACGGGTATATTAGGAATTAAACCCATGGATGCGAATCGGAAATTTTTACGCAAAAATTGGCATCAGGGAGTTGTTCAAATAAAGGCAAACCAACGAATAAACCAGCGGACGCCCGGACGGCAAAGTTATCGGCGGTGAAGTTAACCATCGGCGGTCAGCGTCAGCGAGGTTGAAGACGATTCAAGCGTTATGTCGTTTGAATCTTGTCTTTGATGTCATGATTATCATTATTATTTCATAACGTCTTTCATTAAAGTAATTAATTAATTACTAATTGAATTACCATTATTATTTCATAGTCTAATTGAATTACCATTATTATTTTCATAGCGTCTAATTGAATTATCATTATTTCCATAGCGTCTAATTCAATTATGATGAAGTATGATATGTTTATTTATTTTAGAATTAATTTTAAAATTATATGTTGCAAAGTAACCTGTTAATTTAATTAAATTAATTTTATAATAAATGAACTTTCTATATCTATGCTAAAGTAGTCGACCCGAAGGATGATTATTTTATGCCAGGATGTAGGGTAAATAATGATCTAAATGTGAGACAAATAAAGTTTTTTAACATGCAAACATTATATCGGTCCAAAAGAGAAAGGCATAATGTTTGGCGTTCTAATATTGTCTACATTTAGTGCTATAATTGAGTATCGTTTTTCAAATTGTTTTCACGTCAGACTATTCTAATGTTGTTAACTGATATCTTAAAGGGGCCCATGTGTATATATATTTTGTGCTTTAATATATACGTGTGTAGTATTAATGTGAGCATTTTGTGTTTATTTTCGATTATCTAATATATACTTGCTATTTGCCGTGCTCATTTAGCGTTCGCAAAGCAACAACTTTGTTGATTAAAAGTTAATTTGGCTTTGGTCAGAAGTGTTGCCGTTGGATAGATACGAGAGCCACTACTCACATAAGGTATCCATATGCGGGGCTTGCCACTCGGTAGGCGCAATTGATGGTGAAATATACATCTATACGGAAATAAGCGAAAGCTCAAGTACAAGCTATTGGGACATTTCAACTTATGTTAGACTCACCTTTTTATTTTAATTTTGGAAAACACATTTATTATGCGAGTCATTTAGGCAATTTGATTCTGTTCATGTTTGGACAAATCTAGTTATCTTTGTTCATTTGGAAATGAAACATTTAGTCTTTTCCAAAATTCTAAAGTTATTGCAACTAGTAGTCTAATTGATAAGCTATATAAATTAAAAATATGCAAGTCCCGATACAAATTTAATAATGAATGCAACCATTATTATTGGATCAAAGCGCAAATTAAATAATGAGAAATCCTCGATGTTATGGCATAAGCGTATGGGGCCGTATTTCCAAACAACGAATTGAAAGGCTAATAACTCCAAGGAATTCTTGATTCCCTTGACATGTCGAGATTTTGACATGTAGATTGCATTAAAGGGAAAATGACTAACGAAAGAAGACGAGGTGCAAATCGGTGTAGTAACGTCTTAGAGTTATTTTATACGGATATATGCGGACCATTCCCTGAGCTTCTTGGAATGGGCACACATACTATCACATTTATAGACGATTACTCACGATATGGTTATTGTACTAATACATGAAAAGGCACAAGCCACAGAAGTGTTCAAAATTTTCAAAGCTAGGAGTTGAAAGCTTGGCTAGGCAAGAAAATTAAAAGCCGTCGAAATCGGCTAGTGGAGAATATTACGGTGATATGATGGATCGGAGTGAACAACGACCGGGGCCTTTGCCAAATGCAGCTACGAATGCGGTATTATACCTCAATACACCATGCACGGAACTCAGGAGTCAAGATGGTGTAATTTGAAATATGATAGAACCATAAAGACATGGTAAAATTATGATTAGTCATTCTTCTCTACCTAATTCATTATGGGGTGAAGCATTAAAGACCGCAGTTTATATACTCAATAGAGTTCCCAGTAAAGCAGTTAACAAAACCCCATATGAGTTATGGACGGGTAAGAAGCCTAGTATTAGACATCTGCACGTCTGGGGTTGTCCAGCTGAAGCAAGGCCTTATAGGCCCAATGAGAGAAAACTGGACTCGGGGGTATTATTGTTATTTTTGTGGGATACCACGAGGTCTAAAGGGTATAAGTTTTATGACCCTTCAAGCGAGTCCTTCTTTGAGGCGGGTGTCTCCAAGTTTATTGAGGATAATTTGGAGCACTCTCAAGTTAAGGAGGTCATTTTGAGGAGGAGTATGTGTATGCTCCGACCCTGACTACTATTGAAGCTATTGGTGACAATCGGGTACCCATTCTATTATGGTTCAAGTGTTGTGGTAAATGATGACGATCTGTGCAACTTCAATACAATTGGAGGCTCCACCCACTAGATTTGAGGAACCACATCAAGAAATAGTGGAAGAACCTCAAACGGCCTCAGCTTTGAAGTGCCATTAAGGCGGTCCCTTTAGAAAGAAAGGAGAAAGCGATTTCGGATATTTATGTAGTCTTTCTTCGGGGCATGAGTTTGTCACGAGTTGGAGGACGATCCTACGTGCATCCAATCAAACCAAGCAGTGCACCAATTCGGAAAAATTGGATTACTGACTATGCAAGAGAAATGAAGTCCATGAAAGATAATGGTGTTTGGGATCTCGTCCAAGGGTGCCTAAGAGTATAAAACCCGATTGGTTGTAAATGGATATTCAAAACCAAGCGGGATTCAAAGGCAATGGAGAGATATAAGGCACGCGCCTAGTCGCCAAGGGCTTTACCCAAAGGAAGGCACTAAGATTATAAGGAGACCTTTTAAGCGGTTTCGACGAAAGACTCATTCGAATTATAATGGCACTTGTAGCTCATTGTGATCTATTTGCACCAAATGGACGATAAAGACGACTTTCCTCAATGGGACATTGATGAAAACTATATACATGGTGCAACAAGAGAACTTTGGGTTAAGGCAAAGCACTAGTATGTAGACTCAAGAAGTCCATTTATGGTTTAAAGCGGGCATCCGTCAGTAATTAGAAAATTTGATAAAGGTGATTTCTTCATATGGTTTGAGGAGAACTTTGTTGATCGATTGCATGCATCTTAAGTTCGATTAGAGACAAGTTTGTTATATTGGTGCTCTTATGTGGATGACGATACGCTGTAAGCAATGATGTGGAGTCTATTGCATGACACCAAAGGTTCTTATCCAGTCATTTTGAAATAGAAAGACAGTGATGCATCATATGTTTTGGGTATACAAATCCATAGGGATCGTTGAGATGTATACTTGGCTTATCTCGAAAGGCTATGTCAATAAGGTGCTTGAAAGGTTTAATATCGGTGTGCACGAATTGATACACACGTGGCAAGGAGTGATAAATTCAGCTTAGGTCAATGCCCCAAAATTGAACTTGAGAGAAAAGAAATGGAGAACTACCCTTATTAAAGTACGCAATAAAGGGAGTGCTTATGTAATACCCCGCCAGAGTGTGCTGGCGTCCGGGATATAGCGTACATTGGGAATGTTAGGCGGATATCTCGAGTAATCCTGGTATGGATCCTTTGGAAAGCGAGTGATGAGGTATCTTCGAAGACAAAGGATCATATGCTCACATATCGGCGATCAATCATGCAGGTTATTGGGTACTCGGATGCGAGACTGCGAGAGGATGTCAAGATAGCGAAATCGACCTCAATTCATCTTACGTATTGTTGGCGGGAGAATTTATTTCATGTGGAAAAATTAATCAAAGCGGAACACTGCTAGTAGCCTCTTCAACCATGGAAGCTAAATTTATAGCCTGCTTCGAGGCATCTAAGCAAGGAATATGGCTCGCGAGAGAGCTTTATCACGGGACTTGATTATAGCGAGGCATTAACAAGCCGCTTAGGATTAATTGTGATAATAAAGGCTGCGAGTTATATTACAAAACAATAGGAGTTCATCAAAATCAAAGCACATTGACATTAAGTTTAAGTTGTAAAAGAAAGAGTTCGAGTGGTCAAGTGTCCAGGTTAGGCATAGTACGAACTCCATGATTGGACCCACTCACGAGGCTTGCTACCTAAGGTGTTTCATGAGGCATGTTGCTCCGGATGGGTGTACTTAGTCTGACGATATGGGAAGATAGTGGGAGTTCATTTGCTTTATGTGTAATTATGCTGATTGACACGCTATAGTTATTTCATTTATATGTACGTACACATGCTATGATTATTTAATGCATTTATGTTATGTTTTAAAATACTCACATTTGTGATGTAAGCGATTTTCTTTAGCATTTTAGCATGTGGTATTTGAAATATGATACTAGACTCATTTTAAGTCATAAGAGGACCTTTTGGAGATGACATACTATAGATCACATTTTATGTAATCTCCAAGCCACACCTATATTTGATCTATGTCATTGATTGTCTTTGTTGTTATTAAGACCGTGATCGTTACGCATAGATATAATAAAAGTAGCTTTGATCCCATTCTAGTACAATTAATGGACCCGGATTGTTTAAAAAGTATTTGTGATTATTGGACGAGTGTATATTTGGCATAACTTTAGTATTCAATCATGTACATATTCGGTAACACTTGTAGCCCAAGTGGGAGATTGTTAGATTTCCTTTTAGTAGGCTGACAAGTGTTAAATTTTGGACATGATTGTGCTGTCTATTCAGTAACCTAATAAAGTTAGTGATCTATTCCCAGTTGAATTAGGGTTCACAGGAATAATTATATAATTATTTCATTAATTATAAAATATGGAATTAATGTGTGGTTTCCCTGTTTTGCCCTTAATGTTGTTTTGATGGGTCAATAACATTAAGGGGCAATTAAGTAATTTGAGCGGGGTCCCTGGGTTTAAAACCTACAGCACGTTATCTGCAGCCCCATTGAGAGAGAACGAATCATTGCTTAGGTTTTACAATCCAGAAGACAAACCCTAGCCTCCATACTTGAGAGAGAGCTTCTGTTACTGCATTGTCTAATTGCAATGGATTCAGGTATGTCTTCTACAATATTGGCTTATTTGATCTTTGATTAGTATGCATGATTCTAGGGTTATGTGGTTTTATTCTGTATTTGGTGTAACAGTAATAAAAATCACATCTATGTGTTTATTCTTGTGTATTTCATCTAACACACTGAACCAAGAATAATCTCAACTAAGAAAAGTTTGAATCTCAAATAAACATTGTTAATCTTCTCAAATAGTTTGAGGTTGAGTTTGTATATATCTCAATGTCTTGGTTAATGAAAGATAGTGGAATTTCTCTCTCATTTCAGCCACACCTCTTTCATGGTAGCGGAGTCCTCTTGTTTTACACAAGAATTCTAAAATAACCTTCTCGTCACAATCCTGTTATTGCTCATGCTACAATTAAGCTTACCCAAAATCGCTGCCATAGCCACTGTTTTTCTCTGTTTTTTCGATTTGTGTGTGGCTTGCCATGTTTCGCCTGTTATCCTTGTTGTTCAACACGTGTATTTGATCATAGTCATGGCTGCAAACCTAGTCCTTGCTGCTCCTGCAAACCCAATCCCGTTTGCTCAAAACTTAGTTCCTGCTGCTGCTAACCCAGTTGTAAACCTGAATACTCCAAATCAAATTGTGGCAATCAATGCAACCACTTAGCTTCCACTCAAACTCACCAAAATCAACTATACACAATACCAGTCATTATTTGTATATGATTTTGAAGGTTATATCAATGCTGATAATACCGAAACCATACCCAATCCTACATATCGTCTATGGAAAAGTCGGTCTCCGATAATATAGTCCCTCTTATCACTTCTACAGGATCCACGACTGAAGCATGGATTCGTTTGGAGAGGGCACATACAAACTAATCTCATACTCAGGTTATGGGACTTCGAGAGATCCTTGCCAATACCAACACTGCAGATATGAGCATTGTTAACTATATGCAGACTGTGAAAAGCATTTCCAAAACTCTAGCTCTTGCTGGCTCTCCCATAAGTGATGCCGAATTAATTCATGACACACTCAGAGGCCTTAATTCAAAATTCAAAAGTCTCAATGCTGCAATCCGTGCCCGAGACTCTCTCATTTCCTTTGAAGAGTTACATGACAAATTAGCTGATTATGAGTTGACCTTGAAATGTAATGAGGCCAAGAATGAGAAGACAACAGTCACAACACCATTCAACCAAAGAAGCCACTACAACAAAAAAGGCAAGAACTCAACCTTCAACAATAATATGACCAACAAAGGCATGATGACTCCACTGGTTAGGAACAAATATCCAAATCAAGGGAACCTCAACTATAGGAATTCTCATGGAAATCGAGCATCCACTAATTATGGATATTTACCATCCAACAATAAACTTTGGCATCCACAGCCCCACAACCAACCCCATATTGCTTGTCAACTTTGTGACAAACCTAGTCATAGTGCTAGAACATGCATGTCTCAACCTCATCCAACATTTGCACCATAAGAAAAAATTTTGCATGCCAATCATGAACTACCTCGCAACAATAGTTGGATCATTGACTCTAGAGCATATCATCACATCATTTTTTATTTACATAATCTCTCACTGCACTCTAAATATGGTGGTAATGATGATATCATAACCGACAATGGTAATCAAGTCCCTATAACTCGTATCGGTTCCACTAATCTTGTTACTTATAATTCCACTTTTCAATTAAATAATGTTTCGTGTGCTCAAAAAAATAAAACAAAATCTCTTGTTTGTATCTCAATTTTTCCATCAAAATAACACCTCAATTGAATTTTTTCCTGATTTTTTTGTTATGAAGGATATGAGCATGGGGGCATCACTCATTCAAGGGCCAAATAAAGGACATGTGTATGAATGGCCATCCTCCTCTAGCACCAATAAGTCAGTTCATGCTTTTCACACAACTAGGTCTATTGTGAGTCAATGGCATTCTCGTCTTGGTCATCCATCATTTAAAACTCTTAAGTGTCTGACCATTGTCAAATTTTAGTTTTAGTCATAACTCTTGTCATGTAATAAAAGTCACAAGCTTCCATTTGGAGTTTCATCTATTTCATTTGACAAACCATTTGAAATTTTATATACTGATGTTTGGGGTCCTACACCTATGGAGTCATTTGACCATTTCCGTTTTTATGTTGTGTTTGTGGATTATTATAATAAATACCCTGGTTGTATATATTGAAGCACAAATCTAAGGTCACTCCTATATTTGAAAATTTTAAAAACATGGTTGAAAATTTTTTCAATACAAAGATCTGGGCAAAGGTAATTACTGGGGGGTGTTGGGGGAGGAGTGGTGTGGAGGGACACTGTAATACCATTACGGTGTATGTATATGAAATATTTTTGTAACTTTATCTTTTCATGATAATTTTTTAGAATTATATAAGCTAACAGGTTTATAGTTCTCAGATTTGTGACACCCTTTCCTAACACAAGGTGCCAGGTTGGGACGTCACAATTTGGTGGTATCAGAGCCAAGGTTTAGGCGGCTCTGGAATAGAGTATATGATAGAAAAGCATGTGTTTAGTAATGTGTTGGCATAATATGGATGTCCTTGTGTTTTGTATAGATGGATCGTCCTCTGAATTTAGCTAAAGAAGCAGTTGAGAGTGTTAACCCAGGAGATCAAGGGTTACCCGCTTTGGATCCTTTTGAATATGTCAGAAGTGAGAGTCATGCCCTAGTCAAGCCAAATGAAGCCTTGCTGAGGATATCTCAAGACATGGCTCGAGTTTTGGAAAGATTGACAACTCCCAAAGCTCCAATAGACATGATAAGAAGACATGGGGCTGAGGAATTCCATGGGTCAAACATGGAAAAGTCCGATAAAGCTAATTTTTGGTTGGAAAAGCTACAAAGATTAGTGGAGGAGGTGAGATGCCTCCCCGGTCAAAGAGTGACATGTGCAGTTTCTCTATTGCAAGGATGTGCTTATGATTGGTGGAATCTAGTGTTGAGGAGTCCGAGGCTTCCAAATCTCATACCATGGGAGTTTTTCGTCCAAGAGTTCAGGGCCAAATATGTCTCTGATATGTACAAGGAGACTAAGTGGAAGCAGTTCCCGAATCTAAAGCAAAGGAACTTATTATTGGTGGAATATGAGAAAGAATTCAGCCATCTTATCAAGTACGCACCTGAATCAGTCCTCACCGAGGCATTTCTGTGTAGGAAGTTTGAGGATGAACTAAATGAGTCCATGAAAAGATGTCTAGTGCCTATGACAGTACTCCAACAAGTAAATTCCTATCAGTTGGTTCAAGCAACAATGAAAGTGGAGAAATTTGAGGCAAGCAGTAGAGAAAGATTTCAGAAGAGGAAGCTTTCTAGAGGGGCTTCTTCCTCCTCGGGTAAAAGAACCAGAGAGTCCCAAACTGAGTCAATACATAGTTCTGCCACAAAAGGAATAAGACAAGGAAATACAGTAGTATCTAGTATTGGTAGAGGTGCTTTAGTGGGACTAAGAGAAACTCTAGAGTGCCCTCAATACCATCGACGACATTTAGGAGTTTGCAGATTGTTAACAGAAGGGTGCTTCGAATGTGGAAGCATTGAACATTTTATGACTAATTGTCCCAAAGAGTCAAGGGATAATAAGAATCCTCAGATTAACAGTAGAGGGAGGTCCGCGGCACCACTGTCGACTCGAGATAGAGGTTGAGGTTGGGGGGGCCAGAGTCAGCATAGAGGACGAGGAGGCATAGTGTCAAAGACAGTAGATCGTCCTATGCCTTTAGCACCAGCACGAGCATACGCTATGAAGGGTCATGGGGACCAAGATGCACCATAAGTAATTGCTGGTATAATTTCTCTTTATGGTATTGAAATGCATGCATTAATAGACCCTAGATCTACTCATTCATATGTATGCATTGAGCATGTGTTCGATAAGATGACAAAGAAGTGGAGCAATATCATATGATATGACAATCAAATATTTAGTAAGGCACAAAGGTCAATGTGAATAGAGTATAAGAGAACTGCCCTATAATATTCATGATAGGGATTTTTCATGATTTACTGTTTCACCATTTCGTGAATTTGATTTGATTTTAGGAATGGATCGGTTGACTAAACATCGGGTTATAATTGATTATGATAAAAAGACAGTAGTGCTTAGATGTTCTGATTAGTCTGAAGTTATAGTACATGGTGTTCGTTCTGGCCCAATGTCCAATGTGATTTCAGCTATGCAAGCCTGACAATTGCTGAGAAAAGGATGTGAGGCCTTTTTGGCTTTAGTGCTTGACTCTAAAAGAGGTCAAATAGAATTGAAAATACTGCCAGGAAAGATTTTCCTGATGTATTCCCCGAAGAGTTACTTGGTATTCCACCGAAAAGAGAAGTGGATTTATCTATTGAGATTTTACCGGAACAACTCCTACTTCGAAAGGCAATTCATACAAGATGGAGTTCCAACTGAGTTGAAAGAGCTAAAGATCCAACTACAAGAGCTTCTCGGATAAAGGGTTTATCTCGACCCAAGAGCCCCCCGTGCACCTATTTTGTTCGTGAAAAAGAAAGATGGCACCCTACAGATGTGCATTGATTATTGGCAAATCAATAAGGTGACAGTGAAAAACAAATACCCATTTTCGAGAATTGAAGATCTCTTTGATCAGTTAAAAGGGGCGGGTGTCTTCTCAAAGATAGACCTGCGATTAGGGTACTATCAGCTAAGAGTGAAAGATGTCGATGTGCCAAAGATAGCATTCAGAACTCGATATGGCCATTATGAGTTCTTGGTAATGCCATTTAGGTTTACTAATGCACCGGCAGCATTCATGGATTTGATGAATAAGGTGTTTCGACCCTATTTACATCAGTTTGTCGTAGTCTTTATTGATGATATATTGGTATATTCCAGAGATGAGCAGGAGCATGAGCAACATTTGAAAATAATTCTACAAACTTTGAGAGAGAAGAAGTTGTATGCTAAGCTTAGCAAATGTGATTTTCGCTAAAGGGAAGTTTCATTCCTAGACCATATCAGGTTTGGCCGAGGGTATAAGAGTCGACCCCGCTAAGATTGAAGTTGTGGTGAATGGAAATTGCCCCAAGTAACATCAAGTGAGAAGTTTTCGGGCCTAGCAGATATTATAGAAGAATTGTGAAGGGATTCTCTCTCTATTATGGATTCTCCACTCACTAAATTACTCGTGAGAAAGGAGTAAAGCTCGAGGGATGCATAAATGTCAAGATAGTTTTGAGCAGTTGAAGGAAATGTTGATTGAAGCACCAGTATTGACGCAGTCTACCCTAGGTAAAGAGCATACTCTTTATAGTGATGCTTCAAGAATTGGTCTGGGTTTTGTGTTGATGCAAGATGGTAAAGTTATGGCATATGCATCTAGACAGTTGAAGCCACATGAACAAAATTATCCTACACATGATTTGGAATTGGCTGCAGTGGTATTTTCTTTGAAGATATGGAGACACTACTTATATGGTGAAAAATACATAATTTATACAGATCATAAAAGTCTCAAATATTTGTTAACGTAGAAGGAGCTTAATTTGAGACAACGGAGGTGGTGTGAGTTGTCTAAATATTGATCAAGATAATAGACTACCACCCCGGAAAAGCTAATGTGGTAGCAGATGCCTTAAGTAGAAAGGTAATGGCAGCTTTGTTAATACAATGTAGTGAATGGAGAATAGTATCTGATGGACATATATTAGCTCAATTAAAAGCGCAACTTGTTTTAAAGCAAATAATTATAGATGCTCAGAAAAATGATGAAGAGATGCATAAAAAGGTACAATTGGTCAGAGATGGTGATAAGATTGATTTTTCAATAAAAGAATATGGAAGTTTGTTTTTCCAGAATAGATTATGTGTGCCAGCTGATAATGAGCTGAAGAAAAAGTTACTATATGAAGCTCATAACACGGTATTTACCATGCATCCTAGAGGTAACAAGATGTACCAGGATTTGAAACATGGTGGAGAGGAATGAAAAGGGATGTGACAGAGTATGTGTCCAAATGTTTGACGTGTCAGCAAGTAAAAGGTGAACATCAAGTACCATCCGATCTATTAAATCCCATTCCGGTTCCACAGTGGAAGTGGGACAATATTGTTATGGATTTTGTGTCTGGTCTTCCTCTTACGCAAAGGAAGCATGATTCTGTATGGGTGATAGTTGATATGCTCACAAAGTCAACCCATTTTATACCAGTCAAGATTGACTATTCTATGGATCAACTAACGGAGCTATATGTGGATGAGATTGTGCGATTGCATGGTGTTCCATTATCTATTGTGTAAAATAGAGATCCACGATTTACATCGAGGTTTTGGAAGGAATTACAGTTAGCCTTGGGAACTCGGCTTAATTTCTGTACAGCATTCCATCCGCAGATAGATGGACAATTCGAGAGGTTGATTCAAGTGCTCGAAGATATGCTTCGAGGATGTGTAATGGAATTTACTGGAAGTTGGAATAGGTATATTCCATTGATAGAATTTGCCTAAAACAATAGTTATCAATCAAGCATTGGCATGGCACCATATGAGGCTTTGTATGGCCGGAGATGTAGAACTCTTGTGCGTTGGACATAACTGAATGAGCATGAAGTGATTGGTCCAGACATAGTAAAAGATACAGAAGCAAAAGTTCAGGTTATTCGGAAAAGGTTAAAGGCTGCCAATGATCGACAAAAGTCATATGCCAATTTGAAAAGGAAGGACATTGAATATGAAGTGGGTTATAAAGTGTTCCTAAAGGTATCTCCATGGAGGAAGGTGTGACACCCCAAATCCCGGGGGTCTTTTTTTTTTTCCACAGGTAACCTTCAACAAGCTATATAATAGCCTCATTCACGCATATTCACGTGTCACTCAATTATTAAGCAATGACACATAACAGTCCCTCTCATTCAAGATTCTAGTAATTAGTGCACTTAATTCAATGATCAACTTTTCAAAAACTATGTGAACATCAAATTCCATCCAAAGTCATATGGTTAGATTCTAGACTCAGATATCTTTCCATAGAGTCCAAGAACGTGCAAAACGGACTTCGGATGAGGAAGTTATGGTCATCCGAAGTTGGCGTTTCCGAGCTCATTCCCTAGACGAGGTCGGCTCGGCCAAAGGAGGTCAGCTCGGCCAGAAGAGGTTGTCTCGGCTATATTTGAGCACCAAATTCCATCCACGGGCATGTGGTCAGATTCTAGACTCAAGGATCTTTCCATAGAGTCTAAGAACACTGAAATGTACTTTGACGAGGAAGTTATGGTCATCCGTCATGCTATACGAAGCAAAGAATCGACATGCGTAACCGATGTGTACCTACTGCCTTCATCTTTTTCGAACATATTATGAGCTCGGGACATATGAGCCATATGGCGTACGGATTCTAGACTCAAAGGGATTTCCATAGAGTCTTACTTAACGCGTTGAAGCCGGACTTCAACGAAAGTTATGGCTGGTCCTCGAAGCTGCACAACCGAGCTCATTCCCTAACGAGCTCGCCGTAAGAGCCCGCACCCAAAGGAGGTCACCCGCCACATGCCTCATCCCCGCTGAGCTCGGCCACACAGCTCATCCCCGCGGAGCTCGCAAGAGCTCACCAAGAAAGAGGCTGGGCTCGGCTAGAAGAGCTCGGCCACAGCTCATCCTCTCAGACCCTTCCAAGTAAAAAGGCCATAACTTGGGCTGTAGAGGTCCGATTTTGGAGATTCAAAAGCCTACATCAAGCTTACTGATGGGGCTAAAATATACCATAAGGTAATAGGGCCAAATTCCCTTTACTTACCAACAAAAAAATCAGTCTTAAAGTTTGGCTAATACATAGGATCGAAACAGAGCGACTTCCTATGATTCAGATGCAACCAAACATCCCCTCAAGGCAAGACACAGCCCTTACCAAATTGTATTAAACATATAATCTGAGTTTAATTACAATTTTATTTACATCACAAGTACAAAATTTTGACAACAAATTTCGCTTTAATAAAACCTGGTTTTCTACCTTAAATTTTACAAAATAACACTATAAGCCATCTCGATCTTCCTCCCCAACTGGGCACTCCCACGGCGCCTTCTCTCGTGCATCCCCAGACCGAAAAATATTTTTCCTAATAACCTGCAGTGAGATATGCCTTAGGAGAAAGCCCTACAAGGGCTACTCCCACCTAAGTGCACATGCAATGGCATAATCCACAAAATCATTCACACACATTCATATAAAATATGAATATCTCTCTATATGAATGTCTATGTCATGCCTGGGCCTCATCACTCTCTCATACATGCAATTTGCTATGATGAAACTAGTTTCAAAACAAAAGCTTTTTTTTTTTTTTTTTTGAAACCCATTGAACAACCTCGATATCACAACCCTTAATATTTTCTTTGACACTGACAACCCTCCGAATAGTAAAACCACTGACAACCTCCGAAGTATCAACCACCTGACAACCTCCCAGTATCGAACCACCTGGCCATCTCCGAGAACCCTATCAAACCTCCGACAGAGTTCATCGACAAACCTCCGATATAATTCTATTGACAACCCTCCGAATACCCATTTTATTCATGCACTCACACCCGATTCACGCGATGACCTCTGCATGCAATGATAATGTCACCGCATGGACATCACATGCATGATGGAAACTACATGCAACACTCATAATACATGCTTCATTAATTGAAAGCATCATGTTAATATATACAAGTAATGCATATATTAACATCATTTTCACACTAATAATCCGTATGTTATTCAAACAAGCACAACCCACAAAAACCTGGATTTCAATCTCCAAACTCGAAACAAAGATGCACAAGACACAACCAAGATCATCCCCGGCCGGGATCCCAAACTACAAGACAAAGAATTACTCTAGAACTCCAGCTTGAGTTCGCTACGACCTAGAAACCGGCCCCAATCCAACAACAATTTATCGAAATTATTCTTGAAACCAGCCCACCACTGGCTAACCTCATGGTCAGCCTTAGCTGGCTCTTAAACAAAGACTAACCACAGAGGAGAGAACTCCTACTCCTCTCAAGTGCGTGATCCGTCTTCACCGCCGCAACTCCTCTGTTTGTTAATTAGAGAACTGCTGGTTCTCTTTCCTTTCCGTTGTCTTTCTATTTTCTTTTTCTTTTTCTCTTTTCTTCTCCTCTTTTCTTTCTTTCCCTTTTTTTTTTTTTTCTCCTCTTCCCACCGAACAAACTGCTTTAGGTGGAGAATACTTATCTAGGTGTAGAACACCTCTTCCTTCTCTCCTCATGACACATAGCATTCCACATGTCATTCATGCCCACTTTGCCACCACTATCCTCTTATGCAAGATAGAAGTGTGACACTTGGCTTCCACTTAAGTGCCAAGTGTCCTCTCCTCGTGTTCCATATGGCATGCATCTTCATGCCACGTGTCACCTCCTATCTGTCTCCTGCTTATCTCGGAATACGTGCACCCTCGACCTTCCTCGAAATTGACTATGTACCTAGATTTCGCCTGCACGAACTCAACGGTCTAACTCCAAGGCCATCCGAGATCTAGAGAAATTCCTGCACTGCAACCCGTGTCTATTATTTCATTTTATCCGGTCTCTAAGCATCCTTCCCTTTAAAAGAATTTTGTCCTGAATTATTACACACACATATATACAATCACATGAATATGTAATAATATTTAAATGCCAAATGGCTAAAACCACTGTGCACATCCATCCTCAAAGAGGAAAGGATATCCTGCACGACGGTGGTCCCCACATTCCCATGTTGCCTCCTCCATTCCTCAGTGCTGCCACAACACTTTCAATTAGCCTCACAGCCTTGTATCGCAAAACCCGCTCTTCCCTTGCCATCCATACGCATGTGTCCCTCCTCGAAGGTCACACCAGATCAATAACAAGCTCGCTTCGGGTCCACTACACGAAATGGATCCTGGAGTGTACTTCTAGAGCATGTAGACATGGAATACCCTGCGGACACTTGATAAACTTGGCGGTAATGTTAATCGTTATGAACCCGTCTCACCTCTCGAGTACCTCGAAGGGCCCAAATAAAACCCCTGCGATAGTTTCCTACTTACCGAATCTAATCACCTCTTAGGCATCACCTTAAGAAGATACGATCACCCGCCTCAAACTCTAGGAGGTCGTCGCCATCTGCAGATAACAAGTAGGCCTCGAGCCGTAAGAAGGCGTTTCTCAGACGTGACCCACTTTCTGGGTGGTGTTCCTCGAATCAAGTCGACCTCGTATGGAGCTCTCTCCCACCTCCGTCCAACAAATCGAAGATCGACATGGCCTCCCATATAAGGCCTCATAGGGTGCCATCTGTATACTTGCCTGATAATTGTTGTTGTAAGCGAATTCTACCAAGGGAAAATGTTCTTCCAAGCTACCCTTAAAATCTAGGACGCATGCTCACAGCATGTCCTCTAAAACCTGTAGAGTCCTCTCCGACTGACCATCTATCTATGGATGAAAAGCGGTGCTCATCATCAACTGTTTCCCCATAGCCTTCTGGAAACTCTTCCAAAAGTGTGTCGTGAACCTAGGATCTTTGTCTGATACAATGGATACTAGCACTCCATGTAACCTAACAATCTCTCGTATATACAGCCTGCAAAATTCCTCTAGTGTAAAGGTCATCCGCATGGCTAGGAAATGTGCCGACTTAGTGATCCGGTCCACTATGACCCACACCGCATCATGTCTATGCGATGTTCGTGGTAAGTGAGTCACAAAATCCATCATGACGTGCTCCCACTTTCACTCAGCCACCTCCAATGGCTAAAGTAGCCATGCTGGGCTGGGGCCCGCCGCTTCCGGTGCTCGCCACCCTTAACTGTTAACACGGAGACATCGTCAACAAAGTCCCCACATGTCTCTTCATCCCGCCCAAAGAGTAATCGGCGACGAAGATCCCCGGGTACATCTTCAAAGCACCCGGATGCACGGCAAATCGAAAAGCAAAGAAACCCCGAGAATCTCCCTCTCAAATCGGGCCAACTAGTAAACCACTACCCGTCCTCTATAATCAAGACTACCATCCGCGTGGATCTGGCCCAAACTCGCCACTGCACCGACCAGACCCATCCCCGATGGACACTCATCTCTCGTCCCGCCGGACTCCGATCACCGCCAGAGACGGCAGCTACTAAACCCCAACGCACCCGAGCCCGTCGTCGTATTGTAGGCCAAACTGTCCCATAGTCTCGAGCATCCACCACTCCCTAGAAGCTATACTAGCCAATGCTTCCCGTGACTTCCGACTAAGTGCATCAGCCACCACATTTGCCTTACCAGGATGGTAATGCAAAGTGAGTCGCTAATCCTAGGAACTCCATCCATCTCTAAGGCTACCATTGAGGTCCCGCCGTGGTGAAAATATACTTTATTTCATGGGCCCCGAGTACACCCTCAACTCCCAGTCAGATAGCAAGTGGCGCCTAAATCTCAAGGCGAAGACGATGGCCGCCTAACTCATGTCATGTGTAGGGTAATTCGCTTCATGATTCTTCAACCGGGCTGGGCACCATAAGCCACTACCCTCCTGACCGCATCAAAACACATCCCAACCGTCTTTCACATCACAAGACATCGAGTACTCCCGTCCCTTTCCGGGACTACCAGAATAGGAGCTGAAGTAAGCCTCCGTTTCAATTCCTGGAATGCCCATTCACACAAGTCATTCCACTCGAACTTGAGCTCCTTCCAGGTCAACTTAGTCATAGGTGCTGCTAGCCGGGAGAAATCCTCAATGTACCTCTTGTAATATCCCTCCAATCTTAAGAAACTGCGTATCTCGAAGACCGACTTCGGCCTCTCCTAACTCATAACAACCTCAACCTTCTCAGGGTCTATTGACACACCTAAAGCCGACACGACGTGTCCTAGAAATCTCACTTTCAAGAAGCCAAAATTCAGTACACTTGCTGAATCTGCATACAACTCGACGTGGCCCCCAGTGGTCCTGAGAACGACCCTCAAATGATCCTCATGATCCTCCTCTGTCTCGGAGTAGATCAAGATATCGTCCACGAAAACTACCATAAACCAATCTAAGTAGGGGTGGAAGACCCTATGGCTGTGAGGATCCATGAATGCCGGTGCATTCACAATCCAAAGGGCATCATCAGAACTGGAGAGGTCACTCGCTGCTCGAACGCCGTCTCAGGATATCCCCGTCTCCCTAACTCAACCGATGGTACCCGGTGCGGAGATCTATCTTAGAGTACACCCGCGCCCCTCTCAACTGATCAAACAAATCATCAATCCTCGGTAAAGGATACCGATTCTTGATCGTCACCCTATTCAACTGTCGGTAGTCAATGCACAGTCGAAGGGTCTTATCCTTTTTCTTAGCAAACAGAACCGGAGCGCCCCAAGGTGAAGTGCTCGGTCTAATGAAACCCTTGTCCAATAATCCTTGTATCTGGACCTTGAGTTCTTGCGACTAATCACGCCATCCTACGCGAGTCATAGAAACGGGCGACGTACTGGGGGCAGTTTCAATGACAAAGTCTACATCCCTCCTGGGAGGTAATCCTAAATTCATTTATAAACATCCAAACTCACATACCACCCGAGGTAGACTCAAACCCCGGTCCCACCTCGGCCCCTCCAAGGTAAGGCTTACTAGCCAACCTATCAACTGTCCGTGCCATTTAGAGTCATACACGGCCCGAGGTAAAGCACCATGCTTATCCCCCTGAAATGTAATACGAATACCCTCCTGTGTGTAGGCAATAACCCTCCTACGATCACAATCAATGACGACTCGGTGTGCCGTCAACCAATCCATGCCAAGAATGACATCAAAGTTCGATATGTCCATAACCCGAAGATCTACCGTATAGAACTCGAGATCTCTAACTCAATCTCCGACATATCTAATCAATCCTCACCCTAATTCCTAGGGGGAGAACTCACATGCAAATGGGCTTCCTGGGATTCAACCCTTTAAGCCCGTAACATTCACACACAAGATGCGAATAAATGAATGAGATACACCAGACCAAACAATACCTTGCCCATAGGCGCGAGAGCAGGAACATACCTAAAGATAACCGGGACGGATCTATGGATCCGGCCTGTGGTGCAATCTGCAACACGCCGGGTCCCGGTCTCGCACATGGTCCACTGCCCTCGCCTCGACCCATGCTCACGGCCTCTTTGGCTATCTAGCGAAGCTCAGTAGAGTTACTTTGTGCCGCACCACAGGATTGATATCTGTTCCCTTGGCCCATGTTAGGGTAAGAAGGAGCATACTATGTCTGAGTGTGTCCCACGTGACTGGATGAGGTGTCCTGACTGCAGGATCCTTGCCTCACGTGAAGCGATCCAGTCTCATATGTCGGGTGATCGTGATGATAACATATCATCGGTCCTAGCTGGCTAAAGGCCTGGCCCGGCTTGGCCACTGAAAGCCTGATTTGTCTGAAAACCCTCATGGAACAGAAGTCCTTTGCTTCTTTCCCGATCTCGAAGAAGGCTGACCCTCCTTCCTCTTATCACCAGCACCCGTATCTCGAATGCTCTGGGCATCATCTATTTCTCTCTCACATGGTGGTGTCAGCCATAGAATCCATATCTTAATAGGAAGTCCACAATCTTGCCCCGGATGAACAACTTCAAACCATCCTCGAACTTTCTCACCTTAGCCATGTCTGAGGCCACATAATCATCCCCGAAACACGCTAACTCTATAAACTTAGCCACGTACTCGAGTACTATCATCGTCCCCTGTTTCAACTCAAGGAACTCTCTGACTTTTGTATGTCTAGAAGATGCCGGGAAAAACTTGCCCATGAAGAGCTCTCTAAACTCCTCCCATGTCATTGCCTCCAAATTTCTTGAGGCTTTAACCTGAGTCTACTCATACAGGACTCACCCTCCCCAAGCGAAATCTTAGCTTTGATCTTTGCTTGTCGGGTAATCTCCGCTAGCCTCAAAACTCTCTCAACCTGTCGGAACCAATGGTCTGCTATCATCGGGTCCCCTCCTCCCCTAAATTCTAGAGGATGATGTGCCATAAACCTCACAGAGGTTGTCGGTCCTCCTTTGTCCCCAGGCTTGCACCGGCTTGTGCAATGGCAGCTGCGGCACCACTAATGGCCTCATAAAGGCATGCTTGATCAAAACAAGGTGGTGTGCCTCGTGGCGCCCACAGCGTCCCTTCCTTGACTTGCCATCTACATATCAAATAGAAATTTTTTTTTTTTTTAGAACCCTAAGGTTAACTTCTCACCTAGTGTTGATACTTCCTATATACTATTCACAAGCATATAATTCACATAGCCCTGCCATATCATGCAACAATTCATCAGAATGCACAATGGATGCATGATCTAAACCCATACCCACCTAACCCAAGGTAATCGTGTACCTAAATTTTCTTGATACCTAACTGTCACTGTTAGTATCAAGCGTTCAACACTATGTATTTATAAACCTAGCTCACGATACCAGGTTGTATTTTTAAATCCGGGGTCTTTTTTTTTTTTTTTCAACAGGTAACCTTCAACAAGCTATATAATAGCCTCATTCACACATATTCATGTGTCACTCAATTATTAAGCAATGACACATAACAGTCCCTCTCATTCAAGATTATAGTAATTAGTGCACTTAGTGCAATGATCAACTTTTCAGAAACTATGTGAGCACCAAATGCCATCCACAGGCATATGGTTAGATTCTAGACTCATAGAGCTTTCCATATAGTCCAAGAACGTGCAAAACGGACTTTGGACGAGGAAGTTATGGTCATCCGAAGTTGGAGTTGCCAAGCTCATTCCCTAGACGAGGTCAGCTCGGCTAAAGGAGGTCAGCTCGGCCAGAAGAGGTCGGATCGGCTATATTTAAGCACCAAATGCCATCCACAAGAATGTGGTCAGATTCTATACTCAAGGAGCTTTCCATAGAGTCTAAGAACACCTGAAACGGACTTCGGACGAGGAAGTTATGGTCATCCGAAGTTGGCGCTTTACATGAAGCAACTGACATGCAGAACCGATAGGTACCTACTTTGTCTTTCATATCTTTTGAACACAATGTGAGCTTAGATTATATTGAGTCATATGTGGATGGATTATATACTTAAAGGGATTTCCATAGAGTCTACGAATGCGTGAAACGGACTTGGACGGATGGTCGTCCGAGTTGGCGCAGTAGACTTCGTTCTGGCGAGGCTCGTGGAAGAGCCCGAGCTTTAGAAGGTCAGCTCGGCCTCACACAGCTCATCCCTGCTGAGCTTGGCCACACACAGCTCATCCCTACTGAGCTCTCCCATACACAACTCATCCTGTGAGGCAGCGGGAAGAGCTCAGCTCTCACCTTAAGAGCTCATCCTCTCGAGACCCTTCAGTAAAAAATTATGGCAGGGTGTGGGGTCGGAATTTTGGTGATTCAAAAGCCTACATCAAGATTACTGATGGAGCTACAATATACCAGAAGGAAATAGAGGCCCATTCACTTTACTTCCCCAGCAAAAATCAGTCTTAAAAGTTCGGCTAATATAGGATAAGTAAGCGACTTCCTATGATTAACCTTGACAAACATCCCCTCAAGGCAAGACACAGCCCTTACCAAATTTTATTAAACATATAATCTGAGTTTAATTACAATTTTATTTACATCACAAGTACAAAATTTTGACAACAGTTCAGTTTAAACAAAAACTGGGTTTTCTACCCAGAAAATTTTACAAAAGAACACGATAGGCCATCTTAGATCTTCCTCTCAACTAAGACCTCATGAAGTGCCTTCTCTTGGTGTACCTCCGGTACCTGAAAATATTTTTCCCACAACGGGGTGAGCTATGCCCAGTAGAGAAAGTCTTCTACAAGGGCTACTCCCCACCTAAATGCACATGTAATGGCATAATCCACAAAATCATTCACACACATTCATATAAAATATGCATATCTCTATATGAATGTCTATGTCATGCCCAGTCCTCACTGACTCTCTCATACATGCAATTTGCCATGTATGGAAACTAGTTTCAAAATAAAAGCTTTTTTTTTTTTTTTTTTGAAACCCATTGAACAACCTCTGATATCAGACAACCCTCTGAATATTTTGGACACTTGGGTGACCTCGAATAGTAAACCAGCTGGACAACCTCCAGTGTCGAGCCGGGCCATCTCCGAGAACCCCTTATTGGACAACCCTCCGATAGAGTTCATTGGACAAACCTCCGATATAATTTATTGGATAACCCTCCGAATACCCATTTTATTCTACACTCACACCCGATTCACTCGATGACCCAGTGCACATGCAATGATAATGTCACTGCATAATATCTCATGTTACATGCATGATGGAAACTACATGCAACACTCATAATACATGCTTCACACCAAGCATCATGTTAATATATAACAAGCATGCATATATTAACATCATTTTCTCACACAATCGTATTATTCAAACAAGCAATAACCACAAAAAGCAGTTTCAATCTCCAAACTCGAGAACAGCATGCACGATTACCACGACGAATCATCACCTTTCCGGATCCTAAACTCTGATCTGACAATCGGTTCTAGAAGCTGCCCGGTTAAGAAAGCTACCTGAACCCGAAACCGGTCCCAACCAACAACAATTTCTATCGAAATTATTCTTTAAACCAGCCCACTACTCAGGCTAACCCTCATGGTCATTTCATGGCTCTTAAACAAAGACTAACAGTGGAGAGAACTCCTCTCGAAATCTTGAATCAGTTCCTTCTTTGCAACTCCTACAATTTGTTAATTAAGCTGTGGTTCTCTTTCCCTTTCCCGTTATTTCTAATTTCTTTTCTTCTCCTCTTTTCTTCTCCTCTTTTCTTTTTTTCTTTTTTTCTCCTCTTCCCACCGAACAAACTGCTTTAGGTGGAGAATACTTATCTAGGTGTAGAACACCTCTTCCTTCTCTCCTCATGACACATAGCATTCCACATGTCATTCATGCCCACTTTGCCACCACTATCCTCTTATGCAAGATAGAAGTGTGACACTTGGCTTCCACTTAAGTGCCAAGTGTCCTCTCCTTAGGTGCCATATGGCATGCATTTTCATGTCACGTGTCACCTTCTCATTCGTCTGTTTATCTCGAAATACGTGCAATTCCGATCTTCTCGAAATTCGACTATGTACCTAGATTTCGCCAGACGAACTCAACGATCTAACCTCCGTCGTCATCCGAGATCTAGAGAAATTCTCAGGTTTGCAACTCATGTCTATCATTTTCCTTTATCCGGGGTCTCACAGAAGGTGCTTAGATTTGGGAAGAAAGGGAAGCTAAGTCTGAGGTTCTCATTGGCCTATTTGAGGTTTTGGAGAGAATTGAACCAGTGGCGTATCAGTTGGCACTCCCTCCAGAGTTAGCCAAGTTGCATGATGTGTTCCATGTGTATGCTTTGGAAATACCGTTTTGATGAATCGCACATATTACCAGTACAAGATATACAAGTGCAACCAAACTTCACCTTTGATGAAGAGCCAAAAGCTATTCTCGATCGTAAAGTAAAGCAACTACGAAACAAGCAAGTCCCTCTGGTAATGGTGCTTTGGCAATATCACGGTATGGAGAATGCAACTTAGGAACCAGAATCGACAATGAGGGCACAGTACCCTCAACTCTTCAGTTTAGGTAATAATTTCGAGGACGGAGTTCTTTCAAGGGGGGGAGAGTTGTAACACCCCAAATTATGCCCTAGTCGTTCTATAACATGTTTAGGGTATAATATAAGTTAAATTTATATTTTTGGAAAATTTAAGTGCTAAATGTGAAAAAAGGATAAAATCAGGATTAATACAAAAGCCAATGTTAAATTGGTAATTTACTTGATTAGGACCTAAGTGTCATAAGATGAAAGATTGTACATGTTAAAAAAAGTAGGAATTTGAATAAGTTCATTTGCAAATAATAGACAGTTGAAGGACCAAATAGAAAAAAAATGGACTTTTGACCATAAGTGGATAAGACCAAACATGGTCTTACAAAATATCTCATTTTGACTTCCAGGGTTAGAGAAATGAGCTACATTGAAGAAAGAGAAGGAGAAGAGAGAAGAGAAAAAGAGAAGAAGAAAGAAGGAAGAAGAGAAAAAGAAAAAAAATCAAAGGTATGGAATAGAATTTATAGATTATATGTATAGAATTTGTGTATGGAAAATATGTGTTTGGAACTTTGGTATAGAATTGTTTGGTTTGGTTGTGGTCCTCAATGGAGGAAAATTTTGTATAGAGAAAATGTTGGGTTTTAGGGGAGATGCTGTCAAAATTTTTCCAAAACCCACGTTTTTGTGTTGGCCATAACTTGGTCATCACTCATCCAAATTGAGTTATTCAAATTTCTGGGTAAACTAGACTTCTAGGAGAACAAATATCCCTAAATAATGTATCCATATTTGGACCCCATTGGACCCAAAAAATTAGTCAAAGTGAGGCTCTATTTTCGGGTCAATTTTGGTTCAGTTCTGATAAAGTTTTGGGTTCCGGAACAGTTTTGGTATTTAGGTCATAAGTTGAGTTTCACTCATCCAAATTGAGTGATTCAAATTTTTAGGTAAACTAGACTTCTAGGAGAACAAATCTCCGCAAAATAAGTGTATCCAAATTTAGACCCCATGGGCCCAGAAAATTCGTCAAATTAAGGGAACAATTCTGTCCCTGAAATCTGTCTTAGAACAATCCCCTGAACTGGAGTAATTCCCGTTATTTAAATCATAACTTGAGTTATATTGGTCCAAATGAGGTGATTCAAATTTTTGTATAAACTAGAAATATAGGAGAACAACTTCCATGAAGAAATTATGATCAAATTATGTCTCTATCATTCCTAGAAAAGTTTCAAATATAGGACACAATTCCATATTCTGTTCCTGGAAACTGTCCAAGAGCAATTCGAAATGTTTAGACCATATCACCCAAATTAAAAGTCCAAATGACATGATTTTTGAACCATAAGAAACTTAAGACATAGGGGTCTATTGAGTTAGAAGATCACTTTCTTGCGATCACATTCTGAGAATTAATTATAGTCGAAAATGGACTTAGGGTACATATGGTGTTCGAGGCGGAATTAGTTATGGAAATTGAAATTGTATAAAGGCTATATAAATGTATTGTTATATAAAATAATGCATCATAGTAAGTTGATCATGATAACATGTATTATGAAAGCTAAAGAGAATACAAGTATAATTTTGTTATATGAAAAAGAAAGTGTAAGTACGATTAAATAAAAAGATTGTTGATAATGAATATCTCCTTAAGTATACATGATATTAGTAGTTATTCATGTATGAATATCTTTTGATACCTAAAAAAGATTGTTAGAAAACATAATAAAGCGATTAATGCATATGACCAGTAGTTGGATAGATAGGCATGCCTATAGGGATAACAATGTTGCAGCATACAGTTTACAAACAGAGTGGCCCCATTTTGGTCGATGACATGGATCTCGTTTGGTCATTACAGTGGCCCCGTTTAGGTCCGCCTGTCTGATATGGTTATAGATCAGCATCTCGATATGGTGATATTGCAGCCGGTACATCTGAGTTCTTTCCCGTATCCACTTCTTTGGAATATGCAGGCATGACATAAGATGAGATGAAATTTTTGGAATGTTATAAAAGGCGTGAAACATAAAGATGATGTGAAATGCAATACATAATTTAATTATAATGATATGAGAAGTAACATGTATTATGAATAAAATGTTACGAATTATTGTGACGATCGTCATTGTGGTTGTCCATATTTATGAATTCCCACTAAGTTATAAAGCTTAGCACGGTGTTTATCCGTGTAGGTAGAAAGAGGGCGATGCAGTGATATTCATGTCTGGCGGGGCGGCTAGCTGTAGGAGTCCATCACAAGTAGGTTTGAATCGATTTTATAAGTGTAAATGTAAGATTTTGGAGACAGTGTGAACCTAAAAAGTGCAATATGAAGCAAGCCCACCAGGGCAGGCAAACCGGTTGGTGAATCGGCAAGAAACCCCGAGACGCTAGTCGAGTTCATTACCATTGTATTAAAAACAAAATAACCGTTTAGGCCAACATTCCATTTCATATAAACACTTTCAAATATGTGCGGAAGCGATTTCAATTTGATAGGCCCATAAACATTTACATTTAACAAAATGCATTTACAATTAATGCATTCCATGCCTTCTCAAAATGATTTACAAAATAGATGTTCAGAGTTCAAATTGTTTTTACAAAATATCAATGTTAAAAAAATGGAGTGAATCGCATGTCGAGACATACTCACTTAATTCTTTCTCTATGACTAGACGCTCCTCGATCTTGCCTTTCATTCCTGTTCACTCGGTACCTGTGCATTGATAAACTGTCGCTAACATTTTCATGCTTAGTGGTTCCTCTCTAATTTCATTCTTGTTTTAGATTAAATCGAATCATGTGATTTTGCCTAAACAATACTTTCAAATCTTTTTTGGATGATCAATGTCAATACAAAACATATACTTATTTCATATACAATCATTTATGGTTCATTGATCATTCCAAATATACACTTTCATATGCAATAAATCATTTATAACCAAATCATGCATTTCACAATGCTCTTTTCATTTCAATTTGCAATCACGCTTTTCAATACTAATATGTCAACAATCTCAAAGTCAATTCAGTTCTTCCCTTAACGAATTTAACCTATGTTTTCGATATACAGGATATTAGAATCATCGGCACGGTCCCGCTGGGCTGCAGGCTCGTATAAAAACATTTGTTTTATAACACAGTTCGATCAGCTAAATTTGGTATTTGGTTATAAAAAAATCAGTTAAATGAACACTGCGTCTTGTCGGATTAGAGGCTGGCATTCAGTGACATCGATACGTTTGTTTGCAGTACTGCTAATTTGACCCTTATTGGTATACGATCTATCATGTCTGAAATCGCTTGATTAATATTCTATTAGGCGTTCAAATCCTTTATAGAAAAATATAGTACAATATGTACATTTGTATAACTTGATTCATTTTCAATACTCATGCAATTTTCATATCACGAGCATTTCCGCAATCCAGTGCCTCAAATCAATTAAAACAAATCAATATGTTTTTCTTATACATTTAGAACAAACATTTCAAATCTTGAAATGAGAATAGGAGAAGATAGAACAAACCAATCAATCTCTTTCTTTTTTCCTTGTCTTTAATCTCGGTCCTAGGTTAGGTGATCCTCACCGGTCCCTAGCAAATCACACATCACATTTAGTAAACTAGCACTACTCACACTTAACGAATATCGCTGAGGCAAAGCAAAGCTTCTCCTCAGTGGTGAGCTACGGTACGTTTTTCACTTAGTTTCATTCTTAATTGAACCCTCATTAATCATTTATTAGGGTCCTTAAACTATCAGTGTATGAATACAAGGTGTTCGGAAACAAAAATCCGAAATTTGTTCATTGTGAATAGTACCTACGTCGCGGCATAGCACTACTACGCTACGGCATAGGCCTCTACCGCGGCGTAGCGTTGCTACGTCATGGCGTACCCGAGGATGCTGCCCCGGGCACACCGGCCTCCCACACGTGAGGCATCCCGCGTTGCGACGTAGACTGCGCGGCGTGGGTTCCTGCTATAGCTGCGGCGTGGGAACCATTTGCCCGGATTTTCTAGTTCTCCCTTTTTGCAATTTTTCTCCAAAAATCACCCCAAAATCCAAATGAAACTCTAGAAATCACTCCCAAAGGCATTATAATATCATCCTAAACTAACCATGAGCAAAACCCATGGATGGATTAGGGTTTTTCTAATCCTAACATCATTTAAAGAAATCTAGGGTTTGGTTCTTACCTTAAATCCCTTTGAATCTTCTTCGCAGATGCTTGATCATAGAAGCAGAAATGGGAAGAATCACACTGACAATCTTGATCTTCTCACCTTGCAGCTTTTCTTCCTTTTCTCTTTTTGCTCTCTCAAACATTTTTTGCCCCGAATGCCTGAAATGTGCTCTTCTAAGACCACATTTGGTCTTATTCTTCATTTTAAGTGTAAGGCCATGTTTGGCTTACACACACAAATTCCATTTCTCATTTTTCTCCTTTTTAGTCTTAATTTCACTTCCATTTATCATTTAATTCACTTTAGCATTTAAGCTTATTCTATTCTTGACCCTTAGGTCCTCATTTTACAAAATTCCAAATTTGCCCTTTTTCACTTGGGTTTGTTTCCGGGTTCAATCAATTTCTCATTTTAGCATATAATATTTGATCATATGCTCACATATTCATTTCACATTTCACTATTTAACAATTTATCAGTTTTCCCGGAAAAACCCAAGTTTGGCTCAATTCATACCCGGAATATATAATAAAATTATTATAAAAATTCTAGGGTATTTTGGGGGCGTTACAGTACAAGTAAATAGGACTCATAATATATGTACAAGACATTGTAAATACCACTACGGTGTATGTATATGAAATATTTTTGTAAGTTTATATTTTTAAGATAATTGTTTAGAATTATATAAGCTAACAGGTTTATAGTTCTCAGATTTGTGACACCCTTTCCTAACATAGGGTGCCAGGTTGAAGCATCACAACCAGCCCTAGAGGTGAATTTAGCCACTCATAACAGCCTCAAAACCTAACAAAATTATGTTTAAACCAAACATAATGCTAAAAAATTAAGAGAAAAAGAAAAGTTTAGGAATACAAAACAAATATGAAGTAAAAGTCCTCCCGAGAAACTCTGCTCCCGAGGCTACAGTCTCACAGCAATTGGATCTTACCTTCGGCTCCAAGCAAGCAAAAATAAAAATCTAAAATCCTAAAATTTAAACTTAAAGAAAAAAACCACACAAATGGAAAATGTTAAGCACCAAGTTAAGCTCTGTGATTATTACAAGTGTGATATTTATACCCTTGGAAAATGGGCTAATGATTGGGCTAAAAATGGAAGTATTCTTATCCTAGCCCGACATTCTTCGTCGTGGCAAATGGTCCTTCGCCGTGACGAAGACACGTGTCTTCATGTTGCATATTCTTCCTTTGCCTTGGCAAACCTCTTCTCGAAGGATAAACCTTAAAAGCAGCTGAAGAATCAATCTTGAATGTGTCATATGTATTTGCCGGCTGACCCTCTTCGCAGCTACGAACTCCTCCACCTTGGTGAAGGTTGTCTTTGCCTTGGCTAATACATAGCTTCAATTTTTACATACTTTAGCTTCGCAGGGGTGAAGCTCTTTCTTTGCCATGGCGAACTGCTTCTCCATGGTGAACTGCTTCACCGCGGTGAACCAGTGCTTCAAACAGCATGTGGTTCTTCTTGCTTAGAGTTTTACCCTTTCTTTCCTTGATTTTCTTCTAATGCCTGCAAAACATCAAAAAATGAGGGATTAGTGTAATCTTTAAGAATTCAAGTGTGAATCTAGCATTTAGGTTACATAAATACATGAAAAACATGTTATAAAAGCTAGATTCATACCTACCAGAAAACGACTTATAGAGGAACTAGGGTTGGTTATTGTCAATGATGTTTAATGATTCATCTAGATAAAGCACGAGTTGAGTGCATTATAACCTAAATTGGTCTAAGGACTCGGTACAAGGATCCCACTTTCGTGTTCCCCCTTGTATTTTCTCGTACTAACCACCTATCATAGTTATGTTCTTCTAGGTCGTTAGAGCAATACTTTACAAAGGCATATTTCCTCCAGAGCTCTGTTGGTCACAGTTACGTCCTTGCAATAGAGCTACCCAGACTAAGTTCGGATTGGTCACAATTACGTCCTTGCAATCCTCACTTAATACATTTGGTGTCCCTTCCTAGTGAAATCCGCTCAATACTAGACCTTTCTAATTCCCTAAGCCTCTTTAACTAGGTTAATTCAAATCCCGGTTAATTGATTCACGCCTTAAGAGAATCAAAACCAAATTTTAAGGTTTAATCCAAGCTTCACCAAGGATACCCTAGTAAAACGATCGAAGATCTGATATTAAACATGTCTCAATTAACCAAAAACTTAGTATTCCAAGTATTAACACCAAAAACAACAAATCAAACATAACACATCCAACCAAACTAAATATTAAATGACCAAGCATCATATCCAACAACCAACCCTATAGAATGCTTAGCTACCCATTTCAACCAACAAAACCCACAAAACCACATTCAAGACAAACATAAAGATCTAGAAATTGAAGAAAGAGAAGAAATAAAGATAGAAAACAGAGATTAAGCTACAAATATCTTTAATCCCAAGCTCTAAAGTGAAATCTATACTCCAGAAGGTTGTATTTCTAGCAATATTCGATCACAAACCAGATTATTCACAAAACAAAACCTAAAACTAAGAAATCTACAAAATCTAACCCTAGAAAAATGGAACAAATCTTAAGGAGGGAAACCCTTAGGAGAGAGCCTCCCTCTCCAAGATTTCAAATCCTAGAAATGTCTTGAAAATGCCCTTAAATACACCTTGCAAAGTAGGCCAAAACAAGCCCAAAATGGAAAGTTTTCTAGGCTAAAACGTCGCATGGTCGCGACCGTACGTGCTCCACGATCGCAACCGTGAAAAATGGCTATGGTCGCGACCGTGAAATACTAGGGTCGCGACTGTGAAATACTATGGTCACAACTCTAATTCTCAAGGCCATAACTTTCTTGTCCGGACTCCAAATTTTCCATTCTTGGCACAGTTGGAAAGCTCTTGAAGTGTAGAATCTATCCATAAAAATTTGATGTCATTGGAGGCCATTATGTACACTGAAAATGCACAAACTTTGAAGGGTGCTACATGTGGTGTTTTGGAAAATCCTTCCTTGTCTTCACAAGGCCGAATTGTGTGATCTTAGACTCGTTAGAAAGCTTGAGGGGTGTATAATCCATCCGTATCATGCTTGAAGTCATGGGAGGTCATGGTACAATCCAGAAATTCATCTTTTTGACCCTCATTATGCTCTCCTTGCTTCAAAATGTAGCTAGAGCCTTAAGATAATAAAATTAAGCATTAGAGCCCTCAAAAACACCACAATACGTAGGGGTGGGCATGGTTCGGTTAACCGAACCGTGGCACAAAATAAAAATGACCGTCAATTTTTGGTTTGTTATTTATATAAACCAAAAACCTAACCATGAATATGGTTAACCAAATCTTCGGTTAACCATTTATTCAGTTAACCATATATCGGTTTTTCAGTTAACCATAATTAAAAAATAAATTTACAATTCCATAATCATATATTAAAGTTCAAATTATAATAATTACTATAAATACAATAAAAAAATGCAAAGAGAAAAAATGAATACAATTTATTCATTTGTAATCTCATGCACTTATGTATTTATAATACATATCTATAATACATCCACAAATAATATATGAAATACATGAGATTAGATTAATCACGATTTTTTTAATCAACTGCATGTTTTAACAACTTCAATAGAAAAAAAAAAAAACAATCCAAAGAAATCACAGCCTATATGCTTTGAGTTGGAGGAAAATGGTAAAAACTTGGTTTAGAGGAAAAAAGTTAAAGTGATAGATAAAAGCAGGAAAGGCACAAGTCACACAAGTAGGGAAACCTATTTTATATTTTTTTTTTTCGGTTGGTTAATTGAAACCACGGTTTTTATATTTTGTAAACCGAAACCTAAACTGAAACCGAGATTTGTGTAAAACAAAAACCAAAATAGAACCGCTAGGTTCGATTAAACTATTTTTCAGTTTGGTTTGTTCGGTTCGGTTTCTTAGGTCTTTTTGCCCACCTCAACAATACCATATGATTGATAGGTGATTAGTGGTATAAAGCATGCATGAAAAGCACCTATCAAGTCTCATTTAGGGTCTCTCTTTCTTATTTTGTTTTCCCTTTTAAAATAAAACAAAAATAAGTGGTGACTCTAAAAATGGTTTTTCAAAATACAAAATGAGTCTCACATTTTTAATAGGAAATGCATAATAACCAAAAACGCGGGATCCACATCCACCTAAGACTCAGACTTCAAGATGAAAGATCTTAACTTATCAAACTCATCCTCATGCATTTATATCATTATTTAATCTCTCCTCTTGTTAATTGACTAGCTACTAAGTCGTGGTTGATACTACTAGATAAACTGAATTTCCTATACATGTTATTCTCCTATCCTGACGCTATTCTTGGAATATTTTATTTTCATCTTATGATGTGACCTTTTTTTTCCTGAATGTCTCTTTCTTGAAAGATACATTTTTCTTTTATCTTAATTTGCTTCCTGAGCATTTTCTTTCCTTCATTAGCTGCAAATAGGCACTAGGATGAATTTGAAGACTCATGCAAAACCATGTTGTTTTCATCAAATGGTGAAAAATGCTGGAATGGACCTGATAGGAGTTTGAATGTAATGACCATAATGTGAATCAGCTGTTCAACTTTGAAAATCCAGAAAAGTGACAATCAGAAATATTACCTTAAAAGCAGATTTCTATTCACCACAATATAGTATGCCAATAAACACTTCGATGTATATGATTATATATATATATATATATATATATATATATATGCCTATATATATATATATATATATATATATATATATATATATATATATATATATATATATATATATATATATATATATATATTCATTATGAAAAGGAAGATTTCAAGATGTTGTAATTCTTTCAATATGATTATATACATAAATTTTTCCAACCAGGAAAATTAATCATTTTGATCATATAGGTTACAATTCCTGAAACGTGGTCACCAAAAATGAAGAATGCTTGTGGACAAGCTTATGACCTATTAGTTGTTGTTCATAGATGATGGTATTCAATATCTGATATAATACATATAACAATAATCATATTCAAAACTATAACCAAGATCATATCTGTTAGTGATATGCTCTAGCACAGTGGCATATACATTGTTATTATATGTTTATATACATGAGGCATTTATCATTTTATCTTGTTATTTAAATTGTGGTTTAACTTGATAAAATCATATCCTTGAATAGTTGGCTCCGCTTAATGTCATCAAGTATGTGACTTGATAGTAAGCAGCCAAAAAACATGAAGCAGCTGTCCCAAATAGTTCATAGTCGATCATTATTGTGAATAATAATGAAGTAAGACTATTACTGTTTTTCACGAGAAAAGACCACGTTTGCTAGTCATGAACATAAGATGTTACCCAAAATATAAATGCATGTTAAGTTCATGTTATTGGACCTAACCGCTGAAATACTACATGGATTATGTCATCGGTAATTCTCAACGCGTGTAGTGGTATCTGAGAGTCTTTCGACTGAATTCACCATAGTTCCTACATGAGGAACTTCGTGTCTTGATGTAGCTCAATGACGTCTTTAACAGGATGGTAATACAGGCTATGGTTAGGCATGCGATCGTCATGTAGAGGAATGTGAGTGATGAGTGAAGGAATTTGTCCCGCTCTTAATTGAGTGAGATGTCTATTGGCCTCTTGATAAGTGAGACTGAGAAATGCATGGTCGTGCTCGAATGAGATTGATAGGAGCTATCAATATCATTTGTTTAGTCAGTCTACTTGAGAATCAAGAAACGATTAGGTTGTATAAAGATGACTTCATCCATGCTTTGTGCTTAATCGAGACATCGTGTGTGAGGACTAATATCATACTATGGTAGGTTTTGAGTCATCGAATTCCTTGATTTAAGGTGGATTATAATGCCTTGCTAGAGACAATTATAACTTGTTGGCTTAGAATATGATTTGGGCGGCCCGACATTGAGTGTGTAACGCCCCGAAAATACTAAAATTTTTATATAATAATTTTATATATAATGCAGGTATGAATTGAGTCAAACTTAGGTTTCAGGAAATTTGATAAATTGTAGTAAATTGAAGTGTGAGCATATGATTGAATATTATATGCTAAAATGAAAGTGATTGAACAGAAAATAAACCCAGTGAAAAGAACAAACAAGTCGTAAATGAGGACCTAAGGGTCAATTGTTATAAAGAATAAATATCTAGGTAATTTATGATAAATGAATGGCGAAGTGGAATAATAGGAGACTTAAATGAAAAATGAGTTAAGGCAAACAGGCCTTATGGAAATAAGGTGAACCAAAAGGAGAAAATGAAATGAGAATAAGTGGAAGGCGAGCTTATGGCCTTACACTTAAGTGAGGACCTAAAGACCAAAAGTGGTCTTTGGGAGCTCATTGTTGAGCAAACCCGTTTTTGAGAGAATGGGAGGAAAAGGGGGAGAAAGGTTAGGGTTTGCAAGAAGGAGTGGTTTTGGTTGGGTTTGCTTCCTATTTCTTCCTCCTAAGGGATCAACTGACCTACAAGAGGAGATTTGAAGAGATAAGGTAAGAAAAATCAAACCCTAACTTCCTCTCTTATGATCTTGATTTTGAGGGAAAGCCACGGCAGAAAAGGGTTCTCATTGATTCTAAACCACCTTTGGAGTTGTTTTGGTGGATTCCATGGTGGATTTTTGATATGGGATGAATTGGAGAAGGTTTGTGGAAGAAAAATGGGTGAAAATGACAAAATCCCGCATTTAAGGCAAAACCCGTGAATGGTACGGTAGCAAGTGGTACCGATTACCGTGATGCGTGGGCAAGTGAGTGCGGTGACCCTTTAAGCGCTTTATAGATACCCAGCGGTGAGGGTGAGAATGCAGGTACCAATCAAAGTGGTACCCGGTACCTTCTTCAGCGACCACTGTTTTGCATATTTTGCACCGTTAAGTCCCGTATTCATACACTAATTGTTTAGGAACCCTAAGAAATGATTAATGGGGGTTCAAATAAGAATGAGACTAAGTGAAAAACGTATCGTACCTCGCCTCCTCGGCGATATTCGTTTAGTATGATTATTTGTTTTAACCCACAGAGTGAAATTTGTATTTGACTAGGTGCGGGTAAGACAACAACGACCTAGGGCTGGTGTCGAAGAAAAGGAATCGATAATTGGTTTGTTCTCTGACTCTATTCTTATTTCAAGTATTTTGGTAGTTTACCAAGTAACTATGAAATGAGTACATGAATGAGTACATGAAATGAGTACATGAAATGAGTACATGAATGAGTATATGAAATGAGTATATGAAATGAGTACGTGAATCAGTATATGAAATATGTACATAGATTGAGTATATTTTTGAAAAGATAACACGAAAGTGAATATGGAATTGAAATGTGATATTTGAAAACCGAATGAATGTGAATGCATCCAGATTGTAAGCGAATGGTCGATTCTGACATCGCAGATTGAATGATATGTCAGATAGGCAGGTACGGCGAAGATGCACCAATCGGCATCGAATCCGCGAAGGCACCTCGCGGTGTCGATGTCACTTGGCGGGATGCCTTGTCGGCTTAAGTCGTGATGGCGTGGCATTGAAGAAATGTCCCACTTGATGGGATGCACCCGATCGGCATCGGAAGTCATGATGGCGTATGGAATTTAAGTGATACCATATGTCGGTGCGCAGCATCGTCGTGATGGGAGACCGGTATTAAATGTGTGAGCACATTACCAAATGATAATAAGGGCGGGATTCATCAAACAGAATCAGTCAGAAATTTGATTTGAATAGTCATAGTGAAATAACCAACATTGACGAGTGTAAATGGGATTTTATGTATACGCTTAAATCTCATAAATTGAATTGTGAATTGAATTCATGCCTTGAAATTGCATGTTGTGATGGATAAATGAATTGTAAAATGAAAGCATGCGAAAGTGAATAGCATGAGTATATGTTGATATAATAGGCATGGGTTAATGTTAAATGCATGCCAAATTAAATTGAATATTGAAATAGGCGCCTTAGAACCACTAAGCATGAAAATGCTTAGCGTATAATTTTATACATGCGAATGTTGAGTAGTCGGGAAGGAGAAGACAAGATCGTGACCTTGAGTCATAAGTAAGTTGCGGAGTATAAGTACATACCCCGCCATGCACATATCATTCTCTTTTTGAACATGAGATATTTTGTGAACAAATAGTCGAACTCCAAAAAATGTTTTGTTTTGTATATCATTTTGAAAGGGCATAGAATGCCTTCACTGTAATTACATTTTATGAAATGTAAATGTTTGTGGGCTTTACCATTTGAGAAAATGCTTTTCGCGCAAATCAAAACCTAAGAGAAATAACCTGAAAATGTTTTGATAGATAATTGGCGTCGAATGCCAGGGCTCCGGTTGGATCTGCCCTTTAGGTCGGCCCAGAAGTTCGAGTCACAGACATTTTTTTAAAAAAAAAAATTTAATAACATGGAAAATAAAAAGAAATAAATCGAGCGTCCCCGGGTTTCGATTCGGACTCGCCGTTCAGGTTGGACTGGGCTCGGGTGTTGCTACAGAGTGAACCTATAGGGTCACACATAAGAATGAGCTATAATGGGATGTTAGAATGGCTCTTTCTTTAGCCCATGATTAAGCCCAAGCCCAAGCCCATTAATAGTTAATGGAATTTGGTTTAAGTCGTTTAATAAAAGAGGGTTTGGGAGGCTTGATATAAATATGGGGTTTATCATCTAAAAGGAGTTAGTTCTTTTGAAGTGGGCGGTTTTTGAGAGAGAATTCTTTTAGAGTTTTGGAAGACACTAAGGTGTCTTTGGTTTTATGGGACAAAGACTTATCATAAGGTGCTAGCACATCCATCCCATCCATTAGTCGTTCGTGTGGATACCTTTAGAGGGCGTTTGCACACTGCATCGTCTTGGCTCATTGCTGCTGGATCGTTTCTAGAAGGAGTTCTGTTTGTGTTTCAACATGCGTGTGATAAAGCAAATCTGCACTAGTCGAAAAGGATTCGGTCTACAAGAGGTAAGATCTAGATTTCCTTGATTCATTGTTTAGTTTCATCGGATTTCCTTGATTCATTGTTTAGTTTCATCAGTAGCTTGGATCTTGATGTTCAGTGATTAAATTTTTTTATTCCGTCGTGTTCTTATCGGATTCGACAATATCCAAGCAAAATAAAAATTCCAAATAATGAATTGGAACTAATTTTCCCAACTTAAAAGACATACCTTGTTCATAGTGATCAACAGAGGACTGAAAGTCGGGAATTGCAGAGTTACCTTTTCAGAAAAAATCTAGAGAGTGATTTCGTCTTTTCTTATTGCTGCTTTTCTCACATAGCATCATTTTTATCTTTGATTCGGTTGTTATTAACAATCAATCGTTATCTAATCACGACGCTTCACTTTCTCTATCCACTTTCTCAAACTCCTTTTGGTTTAATTAATAATAAATTAGTAAAAATTTTGTGGTCAAGCCCACATCATGTGTGCCTGATTCCACGAAAGACTAACATCTCCCACTCACATATGATGGTACTGACTTTCTTCTCAATTTGTGAGGTTCATACTTGTCAAATAAGTCGTGTGACCAAGCATACTTCAAGAGCATATTCACTGTATATTTGTTAGAAGTATATAGTATCTCGACAAAATGATCTTGGAGTATGTTTAGTATGTTGTATCCTAGATCATTTGTCACATCTTTTCACACGAGATCTCGTAGAAAAATATGTATTCATGATTATGTTCTTCCACACAAAAAAAACATAATCGACCCATGAATAAATTACAATGCAACTATCCGTTTGTAAATATGATCTTCCTCTTCCTTGATTCTCATAATTCTTACCTAGTTCGCTTTTCTAGAAATGTTCTAGTAGACTAAATCATTCATAATCCTTTGGTAACAACATTCTAAGATAGAAAACACTAAATACTAATTATGAAATCAAGTTAGAGTATAAGGATATTATTCAAGATGACTTAAAAGTCGAGGGTCTCACACTAAGAAAATTTTCATTTTCATTACCCTTGTTGGTCAACATATGCACATGTGGTATGAATCACATGTTACGGTATTATCTTATTTCTCATGGAGCGTATGTCTTTTTGTATATTTTAATACTTTACAGATTGTAATTTGACATACTCTCTTTATCAAAATTATCAAAACTCTAATATGGTATTAAGACATAAATTGATATACCACTTAAGATCATATATTTCATTTATCTTCTAAATGAAATCGACATTCGTATTTAAGCCTTCGCTCTCGATTATCACTTAGATAATAAAGGTCAAATCCAGCTCATCCTTGTTCACACAAAGTGACAAAGGCGATTGCTTGTGTGAGTAGGTCAATCTCTCATCTATCTGGCATACTTTTGTATTCAATATGTACATAATATAAGTATTCACGTATGTTTCAAAAATGTTTGGGAATTGAATAAATAAAGAAAATTATCACAATAATTATGTGTGAACATACTTGACAGTACATATTTACATGTATACTTTAACATCTACGTGCGAGACTTGATGACGGGACCCGGGCCAGGATACCCTCCGGTTCGGGTGGTCATATAGTGAAGTCCCTTTGTATAATCCTAGGAGAATCGGTGGAACCCCTATAAGGAAGGGAGTAACACCATGTATTAATTTAATACCGATTATACATAAATATATATGTAAAAACCCGCGGCAATTATAATGGAGTCTTGTAAAAGTTCATACGAATATCGGAGCGTTCTAAAGTATTGTGGATTTAGGGTACAAGTAAAATGAATAAGTCAATACAAAAACTCAGAATAAATAATGCGATAAGAGTGTCACGACGAGGCAATGGCGGAGAGAGCGGCGTCAAATGCGCGAATAGGCCCTACAGTATGCGGACCTAAGGGAACGAGATTTAAAAGCAATAATGTGAGATAATAAATCTCGGTGAGTGGCATAACATAAGGAAAAATAACATTTTTATATTTCAATGGTTCTCCTCTCAAAACCTTCCGTTCACTCTTTGTAAAGTTCCCCGTTTAGAAACATTTCACAAAACCCAACTTTTACCCCCGAGTCGACATGTCGCGGATCATGCTCGACAAATTAGCGTCCCGATGTTAGAAAACGCCAATGCAGACTATACCTGACATAAAGCCCGAGCACAAAACATGTATAGTCATCAAGTGATAAAAATAACCATGAAATGCACCAAAACCATGAGTATTAAAATAGTTATACCACGTTTGAGAAAATCGGCAAGCGTCATACCATATAAACCAGCGTTATGCCGTACCATGTACTCATCTAAACCGTCTGAGTAAGCCCAGGCCCTCCGCGTCATAAGTGGCAAACCCAAAATACCAAACCGTCGGGTCAAACCGACCTCACGTCACCGTGGCAAACCCAGAATACCAAACCGTCGGGTCAAACAGACCTCACGTCACCGTGGCAAACCTAAAATACCAAGCCAGTCGGGTCCAGGCAGACCTCCGTGCCGTGGCAAACCCGAAAATACGGCCCAGGTCGATTGACAGGCCTCGCGTCACCGTGGCAAACCCAGAATACCAAACCGTCGGAATCAAACTGACCTCACGGCAATGTGGCAACTAATAAACCGTCGGGGTCAAACCGACCCTCACGGCCAGTATGGCAACTAATAAACCGTTGAGGTGAGCCGACCTCGTAGCGCGTGGCCGACTAATAAACCGTTCCATTCTCACATGTACGCTCGGTAATGCGGGTATCGAGTCGGTCCACAAATCTAAGATCCACCTTTCTTTACAATAGTTTTCAAGATAGTTTACAACCTCAATCCATGTACCCCAGAAATATCGAGCACCCTTGAGCTCATCCCACGAACCACGGTAAAATTTTCAAATAGTTAAAATGTTGACCAAAATTACATGAAATGATAACTTGTTTATATGAAACCGAAAATCATGTTTGAATGCAACCAACCATCGATCAAGCAGTATATATATAAAGTATTAAATGTAATGAATATATGACATAATATCCCAAATCATTTAAAAGCATATAAACCACTCCTACAGTTGGCGTAAATCCACCCACGCTCCCTTGCGGGATCGTCTCTGACCGGCGTGAGTGCACCTTAATCTGGTAAACTTAAGCAGAATAATGGTGGGCAGCAACCTTAGGATACTTACGAAGGCCTTAGAATAACTGTTAGAACTATGAAACCATCAAAATTGGACTCCGACAGGTCCAATTACAGGATGTGCCCTATAGGCCCGATACCTAAAATTGGGGCTTTTCACGAGGAGCTAATTTCTCGAGGGTGAGCGAATCGATAATTCTAAAAACATCAATTTCACTAATACAACTTCAATTTTTCCAAATTAACCAATCGGTACTCTATTTGATCCCAGGCTTCATTATTAGAAACGACCTAAAAATGGAAACCCAGCCAAGCGATGTCCAAAATTTACAAACCACATATCAATCGGCCAGATACCAGGAACTCATTGGTACCATTACCTTGGTCAATTGCTGTGTTGTGCCGGAAAAACCCGATCTAAAAAGCGGCCGATTTCGTTTCAATGTAACTTCCAAACGGTCACGAAATCTGCAAGGATTACGTAGATGAGTTCAGAAGGTCGAAAATGGTGGAAATGAGCTATAGGGTGGCCTGAGGTGGCCAGAAAATGGCGAAATCACAAAACTCAAGTGAAAATGCGTTGCGGCCGTCGTGGGTTCGCCCGGCGGATCCACAGGCGTCCGTGGCGGTTAGCCATAAATTTTGCGGCAGCGTCGCGGTGATATTCAGTAGTCGGCGTGTCACGATAATCCGGCGGTGGTACTGTGCGATCCGATTTCTCAAGGCGCGCGAGTACTCGGCCCCAGGTGTTCGGTTTGGAGAGTTTTCTCATAGGGTTTTGGGAGCTCGAGTGTTGTTTTGAGCTGGGTTTCATTTGGTATCACAACTATGTTTATATAGGGTCTAGAATTGGCTTTGATTAAAAATCCCGACGGAACGGACAGCGATAGAGTGCCTCTTGTTGAACTGTGTGTGGCATCCATAAGTCGGATTGTGACGTTCCGCCTGTCTATGAACTCGTATCGAGGTGCGAAATGGTGTCTTAGTTGGCCTAAAACTATTAGATCCTCGAAAAGTCAAACTTAGTCGAGCTTGAGGTCGAACTCATATTATTTAGTGCGGGTCGTTTACAGCCTACCCCCGCCAAAGAAAATTTCGTCCAATTCGTACTGTGTCATGGAAGGAATTGAAGTGCGGCTCACGCGTTTGGTCTTCAGCTCCCAGTGGCTTCTCGACTAGGTGGTTCCTCCAAAGGACCTTCACTAAGGATATTGTCTTGTTGCGAAGCTCCTTCTCTTTTCTACCCAGAATCTGCACTAGCTGCTCCTCATAGGATAAGTCATCCCTCAGCTCAATCTCTGGTGTCTCCAACACATGTGAGGGATCTGGAATATACTTGCGTAGCATGGAGATGTGAAACACATTATGGACTCGAGAAAGCTCCTTCGGTAAGTCTAATCTATAAGCCCTTTGGACCTACCACTCTCAGCAATTTCAAAGGTCGATGTAGCGGGGCTTAGTTTCCCTACCGCTTTCAAGCGTGCCACGCCCTTCAAGGAGGAAGCGAGAACACTCGATCTTGACCTCGAAACTCAAGATCCTTTCTTAGCTTGTCGCATGGCTCTTTGCACATCTGAAATTTGCTTTCAGCAGCGCATTATAACATTAACCTTGTCATTCGTCGCTGTACAATCTCGGGACCTAGCGATTTCTCTTTCTTTGCTCTCATTCCAACATAAAAGGAGTGCGACATTGTTTCTGTCTGAGCCTCATAAGGTGACATCCTCGATGCTTGAGTGATAGGCTGTTACATAAGTGAACTCTGCTAAAGGTAGATACTCATTCCAATGTCCTTTGAATTGTAGTACACATGACCTCAACATATCTTCTAAAGTTTGAATAGTCCTCTCGGATTGTCCATCAGTCTGAGGGTGAAAGGCAATACTCAAATTCAACCGACTTTAGTTCTTCCATCGATCTCTTCAATACCGAAGTGAATCGTGGATCTCTATCGAGGCCAGTGAAACCTTGGCACCCATTACAAACTCAGCATATGACTCATAAAAGAGTTCAGCTAGTTGCGAGGAAAACTTCTCCACGAATATAGGTAGGAAATGCGCGGACTTGGTGAGTCGATCCTTTCTCTTATCCAAATGTCGTCATGTCTACGGCGTGGGAGGGAGCTTAAATAAAGTATCCATTGTGATGTGTTCCCATTTCCATTACGGAATGGGTAGAGGCTATGAAGTCAGAGAGGCTTTGTCTCTGCCTTCACTTGTTGGGATAGAGGCACTTGGATACATACTCCATGACTTCTCTTTTCATCCACGACCTGATAATATTCCTTTAGTGTATGATACATCTTAGTGCTACCGGGGTGCATAGCATAGGCGGAACTATGGGCTTCATCCAGTATTTGCCTTTTTAACTCTTCAGCTGCCGGAACACAAAGTCTAGAACCCATCACCAAGGCTCCATCGTCTCTAACAGCAAAATCCGACTGTCCCCCTTCCTCGACTTTCTTTCTCATGCTCATCAAATAGGGATCTTCCAGTTGTGCCTCGAGAATTTGATCTACAAGTATCGGTCGTAGTCGGAAACTAGCAAAAAGTGCTCCCGAAAAATGCAACCCCACCTCAACACCCAACTCTCGCAACTCGATCATCAATGGGAGTTGTATTGTCTGCATATAAGCCAAAGAGCATGTAGACTTCCTACTCAAAGCATCAGCCACCACATTTGCCTTACACGGATGGTAGTCGATAGTCGCGATCATAATCCTTAAGTAGTTCCATCCACCTTCTTTGCCTTAAGTTTAGCTCCTTCTGTGTAAACAAATATTTAAGGCTCTTATGGTCGGTAAATATCGCGAGATCGCCTAGGTACAAGTAATGCCTCAGTCTTGATCACGAAAATTACCGCGGCAAGTTCAGCGAGTCATGGGTAGGATAATTTGCTGTGCTTCTTTAGCGTACGACATGCGCTACAACTCTCTTATGTTGCATCAACACACAACCTAAACCTTGGTATGAAGCATCGCTGTAAACCTCAAACCCCTCGTTGCCCTCTGGTAATGTCAAAACAGGGGCTGATGTCAACTTTTCCTTCGATGTTTGGTATCCTCACACTTGTCAGTCCGCCAAATTTTACCCCTTTCCTAGTCAAACAGTGAAGTGGTCCTGCTATTTTTGAGAACCCTTCTATGAACCTGCGATAATACCCCGCTAACCCTATGAAACTCCGCACTTCTGTCACCGTAGTTGGTTGCTCCTAGTTTGCCCTTTGCCTCTACTTTACGAGGTCACATAAATGCCATCGCGAAAAACCACGTGTCAGAAAGCCCGCTCGGCTCGGCAAACTCACATTTGCTAAACTTGGCATACAGCGATCTTGCTGAAGTCTGCAGCACCAAACCCAAATATCTCTCATGCTCAACTCGCTTTTCAGTACACTAGGATGTCGTCGTGAAATGATGACAAATCGATCTGAGTATGGACGGGCCCGGTTCATGGATCCGCAGCTCTTTGGGGCATTAGTGAGTCACGAAAGACATCCTTTATAAACTCATAATGTCCATATCTCGTCCTGAATGTCGTCTTGGGAATGTCAGATTTCCTAATCCTTAACTGATGGTACCACGACCTCGAAGTGATCTTGGAGAACAACATCGCACCTGGGCGATCAAATAAATCATCAATCCCAGGGCAAAGGATATTTGTTACGAATGGTGACCTTATTATTTGCCTGTAGTGCTTTACACAACCTCCAAGTACCATCCTTCTTCTTCACGAATAACAGCTCCCGGAGTGAAGTACTGAGCTGTCGTCCCCGTCACCAGCTCTTGTAGCTGAGCCTTCAATTCTTTCAGCTCGGCCGGTGCCATTCTATAAGGTGGTAAAGAAATAGGAGCCGTACCAGGGACCAAATCAATGGGAAAATCTACCTCTCGTTCTGGAGGTGGACCTGGAAGATCGTCAGGGAACACATCCAGAAAGTCCTGCCTCTTGAGTACGTCCTCTAATCTAACTTAGGTAAACTCACAGTGTCAACTATATGGTAGAAACCACGAGCAACCCTTCGATAAACATCTAGCATAAATGGCAGAAATCAAACCTGAAGGTGTCCGCCTCCGCTCTCCATAGAAGACTACTACTGGTAGTCCCGGTCGTCTAAATATTACTTCCTTGCGGAAGCAATCCATTGAAGCATAGTTTGAAGCAAACCAATCCATCCCAAGAATTACATTCAACCCTTTGAGATCTATTAATATCAAATCTGCTTCCATATCTTGGCCCTCAATTGAAAACAAGCTACCCTTAAGCATCTGACTAGGCCATAGAGACTCTCCTGTGGGCGTGGAAATCTCAGACCACATTCAGGCAGGAGTCATCGGAGCACGTGCGACATACTCACGTGAAATAAAGGAGTGTGGCTCTACAGATTGATAGTACGCATCGTCACCAAAAATAGATAATGTGCTGTCACGACGTCGGGAGTGGCACATTATCATTTGGTCATAGCATAGACTCGCCTCTGGCGGGTGGTGCGTCCTCTACGTCTTACGCCTCTAGTGGCGGGTGTGGCTGTTGTCGTCTTGGGGAACCACAGAAGATGCCTTACTGTCTGGCATTGTCCAGGTCCTCCGTGCCCACTGGCCGTGGGCCAGGCACCTAATCTGGAACTCTAGTGTGGATCTCGATGAGGCGAGTCCCTCTGAAATGTCTGTCTGCCCTGCTTGATAGCATGTATAATCCCACTTGGCATGGCGTCATGAATCTTGCCCTGAGCATCCTGGCCAGACGGAGCGCAGCGGCCTGAGCCAGCAATAGCTCGCCCTTTGCTTCATTTGATCGAAATCCGGAACTACGTGTGTGTCCACCTCTCTAAAACCGAACCGTAGCACCCTTTATCTACTTGGATCCTCTGCTGCCCGAAGATCCAGAGCTGAAACTACCCCTCTTGGATGATCCTTGGCTGGGGTTCCCGACCGATCCATTACGTAAGATCGGCGCTGTCTGGCGTGTCGAGGTCTGTCTCTGCACCTCTGGGCGGCATCTCTCGCCCGATTAGTGCGTGGGATGATCGGACTACTGAGAGGCTCAAGCTATCGTCTGTTGACGGAGTCGAAACCTCCTCTTCTTCGCGACTTCATCAGCTACCAGAATTTAGGCCCGAAAATCGTGCTCTACGAACTGCGGCTCGTGCTCGAGAGCTGTCGCCACTGCACAGGTGGTGTCTCGAGACCGGCCTCTTGGTCTCCAACAAGGCTGAGGCGAGAGCTTCGATTGTGAAAGCGACCTTAAGCGTGCCCAGTGTGGCGTTTCTAAAGTCTCTCATGCGCTACCATTTCCTTGCATTACCTGGAAACCCGGCTATCGACTCTTTGTCCTCATGCGGACCGCTGCGTACCCTCGTCCAGAATTTTCTTTGTGTCATCAAGCCAGGATAGGGCCACCATGGGATCCGTGGCGCTATCAAAACTCCTTTGCTCGGCTACAGGCGTCAGCCGTACAACTAGTGAACCCACTTCTCTCCAATGATCCAGTGGGCCTTTCGTGAATTTTCCTCGTAGCTAGGTGCTGAGCTTTCCACGAGCTGTTGGGACCCTCGTCTGCCTACGGGCGCCATTAGGAAGAAGAACTGTTTCCAAGAATCAAAGAACATAATCAGTCCCAATGATAAGGTTAGGAAGGTATCTGAAAACACGGGGCCAATTAGCCTGACAATGTGACCGAATTTAGAAACCTAGAGGCTCGATGCAGTGACGGGACCCAGGCAGGATACCTCAAGTTCGGGTGGTCATCTAGTGAAGTCCCGTATAATCAGGGAAGATCACGATTGGAACCCTATAAGGAAGGAGTAACACCGTGTATTAATTTAATACCCGATTATACATAAATATATATAAAAACCCCTGCATGATTATAAATGAGGTCTTGTAAAAGTTCCATACTAATATCAGAGCGTTCTAAGAGTATTGTGGATTTAGGAATTAACAGTAGAAATGAATAAGTCCCGTCTGAAACTCGAGAATAGATAAATGCGATCGTCTGAAACCAATTGTGGCGGAGAGAGCGGCGTCAAATCACAGCGCGAATAGGCTCTGGCCCATGCGGACTGGAACAGATTTAAATGATAATGTGAGATAATAAATCTCGGTGAGTGGCATAAACTATAGGAAAAATAACATTTTATATTTCAATGGTTCTCCTCTCAAAACCTTCCATTCACTCTTTGTAAAGTTCCTAGTTTAGAAACATTTCACAAAACCCAGCTTTTACCCCCGAGTCCGACATATGCAGGATCATGCTCAACAAATTAAGCGAGTCCTGATGTTAAGAAAACATAATCACGAGCTATACCGCGACATAAAGCCCGAAGCACAAAACATGTATGGTCGTAGTGATAAAAATAACCGTAAATGCACCAAAACCATGAGTATTAAAATGGTTATGCCACATTTAGAAAATCAACAGCGTCATTACCGTATAAACCAGCGTTGTCTGCCGTACCGTATACTCATCTAGCGGAGTCGGGTAAACCCGACCTCACGTCAAGTAGCAGACCCGAAATACCCGAGCCGTGGGTCGAACAAACCTCGCGTCGCAGTAATAAACGAAATGCCAAACCGTCGGAATCAAACTGGACCTCCGCGGCAATGTGGCAACTAATAAGCCGTCGGTCAAACCGACCTCGCAATGATGGCGACTAATAAACCGTCGAGAATTGAGCCGACCTCGCGGCGACGTGGCAGCCTAATAGCGGTTCCCCATTCTCATGTACCTTTCGGCAATGCGGTATCGAGTCGAGTCCACAAAAAATATCAGATCGCCTTTTTCTTTTACAATAGTTTTCAAGATAGTTTACAACCTCAATCCATGTACCCCGAAATATCTGAACACCACCAGGCTCATCCCACGAACACGATTAAAACAAATGGTTAAAATGTTGACAAAATTCACATGAAATGATAACTTGTTTTATATGAAGCTAGAAAATCATGTTTGAATGCAATAACCATCTGATCAAGAAGCAGTATATATATAAAGTATTAAATCATAATAGATATGTCGACATAATATCAAATCATTTAAGCATATAAACCACTCTGGACTATAGGCGCTCAGATCCTACTCCCTAGCAGGATCGTCTCGGCGGCGTGAGTGCAATAATATATAGATAAAGCTCGCAGGCTCTATCGCTGAACCAACAACCTTAGGATGCCCAGAAGGCCTTAGAATAACTGTTAGAGCGTGAAACCATCAAAATTGGACTCAGTGAGATTATTCACGAAGTGTGCCACATAAGCCGATACCTAAAATTGGAACTACTTTGGGAGCTAATTTCTCGAAATTAACAGTCGATAATTCACAAAACATCATTTCACTGGCACAACTTAAGTACAACAAATTAACCAATCGGTACTCTATTTCAGTCCCGACTTCGGTAGTAAACAACCTAAAAATGGAAACCCGACCTTGATGTCCAAAATTTACAAACCACGCTATCAATGGAAGCCCCGAGACCAGAACTCATTGGTACCATTACCTTGGTCAACGGTCACTGTGGTGGTAGGAAACCCGATCTAAGCTTCGGCGTTTCGTTTCAATGTAACTTCCAGCGGTGCGAAATCTGCAAAAAGGGACCACGTAGATGAGTTGAAGGCCCAAATGAGTGGAAAGGAGCTATGGGGTGGCGAGGTGGCGGAAAATGGCGTAAATCCGCAAAACTCAGGTGAAAATCGTGCGGCATGATCGGGTCGGCCGGCGGATCCGGCGATCCGGTTGGCGTAAATTTTACGTAGGCGTCGTCCGGCCCGGTGGATCACCTGGTAGTCCAGCGCTTGTACGGTAAATCCCGACCGGTGGTGCGCACCGTGCGGTCGGGTTTCTCAAGCGCCAGCGGTGGTACACCTTCGGCCCAAAGGTGTTCGGTTTGGAGAGTTTTCTTAGGGTTTTAGGAGCTCAAGAGTTGTTTTGGGCTAGGGTTTTCATTTGGTATCACAAGCTATATTTATATAGGGTCTAGGGTCGCTTTCGGGTAAAAATCCCAAAGCGGAACTGGACAACGATAAAGTGCTTTCTTGTTGAACTTCTAATGGCGTAACTTTGTAGTAAGTCGGATTGTGGCGTTAGCGTCTGAACTTGTATCGCGGGGCCTACGAAATGGTGTCTTAGTTAACCTAAGAGCTATTCCTCCTCGAAAAGTCAAGCTTGAGTCCAACTTGGTCAAACTTGGTCAACTTGGTCAAACTTGGTCAAACTTGGTCAAACTTGGTCAAACTCGTATTATTTGGTACGGGTCGTTACACTTGACATGCCTAAAGTATGCTTCTTTAGGTATGGGCTTAAGTAAAGGATCTGGCCATCTTTGGCCAATAGATTATTTACTTGAGTTCACTTCCTTTACGGCCCAGTATGTCTTTCTGAAATTGTATTTGATATCTATGTGTTTGGTTTAGCATGGAACTTAGGGTCTACCCATATAGCTATTACAACGATATCTGGTCAATGAAATACATGCTCACAATAGAATCACCCTTGTTGATCAAATGTTCCAAAAATCTTCTTAACCAAACTCTTTGTTGTGTGGTGATAATCTTATAACTGACATTTATTATCGATAGGACTACACAAATTTTATTCTTACTACTCGATAGACCCTGTTGAGTAAGAAAGAAAATCTTGGTGGATTTCCTTTCATGCAAATCTCCTCCCGATCAACATGGCCTCTTTGATCGCAAATGCGTTACCTTGATAGCATAATGAATAGTCTGTTGTGCCTTTGAGATACCTCAATATCCTTTTCACTGCTTTCCAATGTGCTTGAACTGGATTAGATTGATATTTACTAGCCATCCCAATAGCATGGCAAATATTAGACCTAGTACACATCATAACATACATTAGGCTTCCAACTGCGCTTAAGTAAGGAACCTTGTTAATTTGTTCCTTTTCTTATGAGGTTTTAGGACATAATTTCTAACTTAAGGTATCACCTTTTTCCATAGGAGTATTGATAGGTGTGAATCGTGTTACTTGTTTTGATATGATTTTATATGTTTTATCACGGCCCAAATACTAGATTCACACCATTATCTCTTATGAAGCTACAATCTCATTTGCTTATGCTTTGCAGAATGAAGGAAAATCGAAGCAAATGGGATGGAAAGAAACAAGTTAGGAGGAATTTGTTGAGTGCTTGCAGCGGTATTCACTACAGCAAAAGTATGTTCGCCCCTTGATGAAAATTTGTTCTTGCGGCGAAGGAGAGATTCACCATGGCAGTTGAAGCCCGGGAATGACAATAGTAGCGGTTGCATGTGGAGAAGGTCAAGTCTCATGCGTGATAGATTCACCACAACGAAGGAAGAAATCACCATAGTGAACCGGAAGATGATCAAAGATCAAACCTTAGGTTTCACTTTGCGAAGAGGATTATTCTACTTACGGTGAAGATGTTAAGCACTGTGAATCCACGATTCCGTAGTAAAGGGCGAAAGTGACCGATACATGTGTTTGCCTGACGAAAACTACGAGCTAGAGCAAAAGCTCATTCTATTTTAGCCCATCATTGGATCATTTTCGAAGGCCTATAAATACTATAACTTTATCAATGATTAGGGTTTGAACTTCTAGGCAGGGGAGGCTCTCATTTCTAGGGTTTCTCTCTCTCAAGTTATGTTCCATTTTAGGTTTAGTTTTCCAGTTTTTCTTAGATTTAGCTTTTTTTATGAGAACTTTGGATTGTAATTGAAGATTGTTGAGAAAAACAACTATATATAGTAGGGAATTCCAGTTTGGAGCTAGAGATTGAAGTTATTGACAACTTAACCACTGTTTTGTACTCTATCTTCTCTCTTCCTTTATTTTCTGCAGTTTTGTTGATGTTCTTAACATAAATCTATGGATGTTGATGGTTGAAATGTTAGGCTAAGTATCTATAGGGTTGATTATCAAATGTGATGTTGATTTTTGTCTAATCTTTGATTGGTGGGTTGATTGATCCATATTTGTTTTGTTGTGTTTGGTGTTAGATCTTTGGAATACTATAGTTTTAATTAATTAATCCATTCTAAGAATTGGATCTTCAATCCTTTTACTAAGGCATCCTTGGTGACGTGGGGATTATGCCCTAAAATCTAGTTATAGTTCTCTTAAGGCGCGAATTAATCAATTGGAATGCTAATTAACCTAGTTAAAGAAACTTAGGGAACTAGAAATGTCTAGTACTAAGTGGATTTCACTAGGAAGGGACATTAAATACATTAAGTAAGGACTGCATGTACGTAACTGTGACCAATCCGAGCTTAGTCCGGGTCGTTCTATTGCATGTATGTAATTGTGATCAATAGAGCTCCCTAGAAAAAAGTGTCTTTGAAAAGTATCGTACTATCGACTTAAAAGTACATAGCGTAGTAAAGTCGGTAGTAGAAATACAGAGCAGATAGTGGGATCCTTGTACTTGATTCTGGACAATTCAGAGTTATAAATCCAACTTGACTCGTGTTTTATGATAATGAATCGTTAAACATCATGGATGATAATCAACCCTAGTACCTCTATAAGTTTATTTTCCCATGTTTTAATCAATTGTATCCAGTTTTCATTAAGACATTCTTTGTTTTAGTTAAGTTTGTTTTAATTAGTTTGATAACTTCACAATCAACTTAATTAAACTCTCAAATAGTGAATTAAGCAAGTAGTCGGGGTACTCAATCCCCTAGAAAATCTAAAATCCTCGTGGGAATGATCTTGGTTCATAAGAGAAAACCATTTTATTGCTTAAGGCCCATGCACTTGCAAGTTTAGACTATTTCAATTTTTATAGTACATATTGCAAACATCATAAGTTTTTGGTGTAAGCCGACAATCTAACATGTATCAATAGGTTTACAATCTTGCATTTTGAATCACTCAAGAATTTTTTTCATGTATGGTTTTGTGAAAAAGACACCAAATTATTTTATCAATCCCATAAAATCTTAACTCTAAGGATATATGCAGCTTCACCCATCTCCTTCATTTCAAATTTGGATGACAACCATCCTTTGATTTCTTTTATGTACTCCACATTATTTCCAGCTATCAATATGTCATCTACGTATAAGGATAAGACTACAAATTTGTCTTTTGACCTTTTAATGTAGACACAATGATCTTCTTCAATCATTTCAAATTTATGAGACATTATTGTGCTAGGAAACTTAATGTTCCATTGTCTCAAAGACTGCTTAACATACATTGACTTTAAAATTCTGCCTACTTTATGTTCTTGGCCTTTAGTTATGAAACCTACTAGTTGTTCCATGTAGATTTCTTCGTCAAGTTCTCAATTGAGAAAAATAGTCTTTACATCCATTTGATGTAATTCTAGGTCCATAATTGCAACAATAGCTAAAATTAGGTATATTGAGGTAAATCCAACAACAAGTGAAATTTTTTATTCATAAGTTATTCCTTCCTGTTGTGTATACCCCTTTATGACTAGGCGGGCTTTGTATCTTTCAATTGTGTTATCTATCTTATGCTTAATTTTAAGGATTCATTTATTTCCCATCAGTTTACGTCTTTTGGGTAGATCAACTAATTCCTACACCTTATTTGTTTTCATTGACTCTATCTCTTCTTCCATTGCTTTCTTCCATTTTTCTTTAGTATAACAATTAAGATACTCTTTTATATTTCTTGGCTCTTCTTCATCTTGTGGAGTAACAATAAATGCTTCCCCTTCAATCTCAAATTGGGGACGAGGAACCTGTTGACAATTTGTACGCATGATTTGGGGTTCCTCAAATTTCATTGTTACTCCCAGTCGGACTAAAAGCATAGTTAGATCTACTCCATGATGTTTTTAGGTGATATTAGAAACTAATTTATCATTTCTCAAAACACTCCCACTTGAAGATAAGGATCCAATTCTTCTATAGTGAAAGCAATCTAGTCAATGGACTCGTGTAATAAGAGGTTTTTACCTATTTGTCCTTGAATAGGGAAACCATTATCTAAGAATGTGATATCTCATGATTCAAATTCAATTATATTACCACCTTCTTACTCACCTATGAAAATGTATCCTTTAGATTGTTCACAATATCTTATAAAGATACTTTTCTTTCCTCTCTAGCCTAACTTTCCATTTTATGAGAGGAATTATGTACATAGGCAGCACAACCCCAAGGTCTTAAAAAACTTAGGTTAGGTTTCCTATTGGTCCATAACTCATATGGAGTGGTAGTAACTGACTTTGAGAGCACACGGTTCAGTACAACTATGGTTGTTAATAATGCATCACCCCAATGGGTGATAGGTAAATAAGCCCGTGCCATCATTGACCTAACCATTTCAAGAATGGTTCTGTTACGTCTTTCTGTAACTCCATTTTTTGTGGAGTGTACAGGATAGTTAATTGATGTCCATTTCCCTTTTCATTACATAATCATTTGAACTTATCAAACAAATATTCTCGACCTTAATTGATTCTTAATGCTTTGATTTTCTTATCTAATTTATTTTAAACTAAGTTCATAAACTTGATAAAGCAATCTAATGCTTGTGATTTTTGAGAAATCAAATAGACATAACCATATCGAGTGAAGTCATCTATAAATGTGATGAAATAAACTACCCCATGTTCAGCTTTGACATTCATTGGACCACAAATGTCTAAATTGATTAATTACAATGGAGTTATAGCTCTGGTTCATTTTCTAAATGGTTTTCTTACTATTTTTCCAACTAGACAATTTTCACATTTTGATAGCTCAACTTTGTTCAAACTGCCAAATGAGTCTTCTTTGGCTAATCGATTCATATGACTTTGGCCAATATGATTAAGTCTAGCATGCCAAACTTCAACATTGTCCTCATAATTAACAACCAATGTAAAGTAAAAGAAACATACATTACTTTCACCATGTTCAACATCAAGAACAATAAAACCATTTAAGAATGAACCACATCTATAATAATCTTGTCCTAAAAACAAATCCACACCTTGTCCATGGCATCAATTGAAATCAAATTTGAAGTAAAGCGAAACCACGAGAAACTAGATTACGCGAATATCAGGAGCAAATAACACATCATGTAGGAATAAGGTTTGACCACTTCGCATGACTAACTTGCACGTGTCAATTCCCTTCAATTCAACTCTTGAGTTGTTACCTACATATATTCATCTTGTTCATTTCAGGATCCATCGAAATTCCAAGAAGGCACTTCTGCCCTTCGCTACATGGTTTGCGGTTCCTGAGTCTACAATCCACAAAGCATAAGATTCAGTCAAACAAACACTACTAGAAACATTCATTGCACTAACAAGTGCATAAAGGTCATTTACCTTCTTGTGCTACTTGCATCCACGTGCAAAATGCGCCTTCTTGCCACAGCTATAGTACTTGGGCTTAGATACATGCTTTTTTTCTTAAATAAACCTTTTTTTTCTTTCCTTTTTTGGGTTGGTTGAACTTTTGTTTTTTCTTTGCCTAAGAATCTGCTTGACTCTCTTGCTAGTACCCACCATGAAATTTAAGCTTACAACATTTTCCACCATATGAGCTAGAGCCAACCATGTAGACATATCGAGCACTTGTCTTCTTGTGTAGGGCGATCTCCCTCGAAGCTCTAAGTGGTGCACCAACCTCTTCCCCGAGTTTAATGGCATTTGTGGGTCATATACCCCATTTATGTGGTCCCAGCTTTGAGGCAGTGAACGAATCACTGCTTGCACTTGTTGTTCATTAGTAAGAGTATGACCTGCAACTTTAAGCTCAATTATCATATTTGATATCTACCTCAAATGTTTTTTCATGGTATGTTCAAGGCATTTCTTGTAAGTGTCAAACTTAATGGTAAGTGATCTTAGCTTGGCTATGGACGTACCACATGTCCTTTGCACTCTCATATTTTCATAACTCCCTCATGATATCATCCATCCTACTCAACAACGTAATACAAGCTATGGAGTTCTTTTTTTTCCAGGTCTCATAAGCTTCACAATCCCTTCTATGTTGGGCCATGTTGCCTTGCTCAAGTTCACCCATGAACATATTTAAAACCTCAAAAGAGCTTCTTGCTCTTCAAGCACGTATTGGATTTTCATACTCTATATCTCATAATTATCCCCATTTAGTTTTTCACCCTTATTGAATTCAACTACAATGTTCTTAGCAACAATAGCCATAGATTTTTACTACACGAAGAAATTTTATTCACAATTATCAATTCCAATTACATACATGAATTTTTTTTTAGATTGACTAGAAAGTGTTAATTGAACATAGGTTTAGAGTCAAGAGTTCACTATGTTCATAATCTTCGTCTAAGCTCCTATGTTCAATGAATCACTTTGTAATTAATTTTTCTCAAACAAAAGTCATTAATCTTTAGTTAATTTGCTCTTAACAAAATTTAAATAATATTACTCAATAATTTCATGATTGCTAAAGAAGAAGAAAAATATAATATATGCATATATATATATATATATATATATATATATATATATAATCCATTGAACGAAGAATAAAATAAAAAAATATTATAATTCTCATCAAGCATTACATGTTAATAACAAATAAATTAATAAAAATCTAAGATAAGCGCATAGCATGAACATGAATGGATTTATGTAATCTTCTCTTAAGTTCCAAAGACAATTCATAATGGACTTTAGGCAACATAGGAATTTCAAGTACTTGGTTTCTTCCTCTCCAAATAGATATACCATATGAATAACTGCAAGTCTTCCTTGCAACCCAATTCACATATTCTGTGACGAAATCTTGAACAAGTTTCCCATAAGCCTTTTGTTGATCATATGTGGATGATGTATCAAATCCGACTACCTACAAGTAGACAATGTAGTTATCTAAAATTGTAGGCCTATGCGCCCTCTTTAACCTCCTCAAGGGTATAGCCATGACTACATCTGGGGCTATAGGATCTACATCCTCAATTGGTTCATCATCGGTAGTGACTATTGGATGTTGTTCAACAACAAGGCTAGAGATTGAACACAATTTCTCTTGGCCCTTGGCTTGTACCAATATCATCCTCAAAATAGATAGCTTAATCTACATTAATCACTCTAGTGGTGTGCGACAGGTAATAAAACTTAGAACCTTTTGATCCCACACAATAACCAATGAACCCATTGATGGTTTTTGGATCAAGTTTCTTGGATTGCAGGTTGTACGGCTCAATTCCACCTTGCAGCCCCAAACATGGAAGTGGTGAAGATTAGGCTTCTTCTATGACCATAGCTCATATGGAGTCTTAGGAACATACTTATGAGGCATAGGTATCAAAAACTGAGAAATCAAGGTCCGAAATAATCTCATCCTTAATTAATCTCGTCATTCTGTATATATAAATATGGCCCAATGCTTGTGCCAAAAAATAGAAGACTTTTCATTCAATTTCAAATGTTTGGTGCTACTAACAATATTAACGGTAGGAGAAAAAGAAAGCAAAATATACAACTCTAATCTATAAAGATTCCCATAAAGTACTCCTATGCCAATTAATAGTGAATCTCAATACAATTTAACTTTTCTAGGTCAAAAAAAGAAAAATATATCCAAGTCCATCCAAAATAGGTACTAATATCAAATTTCTCTTGATCGAGGGTATATACGCCACATCCTGCAATTCCAAAAAAATTTCTATACTAAGCTGCAATCTAACAACTCCCAGAAAATCAACTTGGACTCTTGTACTGTCTCTCATGTACACGTTGTAAGACCCCAGAAAATTCTAATTTTCTGAAAAATGATAAAATGTTAATTTCGGTCAAAATCCGGAATTTTTCTATATCTTGGATGACAAAACGGACTTCACTGTTGGAATAGTCTCACTTAATCTAGCTACCACGTCGGATTCCGAGACAATCAGAATTTCACGTTTTTCGAGGCACCGGGAGTGGTGAGGGACACTTGGCACATTGTGAGTGGCTCGAGAGGTGCCACGTGTCATGTGCAAAATGAGTCAAACATGAGCTCAAATGGGAACAATGAGAGACACATGGCAACATGTGATTGGGTGGAAATCCATGGTAGATGGATAAGGGATGAGTGTAATCCAGGTAGGCTGTGAGGAATTGGACAGCGGAGTGAGAGAGACACGATCTTGACCCGTCTTCTCCCCGAATCAGTTTGGGAGGGAAAGGAAAGAGAGAGAAAGAGGAAGCTGAGAGGGAGAAAGAGAGTTTTAGAGTGAGAAGCTCTCACTTCTCACAGATTTCAGATGATCGGTTCGTCGAGATCCAGGCGAGGGACGGGAGGCGAAGTTAGTCCCCCCTTGCGAGAGCTATGCGTGGTGCAGTTTTATGGAGTTTCGACAAATTTCGAAAGGTAGAGGTTTTCTCCTACTTGCTTTATTTTTTAGCTAAGAGTCATTTGAATGGATAGGGATATCTTGAGGCCTTGATGGCCGTGTTTTCAGTCTCAAAGATTGGGACTAAGTAAAGAAATCCCTAGGTGGTCGTGGATAGCCTGAGACCCTGGGTTGGACTGTTCATGTGACCTTGTGTGTCGTTATGTGCTATTTGTGTAATTCTTTGGGTGGGTCCAAGATGGACTACCGAATTATTTATTAGCCCATGTGAGCTAATTGTTAGTGTTATTGTTATGAATGAATAACATGTGTTTGTATGTGAATTTCGTTAATATATATGTGTGTGTGATTTATATTAACATGAATCATTATGAAATGGCATATTGCATTTCATATGCACCGGGGTAACCTAGAACAGTAGGTATGGGTGCATGACATGAAAAACATGGTTATCAAATGAATTTGATGGGAAGATTTTCTGAAGAATTTCCTTGGAAGTTGTCAATGATTCGTCTACGGAGGATGACCGCGATATTTCGGAGAGTTATCCAGCAATTCACCTCGGAGGGTTGTCCAACATAATTTTATCATAAAATTGGTATTATGTTTTCAGGAACAAAAACCTTTTGTTTTGAAAATAGTGTTACTCACACTTGGCTTAGGCATGCGTGAGGGAGTCAGTGAGGGCTCGAGAAGTGGGAAAGGGTAAGTCACATTCTCATCCATATCATGTAGACATTCGAGTAGGAATCATAAATTCACTTGAATTGTGTGTTTGTCATTGCATGAGCACTTGGGTGGGGAGTAATCCATGTAGGAAAATATCACTACTAGCTAGGCATCGCTCACCTCGTCGTGGGATCCCCCTTTCAGGTACAGGGAGTATTCAGGAAGACGGCGCTCACTAAAGGCCACTTTTGAGAAGAAAGCCGACATGTGGCTTTGGTTATTTATGTTTGTTGAACATGTATGAAACCTTCTAACTGGTACATGCTTATATAAGAGTGTAATTATATAAGCATATTACAAATATATTGAGTAACACTATCTTTAGGAAAGTGATATTGAGCGTGATAGGGCGACTGCCTCGATCAGCCTCCAGTAATTCTCGATGTTACGTCCTCGTTCCACCTTAATTTATCCGTCACATTTAATTAACATGAAAACCTGAATGCTCATTACCTCCTGGGTCAATATCGCTTTAAGTACTGCTTATATTACTTGGAAATTTCGCAGCGTGCACTTGCGCATTTAGGCATTCATTTTATACACCGCGTTTTCGGCCTGTCAAGTTTTTGGCGCCGTTGCCGGGGAAAGGTTTAAATTGATATAGAGAAGTGAGCATATAGATAATATTCTGAATTTTTCTTTACTTTTGTTATTTTTTTTTACAAGCGCTGGTAATTGGGTTTTGTTAGTTTGTGTATTATTGCGGTCACCGGGTTTAAATTGAGTACATGCGACGACAAAGGCTGAATTAATCAACGTGTGATCTGGGCGGAAAGACACGCACGGATTGCGCGAAACGAGAGCGAGCGGTAGAACTTGATAGTCATGGAAAACGAAGAGCAGATTTTGGCGTTGAACAAAGCGAGACCACGAGAGAAAGCGATAGGAATCAAGCGCGGGCCATTGCTCTGACCCGGATGATCCTTACGCCTTTATTAGATGAGTTTGTTTACCGCAGCGATTGTTCGAGACCGGCGATGAGGCGGCCACTTAGATTCAAGCAAGCGATTTGAATTGGAAATTAGGTCACGATGCGGATGCTCGAACATCTTGTTCCATGGACTACCCGAGAATCGAGCGTGCATTTGACTAACCGCAAAGTTTGCGATACCATCAAGCTCTAGCGGGTTCTTGGAAGAGCCACAAGATTGCGGTTATTCCACTCTCACTTTCGAGGATGGAGCGAACATTGGCCTAACCGATCGGCCCACCAGATTCATTACTACATGGAGCGAATTGGTACAAAAGTTTCTGACAGTTCTTTCCCACCTTGAAGATTGCACGACTTGTCTGAGATCCGATACGTTCGGTCGATTAGAGAACACGAAAAGGCGAGAAGCATGGGACGAGTTCCATGAATTGTGCTGAGTGTCCTCTGCCAGAGCTAGCGGATGGATCTGAGTCCACACCTTACACAATGATGCAGAAATCTGGCGAACAATGATAGATGCCTGTTTGGAGGATCATTAATGAAGAAAACCACGAGACCGGCGTATGAGATATTGGAACATCTTTGCTGACCCGACACTAATCGATGGCTAGAGAGAAGGCTACCGATAAACACGGTGGGCGGCCTGAAACCAAATGCGATCCTGACAATGCAGTAAATCATGTGGCTCGGTGACTAAGCGGCTAAATAGACGCGAGGAACGGCCTGTCGCCATCTGAGGAGGCTGGCTCCGTGGGATTTGTGTGAATCTGTGGAGGGCAATATGGCTTGATGCGGAATGTGATCGATAAACACTACGTTAGAGCGAAGCCCGATGCGTGTCGAGGTTTAATCGAATCGATCCACTGTGAGGGCCGTATGGGAGTATGACCCCTACCGGAATCGAATCGGGGCAAGGGTGGCGTAACAATCGGAACCCGAGAATCAAAACAATCAAGGAGTATGGATAGGCGTAATAGCAGGAACAATATGCCATCAAGCAGAGCAATAGACCGCCTCCCGAGCAAGTGGATTTAGAGCAAGCTACAGCACGGATGTTAACCGCATTCAGCGTTCATGAATGAGACTAAGGCGAACATGCGGCGAGAAAACAACCAGTTAAACGATCGAGCCTGGCCCAAGGAGTTTGGAGGCCGCGAAATGGGGCGAATGGCGATACGTTGGCGGAAAGCGGCCCGGGGATCATTGCGAAGCAATTACGGTAAACCACAGAGGAGAAGGAAGAATGCGTAACCTCATCCTCCCAGGAGTGGAAAAGAGTTGGAAATCTCGAAATGCGGCTAGCGTGGGTGAAAATTAAGGAGCAAGACGAAATATCGTGACGGATGAAAATGAGCAACCACGAGATGTGAGGCGACGAGGATAATAAAGCGGGGAAGAACCAGAAAGCGGTTAAAAAACGAGAAGAACTTGTCATACCCAATCCAGTGCCTAGAGGTTGAAGAAAGGTAAATTGGAGAAACGATTCGCAAAGTTTCTGACATCTTGAGAAACTACATATTAATATACCATTTTGGAAGCACTAGAGAATATGCGAGTTATGTGAAATTCATGAAAAGATCTTGTAGTAAGAAGAAATTGGAAGAGTATAGGACCATTGCCTTAAGCGAGGAATGCGGTGCCATCTGCCAAGCTTCCCCGAGAAACTTCAAGATCTAGGGTAAATTCCTATCACAGTTCTCTATAGAATCGGGTATCGGAAAAGCCTTATGTGACTTGGGAGCGAGCATCGACTTGATGCCGCACTCTCGATGTTTAAAAGGCTAAGTTGGGAGAAGCGAAATCAGCCCTTGATCAGTCTCTGACTTGCGGATAGGTCGTACCCTGACACCCTCGAGGTATAATTAGAAAATGTGCTCGTAAAAGTTGGTAAATTCGTCCTTCCAGTGGACTTTGTCATTACAGACATGGAAGAAGGCATTCAGTCCCCATCATACTTAGTAGACCTTTCCTAGCCACGGGGAAAAGCGAATTAATGTATGCAAGAAGGTGAACTCAAACTAAGAGTCGAGACGAGATCACTTTCCATGTTTTCCCGACCACTGAAGCACCAGACGGCGATCGAATGAAGATATCTCGGAACTTGATGCCTGAGATTGTGCAAGGCGATGAGAAAAATTTTGGGGATACACCGCTTATTGCACAGAAAGACACTGAGAAAAACAAGGGCATGTACAGAAGAGTATTTCATCCTCCTTGAGCAGTGGGTGTGAGCACTATAAGGATGTGCATAAGCAATTCTCGGTTTATCCTAAGTGTCTTGCACATTGAGATTCAGGGTCGTCGAGCTAACGACATTAAACATAGCGCTTCTTGGGAGGCAACCCAAGTTGTTCTAAAACTTTGTTTTTAAGTTTTCAGTTCTATTATTGTTTTCAGCAATTCTTGATTTCTATTGTATCCATGATCGGTGTTTCTGTTTGTTGGTTTTAATTTCGGGAGGCTAGGAAGAGTAGGTGGGGCTTGCCCCAGTGTTCAAAGTCGAAGGGAAGTTTACAGGTGGAGTTCGGAAAATTGGGATTCGTATATAAAATCTCTTGGGGAGACCTTCTGCGCCCGCGTCGCGGCCAGTGAGATTTCACGTCGGCGTCATTTTGAAGCTCTGCGCCCGCGTCGCGGCGTGAGTTTCACGTCGCTGGCGTCATTTTGAAGCTCTACGCCCCGCGTCGCGGCGTGGTTTTGCGTCAGCGGCGTCATTTTTGAAGCTCTACGTCGCGCGTCGCGTGGATTTCCTCACGCGTCGCTGACGTCGTTTTCACACTCCTGTCGTCGTAGCGCGTGTGATACCGGCGTCGCGGCGTGGGTTGTAAGCCCTGCGTCACGTCGTGGCGTGAGATTTCCGCGTCGCGGCGTGGATTCGGCATCATACCCTCACGTCACGTCGCGGCGTGAGACCTACCAGCGGCGTCGCGGATTATACTCTGTCCGCGTCGCGGCGTCACCCGCCGCGTCATGACGTGGCCTTGTTCCCAGCGAGAATGGCTCATTTCAACGCCTTCGCCGTGCACGCCTCTTTACTCACGAAACCCTAGCTCCCTGGCGTCCGGCCTTCCGCCGGACTGTCGGGCACCGTTCCACCCGTCGGAGACACTCCAGCACTTTCATGCGTCGTTTTTGTAAGTCACCTCGTTGGCCGAGTTTTGGGTCATAGTGGCATCCTACCCTTTATTATTGCGATTCTGGCTTAGATACGGTAGTCACGAGGTTCAGTTGTTGCTTTTCGTGGCCAGGATTCTAGTTTTCAGTGCAGTAGGCCCTCATTTGAAACCCAGCTAGGTTCCATTAGGGTTTGAGTCTCATTTGGGTGTTTTGAGTCAACAGGTAGTTATTAGTTGTTTGGTTGTATTGGTACACATTAGGTGTTCGAATTTTTACTTTAGGTTAATATGTCGCGAGTGAAAAGTGCCCGACCCAGTCGGTAGAGTGAGGACCCGACTCCCACATTCGTGCTTACCTCGAGGTTTGTAAATGCGAGTCTGCCGTCGGTTTGGCATCATTTAATCGTTCATATCGAGAGAAGGGTTTCATCGCCCCGACGATTTCTTCCGCGAGCGATTGCGAGATAAGGGATGGCGTGCCTTATGCGACCCCTCGTCCGGCGGCGATGAGAACAGTCTGAATTTTGCATCAACCTCGCCTCGGTAACCGCCAGGTCGAGTGCGGGGTGTGATGGTCGACTGAGTGAGTGATCAATAGCTTCTATGGCCTAGAACACATGTCCCGCAAGATTTCCAGCTGATGTCCGCGAGCATCCCGACTACCATGAGGTCATTCGCGTATTGACCAAAGGCCAGGGTGAGTGGAGGATAAATAGTGCGGGCCATGCGGTCAATTTCAAGGCCAAGCATTTGGCCTACATTCCTAGGTGTGGCACCATTTCATCACTTCGCGTCTTATCCCGACGACGAATGTGTGTGAGGTGACCGCCGACGATTCCACAGCAGCTTTGCATTATCCAGAGATATACCATTCGATGTAGGGGCGAGTTATAGAGGATGCGATCCTCCTGGCTAGAGATCTTGAAAATGAGCACAGGACACCCTTTCGATGTTGGCTTGTGCGAACAAGGCTGGGGTGCTTATGGACCCGACACGACCTTGGCTTCACCTATAAAGCCATGTCTGTCAGCGGGACACACAGTGTCCGCGACTGAGGACCTACGATTGAGTCCACGAGCCTCGGACGGGGCGAGCTTTATAAATATCGGGCTCGTTATGGATCACACAGGCGATCCGAGAGGCACGGCGGTCGTCCCAGCCACCTCCACCACTATCAGCCAGCCGCGCCTGCGGCCTGGGGCGGCCGCTCCTAGTCCTTCCTGCGGATCTTGAGGACCGGTGCTCGCGCTCAGCGAAGCGTTTTGGCTACAGGATGGGAACCCGGGAGCACGAGTCCCTTGTTACGGAGACATGGAGCGTTGCGTGCTGATATGCGGACGATTCGCTTGTCAGGCCATCATTCTGGCCGGCGGCGGTCGTCACGAGGCAGCTTCGCCCAACTCTTGGCTTTTCACCATCCACCACCACGACCACCGCAGTGATATTCGGGGTTACCACTTACCCTCTCAGTTTTATCTTGCCGGTGGGGACCTTTGGATATTTTGTTTGGGGGAGGGTGTGGTGAAGTTAATTATTATGTTTTGCGTTTTGTTTATTGTGTTTTGGTTATTGTTGTGTTGGTTTTAGTAGTATGTAGTCCTTTTAGTGTGTTCCGCATATTAGTCGTGTTTTGTTGTTAGTATTGCATAGGTTAGTGGTAGTGTTTAGGTTAGTTTTGGTTTATTTTTGCATCACTTTCATGTTGATGAATTAGTATGTTAGTTGTTTGCGTGTGTTTTAGGACATTTTGCATGTAGTAATTGTATACATGTGTGTGCCGTATTTGAAGTGAGGATCCAATTTTGGATTGAGTTCACTATAAACGTTTATTTGCATACGGTTGCTTGGTACTTCATTAATTGGGTTGAATAGTTGAAAGGGCTAGTGAACCAATTCCCGGTAGTCAACCGATTCTCAAAAAAAAAAAACCTATGCTCATGCCCAGTGACTTCAGTATGCATAAGTCTGGGAACCAACTACTAAAGTTCGATCAACCTAAGGAGATTCGAACCATTTGAGAATCGATAGGACACCTAATCAAAAGGATTGCCATTGAGCCCCTGACCAAAGAAAATACAAAAACAATAGAAAAAGAGAAAAGAAAAAGAAATATGACAAAAATAGGTATATGCATAGGAATAAAGCGAGATCATCCGATCGGAATCAGAGACACGGTCTGAGGGCTATCAAACTAATGCCGCAGGCAGTAGTAGGGAGTCATTGACTTCAGCGACACATGGGCGGAAGATGGATCATTCACGTGACCTAGGGTAGTTGGGTTTGGTTGAGTGTTCGAATTGAAGTTTGAAGAGGTGAATGCACAGTGCCCTTAACCAAGCGGTGGGAGTCACCCAGTGGATCCATTACGGGGAACACTCATTTAAAACCTTCTTGGCACTAGGTCTTCTTCCATTTTGTTTTAGGTACGTAGGAAATTTCTAAGTATGAGGACATAAATAAATAGATTAACGTTCTATCCTTGTCTAGTTCGCTTCTTCCTAATAGGTGGGTTGAGCTTAAGTTTGGGGGTATCGGAACCTAGGCATATACTGAAAGTCACTCATTATAAGCACATAGGGATTTTGGGAAAGGCTATTGAACACCATGGGATTTGATGCACTAGTCAGTTTCACCTATCTCAATCGAATTTACCGAAAGTTAAATATGTATCGCTGCGAACATTGAGAAAAGCCGAGTGGAGTATGTGAGTCGATCCAGGTGATCCCCCATTTGTCGACATATTGCATCAGCTGTATTAGTGCTTGAACACATTATGTTGGGTGATGTGTCTGTCTAAAGTCGGTTCTTACTTGGGGCAAGCGAAACCCAAGTTTGGGGGTGTGATGAGTGCCTAAAACACTTTCATATTATGCCGCGTCGATCCCGTTTTCTTGTTTATTTTGAGAGTAATTTTATAGTTTTGCGACTAGAATCTTGAATTGATGTCTTTTGTGAATGCGGGAGCATTGGGGTGAAAGAGCGACGCGAGAAGCGCGAGATCTTGGGCAAATGGGAACAAGCGATGAAGTGCACACATCGCGTCGCGGCGTCCCACGTCGCGATAATAAGCCGCGTCGCGGCGTCCACCGCGTCGTGACACCACCCGTCGCCGACGCCGTGTCGCCACGTCGATGGCGCGGCGATGCTCTCATCATTCGACGACGGTTGTCGGAGATCGGGAGGCGCCGCGAGCGACACGGGTTTCGAGAAGCGATGACACTAATTTCGAGGAAGTGCCCAGGGAATTATGCTTATTTTCATTTTTCGTATATTTTCGGATCTTGAGCCTAATGTTTTCTTTATTAAACGGTTTCATCTTTTATTTCATTATGTTCTAGATCTCTTTCTAGGGTTATCAAACCACAATCACGAACAATGGATTAAAGTTTGATATTTCATGTTATTCAATTGTTATTAATTTGTCATATCTACTCTATGCAATGATTATATGATAACATCGGCGATGTTAGCATAAGCACAACTGGTCGGTCGAGAGATGAGGGTATTCAGGGATCTGGGTAGAGTAGCCTTTAGTCGGTCGGTTAATAGAGATATTAGAACTGAAGGTGAGTATCAGGGTTAGAACATTTAAGCATTTCGAATCTAGAATTCGAGATAGAGATATACTCGATTCTATTCACGAGATAGGATATACCTCGAGAGGATATCACGTAAACAAGATCACCTCCTTGATTGACATATTACAAATATATTGAGTAGCACTATCTTTAGGAAGAGTAATCATTGAGCGTGAGGGCGATTTAACCACAGGCGCAAACACCATTAATTCACTAGAATCAATTGCCCAGTTATGGTTTTTCAAAGAAAAATTTGATTTTATCCACAAATCCTTTATTTAGATATTATGCGAAGCGAACCTTTGTATTGATTACCTTTCCTGTGGTCGATATCCAGAATACTTTAAGTACCATTTATAACTACTTGGGACTGCAGCGTGCACTTGCGCATTTAGGCATTCATTTTTATACCAGCGTTTTCGGCTGTCATGCCTTTATTTAGAAGTCCTTTGTTCATGAACACGATTCGTGTTTCAAAAGAGTCTGAAAAAATAAAATTTTGCTTGTGGCGGATTTAATGTATGGAATGTTGTCTTGCATTATCTATGAATGCCTTGATGAGGTACATGAAATTTTTTTCGGCGTGTGAATAGTGTATCGGGGTTGTTGATTAGTGCCCCGAATGTCTTGTGCAGGCCTGACTAAGTTAGGTTTTGAGTGCTTTTTGCGCACTAATCATATGAATTAAGCCAATTGTCATGTGCATGTCCACTTAGTGCTTCTAATTTGTTTTCGAGATTGTTTTGGATAGTTTTGCAGATCTTGGGAACTTCAGTTAGCGAGCTTGGCTTCTTATTGATGTTGAATGTGAGAATCCTCGGTAATTTCACCAAGCTGAGGCGATGAAATGTCAAAATGAATTGAAGAATTGAAGGCAAATTGATGAATAAACCATGCAGGAAGTGATGCAGTGGCAAGACAGGCAAAGAGGAGGAAACCTGGAATTTCTCTATGCATTGCGAAAATTTAGCGAGGGATTGCGAAAATTTCGCAATCCTAAGCTGAGAATTTTAAATATGTAAATTTTAAGCTAAGCTAGCGGAATTTAAGTATCTAGCGAGTGCTTGTTCATGGCGAGGGATTTTTTGGTTTGCTCTCTTGTAAATTTACATTTAGGCTAAGCGAAACTAAACAACTTATCACTAAAATTTAAGCTATGCGAAATTTCGCGCATGTGAAAATGCCCGACACAATGTTTTGGTATTTTGATTCAACGACCACGTTTTGATAAATTACCATTTTGTCCTAATGTAATTTCATATTTTAGGCATTTGTAATTTCACACCTTGGGTTGGCTATATGGCTCCCTACCCAGCTGTAACCTAACTATTCCATTTATGTAAGTTTTCCAGCGACTTTTCATTTTAGGTTTATTTTGCTCTCTTCTCTCCCTCTTTCCCTCATTTTCTTGGTTGCCCGAACACCCCATGAGGATGACAGCTCAGTGATGTAGCTAAGCCTCATAGCCTTGAAGAGGAGGATTTGCTAGTTTGGTTTTGAGACTCACTGAGTTGTCCTCTTGCTTTAAATGATATGAGTCTTGCATTTATTGTTCACGTACTTTCCAAACTAGGGTTTAATACTTATTTAATGTCTTTTCTTTGAGTCGATACTTGCCATGCTTTAGAGTTTAGTGCATTCTTAATGGTAGATGCCTTGATATTCTTTAGATGTCATTTACGAGCCATGGAAATGAGGTTAAATGCTAAGGGTTTCAAAGCCCAGATAGGACTTTGAATGCTTAATATAGTTTGACTCAAATAGGAGTGGTTCTGAGGTTAGTTTTATAGATAAACAAAGATCGGTTTGGGCTTTGACTATATGTTATTTTCCACTGATAAGAAATAACTTGAGAGGACACTTTAATAGCCCCGTGTTATCAATCTAGTGACCCGAGCCTTGAGTTACCATTTCACACTTTCATTTTAAGCTATTACAATTAACCAGTGAACAAACAACCTCGCTTTGTTTTAACGAATCGAAAATCGAACAAAAGAATCTCACCATTTTCAAACATTGATGCGAATCATTCGTGGGATGAAAACCCATCCACAAATGTTGAATACTAGACATTTATCTTTGCGTGGCTTGACTACGGTAGTAGGAGAGATATAGGAAACAAATATTGTTGATTAGGATCCGCCTGAGTGTACGAATGTCGGTTGTATTTACACCCATAGAATACTTTATAAAAACTCGACTTGCCATTTGACATGTGTAGATGGCTAGTCGACGAGGGCGTAGAGGTCGTCCGGGTGCTAGCCCGACACCACTGTATTTGACCCGGCGGGCGCTGTTTGAGGTTGTAGGGATTGCGAGCTGCTTTGCCATTGCACGAGACTAGTGGCCCGAGTGGCCCGGGGAGAGTCAGTAACATGAGTTCGGGGCATATCATCCTTTATTCCACAAAGGGAAGGATGCTCCAGTAATTGTGAGACCAAGTAGTTTTAAACAGTTGAGGTCATTAGGCCATGGATATTACCTTGTCTGGCGGGACAGACTAGTTGTGTTTCAGCTAGGCCCAGTGGGGAGGGGTTAAGTGGGGCTAGAGACATAGAGTAATGACTTGGGCGAGTTCCATGAGCTCTTCATGGGCAAATATTTTTCGACCACTGCTAGACATGCAAAGGCCCAGGAGTTCCTAGAGCTGAAGCAATGAGTCATGACAGTGATAGAGTACGTGGCTAAATTTATCGAGTTAGCCCGTTTTTCTGATGACCATGTGGCCACAGATGCGGCTAAGGTCAGGAGATTTGAGAATGGGCTGAGATTGTCCATTCGAGGCAGGATTGTAGGACTCCGCCTATAAGACATGGACTCTATGGTTGGGATGGCCATGACCATAGAGAGGGAGATGGAGGATGCACGGAGCACTCGGGATGCGGGTGCCAGTGGCAAGAGGAAGGAGAGTTAGTCTTCTTCCAATTCGGGAAATAAGTAGAGGGCTTCTAGTTCACATGGGTTCAGTCGTGACGTCAGACGGGAGACAGACGAGGTGCAATCGGTGAGAGGATAGATGGTATGCTTCCGTGCCCGGCGACCAGCCATGGGAGGTTGCCACCCAGACGAGGATCCCATGGTTTGGGACAATCTCTGTTGATCCTAGTCGGTGTGGGACGAGGGGAGGATCTGGTTGTTCTCCACACTAGTATGGGTCGGAGCCGTATCGATCCCGAGGGCTACATGGGTGCCTCAGTTACATAAAATGGTAAAGGGGGCCAAATCATGGGTAGGCGGAAGGGCGAGGCCCGGCCCGGAGCGTCGAGGGTTCGAGGGTGTGTATCGCCATCACGCCCGCCGTCCCGAGTCGGCCAGTCAGCCCGATCATACAAGGTATGTTTTTGCTATCTCGCCTATGGGCAAGAGTGTTATTTGACTCAGGTGCATCGCATTCATTCATTGCTGCATCGGTTGTGCGAGAGTTGGGCTTGGAGGTTGAGACCTTGGAGGAGCCCATGTGTGTGAGTTCTCCCGAAAGATTTGAGGCGGCGTATATCTAATATCAGTCGGGATTGTGAGCTAGAGATCTCTAGGATTCTACTCACAGTGGACCTGAGGGTCATGGATATGTCAGAGTTCGACGTCATCCTTGGGATGGACAGGTTAACAGCATATCGCGTCGTCATTGATTGAGAGCGTATGAGGGTTACCACCTACACAATGGATGGTACTTATGTTATGTTCCAAGGGGATAAGCACAATGTTTTGCCCCGGGCCAGGTGTGCGATCTTTAGATGTACGGATGTGGTTGGTAGGTAAATTTGGCCAGCCTTACGGAGGAAGAGGTGAGATGGGACTTGGGATGCACTTTCGATTAGTATCTTGCGAAGGCGTTTTTCGGATGAGCTACCGGGATTACCTCCGTAGAGGGATGTAGACTTTTGTATTGAGTTACACCTGGCATGTCACCCATCTCTATGACTGAGATGGCACGGTGAGTTGCGGGGAACTGAGTCGGATCTGAGGTTATTAGACAAGGATTGACAGGCACTTCACCCGTAGAAGTGCTTCGGTTTACATTTGCGAAAAGATAGAGACCCTTATTGTGCATTGACTATCGACGAGTTGAATGGGATTCACGATCAAGAATCGATACCCCATTACTTGGGGATTGATGACTTGTTTGATTAGTTGGAGCGGGGCGAGTCTACTTCAAGATAGATTGCCATGGCGAAGTTACCATCAGGCGAGGTTAGGGAGATAGATATCACCGGGACGTCGGGACGCGTTATGGGCACTTTGAGTTTACGATGATGTCCTTTGGATTGAGAATGCGCGGAGTAGCATTCATGGATCTCATGCATAAATTATTCGACCACTATCTAAATCGATTTGTCATAGTCCTTGTGGATGATATTTTGATGCTCCCGGTCACGAGAGGAGCATGAGTATCATTTGAGGTTGTTTCTGGTTGTTGAGAGACCATCGGTTAATACGTCAAGTTCGATAAGTACGTGTTTTATCTTGAGGTAAGATTTTGGGGCACATAGTAGACCGAGTGTCATAAGACCACGAGAGAGGTTCTTGGTGTGATGAGTTGGGAAAGACCGAAGTCAGTCTTCGAGATACGCAGTTTCTTGGGATTGGCTAGGTTACTATAAGAGGTTCATCGAGGACTTCTCCTAGTGCCCCGGCACCTATGACAAAATTGACCCCGGAAGGAGGTCGAGTTTGAGTAGAATGACTTGTGAGGCATTCTGGATTTGAAAATGAGGCTTGCCGGCTCTGATACGATAGTCTGGGGAGACGGGGATGCACGGTGTATTGTGATGCCTCGAAGGCCGGACTGGGATGTGTTTTGATGTAGTCAGGGAGGGTTGTAATATGGTTCCTCAGTTGAAGAATCGTAGAGACGAGAATTACCCCACGCCACGACATGGGTTGTGTAGTAATCTTTGCCTTGAAGATTTGGGCGCCCAGCTATTTATATGGCGGCCGGAGTTTAAGATATGCTAGGACCACAAAGTCGAGTATCATTTTCCGCATGGCGGGACCTCAATATGGGCAATGCAGTTGATGGATTTCCCGGAGGATTATGGTTCACTTTGCATTACCATCTTGGAAAGCGAATGTATTGGGTAGATGCGCCCAGTCGGAAGTCGGGAGCGTTGGCTAGCGCAAGCTTCAGGAGTGGCGGATGCTTTCGAGGCCCATTGGGTTGTTTGGGCTCTGATCTGTGAGCGAGCTCGAGAGAGTGCGTTGGGGTTTAGTAGCTACAGCGTCTTTGATGACGGTGATTGAGTCCCGAGGCGGAGGACATAGAGATAGTGTCCATTAGGAATGAAGTACGGTCAGTACATGGGACGAGAATTTGAGACCGTCCACTCGAATGGCAGTCTTCGATTATAGAGACCGGGTAAGTAGTTCCCCGATTGTGGTTGAGAGAGGAGATTCTCGGGAGTTCCATTGTTCCGATTTGGCATTGCATCGAGGTAGCGCAGATGTACGATTGATCTTAAATCGCGATGTGCGGAGCGAGATGAAGAGACACGTTAGGGATTTTGTTCGTGATGTCTCACATGTCAACAAGTTAAGGCTGAGCATCAAAAGCCAGCAAGGCTACTCTAGCCATTGGAGGTGGCTGAGTGGAAGTGGGAGCACATCACGATGGACTTTGTGACCCACTTGACACGGACACCGCGGAGACATGATGCGGTGTGGGTGATAGTAGACCAGCTCACGAAAAGTCGGCACATTTCCTAGCCGTGCGGATGACCTTCACACTGGAGGAATTCTGCCGATTGTATATTCAAGAGATTGTTTGGCTGCATGAAGTGCCAGTATCCATAGTGTCGGACAGAGACCCAAGGTACTTTTGGAAGAGTTTCCAAAAGGCTATGGGGACACAGTTGACCATGAGTACAGCCTTCCATCCACAGACAAACAGTCAATCGGAGAGGACCATACATATATTAGAGGACATCTTTGCGAGCATCGTCCTGAATCATAAGGATAAGCGGGAGAGCATTTGCCCTTGAGTGGAATTCGCTGCGACAACGATTATCGGTAAGTACTCTAAATGGCACCCTATGAGGCATTATATGGGAATGTCTGGATCATCGATATGTTGGACCCGATATGGGGAGAGGCTCCATCCACGGTCGGAATCGATTAGAGACACCTCGAGAAAGTTAGTTTGATGCGGCTGACGTGCTTCTCATGGCTGAGGCCGATTAGAAGAGCTATCTTGATGTGCGGCGTCGACCCTAGAGTTTGAGGGTGGCGATCCGTCTTCTTGAAGGTGATGCCTTAGAGAGAATTGGTCGGGTTCGACAAGCGAGGCCTTTGAGATACTCGAGAGGGTGGGCATTGTAGCATACCAATTGGCTTTGTCGCGCCCGGCATAGTCGGGTGTCCTTGAGGTATTCCGTCTCCGTAAGCGGAGATCGCTCAGTCCGGCTCATGTAGTGGATTGGGGAGAGATTGAGGCGACGATGGGACCTTCGGAGGACCGGAGTGTGCATTATGGATAATTAGGGATCAGGTTTTTGCGAGAAGCAAGACCATGAGAAATTTATTGAGGTGCCATGGCAACGGAGTGAGTGGAGGAGACGCGTGGGGCCCGGGGACACGATGCGGGCCGCTTATCCCTTCTTGTTTAGGGATGAAGGTACGCAGTTTAGTCGTTTAATAATTAAATGACTAGTTTATATGCGTGACATAGTGCACATTGCATATGCATGTGAGTTTGTGTGATTGCGTGGAATTTTGAAACGAAATTCTTTTAAAGGGGGGGGGGGGGATGTAAGACCCTAGAAAATTCTAATTTTCTGAAAAATGATAAAATGGTAATTTCGGTCAAAATCCGAAATTTTACGAATCTTGGATGACGAAATGGACTTCAGATTGGAATGGAGCCAGCGAAATCTAGCTACGTTGAATTGTCGGATTAGAGACGGTCGAATTTCACGTTTTTCAAGTCACCGGGAGTGATGCGGGACACTTGGCACATTGTGAGTGGCTCAAGAGGTGCCACGTGTCATGTGCAGATGAGTCAAACATGAGCTCAAATGGGACCCATAAGAGACACATGGCAACATGTGATTAGGTGGAAATCCATGGTAGATGGATAAGGGATGAGTGTAATCGAGGTGTGATGAGGTGGACACTTGTAGAAGTGAGAGGACACCCGATCTTGACCCGTCTTCTCCCGAATCAATTTGGGAGGGAAAGGAAAGAGAAGGGAACGAAAGAGAGGGAGAAGGGAGTTTTTAGGTGGCTCTGCTTCTCTCTAGATTTCGACTATCGGTCGTCGAATCTCAGCCAGACAAGAGCGAAGTTGATCCCCTTTGCGAGGCTGCGCGTGGGTACCAGTTTTATGGAGTTTCGACAAACTTTGAAAGGTAAGGGTTTTCTCCTACTTGCTTTATTCTTTGGCTAAGAGTCATTTAAATGGATGGGGATATCTTAAGACTTGGATGGCCGTGTTTTCAGTCCCAAAGATTGGGACTGAGTGAGGAAATCCCTAGGTGGTCGTGGACAGCCCGAGACCGTGGGTTAGACTGTTCATGTGACCTTTGTGTGTCATCATGTGCTATTTGTGTAATTCTTTGGGTGGGTCCAAGATGGACTACCAAATTGTTTATTAGCCCATGTGAGCTAATTGTTGGTGTTATTGCTATGAATGAATAATATGTTTGCATGAATTTCGTTAATATATATGTGTGTGATGTATATTAACATGAATCATTGTGAAATGGCATGTGCATTTCATATCCAGGAAGTAACCTGACAGTGGTATGGAGTGCACTAACATGAAAAATAGTTTATCAAATGAATTTGATGGGAAGATTTTCTGAAGAATTGCCTTGGAGATTTGTCCAACAGTTCATCTCGAAGATGACCCATGACTATTTCGGAGAGTTATTCGGTCGCGCCGAAGGGTTGTCGACGTAATTTTATCGAAAAATTGGTATTATGTTTTTAGGAACAAAAACTTTTTGTTTTGAAAACAGTGTTACTCACACTTGGCTTAGGCATGCGGGAGAGAGTCAGTGAGGGCTCGAGAATTGGGAAAGGGTGAGTCACATTCTCATCCATATCATGTAGACATTCGAGTAGGAATCATAAATTCACTTGAATGTGTGTTTGTCATTACTGAACATAGGTGGATAATCCATGTAGGAAAATATCCACTGCGGGCATTGCACTGATCGTGGGATCCCCCTTTCAAGTCTGGGGAGTGTCGGAAGGCGGCGGCGGGCGCTCCTTTAGGGCCGCTTTTGAAAGAAAGTAGACATGTGGCTTTAGTTATTCATGTTTGTTAGCCATGTATGAAACCTTCTAACTGGTACATGTTTGTATAAGAGTGTAATTAACTCTTGAAACTATTGTAATATAGTTGATTATATTTTGATGAGTATAGATGTATGGGCCCCACGTGGCCATTCTACTCATGTATGGGTATCATGATATGAGATGCATAGGTTTCCACAGGTTTACGGTGGTCAACGGACCCCTAGGTTTTGGGGCGTCACACACGTACTGCTCCAAACTAGTTAGACTTCCTATACTTATCACCGCCTACATAGAATAGGAAGTGTGAATGGTAGCACCACTATCCAACCACCAAGTATCAGACGGCACATCAATGAAATTGGATTCAAAACAAACATTCACCCAATGATTATCAAATAGCTCATTTTTCTCATTTTTTGAAAACTTTGTATATTTCTTGTTAATTACATTCAAGAACTCTTTTGCATTCTCAATCTTGGGAATGCTCGCATAAATAGATTCCTCCATATGATTCTCCATAATTATCAAACAACAACTATTAGAATACTCTCAGTCCACATAGAACTTTTTCTCATTTGCAGAACTTTTAACAGTGAGTTTTGGAGCTTGACTTTGAGACGAGTTCAGTTTCATAAATATCAAATTCATCATAGAGATTCAATCCATTGTTTGTAATTAGTTCCATTAAGTTTCGTGATGGCGGAGAAACGAGCTAAAGCTAAAGAATAAATAAAGTAATGTCAAATCATGTAAAGCGAGACGTACAAATTGCTCCATTATTCGACACGAATGACCCTTAAAGTGGTCATCAAATGTTAGAGTCTATAAAATATAAAAGATTCATATACAAGTAAGAGCAATTCACTAGCCTTCACAACCAAATGCGTCAATTTTCCACCAATAGGATAGTAAAATTGTGCAGTTCATGACACTTATTGAGATTTCTTCACCAAACTAAGCATCTTACCAAATAATAAAGTCATCGATAGGACAAACTTACGCTATATTTGTATGGTCTTAGCAAAATTGATGTGCAAGACAGGAGAAATTACAGTTGCAATATCAATTCCAAAATTATATCCGACATGCTCAGGCTCACGAGAGGCAAATTCATAAGCATCTAATATTTCTCAATTTTACCCAAATTCATAAGCATTCAATCTTATTCACATTATGATGCTATAAATAATCATAAATATAAACCGAAATTGCAGCCATCTAGATCACCTTCCCTTTACACCAAAAATTGCTTTCATCTGATCTTGTTGAAGGATTTCCTAAGCAGGGTTGTGAAACAACCTAAGCATCCGTCTAAAGCACTCTTTTTTATCTGGATTGAACACTACAGGCAAGAATGGTAATTTTTACTATCGTAAAGACATGATTGAGGCCTAAAGGTATTCTTATTTCTTGTTTGTAGTGACCATTATTACTTCTGAAATGATTGGACCGCTACTTCTATTTCAATTCAAATTCAATCCACTTCACGAAAAACACTTGCGATATGAGAATTTTATTCTCAAATTCAAAATTAATATCGCGAGAACAATTTAAAACTATCTAATTAATCTAGATATCTAGAGGAGCATGAAAATCGAAAGAGAAATTCCCAAACCAAACATACATAATTTCGTTTTGAGAAATTCTATTTACACCCCAAGAATTTCTCTATACACCCCATATCACACACAACCCATTTTTGCACCCCATCTCTCTAATGGGGCGTATAGAGAAATGGATGGGGTGTAAATAGAATCTCTCTTCCGTTTTCTATCACTTTCTTGGTTTTCTAGGCAGCCAAACTAACTCAGAGAAAACCGATTCGGAAAGCACAAAAACGAATAACTTAAGATCTGACCTTCCCGTCAATAACCAGCCAGCAATCTTTGGTCTGATTATGCTTGGAGACCTCTTCAAACGAATGAATCTTCGGATCTGAAGCCTTTTCTTCTGCTGTTCAAATAGCAAAGTCGCTACAACTCTCTCTCCTCTCTTACTTTTATCACAGTCGTTTGTGTTTAGACGCAGAGAATAAAAAACAAAAAAATAGAAGATTTCTACTTAGTTGAATTGCTGGATAACGATTTCACTTTTCATAGCATGGTTTCGAGACGGACAACACATTCGAACAAAACCTATAAAATACAACGAAACAAATTTAATAGCTTCAATGTCAATTAAAGTGACTCCGATACCAATTGCTAGTTTTTTTTGTAAAATCAATCGTATTTATAGAGTCCAAAAAAAATTGATCAACAATCAATAATACCCAATAAATACATTACAAAATACAAACTTTAATTGTTCAAAGAAACATATCAATCTGTTGTGTGTATAAAACATACCTGCCATGGATTCGAAATTATTGGCTACCATTAGTCTCCCAAATCTACAAGGGATGAAATCAAAGAAAGACTAGGGTTGAAGATAGTTCTTTTCTTCTCTCCAAAACTCCTAGTCTTAGGGTGATGTATCAAAAATGATATCGATCTGACTACCTACCAAGAAGATATTGTTAGTCCTCAATCCAACTTCTGGATCGATGCAATGAAAGATAAGATGACTTCCATGTCACAAAATAAAGTGTGGAGCTTGGTAGATTTACCAAATGGCCGCAAACCTATTGAGTGCTGATAAGATTGTTCAAGATTAAGCAATATATTGAGGACAGTAGAAGACATAAAGCAAGATTAGTGACTAAGGGTTATTGTCATGAGAAGGTATTGATTTTAAGGAAACCTTCTCTCCCGTGTCCACTAAAGACTCTCTATGCATTATTATGGCTGTAGTGGCTCATTTTGATATAAAGTTGCATCAAATTGATGTAGGAACTGACTTTGCTTGAATGGAGACTTAGTTGAGGATGTTGTGTATAACCTAGTTTTGAGGAAGTTAGTGAAAGCATAAGTTTATAAGCTCTAGAAATCCATTTATGGTTTAAAGCAAGCTTCTAGGCAGTGGTATCTCAAGTTTGATGAAGTTGTCACCGCCCGATGGTTTAAGGAGAGCGATCTTGGTCAATTCATATATATGAAGGTCGGCGGGAGCAAATACATATTTTGGTTTATATGTTGATGATATTTGCTCATTAATGAATCTTGACATGTTGGTTGAGATAAAGCAGTTATTGTTTAGCTATTTTGATATGAAGGATCTTCGGGAAGCATCTTATTTCTTGGGCATCGAGATGCTTCACGATAGACCTGAATGGTATTATGAGATTGTCTTAACGGATGTATATTGAGCGCGTGCGAAGAATGTTGTGTGCGATCAAACGTTCTTCTAGTAAGGCTGATTGTAAAGGTGATATATTTTCACAAAGGCGATGTCACATGAATGATATCGAGAATCCAAGATAAAGCTGATCCTTATTCTTCAATTGTGGGCAACCTAATGTGCAGTATGCTGCGCTACGATATTGCTTTTACATTGTCCATGTTGGTAGGTACTTGGTGAATCTGAGTCGAAAGCCATAAGAGCGGTAGAAAGTTTGAGACATCTTTACAGGAGTCGCAAGGGATCTCATGTTGACATATTGGTGTACCGACACTCTTGAGGTGGTTGGTTTTAGTGATTTCAATTATGCAGACTGTTTGGATGATAAAAAGTCCACTTTTGGTTATATCTTTATGATGGTTGAAGGAGCTGTTTCATGGAAAAGTGTCAAGCAAACACTTTCGGGTTCTTCTACTATGGAGGCAGAGTATGTGGCGTGTTATGAGGCTACATGTCATGCAATATGGTTGTGGAACTTCATTTCAGCTTTGGAGGTTGTTAACTCCATTTCTAAGCCAGGTAAGTAATTACATGATAATTTCTGCCCATATCTTTCTACAGGAACACTAGGAGCACTTCTCCTCAGCATTGATGTAAAGTTTTTTGTTTGTTAAAGAAAGTTGCGAGAGTCCCCCTCATTCGATTGAGCACCGCTACGACTAGCATGTTGTGAATCCGCTGGCAGCTTACCTATTTGTGTGTTTCAAGAACATGTTACCCGCATGGGATTGTTAAGAGTCTAGACTCTTTGTTTTAGTGGGAGTTTTGCCTTTTAATGTATTTTGTAAGGAAAGCTCACATTTTTTCATTATTACATGCACATTTTAATGTTTGTCATTATCTTATGATTTTGTGTCATTTTGACCAGATGAATGACATAATTATGTTTTTTCTTTCTATTAACTCAATACTCTTGTCATTGAAATGCTTATAGATTAGTAGCGTCTGATTATATATAATTTATGCATCATCTCGATTGTATTAATTGTATATAATTAGTTATAACTATGTAAAGTCTCTTATTGAAGCATTTGAGTTATGATTTAATTAGTAACTTTGGTAATGTATGATGTATGCATCCTCTCGGTGTGTTAATTGTATATGATTAGTTATGACTATGTAAATCGATTGAGAAAGGATTTGAGTTATGATTATGTTGTCAAAGTAGGAGAATGTTAGATTAATTTATTAATTATAGACTAAGAATAATCATATTACAATTTTAATTGTATAATTATTGCATGTTAATTATGGTCATTAATGAGATTGTTTATTATTAACTAGCTATGGAGCTCGTAGTTTATTTTTCTACTTGTTTGGTAAGTCAGTTTAGATAAAGCGATTATTCAGCAATGCTACATATATAAGTAAATAGAGCTCTAGAATCATACAAAGGTTTGGTAGAACACACTTTGGGAAGAAGGAAAGAACTATCTTCAACCTTAGTCTTTCTTTAATTTCATCCCTTGCAGATTTTGGAGACTAATGGCAACCAATAATTCATGCCAGGTATGTTTTATACTTACTACGGATTGATATTCTTCTTTGAAGAATTCAAGTTTGTATTTTTTAATGTATTTATTGGGTATTATTGATTGTTAATCAATTGTTTTTTAGCTCCATAAATACTTTTGATTTTACAAATTAATCTAGCATTATAAGGATAAGAATTCCATAGAAAATAAAAATTCCTTGTTTATTAAGAGACTTGAGGTCTCACCTTAAAGCCTCATATTCCTTAATATTGCTTAACAAACCCCCTTCCCAAACAATCGCTTGGATGTAGCTATTGATCTTAATAATGTGGTTCACTAAACAGTCAAATCCGGTGTTCTTATCATTGACATCGAATTCAATATTCTCATACCCCTTCTCATGGGTTCTATTCTTTTTCGATGTGCCAAAGTTCTAGCAGCCTTAACAATCCTCATGCATCGTACCATTGTACCAAGTACAAATAAGGTAATTAAATAAAAAGAAGTCAACAAGATCTGAACTCGGGTCTTAAAAAAATATTGGAAAGGTTATAACCAAAAGACCTAGTTACATTTTGATGCGAAGTAGGTGAACTAATAGATGTTTATTTTCTATTTAATAAATATTATTTTAAGTAAATGTGGATTAACACCCCCACTATTAGTTATCCTTATGAGAAATCAGTAAAAAAATTGATGGGTTATAATATGCTGTACGACACATTTATTTATATAAGTGCAGCCAAGAAGGATAAGTTTCTAATCTTATCCCTTATTTATATATATATACTACTTTATTTATATTATTATATGTACAGGTTTCTAGAACCATATCTAGAAACCCTTTTTCGTTAAAAACTATATACAGATCATATGCTTATATACTGGATTCTTATTAAAAAATATTTTCTGGAGCCAGCCCCTAGAACCTTCTTTCTCAAAAACTTTGTGTCAGAACATATTCTTGTATACAAGTTGCTTATTAAAAATTATTTTATGGAACCAATCCTCTATAATTTTGTTGAACAAATTATCCAGAATTCAGTGCTTTGTTCTTTCACCGGCAAAAAAAAATTATTATAAAAAAATATGGATACGAATCATAATATGAGGTTGTTCGAATTTTGTTATGAGAATTACAGAACAGATTACAATATTATTTAAAATATAAATATTTTGGATAAGACTTATTATCAAAATATATTTTTTTTTATTAATATTATATAATTTATCAGGAAACCGATCCACAATTCTACCGAAACAAATCCAAAAAAAAAAAATTTATTTAAAATCAAAACATAACATATTTCCTGAACTATTCGAATACCTTTGACATGAATTAGAAAGTTTTTCGAAGAAAAAAGAAAAATAATAACATTAAATAAAATAAAATAATAGCAGAAAACAATAAAAATAAAAGCTTTAATACCATTGATGGTATTCTGATATCTCATAGTATATAACATTAATCAGATTCATAACTATAATCAACATTATATTCAAGAAAAATCAGAAATTCCAATTAATTAAACTAAATAATGAGTGAAACTAATTTTCACAGCAAAGACAAACCTTGTTCATGAGATCCCTGCAGACTGAAAAGTCAAACTTGTAGAGTTACCTTTTCAGAGAAAATTTAGGGAGAGATTTCGTCTTGTTTTTTCTTATTGATGCCTTTCTCACATAACATCATTTTTGTCTTTGATTAAGATGTTATTATCAATCGACTATTATCCAATCACAACGCTTTATTTTTTCTCTCCATGTTCTCAAACTCTTTTTGGTTTAATTAATAATAAATTAATTAACCCACATCATGTGTGCTCGATCACACGAAAAACTAACAATTGATAAATTCATCCTCTTAGACCTTTGCTATTGAATCATCTGTAATATAAGACTGAATAAATGTATTGATATATTGGAGCTTGTGTGCTGGAATAAATCTTTGATATGAAAAATGCTTTGAATTGCTTGGGTTTGCTTTTTCGATCATCCACACTGGTTTCATGCATTGAAACATGATGTGGGGTGGAAAACCAAATTTTAATATATGTTAATTTTTTTGTTTCTTTGGTGTTTGGCCTTTGTTAGACATTGTTAGGACCAAGGAAGTAAAAATCGGTTTCGGCGATTTTGGTTGGGTTAAGCTTGATTTTAGGAGGAAAAATAGAGAAGAAAAAAATCGGAATTTTCACTGACGAATTAACCACAGAGGGTTTGAACATACGAAATGCACAAGGTAGCACCTCAACCATAAGTCGTGATTACACTTATTATATATAATGCAAACTTTTTATATTATCTTATTATTTATTTGTTCTGTCATTTATAATATTTTATTTTATTTTATTTTATAAAATAATATCATTTAAAATTTTAAATTATAATATATAATATTTTGAATCTCCTAATTATCTACATAATATTTAATAATAACAAAAACAAATAAATAATATTTCTTTAACATAATAATATCTAAAATAATATATTAAATATAACATATTTAATTTAATAATTGTCAATTTGATTTTTAATCTATAATAATTAAGATAATAATCATTCTGCATGGCTCACTATAATTAAAATATGAAAAATTTTAATAAGCGATATTTTTGTAAAAATATCTACCGATATTTTATCGATATTTTTTATATTTTTGATATTTTTGTAAAATCTAATTATCGATATATTCGCGTTTATCGATATTTTCATTCTTGGTCAGTAATGATTACTTTCGCCTCTTGATTCAAGACGTGTTACTTGGTTGATTATGTATAGGAAGGATCAAGTAGGTTCTGTGCTGTCAGGTGGGGCTTTACTTGGAAGGTACCTATAACCAACAGGTCGTACCATGCCCACTACCATAAAAACAATTCATGGTGTTATTAATTTTGATGTCATTTTTTAAAATAATGACATCATATAATTTAAAGTTCATAAAGATTGTATATCATATAAAAATATTTAATTATGAATGCTAGTTTTAAATTTATGATATCATTTTCTGAAAAGTGACATCATATGAAATTAAAAAAAATGTGTTGGAATAGCTAGATTGACGTTAATTTTATATTATAATGTCATTTTTTGAAAAGTGTCATCATATTCAATTTTTTATTTTAGATGTATGATGTCATTTTCTAAAAATAACATCATATACAAAATTTTAAATTTTATAACTGAATGGTAATTTTATTATATAAACTAATTAGAAAATAATGTAAAAAGAAAAAAACTTATGATGTTATTAAATTTTTACATCAGTGATATGGAAAAACTTATTGTAAGAGGGGGAGCATTATGTGGCTCTAGTTTTAGATAATAATATTTTAATATATTTGTTTAGATAATTTTATAATAAATGATTTATTATTATAATTTTAGATAATTTATGGATTAATCAATCATATATTTCACAAGCGTTAAAATGAGTGACATTCATATTAAATCCAAATCGGATAAACTTGACTTTATAGGTGAATTGTTAGTTTAACATGGTATTAGAGTTTGATATGATAAAAGATCTTGAGTTCAACACCCCTCTCTTTAATTTGAATCTCCATTTAAGGTCATGGTTGATCGTGGCTGTAAACTCTATTCAATTGCCTAATAAAAATGGTTGCGGACGTTTTGAACATTTTGGACACACATTTGGACTTTTGAGGTTTATAGCATTTATCTACATGATGCCTTATTTATTTACAACAGTATTTCATGTGTTGTGTGTTACCTTTACAAAGGGTCATCGATCGTGGTCAATGGCTTTCCTTCTTGTAGATACATGAGGAAAGTCAATTTATTGTGGAAGTCTTTGTTTTATATTTCTATTCCAATCTAATGTTTTTATAACATTTTGAGTTTTCTGTAATATCTTATTCGATTGTATGGTGTCCTTTAATTTATACAATCCTTTCTTGTCGGTTCATATTAGGATGCCTTATGGATCATTTTCCTCAACATTGAAGTGATATTGTCCATTTTGGATCTAAAACCCTCATGATTTCGTTTTTGAGCTTTTCCCTTAAAATGTCTCATACCGATTAAATGTTATTCATACTTATAAACTAATAATCCTTCCAATTTCTAACTTATTTGGGACTTTGGGTGCATATTGAACAATTCTCCCCTTAAACAAAGTTCCACCGATTCTCGAATCAGGATTTAAATCCTTCTATTTTACTACGTTTGAGCTGCGCTGAAGTAAAACATCACGACAGAGTTTATTTTATTCGACTTTCACCGCGATTAACCCTAAACTCGACTCACGATACCATTTATTGAGAAATATTATGGACCATTTCTCGCGATAGTATGATATTATTTACTTCAAGCTTGAGACTCTTATGATTTTATTTTTTGAACTTTTGAAAACTTTATGCAAATTAGATATTATTTATACTTATTAACCTAATAATTTATTCTTAACCCGTAGGACTTTGGATATTATTAACTCATAAGATATTATATATCAAGGAGCATGAAACTGATTGCCATTTGTATAGAAAAGGTTAATATATCACTTCGTTGATTTTTACTCTGCAGTACTTGATGGAGTTCAATAGCAGCCTAGACGATCTTGGAACTCCCACCTCTATTTTCTGATGACAGTCACATTGGCTGCTTTCGATTGCACAGACATTGCATAAGATTTTTTTTAAAGGAGAATAATTTTATTTATAAAAACTAGTAATACATCAATATACTAAATAAAAAATTAAAATCCATTAAAAATTCTAGAGATAACTAAACATCTTAGTTAGTAGTACAATCTCATCCGATTTAAAAAGCACATATATTTGATAATTATGATAAAGCCCAAAATACGCTATGGTCGATTCACGCATCACCTACGAGCCTCAGAGGGGGCATATGGTGTGTCATTGAAATTATCCATACAAATTTTTTTATCCAACACTTTCATAAAGGAAAATGATTTTCTTATATTTGATTTCACCATGAAAAATATAAAATAAAATATAATCAAGATTCATCAAAAGTTTATACAATTTTAAATTTCTTAGTCCTTCTATGATAGAGAAAAACTAATAAAAAGAGTTTGACTAAACATATATAATTAATTTATTAAGTTTAAACCGTTTTCTTCCAAATTTTTCCTTCCCTTTGCTTCTCTATTTTCCTTTCCCTCAATACCTCCACGAGAACTAATGGTCCCACTTCAAGCCTTTCCCAAAAAATTCTCGTTTCTACAATTGAGATATTGGAGCCAAGGTATAAGTTATTATACTAAGAACTCTCTAATCCTGAGATTACCATCATATTGTTAATACAAAACCTATATATATATATATATATATATATATATATATATATATATATATATATATATATATATATATATATATATATATATACCAATTATAACTCAAAAAAAAAAAAAACTTCCAATTTATAACATTTTGTCATTTGCATACAATCATTTTCATATTTTATATATAGGCGTAAAGTAAGAAAACCTAATTTAAAAAGTGGAAACCCTGACAAAAGAAAAACTTAACTTGCTATTTGGATCTATCTATTTAAATATTATTAAAATGCTATATGAATAAATGATAAGTCTATATTTTATTCAATTTTTAAAATTTATTATAAATAATAATTGTTCATATTTAAATTTAATTTTATTATTAAATAACAAAATTTGTTGTTAAAGCTTGGTATTAACATTATATTCTTAGAATCTTAGTTAATATAATATTTTTAAATATGTTATGATAAATATTATGATTAATGAATATGTTGAAATATGTTTTTCATTAAATTTTGTATTGATCACATTTTATGTTTTTATAATACTAAATTATGCCCTCCTAAACAAAAATGATGGCTCTGCCACGTTTTGCAGCATACTAAAGACCATGATTTGACTTGATGTCTTAATAGAATTTGTTTTGTCGTTTGAATCACCTGCACACCGGAAAGCGTTGTAATAACACGATGAAAACCAACCACCGTACTGGACGACACAAATCACACATCGCATAGGACAACGACAAAAACACACCATACAAGACGATGACAAAAATACAAAAAGTTCAAAGTAAAAATCCAAATATTTGTGGAATAACCATTTTATTGAAAAATAAAATTGATAGAAAAGAGATATAGAGGGGGGTTTTCGGAAAGAAATTTGTTTTCGGAATTTAGACTTTTTTTTTTTTTTTGGGCATGACTTATTTATGAATTTTTAAAATTTTCTTATGATTGGATTTTTCTATTTAGAAAAAACCATATTTTAAAAGGAAAAAACTATATTTTAGAATTTCTTAAAATATTTTAAAATCTTTCTAAAATATTCTAAAATCTTTAAAATCCACACATCATAATTTCAAAGAATAATCTCATTGTCATCAATCTATTTTTTTAATTATTAATTTTATATATTCTATTTTAATTATATAAAAATAGATAAATATAATAATTATTTTAACAATGATAATAATAAATTTTTATCATAATAATTATATCATTTTATTTTTATTAATATGTTAAGATGTTATGCAAAAAAATTATATAAATATTTTTATTTTATCATAGAATAAATTTAAATAAATTGATTTCTTGATATAGATAAAATATTAATTATAAGCATACGAAAAATAACTTAAAAAATAACTTAACTCTATAGGAAAAGTCAAAATATTTAATTTTTTCTATGAAGAAAATATAGTAATGTTTACCGTCGCTCACCAACGTTCCAAAAGTATCCTTTCACAAATATAATGATTAAATTACAGATTATATTTTAAAAATATATTTTTTCATCAAATTTCTCCCAACCAATTCAATGAGGAATTCACCTTCAAGGGGAAAAGAAAAAAGGAAAAAAAAATTATATTAAAATATGGTAATAAAACATGGCAACATGATCGTTAAAAAAGAAAAGAAAAAAGAAAAAAAATATAGCAACAGAATCTAATACTCCCGCAACTATAATTAAATGAAATATTTCTAACGATCAAGTAAATATATTATACTACTAAATTGAGCCAACGAATACAATAACTTTATTTTGGCATAATTTTATTTTATTATTCCAAAATAAATCAAGGTATAAAGATATATATTATCTTATTTTACACTGATGCGTGGATCTAGCTAGGTTTTCCATATCCGAACTGCAATGTCAAGGCACCGCGTTAGGCTTCTTCGCATGAGAATGAGGGCATCGCCCCTCTCCATAATCCTAAGTCGGTCCTCTCTTAAGCTTCGTGGGATGCTCTCAAAAACGAACTTCCCTCCATTTCCTCCTATCTCTAACCTGTACCTGTAGTTGCAGGCGTCCTTCTCGTTGCCCATGAAGTAGACGAACGCCACATAAACCGGTATACAACCTACATGGTAGGCACTAATTACATGGGAGGCTTCCGCAAAAAGACTAAAGTATTGACCAAAACAATGGGAGACCTGAAAAAACGAGAAATATAAATATTTGGTTACTGCACATCAAATAACACTTCTCATGATGCCAATGAGACCTAATTGGTTAAGAGCTCATTCCAACGTAGGAAAAGAAATGGTCTAAAGTTCAAGGGACATATTTGTGAGGAATATAATATATTATGATGTATAATGTAAAGTGAATAGCTATCAAAAAAAACATTTCCTATGTTTTTTCTTAATTGGTTAAAAATATCATTCTAGCTCAATCTCATGTTTTTACGTTGTCTCTTAATAGAAGAGGTTATTTTTACAAGAAAATAAGAAAGACATTGAAGGGGCCACATCAGACTCCAACTAGTAAATAGGAAATGGGAAGCAGGCCTAGCACAACCATGGCTTTAATCTAACTATAGGTTGGTGGAGCCGCTTGACATATTTTGTCACCGACAAATGGGGCCCAAAAGCGAAACTACCTTAGGTGATGGGACCCAAGTGGAACCCGCGAATCGAAAGGAATGACGAACGAGGAATGACCAAGCTTGTCTAGATAAAGGAGCAAGCACGTGTTACTTAAAAAGGGTGGGGGTAGAAAAGGTGGGGATGGGGGAGGGAAGAGGATCATGCCGGCCAACCATGACTCGGGCTTGGGAAGCTTTGAAAAATAGTCTAGCCGTGAAGTCCTCCACTTTCTTATCATCATGGTTGTAATAAATGGAGAAAATAAAATAAATAAAAGGCGTGTGAATGAGGCCTCGGGACAGGGGGCAGGAGCTCCGGACCTTAGGACTTCTTTGTTATCGTCAAACCAAAAAAATGATGAAAGGTCAAATTTCTAAAATTAGATTTTTAAAATGTTTTTTAATCAAATCACAAAAAAAAAAAACAAAAAAAAAAACTCGTGGACCATTGTTGAAGTTGAGAATATATTCAAATTTAAAATTTAAAACTCTTCTATTTAAATGGAAGAATTCGTGATATGCTCAAACTTAAACAAATCTAAAATTCAAATGCAAAAACCCCGTCATTAATTTTCTCCTTTAAAAAAAAAAATGATTGTATATCCTTACAGGATTATTGTCTTCATATTCAGAAACGAAAGTTAAGGAGTGTTAAAAGAATTCTTACATTTACCATCCATGTGCAGCGTTCGTCTTCACGGAGATGTTCAATATTAAATTCACGTATGAAGTTGCAGTCATTGATCAATTTAGCCCTGTGATGATCTGTGAGGTGAGAGACAAGGGATGAGATATCCCCGACGGCTTCAGGGCACCCCCATGGAGACCGTGGGCACTTGTATGGTCTGAACTTACACGATTCTTCATGTTTCAGCTTTCTGCAATAAGGGATGAACTCCTCATACTTGCAACCCAGTTCAACTGATTCCGCAATCTTCTCTAGTGTTAAACACCTAATATTATGGGTGAGCAAAAAAACCCAAGAAATCAAACGGACTAATTAAGAAACCAAACCTAAAAATAAGTTAACTGAACCATGCTCCCCCTACCTAATATCACCCAGCCGCTGTCTACAAGTTGGACATTTGTTCTGCACCCTGAGTTTGCAGCTTAAACACATTGTGTGTCCATTGTGGCACTGCACTAGTCATGGAAAAGCCTTAATTGTTTCAAACATCAACTTAAAATAAAAAAATAAAAAAAAACTTTTGGGTTTCTAATTAGATAAGCAAGAAGGTAATATTTAGTTATCTGTGAATCTGAAAGGATGAAAAAGGCTTTAAGGGAAAGAATATTATAAGAAAACACAGCGTGATGAAACACAAGCACATACTCGATATTGAGCAATATTAGGAAGACAATATCAAAGTCAATCAAATCAGCAAAATTATAGGAATTATATTAGTTATTTAAAATAATTGAAAATATTATTTTTCCTTTTAAATTTATTATGGTTCCTGTGTATAAAGTCATTGTATGTGCTCTTTGAAAAGTGACACAAGGCAGACACCTTTCTAGACCTTATACATACACATGCATGATAAAGAATATTAAGGAAGGATCCAATTAATCTCTGTCTTCGTAAATTTAGAATAGTCGACTATTAATAATATTGATAAAATATTATTATCAAATAATATTTACTACTGTCTTAATTTCAAAATATATATATTTTTTATTTCTTTTTGTAATTCCATTGCATTCATGCATAAACTTCTTAAAAGAAACTCTTAACCTATTTAGGTCATGTTTTTAAAACTACTTTTTATTGTCAAAGACAAAAAAAAAAGAAAAAACATAAGAGAAGTGTAGTTGGTTCTTAGTTTTTATTTAAAAAAAACACAAAAAAAAAACTCTCAATTGAGATAACAAAAACAATTTTCAAAAAAACATCTTGTGTTATCTCTATTTTCAAAAATTATTCTTAATAATAGTTTTTGAAAACTGTTTTCTATTCTCAAAATAAAAAAGAATAAGGAATAATTGTTTTTTATTTGTAAAAACACAGAATACACTAAATTAAGAGACCGAGAACATCAAAATTGTGTTCTTTGTGCTTTAAAATTTTGTTTTCAATAACAATTTTAAAAAACCTGAACCAAAAATACCTAATTTCCATTGTCAAATTATCAAATTCTTCAAGGATGTTGAAATCCGGGAAAATTTGTATCCAGATTCAATTCACTTTGTTTCTTGCAATAAAATCCAATCAACCATCACCGAAAATAGAAAAAGAAATATCATGTACACCTAACGAAACTTAAAAGTTACAAACAAAAAAAAGTCCTGATCAAAAACGATAAACAACTAAACTGAGAGAAAGAAGAACCGATTAAGCAAAATTGAAAAAGAAAAAAAAAAAGAAGGAAAAACAAGAACAAACCTGATAAATTTGACCGTACATAAAATCAGAGCAAACAAGAGCAGTTCAGCAATTCCTCGACATTTTCAAAATTGAAAGACTGAGAAACGGCCAGCACCGTCAGAAGTTGAAACACGCTTACTGCTTTCTTCCGTCTCCATTCAAGTAACGCCCCAAAGCACAATGAGATCGAAGGATTGTAAAGCGACTAAAGAGACATAAATTCTTCTTAAATACTTTTGATTTTTTGAATCGCTTTTCACAAATACTTGACTTTAAAATATCTAAATGAATAAGATTTTATATATATTTGATTTTTATTTATGATAAACATATAATTTTTGTCTCATCTAGGAATCCTTCATGTGCTCTTAACAGCTGGAAGTAGGTTAGTAAAATATTTTATCAGTATAGGTTTTATATCGATTTATTATGTTATTAATTTGGATATTGTTTTTATCACTATTTTAATTATTTGTATCTTAGATATAGTGATATATGATTGTTAGTTATTTATATATTAGATCTATTATAAGTTTCAATTAATAATATTATTTTTCTTTTCAAAAAAATAAAAACTCCTTATAGTAGGCTTCATTTACATATTTTATTAAATTCTAAAGACAGTTTTAAAGTAGAAACCTTCTTAATAAAAAGCGCTTTCCTTTTTTTTTTGTTGAAACAATAAAATTGCTTTCCTAAATAATATTAATTTAATTTTTAATAGTGTCGATAAGAATAAATATATTTGTTTCATCGGATATATCATAGAAATTATTTAAAATTTATTATGGATATTTTATATATAAATATAAATTGTTTAAATTTATGAAAAATGGTAAAAAAAAAAAATTAAGAATTTATAAAAACAAGTAAGAATGCATATATTACTTTATAAATATAATGTCTAAGTATAATCAATGATGAAATTATCAATTAATAAAAATATTAATACTTAGATTTTAAATATATAGATATAAATTTAAAAAAAATAGAGTTAAAAAATAATTGATTTCATCCTATAAAAACAATTTAAGCATATTATATAAAAATACTCTTTTAATATAAAATTAAAATATGAGGGATCCATTATTTATGTAGAGATTTATAAGCTTATAAACATATTATATATAAATTTATACTATTGAAAAATATATTTATTATATTTAACTATATTTAATTATACCATTATATATATATATATATATATATATATATATATATATATATATATATATATATATATATATATATATATATATATATATATATATATTTGAATAAAATAAGTATATTTGAATTTTCATTAGACCTTAGGATTTACATTTTTTCTTTCATTTTCTTCTCTTTTCTTTTATTCCTCTTTTCTCTTCCTTATTGCCGGCACACCCTTTCCCCTCTCACACTTCTCTTTCTTTTTTCCTTCTCCTCTTGCATTTTCCGCTCTGGCATTTCGCCTTTGGGTTTTTTTTTGGAGTTAATCTGAATGTTTATGTATCTAGAATTTTATTTGTTTATTTATTTCTTCATGTTTTGCATTCTGGGTTTCATCCATTCCGTTGAATTTTTTATTTATTATTTTTATTTTGCGGATTTTATGTTGTTTCCGTGACTATGAAAGACAATTTTCTTGGGACGTGGGTTGTAGAGGAGATAATAGGACAATGGTGAGTGTGTTAATGGGGTGCACGTATCTTCATGTATGTATTCATTTAATTATATGTAATATTTTTTTTTCTTACTTGGTCAATGTGCCGGAGGTATAGGGGGTTTGTTTTGGGGTTTAGTTATAAAAAATCCATTATCACGTGAAAATTTTTAACCGTTAGATGGTAATGGTGATTTTATTTCTTAAAATCTGTATTATTTTAAACAAAATTTTAATTTACATAAATCTCAAAAGATTAAATTATCTGTAAAATTTATTCTCATGTGAGAATGAGTTTTTTTTATAGCTAAACCTTTGTTTTTGGTTAATTGTTGGAGAATTAATGGCAGGGACTTTAGCTCTTTGAAATAAAGAGATAATGGAGTACTCTCCATCTTAATATTTCATTATTGGTTATCTCCCTCTTGCTCCTAATGATTTATTGATTATGAGGTTTCTCGGTCTTGGACTCTTGGATTCTTGTTTATAACGAAGACTTTTTCGTCTCTAATAATTCCACATTCATGTATACCAAGATTTCTATATGCTTTTATTCAAAAAAAAAGAAAAAGATTTCTATATGCTTTCAAATAATCTCATATTGTTTTAATTCGAATAGATTTCAATGTGTATTTTAGTTTTTCTAAAAATTATTCTTTCAATAAGTTACTTTTTTTTTTTTTTTAATTTTTGTGTAACAAAAAATCTTATCTCTCAAATTTATGTGGGTTTGCTCCTTAGATTTTTTTTTACATGTTTAAATAATTATAATTTTTCTTAATAAAGAATCATTTTTTCTCATAATAATAAATCACGAAATTCTAAGTTTTGATTAGTCTTACTTTTATTTTATTACCTAGATTTCTATATTTTAGTATTTCTCATATTTGTGTTTTTTTATTTACTTAGATTTTCGTGTCCCAATCATTAATACTATAGTTGACTATTCTCTAACGTGATTCATGAATTGATATTGTTCTCTTTAAATAATTCTAATATTCCAATCTCCAAGTTCTTTTTGTTTTGTATTAGACAATAAAAAACCTCCATTCATCTTAAAGTCTCAGCCCTAAAATATTGGGTTTTGAGAGTATTTATTTAACCACTTTTCCAAACTCTTTTTTTTTCATTTCTTTTTTCTAAATTAACATTTATTCTGATTATTTAGTTCTTTAATTAAAAATCTTTCTTTTTTAAATTTCCAATCAAAATTTAATCGTCTAAAGTCCAAACTCCTTACCCTCTTTAAATTCCTATAAAAATTCAAAAATCATTTATTTGATTCCTAAGAATAAAAATCGTTTTCTTTACAATTACTAAAAGGTAAAAAAAGAAGAAAGAAAAAGAAAACCTTCAAATCATTTTCTTTAATCTATAAAAAAATCTTTTGAAAATCTTAAAATAAAAATAAGAACCATGCTTCTAAAATAGGAAATCATGGGCAAATTAACTCAATTAAAAATAAATTTTATTAAGTTGTTACCGGTGTGTTGAGAGTTCTAAAGAATACCCTTTTAAAAGGCTCTAACAAAATCCTTTCAAAAAAAATAAATAAATAAAGAAAACCCAAAGAATGAAGAAAAAGAAACATTTATTTTATAAATAATATAGATTTTGAAAGATTTAAAAAAAAGGAAAGTAAAGTGTTTAAAATATATTTATAAAATGTTTGTGCATAAAATTAAAAAATACAAAAAATTGAAATTACTATTATTTTAGTTTTAATTTTTATCTTTTTATTTTGAATGTTTTTTAAATATTAAAAATATAAATTCATAAAAAATTCTAAAGTATAAATATTTTATATTTTATTTTAATAAAATATTAAGCTTCATTCATTTTTATACTTTAAATTTTTTTACAAATTTATATTTTAATATTTTCAGTAAAATATTCAAAAATAAAACAAAATATAAAAATTAAAATAATAGTATTTTTCAGAATTTTATATTTTTAATTTTATGCTAAATATATTATATATATATATTTTGAATATCATTATTTTCCTTTTTTGACTTTCTTTCAAATTTAATCAGTTATTTTAAAAATATATGTTTTTTTCTAAAGAGAAAAGCTGTTTCTTTGCTTCTTTTTTTTTTTTTGGTTTTCTATTAAAAATGATATTTTTGGAAAAAGAACTCCTTGTAACAAAGTAATAAAAATTATTGTTAAATGAAATAACTTGCTGATACTTTCCCATACCTAATATGAATTATTTTTAAATGAGTTATCTTGCTTTAGTTTTTAATTCCTTATAAACTTTTTTTAAATTGAATCATAATGATAAACCATAATATAATTTTCCCTTAATTTAATATTCCAATTATTCTTCAAGAGATACTGTAGTCTTGAGCTCTTCAACAAATTCTATATTTAGCAAGTATTATAAATAATTCTATATTTAGCAAGTGTTATAAGGATTACAAATAGAAAAGAGTTTTGATTTTAAGATATTAGCTCTTTAGGTCTTTATTTTTATTTTTTGAACACCCCTACACCAATCCTCATTCAGACATTAACCACTTGAATCATGCCTCAAAAGACACATCTAAAATAAGAAGTTAAGAAATTAAATATCAACTCAAACAAAATCTTCTAAAGATATTTCAAACTAAAGATGTATAATGATTAATTTAAGTATTAGTTCAAACCTTTTCAAAGATAATATAAATAAAAGTGATTATGTGACGTTGTCCATATATTCGAAATAAATTCCCTTTTCTTATCTTTCGAATGGCCATGTCTCTTTCATTCAATGAATCAAATATCAATGGAGATCCCATTTTGGGACCCATCCATGTGTCGCATATATATACCAACTCAAAACCATCTGCAGATACAGGACTAGGAAGAGGGGAAGATAATCTCAAATAAATATGGACCAAATTTAGGGTAACATCCACATGAAAAAATGTACATAGGTAATGTAATTTTAAAAAATAAAACTAACAATTTAATAAATAGAAAAAGGCTGCCCAGCTCTCCTTCGAAACCCTAATTTCTTTAATTTTTTATTTTCATTCCCGTTGGAAAATGATGGATGGTTTTTTGGTACTTATTGACTTGAAATCGTGTTTGTATTTAAATACGGATATGGGTTTTACCATACCCATTAAAGTGGTTTTAACATAACAGTTTTGACTGATTTTTAACTGTTTTCTTATATTTTTTCTTGAAGCTTGTTGCAACATGTGATGACCCCATTAGTTTTCCCTATGACGATTGGCTTGCCAATCACTAACGATCGAAGCAGAAATCGCACGTCAAATTCTGATCGTCGGTATCATTTATCTTACAATCTTGAGTATTTTAAGTATATCAAGATTATCTCTTATGTAAACAGTATAAGACTTAACTTTAATAGCTTGAATCTTTGTGTATGTCGTCATAAGGATTTTAGTAGTTCGATTTTTATGTTCGGATGCAGAATATTATCGTTCGGAATCGATGAAATTTCAGTTTGCATTGTCAAAAAAATATAAAACTAACAAGGCAAGCTAACAAAAAAATAACTCATGACTGAATGTGCGACTAGGAGTTGAGATTCATGAGCTTTGGGAGTACGCAGAAAAGGAACATTCAATTCACCTCTCTGCGCAGTGTTTCATTATTGCTATTCTTTAAATGAAGACAAAACCCAGTTAGGACCATATATATAATTAGGGATAATATTTAGACGATATCCTTTTTATTCCCTTACATTTCAAATAAGATTTACATGAATTTTTTTTTTTTTTTTAGATTTATCTTTTAAAATTCTGTTATTGATTGTAACTTTTTCATTAACATTAATTTCTTTAAATTATTTTAATAATTTATTTTTATAAAGTAGAACCGTTAATTTTTACACTTTACAATTTTTTTATGAATTTATATTTTTAATATTATAAAATTAAAATATTCAAAATAGTAAAATGCATAAAAATTAGAATGATGAATATAAAATTAGAAGTAAAATAATAGTAGTTCCAATATTTATATTTTTAATTGTAAGCACAAATATATTATACAAAATTTTAATTTTTTTGAAAGCGAAAATAATTTTATTAATTCAAACTTACCTTGATTGATAAATCCATGATATAAATTCCTAAAAACCATAAAGGATGATGAACATAATATAATATCTTCTATTCACATTGACAAAAACATTATATTCTCTCGACGAACAACAAATTAAATATTGTATTAACATCAAAAAACAAGAAACTACCTAAATTGTATATAAATTTAAGATATCGATGATAATATATACAAATTGAAAATATATTTATTATTAAAACTATAATTTGTTTGATTCAATATAAAATAAATTATGTTATATACTTAATTTTATATTTATTTAATTAATAAGCCATGAATGATATAAAAAATAAACTTGTTAAAAATATTATTGGTTTTAAAAAAAAAAAGAAAATCATGAAAGTGATCTTATATTTTGGTAATTAATTAATTAAAATTTAAAATAAAATATTTATAATTATTTAATTAAAATATTTTTTAATATTGAAACTATAATTAATTTAATATATAATGAAGAAGTAACATTGATTAATAGTTTGTGAGCCATACGTATCCCACTTCCATTACAAAGTTAAAATTTATTTTTGCAGTTTGACTGAGTTGGAAGTAAAGGAAAGAGGTAAAGAAGCGTTGTAAGAAATGAGGGCTTTCGCCGATAAATTATGAAATTTCTGCGAATTAAGGAAATATAGCCGACAATCAGAATATTACAGAATATCAGTGGGATTTCCATAATTCTCATGAGCCACCGTGCCAAACCCTCCCAGTAACCTATTATTTTGAAAGGATCGTCCCCAAAAGAAAAAGCAGCTCATATCAATTGGAAACCTGTTCTAGTTCAGGTTATCATTCCAGAAAATTAGCGATTTTGTAGGAGTTACACATACATGATTGTAAATCAAACTATTTAAACAATCAGCACCCTGCAAGCTTAAGTTTGTAGGATTTTGGTTTAATATGAATATCATGCTTTTTAAGACCCTTCCTCATGTGCAGCCCCATAACATGAAGACTCAAACAAACCAAATAAAGTCCTCTTTAAACCTTCAAATCAACAAATAGGGAATAAATTGTAAAGAGGTGACTCGAACCCAAGATCTCTTACCAAACTAGATTCTGATTCTGATATCATGTTCAATAACCAACTCTCCTAAAGCTCAAGCTTGTAGGATTTGAGTTTAATATTTTTAACACATACTAATGACTCGTAGAAAATAAAAAAATAGGTACCTAGTATTATATAATGTGAGGAGATGGACGGTTCTAGTTTTATGAATTTATACCGACTTGTGCTAAAGTAATATGCAGCACTTTCTCCCGGTCGTATGACTGAAAGTAAAGAGATCGGATTCGGTTTCCCAAGGGCGAACACTGAGGCTGTCGAGGAGTGGTATAAAGCGGCGAAGAAGGTGGCGTCGAACGCTGGGCAGGGCCGGGTGCGCACTAGCGCTCAAGAGCAGGCATGTGCAAGGCATCGTCGTTGTCTGATATTAAAAACCTATGTAAAGGCGAAGCCGCTCTCGGGGGGGTTTTAATTTCATGGTGTAAAGGGGTTGGAGTGTATTTTTGGTTTTAATTAATATTTATGTAAATATTCTATTATATCTCCTCAGCCAGTTTGATGTCTCATCGAGAATTTATGAAAATGGCCTAAATTGTTCTTTAAGGGGGGAGCATGTATTGAAGAAAATGGGGGGACATGGGCGCACCCCGCCCTGGCCTTAGGGGCACGACCGGGCATCTAGATGCAGTGGGAAAAAGAGGCATGGGCTCCACGACATGCATGTTGCCTAATGACGGACATTAAAAGTAGCGCATATGTAAGATAGTCACCAAGCACAAGCAAGGCAACCACTGTATGCCGAAGGCGCACGTGGGCACTCAAGGCGTACCACAGGGCGCCGCAAGGCGAGTAATGGGGGCTGAAGGCAGAGCAACACAAAGGCCAAGAAGGCAAAGACACGCGCAAGCAGATAGTCGCCGCATAAGGGCGCGCAAGGCAAATAAAGACAAGCGCGCGCGCGCGCACAGGGCGCGCAAGCGCAAGGCGTAGCACACGGGCGCCGTTAGCGCATAGGCTACGCGAAGACACAAAGGCATGCGGTGGCAAGGCACACAAGCAAAGGCAGTAGTAGTAATCGCCAGCGCACCTGCTAGCATAGGCGCTGCATGCAAACGTAAGGGCAATGCTCGGGATAATGTGCAAAGATACGGTGCGCAGCATACCGCCACACTATTAATCGCGCCAATGATGGTACGGTTCGATTTGAGATGGGGTGCTCAAAGACCCACTAGGCAAGCATGGGAGCGACACCATGCGCCCCAAAGATCGAAAGTAGGAGCGCACACCTAAGCAACGGTCAGTCTAACACTGGTGGTGCTTAGACAATGAGGCATGTCAAAGAGTCAGCACAGGTAGTCGCAAACCGGTGCACAAAGCCTCAACATGTGCCTTGAATAGGCATGAGGGTCACAAATCGCTATAAATTCGAAGCATGAAACCACTTCCTAGAGACTCGGATCATGGGCGGTTGCAATCAACCCCATAGAGAAGGTGCGACTGGGGCAAGTGAGTGGGTGATAATGAGTAGTTGTGGGTGGTTACCCTAAATGACCCATTTTGGGCGCTTGTGGCAAGCACCTAAACTGGACCCATGTTTCAAAGTGGCTTATGTAAATCAGATGGATGAGTATAAATTTGATCTAAAGGGTTGAGAGAAGGATAGGGTGATCTCTGTGAGAGATTTGGGAGTAAGTTCCTTCTCTAGTCCCAAGGTTTGTAGGTGCAGAGGCAATGCAGTGGATTTTTGGTAGTTTTGTAGATGGAGAGTGAGTATCAATAAAATTGCAGATCCAGTTTCCTAACCTTGTCTCTTTCTCTTGTATGTTGTGTCGTGGGAAAACGTTGAATCAGGTTGGCTAAGCTGGGGGCTTAGCACCGTGCATCCTTGTGGAAAATTTAGAGGGATTTTCAGGGGTGTGACAGCTAGCATAGTTTCCTATTTAAAACTCAGGTTCATCTGGACATGGTTAAATTTTTTGCTAATAATCAAACCAGGAACCACTTAGATACGATTTCTGGATGGAGTATTCTTCTTAAAAAGATCTTCTGAATCTCCTTTTTTGTTTTTTGGTGCAATGGCAATGTAGTTGGCATGCAGAAGGCTAGGAGAATTGCTGGTAGTCACAATCTCCCAATCGTTGGTGTCCATCACATGGAGGCTCATGCTCTAGTATCCAGGTACCAGAATGAAAATTCAACTCAGTGCACCTTATTCAGGCTTTTTCACTTGGGTTTATGTGTTCTACAATGCTGTTAAATTTTAATAACAAGCCTTTTGGATCAGATTAAATGAATACCAACTAGATTTCAAGTGATTGGTCCTTTATTTGGTTGAGATGATCTAAATTTGGAAAATAATGTAATTTTTTTGTTTGTTTCCATGTTTATGTGGTTTGGATCGATACACTATGTGTTCAACATGTCTTTCTTACATTAACTTTATTGTTTGTATTTTTCTTGATCAGCATCTATAAAAAGAAATAAAATTTCTAAATTAGCTTATATTCATTGCATCCTTTGATGGTTTAGCTTTTTAGGATACACCATAGTCATCTCTTTATCATGCTAATCATAACCTATTTGCTGAGATGATTTCAACATCTTGAAAATTGTAGAAAAAATAGAGGGAGATATGATCTTTTGTGTTCAAGGGAGTATCATCGAGCAAGCATTAGAACAAGGCATTAGCATAAGTTTCAATTGAACATGTAATTTGGATTATGTTTTGTTAAGAGGTTTGATGTGCATATTGAACCCAAATACCGTGGGCTTGCTTTTGGAAATTGATAGTCCAATATGGTATCACAACTTGGTTTAATGAGAGTAGGTTTGAGTTACTTTCAAATTTACATGTTTGTTCCCTATTTTCATCTTTGGAAGTCCGTGAATATCTATTGGTATTTGTTTGTGTATCTCTTCACAGTAAGTAGTACGGGATGGTGTTAAGAAGCATGATTTGCATATTAAACTCAAATTCTACAAACGTAAGCTTTTAGGAAAATTAGTACTTCAATATGTTCAATATATATCCCTAATATTATTAAGGAAATGTGCCTATTTATATTTGCTTGCTTTCTTTTTATTTAATATCTAATAATACTTTTATTTTGTCTTACGTATTTTATGCTATGCCCATATTTTGTCGTTCCAATATGTCTACTACCACATTTTGTAGTGAAGTATCTATGAAGCATATTGTAAGAATATAAACATGTGCACTGTTCATGCCAGTTTGCGATCTTAACCACTAGCAACCTTTGGTCCTTTACATCTTAAAGGCTTATTATGGTGTTTTTAAGGAAATTAATGCTTCATTTTATCATCCTTTTGCACTAGGTACAATTTTGAGCAAAGAGGGCTGAAAGAGGGCCAAAAAGATGAATTTATGGGTTGTACCATGACCTCCCATGACTACAAGATTGTTATGGATGGATTTAGACATCCTTAGCTACAAATGGAATAAAAAATCACTCAATTTGGAGCATGAATGAAAGAGTTAGAGCCCCGGGAAGCAAGAATTGGAGGATTTTCAAGTCATCATGCGAATCAAGCTACAGTTCCCCTGCATTTTCAAAAAACAAGATGACTTCCTTTGGTCCAGTACTTGGCATGAAGGGATTCTAATCTCTCTTAGCTTTCCGTAGAACCAAAAATCATCGAATTCAGAGGTCGGATGAAAGAGTTATGTCTGTTACAAGTCAGAAAGTCGAATCTGGAAGCAACTCAAACAACAAGAGCAACGCATGTATTGCACACAAGGAGGCCACGCCGAGTTTGACAGACCCGACCTGGGATAATTCTTCTCGAATTCCCGAGTGGTCCCGCCAGTGAAGTCCCACCCGTATAATCACTAAGGAAGATACGATGGAACCCCACCTAAGGAAGGAGTACACCATGTATTAATTCTAATACCTAATTATACATAAATATATAAAAACCCGCAACAATTATAATGAGGTCTCAGAAAAGTTCCATACGAATATCGAATGCTCTAACGAACAACAGTCCAACAAAACAAAGACATATAGGTGTGATAGCACGCAGCCGCCGCAAAGAGCAAAGGCTTAACTGGCGCGAGGTAGGCCCTACGAACTATTCCTGACTAGGGAAATCGTATTTTTAAACAATAAACGTGGAGAAATAAATCTCAAGGAGGGTATAATTTATAATGGAAGATACTTTTGTTTTCAAATTTTCTTCTCTCAAGACCTCACTCACTCTCTTTCAGAAGCCTGCTTTTTTAAACATCACAAAACCCAATCTCACCTCAAGTCCAACATATACAATTCATGCTCAACAATTTAGCCGACACAAAGTTGGTTTAAACTATACTACGAACTATACACATCATAAAGCCAAGCATAAAGCATGTATAGTCATCATGTAATAAATAACCATGAAATGCACCATAACCACGAGTATCAAATAGTTGTACCATATTCAGAAAGATAAATCAATAACGTCCATACCACATACCCATCATAAACCATACCATATATATACCTATCATATACCATACCATATACTCATCATAACCCGTATCATATACCCATCATATACCGTACTATACCTCCGGGTACCCACAATGTACCGTACCATATATCCTTATAAACCGTGCCACATACTCATCATAAATCGTACCATGTACACTTCATAAACCGTGGGACACCCCACCTCACGACCCTCAACCTCGAAAGGTGTCGTGGTAATACACAATGATGAACTGCTTCGTGGACCTAATTCCTCACGGCCGGAAATATATGAACCGCTGGATGTAACCAACCTCACGACAATCGCGGCAATCTCAAGATACTAAAACCATCGGTAAACTCACCACCCGCCGTGGAAATAATGTGGTAACCGCTGGATGAATCCAACCTCACGACAATCGCAGCAAACCCGCATACCCAACCGTCGATCAAACCGACCACGCGACCGCGGGAAAGAAACCGTATCACCCAACCGTCGATCAAACCGACCTCACTTCGCACCGCGGTAAAACCCAAAATACCCAACCGTCGGTCAAACCGACCACGCCAACGCGGTAAAACCGTAAATACCCAACCGCCGGAATCAAACCGACCTCACGCCAACGCGGTAAAAACCCAAAGGTACCTCACAACATACTCATCGAACCCAATCTCCCCGCGACAACTGGCACATCACCTTATACCCTAACTCAAAGTTTTACCACGGCACCTTTTTTCCAATGTCACCGTATATCTTAGGTTAAGAACTTATGAACTTACTTTCCACAACTCAATCAACTACATTGAAGATCTTTAGTCTTTCAATTCATGTCGAATTTGAACAATACCCCAATGACCATATTCCTTAACCATTTACTTCAAACACATATATATTTCAAAATCCATTTCATACAAAGAATAATTTCAAGGGTTTAAACCCACTCCATATGCCCAAATATCTAAATACTCACATAATCATTCAAGAAACCAAAGATAACTTCCAAACAAAGTGAAAAATGTTGACAAAATTCACACGAACATAACTGTTGTGAAAACTGACATTTTCATTTATACACAACCAACTGTCCGATCAAATAAGTTATATATGAAATAACTAACCGCAAAATATATATATCATAATAATACCCCAAAACATTCTAAAAACAAGTAGACCACTCATTGACTATAGATGCTCGCCTCGTTTCCCCATAGATCGCTCCGCTCGCGAAAGTGCCTCGTAATATAAATAAAATATCATTTAGACTCCAATAATTGAACCAACGCATCGAATGCCCCTAAGGCCCAGAATAACTTTAGAACTATGAAATCATCCTATCTGAACTCCGCTGTGTCCAATTACACAAAGGTGCCCTATGTGGTCGATACTCAAAATTGGGGCTTTTCACCCGGAGCTAATTTCGAAATCAACCGTCCAATAATTCCAAAACATCCAATTTCACTAATACAACTTCAATTTTGCCAAATTTGACTAATCGTACTTATTTCGGGCCCGACCCAGAATTAACTAAACAACCAAAAAATGGAGCAAACCCAACCAAACGACGTCCAAAATTTACAAACCACATATCAATGGAAAGCCCAAGAGACCAGGAACACATCAGTACTCTACCTGATCCAAAGGTCATTGCGGGTGGCTTCTGAAACTCGATCCAACAAATAATGAATTTGTTTTTGCCGTATCTTTCAAACGGTGATGAATCTGGAGAAAAGGACCACATAAATGAGTTCAGAGGGTCCAAAAATGGTGGAAAAGAGCTATGGGTTGGCCTGAAATGGCCGGAAAACACAAAAACCGGCCGACCCAAGTTTTATGGCTGCCGCGCCTTCTCGCGGCCGATTCAAGGAAGGTCTCATGCATGGGCCGGGTCCGAAAAATTCCATCGCGTGGTCGCCTGGTCGCCTCCTCCATGTCCGGCGTTGTGGCATAGTAGTGTACCTGACCAGCCTGTCTACTTAAACCCGACGGCCTAAAATGGGTTAAAACCCCACTCCACCCTCGTAAGGTTCGTTTTGAGGATTTTCTCGTTTTGGGCTGATCCTAATCTGGCACCCAAACCAGGGCTTATAGAGCCTAGGGTTGCTTTCTGCAAAAATCCCGCCGATTTGAAAACTGGAGCAAAATATCAGCCGTTTGAACTTACTAGACCATAACTTCTTATCCGTAAGCCTGATTAATTTTCTAATTGCTCAGGAACTCGTATCGACGAGGCCTACAAGATGGTGTCTTAGTCAACCCAAAATTATTCATCCTCAAGAAGCTCAACTGCCCCACTTACTATTACTTGGTCAACTTGGTCAAACTCAATAACCTTGGTCAACCAGCAAAAACTGTATTATTCCAAGACACACTAACCTGCCTACTCCCTTAAAGAAAGATTTCGCCCACGAAATTTTGTATCCTCTGTCATGGAAGAGATGAGGGTACTGCTTCTACTTTCTGAGGGTCAACAAAAATACCCTCAGTAAAAACCGTATGTCCGAGAAATCCCACTCTACCAAACTAAAACTCACATTTGCTAACTCGCATACAACTAGTGTTGCCTAGTGTTCCGTAACACCAAACCCAAATGTCTTCATGTTCCAACTCGCCGAGTACACCAAGATATCGCCGATGAAAGACAATGACAATCCGATCTAAGCAATGGATGGAAGACCCACCATTAAATCCATGGAAGTTGCCGGGCATCGTGAGTCCAAAGACATCACCAAACCCATAATGCCCATATATCTCGTCCCGAATGCCGCTCTCAAATGTCCGCCTTAATCCTTAACCATGGTACCGACCTCAAGTCAATCTCGAGAACACCTTCAAGAGACCGAGTCATCAAATAAATCATCAACTTGTGCAAGGATATTCGTTACGATCGGTGACCTTATTCAACCTGTCTCTGTAGTCTATAAGCACAACTCCAAGTACCATCCTTCTTCTTCACAAATAACACCGGCGCTCCTAAGGTGAACATCGCCTAATAAATCCTCTATCCACAACTCTCAGAGCCAGCCTTCAATTCTTTTCACCACTATATCATTCTATAAGGTGGTAAGGAAATAGAGTCGCACTGTGTGGACCAAATCAATGGGAAAATCTACCTCTCGTTCTGGAGGTGGACCTGGAAGATCGTCAGAATACATCCTGAAAGTCTCTCACTACCGGTACATCCTCTATTCTCGTCTGGTCAAGTACGAGTGTCAACTATATGAGCTAGAAACCCCGAACAACCCTTCCGAAGTAAACATCTAGCATAGATGGCAGAAATCAAACCTGAAGATGTCCGCCTCCGCTCTCCATAGAAGAGTACTACTGGTAGTCCCGGTCGTCTAAATATTACTTCCTTTCGGAAGCAATCCATTGAAGCATAGTTTGAAGCGAGCCAATCCATCCCAAGAATCACATCCAACCCTTTGAGATCTATTAATATCAAATCCGCTTCCATACCTTGGTTCTCAATAGAAAATAAGCTACTCTTAATCATCCGGGTTTGCCATAGATCTCCCTCCGTGGGTGTGGCACCCTAGACCACACTCCAAAGGAACCTGAGCTCACCCCGACTCGCAACATACCACTTGAAATAAAGGAGTGTGTAGCTCCTGGGTCAATGAGCACACGTGCATCGTCACCAAAAATAGATAATGTACCGCCACGACGTCGAGTGGCCTCGTGCCTCCCCGACCGGTCATAGCAAAGACTCGCCCAGCGTGGTCGTCCCTCCGGGCCCTATGCTCTACCGTCACGCAGATTGGCCCCATGCTAAAGGAACTCTCCCGGTTCGTCTGCTCGCTGCATCCGGCCCCTCCATGTCCACTAGCCCGCCGAACTGAGCACTGATCCTGGAACTCTGGGCCTGGCCGATCTCGACAGTGGGCAAATTCCTCCCGAAACGTTCCGTCGCCCACACCGGAGAAGTACATTATCCTACGTACGGCCCATCATGATTCTTACCGGAGAAACATCACAAGCCGAACGAACCGCCCCACGCGAGACCCCTCGAAAAATAGCTACCACCACTACTCATTGCTCAAACCAACCCCCGTGGTGTGTCCACCCTCAAACCCACTACCGCCGGGTGGCCCACGCCCGTCCCACTGATCCTTCCGCCGCTCAAGACCCAGAGCCGAACTACTCCTCTGGATCCCCTCGGGCTAGGGTTTCGAAGATGACGTATCATATGGTCGACGCCGGGTCCGCATCGCACCGCTCTACCTCAGAGCGGCTTCATCGACCGGTAAGGGATGATTGTGACCGAGAGGCTCAAGGCTATCGATTAACCAACCCGCCGAGAAACCTTCTTCGCGATCCGCAACCAAATTCGCGTAGTCTGATAACTTTTAATCATACCATACTCATAAACCGGCCATACTTATCTCGAGTGAGTGTCTCTGAACTCCAAATTCTTCGTCTCAACAAAGGCTGGGGGGCAAACTCGCAGAAAGGCAGCCTTGAACTCAGGCCTGTGTGTGACGCTTTCTAGTCCTCTCATACGCCTACCCACTTCCTCGCAGATTACCCCCGAGCGTAAAACCCAAATTTATCCCGACTGTCTCCCATCCCGGGACACCCGCATACCCCTCGCATGCACTTTTCTCGTGTCATCTAGCCATGATAGGCTACCCACGGGATCCGCGTGGGCGCCTATCAAACCCATCGGCCCAAGTCTACGAGCCTGATCCACAAGATTACTAGTGAAACCCACTCCTTCGAGATTCTGCCGTTTTTCGACAAGATTCTCCCCATGTCGCATCTAAACTTTCCAATCGAAGCACCTCGATGGGACCCACGCTCCTCCTCGTGCACCACATCAGAAGAAGAACTATTTCAAGAATAAATGAAGCACACCAATTCCAAGGGTAAGGTCAAGGTATACAAAACATCGATGAGTCAAGAACAATGTACAACCCCAAGGAATTTAGAAACCTAGAGCTCGGCTGCCGTCCGACAGATCTCTACCCTATTCTTCCCTGAATTCCCGAGCGGTCCCGGGCTAGTGAAGTCCCACGATAATCACTAAGGAAGATACGATGGAACCCCACCTTAAGGAAGGGAGTAACACCATGTATTAATTTTAATACCTAATTATACATAAATATATATAAAAACCCGCAACAAGTATAAATGAGGTCTCGTAAAAGTTCCATAATAATATCGAGCTGCTTTTAATGAGATTAAATAGGGTCCAACAAAACAAAGATGATATAGGTGATAGCACCGCAAATGCCGCAGAAAAGAGCGCTGTCGATCTACATACAGGTAGCTCCTTCACGAATCATTCCACCTGTGGAATGTGATTTAACAATAAACGTGAGAAATAAATCGTTGAGTGGCATAATTTATACCTAAGATAATATTTTTGTTTTCGGAATTTTCTTCTCTCAAGACTCACTTCCACTCTTTCAGAAGTCTCTGCTTAGAAACATTTCACAAAACCCAACTCACCCTAAGTCCAACATATACAATTCATGCTCAACAATTTAGCTTCGATTATTTAAAGTTACGAAAACTATACTACGAACTATACACATCATAAAGCTACATAAAGCATGTATACTACTGTAATAAAATAACCATGAAAATGCACCATAACCACGAGTATCAAATAGTTAAAATTATTCGAAGATAAATCAATAACGCCCATACTCACATACCCATCATAAACCATACCTATATATACCTATCATATACTATACCATATACTCATCATAACTCAGATTATACCCATCATATACCGTACTATACCTCCTGGTACCCACAATGTACCGCGACCATATATCCTTATAAACTGCAAGCCACATACTATCATAAATCGCACTAATGTATTAATTTCATAAATCACGGACACCCCACCACGACTTCAACCTCGAAAGGTGTCGGTAATAATAATAATGATGAACTGCTTCGGTGATCCGACCTCACTGGGCCTGAAATAATATAACCGCTGGATGTAACCAACCTCACGTACACCGCGGCAATCTCGCATACTAACCATCGTAAACCCACCTCACTACCGTGGAAATACCGGCAACCGCCGATGAATCCAACCTCATCACAATCGCGGCAAACCCGTATCACCCAACCGTCGATCAAACCGACTTCACTGCGACCGCGGAAAGAAACCGCATTACCCAACCGTCGGGATCAAACCGACCTCAAGGCACCGTGGTAAAACCCAAAATACCCAACCGTCGGGTCAAACCGACCTCACGTCAACGTGGTTAAAACCCAAAATACCCAACCGCTTAATCGTCCGACCTCACGCCAACGTGGTAAAACCCGCGCACTACAACATAATTATCGAACTCCAATCTCCCAGATAACTGGGTACATCACCTTATACCCCTCTAACTCAAGTTCTTAATTACGCACCTTTCCAATGTCACCGTATTCAGTTAAGAACTTATGAACTTACTTTCCACAACTCCAATCAACTACATTGAAGATCTTTAGTTCCTCAATTCATGTCGAAATTTGAACAATACCCCAATGACCATATTCCTTAACCATTTACTAAACACATATATATTTCAAAATCCATTTCATACAGCAATAATTTCTCAAGGGGGTTTAAAACCCAATCTACATGCCCAAATATCTAAATACCACATAATCATTCAAGAAACCAAGATAACTTCCAAACAAAGGAAAATGTTGACAAATTCACATGAATGATAACTTGTTTTTGTAAAACCCATTTTCATTTATACACAACCAACTGTCCATCAAATGTTATATATGAAATAACTAACCGCAAAATATATATATCATAATAATACCCCAAAACATTCTAAAACAAGTAGACCACTCATCGACTATAGATGCTCGCCGTTTCCATAGATCGCCTCCTACTCCTACGTGAGTGCCTCGTAATATAACAAAATACCATTTAGACTCCAATAATTGAACCAACGACATCGAATGCCCTTAAGGCCTTAGAATAACTTTTAACTATGAAATCATCCCCATCAACCCGACAGGCCCAATTACACAAACATGCCTATAAAAACATTGATATCTAAAATTGGGGCTTTTCACCCGGAGCTAATTAAATTGGAATCAGTCTTTAATAATCTCGCCTTTAAAACATCCAATTTCACTAATACACTCAATTTTTCCAAATTGACCAATCACCCTATTTCACCCGACTTCTGTAATTGGCCCGGAACAACCAAAAATGGAAAACTAACTAAACGACGTCAAAATTTACAAACCACATATCAATGGAAAGCCCAAGAGACCAAGAACACATCAGTACTCTTACCTTGGTCCAAAGGTTGTTGCAGGCTTGAAACTCCGATCCACAAATTTCATTGAATTTGTTTTTGCCGTATCTTCAAACTGATGAATATGGAGAAAAGGACCACACAAATGAGTTCAGAGGGTCCAAAATGGTGAAAGAGCCATGGGTTGGCCTGAAATGGCCTAAACACAAAAATCCACGACCCAAGTTCATGGGCCGCTCGCCGCCGGCCCGATCCGGGCGTCCGCGGCCGGGTCGGGCCGGCAACCCGACGGCGTGGGCCCCTGCCCCGGGCCGGCCCTCCTCCATGTCCAGTGCGTAGGCAGTAGTGGTAGCCGGAATCTGGCTTCCACGCTGAAACCCATCTACTTAAAACGGGTTAAAACCACCCAATTCCTGGGTTTCTGCTTTGGGATTTTTCCTGCCTTGTGTCGATCCTAACTGCACCCAAAACTAGCTTATATAGAGCCTAGTTGTTTTCTGCAAAAACTCGGGCTGATTTGAAAACCGATACATCATTGTCAACTTACTGCACTATAACTCTTTTACTCCGTGTTTCATTTTTGACTTTCTAATTGTTCTGGTGGAACTCGATTGACGAGGCCTACAATATGGTCTAGTCAACCCAAAATTATTCATCCTTGAAGAAGTCAACTTGGCCCCACCTACTATTACTTGGTCAACTTGGTCAAACTTGGTCAACCTGGTCAAACTTGTTAAAAACTTGTATTATCTTAAGACGGTCAGTTATTGCAGCTTCGAGGCAAAGATGTCGAGCATGAGGCTCCACAACAGCGTGAGGCAGCTATTACTCGAAAGCAAGGTGTCGCCCAAAGACGCACACTAAGCCCCCAAGACGCACACTCAAAATTTGTCAGAAGCCTGAATAAACTAAGACCCCAAATCAAGCCCGAGACAATCCATATATAAAGAAAGATGTCTCTAAACCCTAGGGAGGCTTTTTGGAGACAGAAATTTGAGAGAAAAATACCTAGAAGAGCTTTACAAAGGGAAGATTCTTGCAAACAAGAGGATTTCAAGGAGAGATCAAGATTCGAGGATCAAGAGAAATAGGAACTAGTCTCTAATCATTTGTTTCTCAAAACCCCCTACCAGCTTTTGATTTCATGTTGATCTTTCTTATTTGTATGATGTATTTGCCAACAGCTAGCTAAATTTCAGATCTAAGGTCGGGTTTATGGATTCATGTGTGAAGATTTCTTTATGTGATGTTATGAACTATAATAATAGAATCTATGAGATTGCTTTCACAAGCCAGTATTATAAGTGTGTTATGTTGATTGTGGCTAGGATTGAGATAGCTTATTGACATGCTTAAATGATGTGTGATAGCATTAATTGAATGTTAGATCACCCTTGGCATTTTGTGAATCTTAGATGGACTATGATAAATGAATAAGTTCACATAGTTGAGACACTCATTGTATGGACTATGAAAGGTGATCGATCGATGAAATGTCTCAAAGGGATAATCATTTTTTGATTCTCTCTTTGTTGTCCACATGAACTACGCGTAGAGTAGATGAGCTTCGACAGCGCGATCGGAGCATGCGGCGAGCAAATAGTCACACACTTCATTGCCCTTCACCAACAATCCCAATATGCACCTAATTACCTCCTTTCAGAGAAATCCTATACTACATGATGAAGTAGACCAACCCTAAGACCCATTTCCATTGAGTAATCTCTAGAAGTTGTTTCATTCAAGTTTTGAGCCTCCCTAAAATCCAATCATTTTCATTTGTCTTTGTTAGTTGTTTTTCTTTAAATCTATTCATTCAAATTGGATGCTTAGATAGTGAAGGTCTCATTAGCCTGTACTTAGTTAATCTAATTTAACAATCATGGATGATAACTGACTTTGTAGATCCATTGTATTACTTCTTGGCCCATATACTTGCGTATAATTGTGCACACACTTGTGCACGCAACAGGAGCCATAGGTGTACTACAAGATTTGATGCCTAATAATTTCTATGTCTCAGGTAACATATCAAGTGCATATTTATGTTGAGATAAAAGAATTCACTGCTTACTTCTCATCACTAGCACTGTTAAATACTTCAACATTCTAAAATCATTTAGTGAAATTGACCATGAAGAAAGGATTTAAGAGAGAATATACCTTTGGAGTCACTCCTAGTGATGACAATATCATCCACATACACTACCAGTAGAATAATACCAGAACTGAAATTTTTATATAAGGCAGAGTATTCAGACTTACTCTTCTGCATGCCAAATGCCTTAACTGCTTGACTGAATTTGCCAAACCAACCATGGGGGCTTTATTTCAAACCATATAGAGATTTCCGAAGACGACATACTTCCCTATCTTCCCCTGACCAACAAACCCTAGAGGTTGCTCCATGTAAACTTCTTCCTAAAGATCTCCATGTAGAAAGGCATTCCTGATATCAAGTTGATGCAAGTCCCAATCATAAAAAGCAGTAAGGGAGATAAAAAAAAGGGACAAATGTTAGCTTTTCTAAGAAGGAGAAATGTCACACAATCAACTCCATAAGTCCTATACAACCTCAAGAACAAGATGGGCCTTCAATCTAGCAACAAATCCATTAAGATTAAACTTTACTGCAAACACCCAATGGCAACCAATAGCCTTCTTTCCAGTAGGTAAAGGCACCAAGTCCCATGTACCATTGTCATCTATGGCTTGCATTTCTTCCACCATGCTGACGTACAACTGTGTGTTGACAAAGTTCCTATGATAATAAAAAGAGAAGAGAGATAGAATCTAGGGATCCCATAAAGAAACATAGATGAAGATGACAAATAGTTATAGGAAACAAAAGAAGATATTGGGTGAGCACACTGACGTTTTCCTTTACGAAGAGAAAAAAGAGGCAAAAGAGCAATTTTTCAATGACGACAAGGGATGTGAGTAGTTCAGAGAGGCTCGTTGATGTGTGGCAAGTTTGGTATAGGAGGCGTGTGTCGAAACAATGATCCACACGCCCCTACGTGTCGGCACATGAATTCACGTGCCAAGAAGGAAAGCAAAGCATGACTTGTTGGAATGGAGCGTGGTTGGTAGTGATGGAAAGAGGGACCTTCAACGTACCTAGTGGAGTGGTTGCGGGAAAAAATTATCGACGATGAGAGAGTTTGACGATAGCAAGGGATCCGACGTCGACAACTACTTCTAGAAAACTTCGTGGTAAGATTAACGTGATCAGAATAGACCTTGACCACCTAATAGGTTGCCAAAATTTATTTGACGACTAAACCCTAAACTCTACATGAATACATATTTTCATTTCCTAACTAGTTTATAATTCTATAATACTATAACACTTTCTAAGTCCTTTATATCCGTTTTTTCCTTTTTAGGTTAATGGAAAGAGGCTTGCTATTTCCTTTCATGGCCCTACTCATTTCAGGTATGATTTTATGCTCTTGCTCTATATTATGGTTGTTTTACTTTGCCCTCACATGCATGCATGCTTGTAAGAAGTGGGATAGGTTGGAACTTATTTATGATCATAATGCCAAAAACCTGTTTGGCTGAGTATATGAAAATTGTTTTCTGCTGTTTGTGTATAATACTTTGTTTAAAATACAATATGATCTAAATCACTGCAAGTGCACAAGTCATACAAGTAATAAAGTGGATTATAAGTCCAGATATCATTCCCACAGGGATTGATGAGAAAATCTAAAGATCAACTACTCCTACTACTCAAGACAATCACTATTTGAATCTCTAGCTAGAAATTTGAACTTATCTAAAATAAATTGAATGAAAGAATTTTTGTTAAACATAAATCTAGTTTGGTAGAATAAGAGATTTCAATGAGTAGAAATAACATTGGGAATGGATCAGTATTTTAACTATAAATTTGCATAGTTTCCAAACACAATGCCATTAAGGACCTAAATCCTGGATTTGTCTAATATACAATACAGCTCGAATACCCCACACTACACATTTCAGTAATTAGTATACCATATTCCTAAACCAGTTCAATGGGTCCAAATAGCTACTTTTAGGATTTGATCATCTTTAAGATTTAGTTGTTTTTCCTAAACCAGTACTTCACAGCCATTTCGTAGGACTGAAACTACTTTGTCCCCATGTATTGTGGTAACACAAGCCTTTTCTAATGCAATTGGTACCTTAGCCATCAATTCAAATAAAATTCTCTTTCTCCTAGATTAGAATCTTAGCTAACATGGAATCAAGATTATTCTACTGGATTGAGATGAAACCTCAAAGGATTAAACTGATATATCAACAAATGGTTCTTATTCCTCGCAAACACACTTTTGTTGTCACCCAGAAGGAAACCTTGAAGTTAGAGGTTAGAACATCACCTGTCATGCACCAAAGTGATACTTAGAGTACATTAGTTTCAAATATATCAGTGCAATGTACCCCCAAGTCACCGCTTCCGCTTCTCGTAGCTCCATCTCTATGTCAATTGATGAGTCCAAAACTCAGCTATTAGATTTTTAATTCATTTTTCGAGTATGTTACTAAGATAAATGTGGATTTAACGCGTAAGCTGATACTAACTCAAATTTCATTTTGCAGAAAACAAAGAGAAACTCAAATCTTAGCAAAATCGAAGAAATCACCACAGCTAGAATCAGCACAATCGAATTTGGGTCGCGACAGTAGAATGCCTGGGCTGCCGAAATTCCAAGTCATGACATCAATGTATCTCTACCAAGAAGAAATAGAAAACTTGAACAAGTGAAGTCGACTTCAAGAAGGAAGCTGTGACAAAGAAAACGTGGGTCGACCAAGGAAATAATCAAGGGAAGATTCATGTCGCGGATATCACCTCGATGTCGCGACACCAACTCGAAAGAAATGATGTCGCGACACCACTCAAGTCGCTGGCTATGATCCGCTTCCATGAAGCCACCAAAGAGAGGTTTTGCAAAAAGAAAGAGGTTGCAACCGCTTTTAAATAAAAGGCTCCATTTCAGTCGCGACATCATTCATGTCGCGACACATACACACAGAAGATTTAAGGTAACCAAAGATAGAGTTTGGAAGGAGGTCGCAACTCAGAGCCAACAAGCACTCGCCAGAACTCGAACTCGACCTTTCACAAGTCAAGGATCAGAAATGATGTCGCGACCACTCATTAAGGTCGCGACCTGAAGAAAAGATGAGCAGAAGAAATTGATGTCGCGACATGTAACTGAGGTCGCGACCTGGAAAATAGGTGGGAAAGAGGAAATTAGTCGCAACGTAGAACTGAGGTTGCAACCTGAAGAAAAAAATGGGAAGCAAAAGAGGTTACGACATCACCATGAGGTCGTGACATAAAATTGAAAGGTATGAAAGCAAGACCAACAACACGTATCATGTAATTAAAGAATAAAAGTCACCACATGAAATCATCATACAACAAGAAAGTGGTCGCGAACCTAAACCGATGTTGCAACTCGTGAGCCGAAAGAATAGGGAAGACAATGATGTCGCGACATGTAACCGAGGCCTAACATCAACACCGGCGAATGATGAGTAAATGAGGTCGCGACCACAAACGATGTCGCGACCACTGATCAAAGGTAGTTGCAAGACAACCTGGTTGCAACTTAAAGAAAGAAGTCGCGATTGATCACGAGCAATCAAGACAAGTCCATGTCGCGACATCAACTTGAGGTCGCACATGTGACAAAGGAGTCGGGCTTTTCCTTCGATTTCCACTGAGCATTCGGGATCTCTACCAAATTCTTTGCGATAAATAGATACCAGAGAAGAGTAGCAGTTCTTAGCCTCACTACCTAGAAAAGGGAGAAGAAGAACTCAAAGGTATATTTTAGAGTAGATTTTTATTTTTTTTATTTTTTATTTTTATTTTTTATTTTTTGGTTTTGAATCTGCGAACTGTGCAGAGATGAGTAGAGCTAGATCTTAGTTCTATTACATTTTTCTTAAGTATTACTCGGGTCGAAATTTATGGAAATCTAGACGAATTTCGGAATTCATTTTTCTCGCTTTATCAGCAGAATTACAAAGCAGTCAGGTGTGATCTAAGTGTTCCATTTCTTAATTCGCAATGCAAGAATTAGAACGCAGCCATTGATTTGATTTACATTTAGTTACGCCTTTCCCACAATAATGGAGAATTAATTTGGCTCGGGTTTTTACTTAATTCCGGTCGCTTTGAATGGATGTTCCCAATAGTAAGCACTCTACCACCGCCTTGAGGGAATGTGGTCTACTGGATTCAGGGATGCCCCTCCGCGTGACACGTAGACTCCGAGATTCCCGAGAGTTGAGAGCATTCTTTCCTCGGGGTATGTTCGACTACTATTAACGAACCTGGTCAGCTCGAGAGCTCTTGATAAATCCTATTCGCCATAATTGAAGTCGAGGGTGTATTTTAACAATATAAACAATCGTAGAGTTCACCTTAATCTATAGGTAAGTTCCAATCCCCGTGTTAGCTTAGGATCTAATCAAGGGAAAGGGATAAACCCATAGACTGAGGTCGGTTTACCATTTAAGTAAAGAGAAACTTTACAAATCCCGAGAAGGTAAAGTGTGCCCCATTCAACGTAAAATGGGTGAAGTAACAGTAAGAAAAATACCCAGATCTTGCAAGAGAGTTTGGAATATAGGTAGCTGGTTTGATATTGTCTTCGAGAGAAGCAAGGATATCCAATCAGTGAATATGGAGAAATCCAATTCCAATAATTAGGAAATCTTGGACAAAAATAAGATCCATACATATAATGTATAATGGATTTAGTGTTGAATAATTGTTCCATTGTATTTCATTGATGGTTTTCGTTTCTCATAGTAAACTGATTCAATCCATTCTTTTATATACAATTTATTTTTAGTTATTTACTTTTGTTTTAGTTTAGTTTGAACATATTTAATAGTATAGGATTTCTAATTTTTGTCGTTTTGATAAAACCTTCACTATGAGTTTTGAGTCCAAATAGTATGAAATTTTAGTAGTCAGTAGTTGGATTCATAATTCGCCATCAATCTCTCGTGGGAATGATACCCGGACTTATCCAGATTTACTACTAGATGACCTATGCACTCGCAGTTGTCATGTGATCGAACCCTTACATTTAAATCATGAACATTAAGAGAAAATTATTTTATCAAACAAATTTATCCAAAGTAACATGGATGCAAGTGTAAGGCTCTCGTAGCTATGTTAATTTGAGGGGTTTTAGTCTATATAGAAAAAGGCAAACACACTCAAAGGGATCTTAGAAATCAGAGTATAGATACAATTCTTTCTGGGTATAGAGCACTGATATATAGAACAAGAGCAGTACCAATTAGATCAATCCAGTACTCAAATCCACAACATTCATTCAAAATATTGAAAAATAATCAATCAAAACACCAAATCCTTCATAGAGAGCTCATCCTTCCATATTTGAATCACAAGTTACAATGACTAGTTGATCAAACAAATTTATTGAAACTGTAATCAAAATTGAATAAAAAAGAATTCCAAAAAACTTTCCAGATCTCATTCAAGTTCAGACAGAAATGAAGCTTGATTTACAATTGATCCAAATTTAAATTTCAACTCATATCCACTACTCTTAATTCTAGAAAGAAAATAAAAAATAAAAAGAAAATTAAAAATTAAAAATAAAAATAAAATAAAAATAAAATATATACAAAAGAAACTTCAGCTCTTCCCCTAAAGATCAAGGCTAACTGAAAACTTTGATCCAAAGATTTTTTCTATGCCCTAACTCTTTCTATTTATAAGGCTCATAAATGTTGGGCTAGAATTCCAAGCTGATTTCATGGGTTCTCAGGCAGCTCCACCAGGTCCATTGTCGCATAAAAGTTGTCAATGCTCGATAATTCCGCTTACGCCTTAGTTTCTGCCCTTGATTTGTTTGTCGCGACAAAGTTCATAATGTCGTGACATTTCTGCTGCTTCTATGCCTTAATCCTTTGTCGTGACTTTGTCGTAGCCTTTGTGAGTGACATCTTTCTTGAGTGATTTTCGCGACAAACTTTCTTTGCCTTATTTCTTCTTTTGTTGCTATAAAGCTGTGAAAAGTCATGACAAACGTCAATTGACACTATCTGATAATTGTTGTGACAAATTTTTCTCGCCAGCGACAATCTTTACTTGCCTCAGGTTACTAATTGTGATGGTTTGTCGCAACATAGAATCCATTGTTGCAACAAACTCCTAGTGAACTCTACCGCTGCGTCGCCATTAATCTTGCTTCCTATGTCAATGGCATTTTTCTTCAACGCCTTCATTGTGCCGACAAGGAATTCGTATGTCGTGACATAACTTAAGTGTTTCTTCATGATTTTTGCTTATCTTCTATTATGACATATTTTCATTGTTGCAACAATGTTTTGCTACCATTTGCTTTGTTATTTGTCACGACAAAGTTGCAAAATGTCGTGACAAACTTCTTCTACCTTCTTCCCATAATGTATCGTGACAAACGTTGGAATGTTGTGACATTCTTTAAGCTGTGTGTCCCGAGTTTTGTCGCAACAAAGGTGAAACTTGTCGCGACAATCAACAATTTCCTACCTTAGCCATTTTTGCTGCTTTTCTTTTTTCTTTTTGCTTATTTTCTCTAAATTTCTACAAAATAGAATTCTGAGTGCAGACTATATTTTTGTATTAAATTGAACTTTTAAGCTTCAAATATACATGAAAAATGGGCTTAAAAATATATGAGTTTTACACTCATCAAACTCCCCTAAACTTAAAGTTTTGCTTGTCCCCAAGCAAAGAAAAGACTATTTGTTTATCCTCAAACAATTTAGAAATGATTTTAAGGACACTTTTCTTGTTAATTCTATCAGCAATCTGGATTCAGTATCAGTTGTGATAACAATTCCAAGTAGGTTTTAATTTATGAATCCTAAAGATTTTTGATTTAGATCATTCAAATTAACATATAATTCATAGAATGTAAACAACTACAGTTCATGACCTCTGATGTGAGTGTGTGTTGGTCTTCCCTTTCTGACAAATTTGTAGGTTAGGTAGCCTTATGAAATCTATTATAAAAGAATGATAGTCTCTTAAGAGTGACTTAGGTCCCATAGGCTTGTTAGTGATTGACTGATTTTTTAACATAGACCAAATCTAATGAAGTAATTAACAATTCCATCCAAAGACTTTCTAGTCTCCAGTTGGAATGCCATAAACTTGATTGACTAAATTTTGATAAAAATATGTGTTTAGCCCTTTTTGAAGAAGGGTCACAATAAATTCAATTTGGTCTAAATCACTGGGGCGCAATGTGTCATACAAGTAATAAATGGATTTAAGTCCGTATATCATTCCCACGAGGGATGATGATAAATCTAAAGATCAAGTGCCCCATTTTACTTCAAGATCCTTACTATTTGAACTCCAAAGTTAAGAATGGCTGTTTCAAACTTGGGCAAAGTAAAACTAGATAAAACTCTATAAACTCGCATGAAAAGAGTTTAAATGTTCTGATCGGTACCACCGTAAAGTAACATTGGGAAATAGATCAATGTATAATTATGAATTTCTACATCATTTTATAACATAGTTAAGCCATTAGTTTGAATTATGAACTTGTCAAAGATGCAAAGGCAAGATAGCTCGATTTCTCCATAAACCATACATTTCACTAATTAGAGATCCATATTAATTCTGCATACATGGGCTCAATCAGCTTACTGTAGAATAGAAACCTCTTTCTAAGATCTAGGTGTTTTTTCCTTTTCAGTACTTTATACCCATTTCCTAAGACTAAAGACTTCTTGCCCCTATAGACAGGATGTTGCAAGCCCTCTCTAATCTAATTGACAACTCATCCATCTAATTTGATAAGGTTCTTTATCTCCTTGATTAGATCTATGCTAACACGGGATCAAAATCCTCTTATCAAATTGAGGAGAAACCTCTGATCAATTAAATTGATACATCATCCAACTCTCCTCACACTATGAGTAAGTAATCAATCTAAGGGATCTTTCTGAGTTCGCTTGTTCCACATAGTCTAACATACCCCTGCTAGCTCTCCATACTATCGTGAATCTCCATCTTTGTGTCACTCAGAGGGCTTCTTGGAAATCAGAGCAAGATACAATCCTTTTCTGGGTATAAGCTACTAATATTCCGAACAACTAGCTTCAAGAACAATACCAATTAAATAAATCCAAACATTCAAACTATGACCTTCTTCAAGAGTAAAAATAATAATCAACATCGATTTATTCCCATGTGGAGCTTAGCTTTTTCAAAGTCGATCACAAATAACAAAGGCTCTAACTTTATCACGTGAATTAACAATGAAACGAACCAAATAAATGAACTTCACAAAATTTCCAAATTCATTTAATCAATAAGTAATAAAAAACAAAATTTTATAGCAAACCCAGCTCGAAACTTCACACTAGATTACTATTCAATCCCAAAAAGAACTACCTAAAATGCTACTCTAAAAATGAAACAAAACAAAAGAAAAATAATATACAAGAGTCTCCAGCTACCCAAAAGTTCTTGGTTTGGCAGAAGCTACGCACAATGCCCTAAATGCGTCTATTTATAGATTTTCAAATGACGGGTCGCACTTCTAGGCACTAATTGTGGATCCCCAAAATTTCTAGCCCAATTAGTAGCTTTGTCGCGACATAGAAAGTTATGTCTCAACATAGTTTTCATCTCTGTCACCCAACATCTTGTCGTGGCATGTAGTTTCTGTCGCGACATATTTTTAAGCTTCCTTCTTGAATTATGTCACATACTCGTACGGTCGCTATATTATGCCGAGGTTCGTTTGATTTTGCGACTAGAGTGTTTTGTGTCGTGACAATTTTTGGATGCCTTGCAACTTGAATACTTGAATAGTATGTTGCGATAGCAAAATTATTTGTCGTGATTGGGTTTCTTCATCAGAAGCCGCTTTGTGTCATATAGAATTTTGTGTCGCGACATAGTTTCTAAGTTTTCGCTTTTTTATGTCGCGAATTTGAAGGCTTCCAGCTGTTGTGATGTATCTTTTTCCTCGAAGTTCTTCATTCATTATCGTGACATAGTAAAGAGTGTCGTGACATTCTTCTTATGGTTCTTTTCAGCCTTTGTTGCGACTGAGCAAAACATTGTCACAAAAGTTTCACTCAGAGTGGGTCTCACTGTCAGAATATACTTTACCGCCGCGACATAATCGCCTGATCCCGGGTCAGTTTGGCCGAACTCGCAGTTGCAACATGAAAGTCTTTGTCACATATAATTTGTTCAAGGTCGGGTCTCATGTCTCTTCCACTCTTCATCATTTACATAAAACTCTTTGTTGTCAGTGATAGAAATCTCTTACTCAGCAATTTTTATTATCACGATATAATCTTCTTTTGTAGCTAAAGAGATTTCTGCCTTGTTTTCTTTACTGTGTCGCAACTAAAGTTTTGGGGATCTTCTTCTCAACTTTGTCAGGATGCATCGCTCTTTGTCAGCAACTGAGTTCTCTTGAACCATGTTGTGTCGGTCATGACTTGTACCCTCTGTCGCGATAATGTCTTCTTATCCTTTATTGCTGACTCTGAATGTTGTGTCGCGACATATTTTTCTTCTGTCGCAGGTACTTTGTCTTGATATGTCTTTGTTTTTCTATTTTCTATCGCGACATAAAACTTCATTGTTGTGACAGAGTCTTCTTGCCCTTCAAATCTAACTGTGGATTTTGTGTCGCGATATAGTTGTCTTTTATCGCGACAGTGCTTTTCTGCTATCTTCAAATCTTTATGTCACGACAGATTTGTGAGATGTCGCGACATGAGTTTCACGGCCACGCGGCTTTATCAGTCACGAAGAGTGAGGAATGTCACAAATTCTTCTTTATGAACTTCTGTACTTTGTCGCGGACATAAAAATCTATTGTCGCTGGCGTAACCGCCGCCTATCTAAAAATTATGTCATGACATTTCATTTGCACTTAAGTTCAGCTTGATCATTGTTGCGACATAACTCATTTTGGTTTTATTGGGATTCTGTCACAACATTCTGAAACTGTGTTGCGACAAAGGATTCTACACTGGCTAATTTTCTGCTTTTCTTGTTGGAATTATCTCCTTTTCATTTAAAATCTAAAAAAAAAAAAAGTTGGTGAATATTCCATAATTCAACATAAAAACGAATCATAAACTTCTGTAAGCATGCTGTAAAAAGTGGATTTGAAAAAACATGAGTTTAGACTCACTAAATTCTCCTTAAACTTAAGGTTTCATTTGTCCCTGCTAAAAGAAAAGAACATTTTGTTCGCCTCAAACAATTAGCTTTTTATTTTTAAGGACATTTATTGAATCCATGATTTGGTAGAAGTTTTCAATTGTGTTCTATCAAAACTGGGTAATTTCTATCAGGTAAACAATTCAATTATTCAACCCCGATTTGTGAGTGGTGATGGTCTTCTTCTTCCTAAGTGTATTAGTTAATCTTTTAGGATATTACTTAGATAACATGCTTCTCCTTTATTCTTTATAGTCCCATAAGCTTGTTTGTCATATTAATCTCTACTAATGTAAGAATATACCACCTTTAGAATCAATTAGGTCTTTTAGGCTTATAATGTGAGGCTGAGGTAATTGGGTGGGTAATAAGGGAATTTAGGCTGAATTTCACCCATTTTTCATTTACACTTTGACATACCCGCTTCATATGCATTCTTGACTTTTCCATTCATCTCAACTTCTAACTTCCCAATATTTCGTTAGTACTTTGCATACTCTTGTGGGTAGTTTTTCTCGAATTCATATTCACACTGTAAACTTTCTTCCTTATCTTAGAAGCTTTTACTTTTCATCTTCTATCAAGGTTTTTGAATAAGGCAATGTTTTGCCCTTTTAAGTTTTCTACCATTTCCTTAACTAAGTTTAGTCAAGAATCCCATACCAATTGATATTAGTACTCAGATGTCGAACACTCCAAGGACACAATTGCTCAGTGGAGGAAGGCTACAAGACCAAACTTCTTATTCCACCTTTACACTTTTCTTTTCACAAATTTTCTTTTCTTCCTCATTCTTTCATCTTTTCTCATCTTAATTGATTTTTCTGTCTCAACCTTTCTTATCCTTCCTTGTACTTTGAAATAATATTCCCCGCACTCATTCCCTCTCTCCCATCATCATGTATTTGTCAGTATACCTGGGGAAAATAAGGGTTCTTTACTGTAGGATTATGTTCAAGGGAAGATTTAGGCTTTTCATTTGCTGGTTAATGATGAGGTAGGCTATTAGCTCAAATAAGGAACTAAGGTGTATGCTTATGCATATAACTAAGGTAGGCTTTGAAAGGCTCAATCTTCCAAGAATGGCCTATATCACTTCTTGTTAGTGGTATTGCTAAGGATTTTGCCTTGACTAATAATCTAACAAGTTCTGTGATATTTGAGATTTAACTTGATAGATCCTTAAGATGTACCTAATCTTTACCACAATTTGTTTCGTAGATATTTTCAATTGCTGTGTTTATCAGTGGTCTATAATAAACTAAGTTGTTTACAAAATATAATTACAGTCTTATTTGTCCCATCAATTAGTTGCAATCTTCCTTGGCCTTGAAGTTCAACACATCTATCAAATATCTTCACAACTTTCTTTTAGTTCAACGGTCCACCCAACCATATTTATCAAATTTCGTTTGGTACCTAAATATGTTGCTATGCTATTTTTACAAATGAAAAGCTTATTTAAATCATAAATTACTTAATCTCGTATAGCTTAATTACAACAACATTTCAATTCCATAATCATTCCAAGTTCAACAAACAATTCATAGCTATTCAAAGAATTTAAACCAAGAAATGTCTCTATTATTCAAGAAAGCTATTACTAAATGTCATTAATTTCTAGTTATTGAACACAAAGGAAAGAAAATAGACAATAAACACACAAGATAGGTAAAATGAGAGTGGACATTAATTTTTGCAAGGAATTTTTTTTATTGAAAATTTTAAGTGTAAGGCATCTGGTTACAAAGCGGGAAAAGGTGAAGAACTATAGGGCAAGCTATTTTCATCTTCTATCATGCCTATGGGAGGGATGTAGATTCACCGGTTCAAACTTGTAACCAACTGCAGAAGGAGAGAACTCATGAATCTGGACTTGTGGCTGCTTGGACCTGCTACCTTCTTCACTTATGTTGAATGCAGACCACTCCATGGAAAGGGCCATTTGCTTGATGAGATCATTTAGAGGCCCAATAGAGTTCAGGATTCCCTCAAACTCACCCTGGGAAAAGTACATTTTTATCAAGTTGTTGTTGATCATATCACAAACCCAAGTCGACATTTTCCACTATAGTTTAGGGTGCCCTCCATTTCCTTGTCCTGTTTCTCTATGAGGAGTCTTATTTCTTTATAATGTTTCTTGTACATATACCCCAAGGCATCTGCCTTTTGCAGCAAGTTCTTCTCCATGGTATCTTCTCTCTCCTTCATGATTTTTATTAGCTCACTATCCCTCTTGAGCTGATATGAGATGAAGGCATCTTCTGTTTCCTTGAGTTCGTCACTTAGTTCTCTTTCTCTTGTTTCCCATCTGCTCTTCCACTCTTCATCTCTTTTCTTTAGGGCTTCTTCTAGATTCTGATCCCTTCTTTTGAGCTTTTCATCCATATATTCATCTCTTAGTTGGAGTTGGATCTGCAGTTGTTTGTTCCTCTCTTACATTTCTTGCTTCATTATTTTCAGCATATCTATTAATTCAGCAGTGTTACCTTGATGCTTGAGCTTCTGTCTGATGGACTGGCGCCCATACGGGGAGAGAGTCGAGTGGCTTGCACTTCTTCCTTGTTGTTGCTCACGGAACTACGCTCAATCTGTATTTGATGTACTTCTACATCATCTTTGTTCTCTCTCTTAATTCATGCTTCTCTATCTCTGCCTCTATTCTTAGGCTCTTTTGTGATTCCTGTAAGTGTCAGGGGTAAGGTTTTAGGGCAGTTTTCTTCTTCCTCCCAGTCTCCTTCCACCACCCAAGATATATAGCCTAGTGATTAGTGCTAGGTAAAGTACTAGTCCCCTGTATCCACCTCTATAATAACTCAAAATTGAGTTTTCTATGATTTTCCCCACACTGAACTTGTAACCCTTTAGGATGGCATACAACAATACTGCCTCCTTCTCCTTAATAGTACTAAAGTGCTTGGTCGGCAAAATAATTGAACAAATGAAATAAAACCAAACCTTGGCTTGTTCAGTTAACGACCCCCTTGCAGGACTTGTGTGGGTTTTCCCTGGTTGCATTCCACTTCCCTTTGCCATCAGTCAGCAAGTCTACAATCTTTTGGAAGTCTGGTTCTTTGACCAGTTTCTTGAATTTTGAACCATTCTTCCTTTCGTTTAGATTGTGGGTTTGGTCTATCTGCTCCCTGTTGATAGAGAAGCCATCCTCTATTCTCAATAATTTCTTGGAAGGGGGAGATCCACTTGCTAACACCTCTTTTGCCTATGAAATCTCTATGCTGCAGTTTGTTTCTCCATGCGACATAAGCCGACTGAAACAGTCGCTTGCTTTTTTTCAGCGTGCTCTTGCTCTTCTTCTTGACTCCACTTTCCCTCTTTCTTGTTTCTTCCATTGGTTGCTCAGGCTCTGCTCTAGCTTAAGCTATTTCTTCTTCTTTTATTTCTACATGAGTCACTTGGACTGCTTCTTCATCCCTCTCATCATACTCTTCCATGATTTCGTTTTGGTTCGGAACCAGGTTCGAAGGCTCAGACATTGTTAGAAGAGGGCTTTGGGGGACCTAGGGTTTTCAAAAGGAGGGGAAGAGATTTAGTGAAGAAGGTTGAGTGGGTTGATTGGTTTATGAGGCAAGTGGCCCTTCAGTTTTCAAACATGATCTATTTATAGGCTCATTATTTATTGTACCATCATTTAATGTCGTGACAAAAACTATCCTAGGGTTTATTCCCTTTTAATTTTATGTTGCAACATAGAGAAATAATGTTAACACTACGAAATCAATTAAAACTAAAGTCGGTCCATTGTTGCGACCAGGAGAAAAAGTTGTCGCGACATAAAATGTGATGTTCAAGTGTACTTATGTCGCGACAAAGAGAGAAATTGTTGCAACAAAAACTCTCATTGCAAAATCAGTCTAAAGCCAACTTGGTCACGACAAAGAGAAAAATTGTCGCGACATAGAAAAGACAAGGATCAGTTCAAATCAAAAGATGTCCCTATAGAGAAAAACATTGTCACGACATGGTTTGTGCTCCTCCAGTTAAATTATGTTGCGACATAGAAAAGTTGTGTCACGACAAAATTTCCTATGACTTATAAAATACTAATCCAGTCTTTGTCGCGACATTGAGAAAGCGATGTGCACATGAGTTTAGTATCTTTTAAGGGAGCGTAGAAAATTATGTCGCGACAATGAAAAAAAAAAAGGTTCTCAGAGTTGCAAAAATTCACATTTTTCAATCAAGCAACATTCAAAGCATTGTGTATTCATTCATACCAATCGGAACATACTTGTGAAAACACATCTAATCATCGAAGAACCTTAATTCAAGTATGAACAATCACATTGCATTTCTTCACTCAAGATGATTCAATATGATAATATTCATATTATTCAAATAACGAGAACAACAAATCTATTATTCATTTTCTGCTTTAAACAAAATTACATTCCCCCAAACTTCAACTATGCATTATCATTTAAAAAGCAAGTTAGGGAAATCAAAATACTCCCCCTTGTAGCAATTTCTGCATCATCAATTTGAGAGAGTGTGCTCTAGCCCAAAGTAAATTTCTAATTCACATGCTTTGTTCTGAAAAATGAAGCAAAAACAACAAATAAAATTTCAAACAAAGTAAAGCTAACTAAACACACAAAACTTAGCAAACAAACTAGCCATGAAAATTAAAAATTGTTTAGGTTGCCTCCAATGCTCAGTTTAATGTTTTTAGCTAGACATTCTTTATAATGTTTTCTTTTAAGAAAATTCTCTTCCACTATATTCCAAATCTGGTTCACTCTTCATTTATGTTCCCTCCAAGGTAATGCTTCAATCTCTAACCATTCACTTTAAATTCACATCTAGAATTAGTTTTTAGTGTCACTACTTCAAAGGGTGTACTTGTTACTACTATGTAAGGAAATAACTTGAGCCTGGAATTATATAATAGGACTTGTTCCCCTATTTTGAATTCCTTCCTCAAAATCTTTTGATCATGCCACTTCTTTGTCTTATCTTTGTAGATTCTGGCATTATCATAAACTCCATTCCTCAAGTCTTACAATTCATTCAATTGGAGTAATCTTTCTTCTTTGGCAACTTGGAAGTCATAATTCAGTTCCTTGATGGTTCACATAACTTTATATTCTAGTTCTAGAGGGAGATGACAAGGTTTTCCAAATACAATTCTTTATGGGGACATTCCAATGCAAGTTTTGTAAGCAGTTCTATAAGCCCACAATGCATCATCTAGCTTTATAGAACAATCTTTGTTGCTTGTAGTCATTGTTTTCTCCAGAATTTTCTTTATTTACCCGATGGAAATTGCAACGCCCATTGTGAATTGGTAATAATCCATCATGTCTTATTCCATATTTGATCATAGGTTGCAAAAACTTTATTTGCAAAATAGCTTCCTCATCAACGATGATTGTTAAGATTGCTCGAATGCGCACCAAATAATTCTTTGTATAAACCCCTATATTTGTATTATCGTTTTGGAACAAGTTGTTGCTTCAACTACATTTGGATATAATCAGCTAAGAGAATGTATAGATTTCCAAATGATGATAGAAAAGGTCTCGTAAAGTCTATTCTGCAAACATAAAATTTGCACCACAGATTCATGGGGAATTTCGTGTTTCTTACTTATATTGCCCGTTCGACATTTATCACAATGTTTTACATATTCAAAACAGTCCTTGAATAGTGTAGGCCAATAAAGCCACGATTGGAGAATTTTATGGAAATTTTGTTTTGTCTCCCCGTAAATATCACTCCATTTGACGATGCATGACATTTTCTATGGTTTCACCTTGTTCGAGTTTTTTGTACACATCTTTTGATAATCACATATGCATCTTGAAAAGTAGTGGATCATCCGTATAGAACTTGCTATTAGTCCTCAGTTCCTTTTTCTTGGTATTGAAGGCCCGATGAGCAAAGGTGTTTGAACATTAACACAACAGGTTGCTCATCGGGGAAAGTTTTACTTCAATTCACTTCCTTTTTCTTCTTGGTGAAGTGCTCCCGATTTAGACAATTGTTAGCTATGACATTGTCACTACCCTTCTTATAACTAATTTCGGATCATACTCTTGCGGTAATATGCCCATTTGATCGAGTCTTGGCTTGGCATCTTCCTTTGCCATCAGATATCTAATTCTGACATGTCGATTATTATTATTATAACATGGGTGCCCATATGTTAGGCTGAATTTTCCGCGAAAACGCACCATGGCCCTGACATCTCTTTCAATTGTAGAGTAGTTCTCTTGAGCTTCATTGAAGGTTTTGTTGGCATAGTATATGGCCTTGAATATCTTCTCTGTTCTTTGTCCCAATACAGCTCCCATTGCATAATCATTGGCATCACACATAATTTCAAATTCCTTGTTCCAATCAGGTGTTACCATGATGGGTGTTGTAACTAATTTAGATTTAATTTCATCAAATAAAATTTTTCATAATTCATCAAAATCAAACTTTGCATCTTTTTTAAGTAATCTACATAATGAAATTACAGAGATTTTGAGAAGTCCTTTATAGATCTTACGTAAAAACCAACATGTCTAGGAAACTTCTTATCCCTTTAAGCGTTGAAGGTGGCGGAGAGTTTCTATGATAGAAACAACTGTAGTCTACCTCTAATTCAATTTATTAGAATTTTGTGTCCCCGAAGACAATACCCTTTGTTACCATGAAATGACATTTTCCCGACTTAAAGGCGAGTGCTTGTCTTAACACCTACAAGTATTGTTTTCTAAATTTTCCGAACATTTCTTAAAGCGGATCCATATCTTGAAAAGTCACCATAAAAAAGATTTGATAGCCTCTTCCCACTTCAATTCTGAAAACATAGACATCATGCATCTTTGGAATGGCGGGAGCATTTGCATAATCAAATGACATCCTTTTGAAAGCAAGGTGCCATAAGGGCGGTAAATATAGTCTTCTTCGATCCTCGAGGGCTATAGCAATGCGGTTATAACGGAATATCCATCGAAAAGCATTAAAGGGGGTGTCTCTTCTTTGTCTAGCATTTGGTTAATGAAAGGTAGAGGATAATGATCCTTTTTGGTATGTGTTAGTTTTTATAATTTCTCCCACACCCTCCATCTTGTCACAGTTCTTGTAGGAAATAATTCATTCTTCTCATTTTTGATCACAGTGAATCCACCCTTCTTGGGAACCACATGAACTGGGCTCACCCAAGGGTTGTCTGAGATTGCATATATGAAGCCTGAATTCAGCTACTTCAGTACTTATTTTCTGACCTTTTCTTTCATTACTGGATTCAGTCTTCTTTGATGTTCAATGGAGGTCTTTGCATTATCCTCTAAAAGGATCTTGTGCATGCAGATGGAAGGACCGATTCCTTTTAAATATTTTATAAACCAGGCAATTGCTTCCTTGTATTTTCTGAGAGTTTCAAGAAGTTTATGTTCTTCAGATTCAGTCAATGCAGCTGAAATAATAATTGTTTTTTCTCTTTCTAGTCCTAAGAAAGCATACTTTAATTGATTGGGTAATTCCTTCAAGGTTAACCCTTCTGAACTTGTTTATGTTTCTTCTGCTTTCTGTTCATTCCTGTATTTTTCTGTATTGTTTTCATCAATACTGAGTACTGCTTCTTTTGATTCAAAATTGGAGTTCAAAAATTCAACATCAAGAACATCGAATCTCTTTGGAAATTCATCTCATTTTCATTGAATTACGAATCTTACATTCATTTATCGGTTCGAGCTGATGGATACTTTTGTTTCTACAATCTTACGATCAACATTGTCAAATTACATTTGTTTCAAGCGTGATTGAGATTAAAGTGCATTGCCTCATCTTGACCCTTAGAGTAAGCTCTCATTTCTTCACATCCCATCAAAAGTACATGCATGCTGGAAGGGCCTTCCTAACAACAGAGGGACTTGTTTGTCTTCTTCAATATCAATAACCACAAAGTCCACTGGAAAAAGGAACTTTCCCACTTTGATAAGCACATCCTCAAGAATGCCCTTAGGTTGAGCTAAGGTTAAATACACCATCTGCGGGATCATGGGCGTAGGGTGAGCTCCCCAGGCAAATCTCTTAATTATAGATAAAGGCATCAAGTTGATGTTGGCTGGCTCTAGAATCACACAGTGCTTTTCCCATCTCAGAATTCCCTATTGTGCATGGAATAGTGAAGCTACCTGGATCCTGCATCTTCTTTGGTAAGGACCTTTGAATAACTACACTGTCGGTTGTTGTTAGGCTCCTTTACTCCTTCTTGACAATTTTTTCTTTTCTTGCTCCAAAATATCCTTCATGAATTTAGCATAATGAGGCATTTGAGTCAATGCCTCACGAAAAAGGAATATTAACTTCCATTTTCTTGAACATGTTCAGAATATAGAGAAATTACTTTTCCTAACTTAGCCTTTGCAGCCTTTGAGGAATGGGACTTGAGGCTTGTAAGCTTGGAACCTCTTCTTCTTCTTTCAAACTCTTTTCGGCTTAACATACATTTACATTTTTGCACTTCTCTTTTCTTTAGTACTTGCAGGCTATGCTACATATCTTCTCTAATTTCTTCTTTCTCTTCCTCAGTTTCCTTCTCTTCTTATTTTCTGCCTTCTATTGCTCTTCCACTTCTTAGTATAACCACCATTCAATCCTTTGGATTCTTCCTTGTGTCACTTGGAAATGCATCCTTGGACTGATTCTACATAGCTAGGGTCAGCTGCCCTACTTGTGTTTCCAGATTCTTCAAAAATGCATTAGTATTGGCACGAAACAAAGCGTATTTGCTTTGGAAATACCTCTTTAGATCCTTAGAAATTTCTGCTCATGGATGTTCAACAACATCTTATTTTCTCCCATGAAAGTCAGCATCTGTTCTTTAAAGGATGAAGATCTCCTTTGTCCCTGATTTTCTGCCCTCTGACTTCCTTGTTGTTGTTGTTGGAACCTAGGTGAAGCATAGTGTTGTTGAAAATTTTGCCCAGTGCTACGTGACCTTCTTTGTGCTCCTCACGTATGAGGAATTTCTCATGGTTCTGAGTCTTTAGTGTGTAATGAGTTAGCAAGTTAAGAATTTGGGCTTAAATTGTAGCTTCCTAGCGACACTAAGATGCTATGCCTCCTTGCTTGATAGGGACCCTCATGGGCTAGCCCCTCTCGGCTATTCCTGCTTTTCATTTTCATCAAGCTGTTCCACTTCGTGTGAGTGCATTCTTCTCTCTTGATTCCCCATTTCGATCATCAATGCATATAATTTTGCCTCTATGGCAATCATCCGGTTCAGCTTTAGCCTACCACCCCCTTTTAGTCTATTATTGCTCCCTGAAGTTTTAGATGGATCTTTATAGTTGCATTTGGCAAGATCTTCTATTAACTGCTTTGCCTCCTCAACATTTTTTCTCTTAAAAGCTCCACAACAAGCTGCATCAATTATACCCGTGGAGGTATAATTCATAACATGATAAAAAATATCCATCCGAGTGGTCAGATCTATTCCATGCATGGGGCATCTTTTAAGCAATCTTTTGTATATTTCCCATGCATTGTAGAGACTTTCATCCTCTCTCTGCTTGAAAACTATAATTTCCCCTCTCCTTTCAAAAGTGAGGGCATGAGGGAAGAATCTACTCATGTAGCCTCCGCAGTTCTTCCCGATTGTTCTTGATCAATAGTAGTGACTCTGACCGGAGTTCTTTACATCCTCGGTGAAAATGGAAATAGTTGTAGCTTGATCACTTATGGTTTGGCCCCATTCAACTTGATTGTATTAGCCATCCTCATGAATCTTCCCATATGCTCATTAGGATCTTCATTAGGATGCCTAGTAAATTGGTGTTGCTGCACCATTGTGATCAAAGCTGGCTTCAGTTCATAATTGTTGGCTTTAACTTGAGTTCTCACAATGAGTATTCATCTTGAATCCAGCACGGCCTCCAAAGTCCTCCATAGTCATTTGCCTCTGAGGTCTTCCGGTTTACGCTTCTTTTTGGAATAGGTTGCATTCTTTCTCTCACGATTTTCCATGATTCTTTGATTCCAACACCTTTAATCTTTCTCAGTTTTCTCAGTGTTCTCTCCAATTGTATCAAAAGGGCTATAGCTCTGCTTTTGGTTTTCCATGCATGTAAATCTTCCTGAAATAGATTCACTGCCCGGGGATACATTAAATCATGGAAACTTGACTATGTCAATTAAGCTCATAAGAATTTTCAGTAGCTTACTCAGCTATTGTTGTTACAAACTATTTTTGTGATTTTATGAAATTTATGAAAAAATAAAGAACAATGTCCAAATTAGCAATTCTCTCTTTGGTTGGAATATTGATATTTAAATTCATCTTTTTCTCAATCCCCGACAACGGCGCCATAAACTTGATTGACTAATTTTTTAACATAGACCAAATTTGATGAAGTAATTAACAATTCCATCCAAAGACTTTTCAAACCCCAACTGGAATGCCATAAACTTGATTGACTAAATTTTGATAAAAATATGTGTTTAGCCCTTTTTGAAGAAGGGACCCATTAAAATTGATTTTGGTCTAAATCACTGCAAGTGCACAGGTCATACAAGTAATAAAATGGATTTAAGTTCAGATATCATTCCCCCGAGGATTGATGATAAATCTAAAGATCAAGTACCCCATCTACTCAAGATCCTTACTATTTGAACTCTAAAGTTAAGAATGGTTTGTTTCTAAACTTAAGAAAAAGTAAAAACTAGATAAAACTCTATAACTACATGAAAAGAGTTCAAATAAATGGATTGGAAAATTCACTGGGTAAAGTAACACTGGGAAATAGATCAGTGTATAATTATGAATTTTTGCATTATTTTATAACATAGTTCATCCATTAGTTTGAATTCTAAACTTGTCAAAGATGCAAGGTAACGTAGTTTGAATTTCTCCATAAACCATACATTTCACTAATTAGAGTTCCATATTCCTTTTGGATACATGGGTTTAATCAGTTACTTGTAGAATAGAAATCTCTTTCTAAGATCTAGGTGTTGTTTCATTTTCAGTATTCATACCCATTCTTAGGGCCGAAGACTTCTTGCCCTATGGACGAGGATATTTACCGCCCTCTCAATCTAATTGATAACTCATCCATCTAATTTGATAAGATTCTCTATCTCCTTGATTAGATCTATACTAACACGGGATCAAAATCCTCTCATCGGATTGAGGAGAAACCTCTAATCAATTAGGGTGATACATCATCGACTATCCTCACTTTGTAGGTACAAGTCAGTGATCTATCTAAGTGATATTTTAGAGTTTAGTTGTTCCATAATATTAGTTTAACATACCCCTAAGTAACAGTAAGCACCCTTTTCCGGTCTGACCCAATTGGTGGGTCTGAATTGGATTCAGAAGCACTAGTTGAATTCATTTATCAAACATATTTCATTTAGAAATTTAAAAGCCCCCCCTCCCCTTTTGTTTTTTCAAAAATTACGGAAGCATTTTCAATCGTTTCGGTAGGCCCATACAATTTACATTTAACCAAAATATATTTACAATGAAGGCATTCCATGCCTATTCAAAATAATATACAAAATCGTTTCAGAGTTTAACTCTTTTGATCACAAAACATCAATTGTTCAAAAATAGGATGGATGCATATGGCCAGTATACTTTTACTCCATGACTTTCTTGATTGCTAGGCTCCTTAATGCTTGGGTCCCCACCATTAATCGTGATACCTGCACGTTGGTAAAACAATACGCTAAGCATTTTCATGCTTCGTGGTTCCTATGAAAATTCTCTTCATTTCATTTAGAATTGGAAACATGCAATATTTATAAAGCAATGCTTTTATCTAATTTGTTAATGACCAATACGATTACAATCTTTTGTATAACATATATATATATATATATATATATATAACAACTCTTACTACTCTCTATATATATATATATATCCCATATATATTTATTTCAATAAATCAATTACAATTCATTAGTCATCTCGAGCTATGCATTTCGTATGCACTAAATCATCAAATCTGAATCGTGCACTTTTCAATCTCATTATCATTTTGCATTTTGCACTTATTGAATTTAACCTATGATTTGATTCTTACGGGATATGAATCATACAGTACTTGGTCCCGGTAGAACATGGGCGGTATGTATATATATATATATATAGCCTAATATGTACTGGTTGGTGTACACTGCGGAATGCTCCAAATCAGTAGGGCTCTGGATAGGTATACCATGATAAATACGTTTGGTGCTCTTATTGGTATATAATTATCCTTAACTTGAATTTAATAGTTAACATTCTATTAAGGGGCATTCAAATCATTTTAGGAAAATACAGTACTTAGTATGTATTTTTATACAAACAAATCATTTCAATACTCATGCAATTTTCATGTCATTCATTTACATGATCAATCAATTTATCAAAATTTCTTAACTTATATCAACACAATTCATTTCACACTTTATTTGCATCAAATCAATTTAAAACAATTCAACATGCAATTCCAAACATTTTTTTGGAGATAGAGATTCGAATAATGAGAGAAGGTAATGAACAAACCAAAAAGCTTTGCACTTTGATTCCAATCCTCGGAATATCGATCTCAGTTTGGGTTTTCCTCCTCGTCAACCCCTATTCCAATACAATTAAAGAACAATATTATTCGTGCATGCTAGTGATTTTGGTTAGGGTTGATTTTGAGCTTTCTTCTCGTATTCTTAATCTCATTAGCAAATAAAGGCAAGATACAAGCCCGGTATGGTTGTTAGTTTCCCAAACTTTAATCCATCACATAACCAAAATACTAAAATTTTTGCCCTGCCTTATAATTCTTTTCCAACGGTACTCTTGATCAACCAAACCATCCCCAAAGGAAGATTAAGTCAAAAACCTCAAATAACCACTAACACCACATGCGAGGACCGTTTATTTTCTAGTTTTTGTACTCTGGGACATTACCCAAAATTATTCAAAACGGTCTTCAAAAATTATTAAACTCTCAATTTAGTCCTTATATCCAATGAAATCTCTGAAAATTTTCAATTTAAAAATTCCTTCTCTAAGGCCCTCGACCATAACCTGAACGAGTGCAAACATGCTATTTTTTTTAGAGACAATAGTACCTTTAAAACGTGTCACCAAAACCAATCTGTGTTGTCAAAAATTAACTGAAACATTGATTTGATTAGATTAGACCAAGGCCTAACCAACCCCCAAGCACCCAAAATTATATTATAAACCAATTGGTACAGTTTTTAACTTTAACATCTAGACTATTCTAATTTCCAAAACAGAATCTGCATATAGCTCCACTTTGACAGATTTCTGGGATCTTTGGGGTTACAAATTGATGAGTGCCTAAAACACTCAGATTATGCCCGCGTCGTTCTTACGTTTTCGCATTTATTTTATATTTAAATAAGTAGTTTTTGTGGCTGGATACCTGATTTGGTGATTGGTGTGTATGCAGGTGCAATTTGGTCTGAGGCGGCTTCAGGCAGATTTTGGAGGCAGCGGAGCGATTATAAGGATGGTTGGAGCAGTGGCGGCGTCCCGGCGTTCTGGCGTCTCAGCGTAGTGGCGTCCCAATGTAAATGACGTTAGTCAACATATAAAGAAGTCGACAAGCGACAGCGTCGCGGCGTCGGTAGCGGTTTCTCCTCTCGATCATTAAAAGGCAAATGGGAGCGAGTCGAGGGAGATGGAGATCGGAATCGTCTGAACCAGGTAGCGGAAATCAGAAGCCGGCGGTGACATTGATCTTGAAGAAGAGCTCGTGATTTGTATTTTTCTTTGTTTTGGATAATAGAATTGATGTTTTATATATCACATATTGGTATTTTCTTATTCATGATGTTCTAGATCCTACTTAGGTCTCGTTGAAACACAATCACGTTTGAATGGATTAAAGTTTATTAATTTATATTATTCATTGATTTATGATTCATTATCATCACACGCTTTACATCTGTGGATCATTCACATGGTGATGACATTAGCATGATCATGCGCTCGTCCAGGGTCGAGAGATGAGGATATCTAGGGATATGATTAGAGCAGCCTTTGGTCGATTCGGTAAATAGAGATATTCCCTATCCCGAAGGTGGCAATTAAGGTTAGAACATTTAAGCATTTCGGAGTAACGAGTTGGGGTAGAGATACACTCAATTCTACTAGCGAGATAGGCGAATACACCTTGAGAGAGGGTATCTCGTAAGCAAGATCACCTTGCCATTAATAAATCATGAATATACTGAATAATATCATCTTTAAGAAATAATCCATCGAGAGAAGTGGCAGGGAAGCGTAACCTAGTCTCCATTACATAGTAATTCATTCAGCTCGGTTGTTTATTTACTTTAGGACATTAGTAACCTTTTACACAATCGATGCGTCGGATAATATTTGAAAGTAAATCTACGCCAGTCAACTCACCTGTCCCGGAGTGGATCGATATTCGTACCATTGTACACTGTATTACTTAAGGGGCGACAGCGTGCACTTCGCATACATAGGCGTACATTTTACACACCACGTTTTATTTGTCGAGTTTTAGCTCAGTTCTTAGGGTTAGGTTTAAGAGTGATATAGAGAATAAAGCAATTAGATATTACTCTAAAATTTTTGTTTTTATTTAGTATTACAAGTGCTGGTAATTTGGTCTTGTTATTTCGTGTGTGATTGTAGTTTAGGTTCGGTGAATTTTTGTCTGACGAGATCGAGGTTGACTGACATACATTTGATCTGCGAGCGGAAAGAACTTTACGGAGAATACGTCGAGCGGAGAGCGGAGCGGACTAAATTCAAACAAACATGGAGAACAATGACGAGGATCTTAGCATTGAGCAAAAGAGACAAGAGGCGAAATGGGAATAGCGAGGAATCAAGAACCCGGTAGTTTATACAGCTCAGATGATCCATTCATCTTTGCTAGAGGGAGTTTGCTCTACCGCCAGTTTGTTGTTCGGGCCGGCTAATCGAAGACCACCAATTCGGGCAAACAACTTGAGTTGAAGTAGGTTACTTTTCTGGTCTTAGAGCATCTTGTTCCATGGGTTTGCTAATGAGAATCCAAACATGCATTTATTGACTTCCTCGAAGTGCAACGTCACGATCAAAGTACAATGAAGTGCGAAGAAGCACTTTCGGGTTGGGAAGCTGTTTAGCTCTCACTGAGCGATAGAGCCAAGCATTGGTTAGCAGTCGATACAGATTCCATTACTTCATGGAGCGATTTAGTCTGAATTCACGACCGTGTTCCCACCCTCGAAAATTACCTGACTTGTGCAAGAGATCAATACTTTTGGGCAACTAGAGGGGAGAGCTTAGCGGAGGCATGGGGCAATTCCACGAACTATTGGGAAGTGCCCACATCCTGGTGACCGGATGGATGCGAGTCCATACTTTCTATATTAGTGCGAGAATCTGATGAGAATAGTGATTGATGCCTTGGATGGAGGGCACTAAACCGCGCGGACCAGCTTGGCAAGAGTGCGGAAGATCGCTGCGATAACACAAATCAATGGCCTGAAGACTACACGGGGAAAGCCATGCGTTGGCACGGATAATAGGGTTCGATGTCACGGTTAATCATGTTTGCCTGACTTACTAAGCGTTAACTAGACGACCAGGTGCGGCAAATTACCATGCTGCAGGATGACCCATAGAGAGTTGTATTGAATTATGTGAGGCAGCACAATAGCATAGAATGCCGGTCGGGGAAACCAAACCGTGAGCAAGCCCGGTATGTCGAGATTCAATCGAGCCGTGACCCGCGAGCAACAAGGGCGGTGTGAAATAATTGTCGGAATCAAAATCAAGGCCCAGGGTGGCGTAATAATCGAGTCGAGCGGTCGAAACAATCAAGGGTATGGATGGAGGGAACAATCGAGGAGCAATATGCCATCAAACGGGTTAGTGAACCACCTCAGAAAAGGTGGATTTAGAACAAGCACTTGCCCCGAATGCTTACCTCACACTCTGCTTTCATGAATGAGACCCGAAACGAATATGACGACGGGCCACTTTCGATTGAACGAGCCGCACGGTTGGCCTTGAAACTTGGAGAATACGGATGGGCCAAATGGCCCAATCTGCGACAAAAAAGGCAACGGGTTCCTTACCAAGCAATTATGAAGTAAACCCGAGAAGAGATGGGAATAGACACGTTAAAGCGTCCTATCTTTGAGAAGTGGTAAGGAATTGGAAACACAGGCACAACCCCCAGTTGTAGAGGAGATAGAGGCTGAGAAGGTCATCCAGCCCAGTCAAAATGATCATGTGGAGAAGGAACAACATCGGAGAAGCTTGAGTCACGGATATCTTGAAGCAAAGGGCGACCCACAATTCCATATCCTGATACACAAAGCATAAAAGGTTTGGATAAATGGAGTTCACCCAGTGGAAGTGTTTAAAGTTACACATCAATATCCCATTCTTTGATCTCTGAATGAATCTTGGCTATGTGAAATTTATGAAGACATTCTGTCTCCAAAAGAAAGGTGGCTGATTTCGAAACGATTAACAAGCCCAAGGAATGTAGTGCCATAATTCGGAGGAAGAGCGCATAGCTTAAAGACCCAAACGGTTCACTATTCCATGCACCATTGGCAATGCTATCTTTTAGAGAGAGCTCTTTGTGATTTGGATTGCCGGCATTAATCTCATGCCCTTATCCATTTTAAACATTTGGGATTAGGTGAGGCAGATCGACTCACGAGTCACACTTCGACTAAGCCGGATCTTCGAAGCATCCAGGAGGGGTAATGAAGATGTCACCAAGTAAAGGTTGACAAAGTTTATCTTCGTGATTTCATTGTATTAGATATGGAAGAAGATAAAGAAATACCCATAATCTTGGGTAGACCGTTTCTTGCAACTGGCAGGGCAATGATTGATGTTCAGAGGGGAGAACTGAAATTGAGAGTGCAGGAAGACGAAGTCAAGTTCAACGCGATGTTGAAGTGTGAGATTATCCGTGAAAGTGATGATACATGCTTCATGTGAAATAGTAGAGGCTATAGTGTCTAGCCAAAGTGGTCTCAGCACGACCCTTTGGAGCTAGCCCTGAATGAGAATGATTATGAGAACATGAGTGAGCGGAGAATATGTAAAATGGATGGATTCTTTCGGACCCGATAGGGAGGAAATACTTGAATCCTACAGGTGAAGGAGCTCAAGCCTTTAGTGCCATGGTTGAGACAACCACCAAGATGGAACAAAAACCTCTACCTAGCAATTTAAAGTATGCATATCTAGAGGAAGCATCTACCTTACCAGTGATCATCTCAGCGTCCTTGACTAAACTAGAGGAGGAGAAGTTATTGAGGGTCCTTAGAGACCATAAAAATGCGCTTAGGTGGTCTCCTAGCCGATTTAAAGGGATTCGCCCTTCCATGTGCATGCATCGTGTTTGCTAGAGTTCGGTGGAAGCCACCGGAGGAGAGATTTGATCCATGATGAAAGAAGTCGTCCAGAAGGAAGTATTGAAATGTTGGATGGGGTAATTTATCCTATTCGGATAATGTGCATGGGTAAAGTCAGGTTCAAGTAGTACCTAAGAAGGCGGAACAAGCGTCATAAGAGCGGGAATAACATATTACTGCCTTCTCGAACAGTTACAGTGGAGGATTTGTATTGATTATCGGAGGCTGAGCAGAAGCCACTTTCGAAAGATCATTTCCCATTGCTTGGTTTCGTCCGAGATCTTGGATCGATTAGCGGTCATGAATATTATTGCTTTTTGGATGGATATTCGGCTACAATCAAATCGCTATAGCCCACGAATCGGGGAGAAGGCAGCATTCACATGTCCTATGGGACATTCGCATTGACGGATGCCCTTTGGGCGTACAATGCGCGGACACCTTTCAGCTTTGTATGATGGCCATTTCTTGACATGGTTGAAGACCGTATTCGAAATCCTTCATGGATGATTTTTCGGTGTAGGGTAATTCATTTGATAGCTGTTTTGGAAAATTTGAGATCAATGTTGATAAAATGTGAGGAGGCGATGAGCTTAAAGTCATACATTTTAGTCCATTTTATGTTTGTTTAATGAAAAAGGAATAATTAAGATGCGAAATATGAAAAGGAAAACTCACCAAATTTGTTAAATGGCGGGAATTCAAGAAAAGAAAAGAATATTTCACGAGAAAAAAAAAAGAAAGCGAAGGTGGATGGCATTAATAGGATAATTGGCGAAGCAAGTTCTGTGAAAAAGGCGCACAAAAAGATAAAGACACGATGTCGTGAAGCTTTGGCGGCAATCGAAATGCATATCGGGTTGCGTGATAAAACTCCGGTCGAAGCGAACCTTCCGCCCGAGAGCAAGGCGGGTTGAAATTTTAAAAGCTCAATTGAAGCAACCGAAATGAAGAAAGACTCGTAATAAGCGACATGCGGGTATCATGACATCGACAATGAATTACGCGGCCGTTGCGACGCTCGACATCTGCGAGAAAAAAGAAGTCCGCGACAAGATCGGCTAAAGAAGGTCGCTGACATCGGGAAAGTGAAGGAAATAAACAAGCGGTAGCGGCGGGGAATCGCAGTCATGACTGAGTTGACGGAAGCCAAAGGAATGATGTCGCGACTCGGGATGGAAGTGCGACAAGAAGATCGCCTTGAAGCTATAGCAGGGCTTGGTGAGATGAAAATTTGGGGTAGCTGGTTGTTAATACGCCTTGAGAGGACTAAAGTCGCGACATCAGTAGCGACCAGTTGAAACCTGCAAGGGCATGAATTGATGTCGCGACAAGAGATTGAAGTAGCCAAAACAATCCGAGTGGAAGCTTGTAAGTTCCTTAGGCGATGTCACGACGAGTGAAGTCGACGCAACAGCGGTAAACCTCGAAGCACGTGAAGTGGCGAGGCGTGAGATCGAGGTCGCGACATGAGACTTACTCGATTAGAAAACGTAAAGAAATGGCTTTGTTGTCGCGACATGAAGTGATGTGTAGCGACGCCGAAGGCTTCTGAGTTGGAAACCTCGAAATTCAAAGGCGATGTCGGAGCAGCAGAGATGATGTGCCGACCCTCACGAAGGACAGTTCAAAGGCGCATAGCCATGTGGAAGTGATGTCAGCGACAAGATATTGATGTCAGCGACATCATGAGCAAAACGTTGAGACACGTGAGTCATGAGCTGATTTAGCGACAAGGGATGGATGTCACGATAACGGGAACCATCAGAGTGAAAACCGCCGAGGCCATAGGCGATGTCGGCGACATGAAATTGATGTCGCGACATCGAGAATATCAATAGAGCTTGTAAGTTCTTAGGCGATGTCGCGACAACAGAGCAACCAGTTGAAGATACAGAGTGGCAACAAAATTGAAGCATACGTGATCAGTTGATGTCCGACAATAGGTTGTTGTTACCAAAATAAGAAAACTCGGTTAAGAATTTACAAGAATAGGGCGTGTACGCAACAAAGAGATTGAATGTCGCGACACGAAGACAAGTTGAATCTTTGCGAGGGCGAGGCTGAGAAGTGCGCGACAACATAACGATGTCACGACATCGGAGGAAACCAGTGAAGCACGAAACATAGGCGAAGTCGCTGACGTGGATCGAGGAGTCCAGACATCAGAAATCATCGGTTGAAACCTCTGAGGCAGAAGTGATGTGGCGACATGAGATTGATGTCGGCGTCGAGGAACACCAATTGAAGGCTCTGAAGACTTAGGCGATGTCGCGGCGTGAGGTCGATGTGCGACATGGATGATGTCGCGACAAGGAGTTGAGTCGCGAGCGAACGATAACATGGGCGACCCACTTGGAAATCCCGCAAGCGCATTAGGATTAGGATGGCGAAACCCTACCATCTGCCCGACTACCCGACTCTTAAAAGTAGCTTGGCGACATGGTGAAGTCAAGACGTGAAAACTCATTTTCTTTATTTTTAGTTTTCTTTTCTTTTCTTTTCTTTTCTTCAATGTTGATAGTTAGAGATTAGATTAGATTTATCATTTTGGTTTTCGTTTTATTTTCTGGAATTGGATGTTATGTTTCTGAGCAGAAGCTGAATGCAGAATTCCATTCTTTTCAAATTACTACCTGGAATCTTTGAAGTTCGAGACCAATTTAAAATTCGAATTTCGATTTCATTTGCGATTATTCTTATGATCGGAGGAATCTTTGTTGGGTGTAATTTAGTAATTAAGAATCCGACTTCCATTAAGTGAATGCTATAGTCGAAATTATCTTTCTGTGGTCGTTTCCAGCGACTCTTGAATTTAGGTTTTATGAATTTACTTACGGTATTTGGGTTTCTTTGTTTTGATCGAACCTCAGGTTTCTTATACCCGTTATAAGATTTGTCTCATTGCTCACGATTTCCAAGGAAGCCCTCTGGAGTGACCTGAAGAGCGATCCTAAAGTTATGAACGAATTGCTTGAAGGTATATTAACACCGCTATTTGAGATCTAATGAGCTGCAAGTTGCACTTGATAAATCTCTTCTCACTTGAAATCAAGCAAGAGTTGAATGAGTTATCCAATTTAAACAAGCGAGAGTTCACCTCGGTCGAATAGTGAGGCGATCCGCGTGTTGGTTGAGTTCTAATCAAGGAGAGGATGATCTATTCTAATTTTGAGGAAGAGCATCTGAGTTGTATATCCTTTAGCCTTAGATAGCAGGGCTAAGGTTTACACCAGGTCCATAAAATGGGTATGAAGTATTCTCGAAAGAAAATACCCAGTTAAGGAGTCCGCTTAAAAGTAGTTATCTCATTCCACGTCTTGAAAGAAGTCGGGAAAAATTAGATAATGAAATGTGGAGTGTGGAGAGATCCGGCTCTTTCGCCTTGGGCAATTTTAAAATATGAAATATTCGAGAAGTTTTATCAGTCTTAACTACAGGAATTGATACTTCACAATAGCATTAATACTTGATGTGTCCTCTGAAAGATAATTATTCAATTTCCATTTGTTTTCTTAACATTTCTTTATTCTTTATATTCATTTTATTTGATTGCTCATTTACTTTACTGGGTGTTGTTATATTTTCTAGCTTCTTAAGCTGGATTCCAATATCATTTTATAGTTCAAATAGTATGGAGCTTGAGTAGTCAGGGTAGTTGATCCAGAATTCTTGAGATCTTTGTGGGATTGATATATGGACTTAAATCCAATTTATTACTTATCTCGGCTGTGCATACGATTATATTAGGCCAAAACCAATTTTGAAAATGAATTATTCTAGGAGGTGTTTTGGTCGAGTCAACAAGTTTTATGGCGCGAATTCTTGGGGATTAGACAATAGTACTTTATTAACTGCGTCGTAGAGATTTGTATATGTGTTTTGGTCTAGTCAACAAGTTTTATGGGCGCGTTAAAGTTAGAAAGAATTAGTAAATCAATATTGAGGTCAGAAAGAAGGAAATACTAATTTGAACATTTTAAAGAAAAGAACAAATAGTTTTCGGCGTGGTTATTTTAGCCCCTTAAACTTTATAAACCTTATTGAAAATATTTGTTGACCAAACTAATCTATTAATGTAAGTGTTTGATTTAAGGGACAAAATTTTAATGCATAGGAAACGGAACACGATACGGTTGATTCCGGTACGACACGAAATAGAGAAGGCCTCGGAAGCTTGAGAGAAAGACAAGAAGCGGAAAACTCAACCATGGCGGATGAAAGCGGGATCAGGGATGAGGTACACATACGAGGAGAAGCTAGAAGACCTCAATCGATACAATGGAGACTTAAGGACCAATATACAAGATGAATACTGACAATCGAGGCGATTTGCGAGTTGATGCTAATAATTTGAAGCCCCGAAGCCCGGCAGTTACAATGGTCCGGCGACATCGGTTCTTGGTCATCCAGCTGAAGATCGACGAGCACACAGGAGATTCCTCGGGATAAGCTAATCTGATGAAGAAGTTGAATGGGGTGAGACCGGAAGTCATAAAACGACACCTATTCCCATTCTCTCCTAAGAGATGCAGCAATTATGGTATGAATCTTTACCGTATGGATTATTGATACTTAGGAAGAATTGGTAGAGCTGCCAGGTAAGATTCTTTCCCCGACCCTCACCCACGAAGGAGGAAATCATTGTGTTCAGCGGGGAAGATGAAAGCCTATATGTAGCTTAGGAAAGATTCATCACGGTTCTTTGAAGATGTCAATGAGGATGGGATAGATCACGAAGGCTTCGGATGGACATTGTATATCATGCCTTGAATGATATATCAAAGGGATCGTGAGTGCTTCATCTTTGTGGAGCATTCAAGCGAAAAGTCTTGAAGAGGCAAAGAGCTGATTGAGGGCAGTAAATGTAATATGAAAACTCCTTCCGAGGAGCTTTCAAGAGGAAACAAGAGGAAAGGGATCATGGAGGCTGACGAGATGACGGCCGTGGAGGCAGAGTTGGATGCCATTATGCCACAGTTAAGACCCGAACCAAGAAAGAAAGACACCTTGCTCATGAAGTAAGACAATTGAAGGAGTTATTGAAGGAAGTGCGAGAGGGTAGCCCGGCTTTATGATGCTTTGAAGAGGTTAATTATTTGGAGACGAGGAAAACACCATTTCAAACCCTGATACTAACACATAGTACGTTATCACCGACACTAGGAACCATGAGAATTTCTCTTATGGTGGAGGGGCTTCTGAGCCCAGGCATGGGCTGAGAACCCTCCACGGGGGTTATCAAGCTGACCACGAGGTTCAGACAAGCAGCCCGAGAGGCGAACCACGAAATGAATATCGGTCGGAGGGCCCGATCTTTTGGAAGAGCAGTCACTTTGATTCATGGGGATAATAAGAAGCGTTTAACCTCCACTTGAACAAAGTTTGCGAGTTGGAAGCAAGCTTTGCTACCAATTCTCAAATTTTTTGAATACCACCAATGCATCCACTGAAGAACTGGAGACGCACAAATAGACAGTGGCCCCCAACCTGCGAAGCCGGAGGAAAGATGCCTTCCCAGTGACCTGAGGAAGAACCAGTTGCATGGGCACGTGCGGCTTAGAGTGGGAAGGAGTTAGAAGAGATGAAAGAAAAGATGAGCGACAACAAGAAGTAGCAAGACCGAGAGAAAGGGAAGAGAGTTTGGAGAATGAAAAGAAGAGTAGAAAGGAAGAACATCCAAGAATCAAAGCCTGCAGTCCCATTTCCACAAAGGCTGAGAGAAAGCCACTATGGGAAGGTCTTTCTAAAAACCCTCCAAGTCGGAGATAAAACATGTTCTTGACTTGTCAATCTAATGTCACACTATGTACTTCCCATGCTGATTATCGAATGAAAGAAAAATATAAGAGACTTAATGAGAATCACCCGCCAGATCATGAACGCATGATTCATGAAAGAACCGTCATAAAGATTATTAATTCAGTGAGTTTCACATTCTCATATTAACGGAGAATGAATCTAGTGGCTTCCTTCAGACTCAAGATTAGAACATCCGATGCTCTTCTGTCGCCAGCAAACAGTCAAGCCAGTTCCATCACCATCTTCCAAATGGGCATAAGATCATTGCGTAAACCTAAGAGTCACGGAAAGACAACATCGCCAAGTTTGTTCTCTCCCGACTTCACCATTTATTACACGTTAGCCCTCGTATGCAACTCGCACATTTGTGAAGATCTTAGTTACTGAGCTGTCTGATCATGAAGAGCTCTTACATCAGGCGAGGTAAAGAAGTACCAGTTAATTCTGATAAAAGTCAGAAAATGTTTGGCAGATGTATGGAGTTAACAGTCGACTTTGAATCACCTCCATCCTCGATGTTAATAACGATCTGTAACACCGCTTGTCATTGAGTCGAGAGCACTCTCAAAGATAACAAGACAAACATTTCACTTCCATAAAGCAGCTTGAGATCCCAGAAACCCGCAATAGTCAAAACAAAACTATGGTCAGTGTTATTGAAAAAAGAGAAAATCATCAAAGTCCAAGAGCAGAAGCAGATTTAGTCTTGAAGAGTTGCTGTCATTTGCATGCCATCAGTAATGTCAGCACAAAGACCACGATCCAGTTTCACGTACTCTCATCAGATGACGGTAACAAAGACGCCAAATATTGGTTAGTTATTATGGACCGCTGCTTGGTTCCGGTTCAAGATTTGCAGATTGAACCATCCATTCAGGTACATAAGATTTGTTAAGAGATCAAACGATCGTGGAACACCAAAGGATATTCGAATCCAGCGATTGGGTGCTGGAAGAACGCAGTGAGTGGCTCAACGTTTCGGTCGCCGGTTTTGAGTCGAGTGGGCGAGCTTCGATGTCCGGGCGAGTCGTACCATGCCCAGCAGTGCAAGCCATCGCGATCGTAAATGGAAAAACTGGTCGATCCAATGTATCACGCGGATTGTGATCTGAGGTATGCATCGAGCCATGCAGTTCGGCCAGAGCGCAACAAGAATTATTTCGGCCCTTCATCGACCGAGCAGTCGGCTGCAGCTAAAGATTAGTTCCTCGCCTTTAAAGCCTTCCGATGGTACTCAGATAGTAATCGATTCGCAAGCTTCGCACTCTGAGATTGGCAGTGAAAGGATCGATCCGCCCTTTGGCGTGCCTTGTCCAGTTATTACCGCCATGAACTTCACCATTCAGAGTCCGAGAGCTACGATCTGAGAGCTCTTCAACATTTGTTGATGTTAAGGATGAGTTCTTCATGGACGACTACCATGGCGATCCAGCCTTTCGATCATCGTTAAATGGTTCCAAAGATTTCAAAAGATGCCCAAGACGTCATTTGGTACACTATCGGAAAATGCTATCCGCAGATGGAGCGTTGTTCCTCGCATGGTACTCTGTTGTCGATCAGTTTATCAGCTCAAGGTGAGTCCATTATCAAAATCCTGTACCACCTGGTCACAAGAAGCGAGGGCAGCTTCCTCACGGCGTTGTCTTTACGCGATCAACAAAGCGATACTTTTCGGAAAACAATAAACATCGGTGATTATCAAGAAAGATACGTATAAGTTTTGGATTTCATGAGCCTCAAAGATGCCAAGAAACAAGATGCAAAAATTCACTCCAGATTAAGATCAGGCTCTGTTTCACCAGATTGAGCTCAGATCTTAGTCACTTGAGTGACATGATTTGCCATGAAATGCATTGTATGTTATAGAGAAAAAGTGAACCGTGCCACAAAACAGGTTAAAAAAGAACTCACCCAAGATGCGAGAACTGTTCTATCCAGTGAGAGCAGGCTTGATGAACAGCTTTCTTGCAGTGGCCTCTAGCGGCAGCTCTTAGAAGGATCCGGCGGTGTTCCACACTATCACAGCAAATCAAACAATTGATGTCGGGTGCGAGCTGCTTCAACATTGATGGTGGGTAACGCCGGCCGGTGATTTTGACTGGAAACGGCGGATAGTGCTGGGAGCGACGGGTCGCATAGCCTGGCTCACAACAGTATGTGTTACGTTGAAAGAAAAGAAACGCAGATGTTAATGTAAACTCCATGACAACAGAATGGCGTTTCCTTCCAATCTCCCCATGTTTATGGTGGTGAATTGTCCAGCTTGTGAGTATGCAAGCCTTCTGTGGTTCCACTACCACTAGTTAGTTTCAGAACTGATAGCAAAGACAGCCGGGGATGATCCATTTGTTAACTCAAAGAGAGTCTACATGATATTAAGTAAGATGTGTGCTTTCGTGAAAGAACAGCAATGAGGTTGAGTGATTTGATATGCTGATGTGATCCATCATATGGGATACTTTTCCCTTGATAGCAACAACAAGATGTTCATTCAGGATTTTTATCAGTTCACTGTTCTCTGTAGATCGTGTTTGAAAAGGGGTTAGATTGAGATGATCAAAGATCTGGAACACAGCGAAATGAAACTGCCCCCTCGGGCGCGTGTCAGGCAGCAATCTTGATGTGTACGAGGTCTCTGCGGAACCTTCTCACTATCGTCGAAAGTCTGGCAAGAATCGCTTAAATGTAATATCACGCTTCCAAATGCAGGAAGCGCTGGCTTTAAGTTCAAGGAATGATGTTAATACTTGCTGTGAGTTTCGTGAACATTAAGTTTGAAATGTGATTTCTGAAATACCCATCATCATTAGCATTTTGGGAATCCATCTTCAAAACAAAATCTTTAAACTCCATGAGCGTGTATGGGATCAAGTATGTAATGAGTTTAGCTTCTTTATCATCCCCAGATCAATGGACAAGTTAAATTTCCAACAGGAGATCAAAAGAATACTTGAAAGATCGTGAGCTCACAGAAGGATTGGTCTTCCAAACTCGATGATGCACTTTCAAGCCACAGATCGCATACAAACTCCCCATTGAACCCCATACAGAGTTGCTTTTGGTAAACCATGTCATCTACCTCTTGAATTAGAATATATGCACGTGGGTCATAAAGCGTTAAACTTCCTACTAAGGCTCGCAAGGAAAGAAAGATCGCTTCCAACTCGGTTCGAACCGAAGAATCGAGAAATGAAGCCTATGATAATGCTAGAATATACAAAGACAAGAAAAAGAAATGGCATGATCAGAGGATTTGAGAAGAGTTCGTATAGGCGGGGAAATGTGTTCCCATTGCTTAATTCTAGACTGAATTGTTTCTGTGGAAATTAAAATCCACTGGGTCATACACAAGGGTGTCAAGTATTACATTCGAGCAAAGACACCGAGACTCAAGCATCGCGAAGAATTCAAGGTCAATGGACAAAGGGTTAAAACATTATCTAAACATGGAAGAGGAAAATGAAGAACTCCAACCGGTTCTCGAGGAAAAGAAGAAGTACCACAAATGTAAAGAAGTCTAATGGCGACTCAACCTGAGCAACTAATGGGAGTAACCCATATGATTTAATTTCTGGTTTTAAGTTTTGAAATTATTTTTTTCTTAGTTGCTTAAATTAGGTCAGATTTGTTTTTATAAGAATAGAATTAGTTTTTAGAAATCGATTGTAGTTTAATTAGATTTTTCTTGGATATTGCAGTAAGCTTATGGCAAGGTTCAAGACATGAATGTATAAGGCAATCTGTTGAAATATTTCCTGCAACTCTGCGTAGAAGTCACAACATGAGGAAAAGGGGAGTAACCTTAACCATAACCCGATTCTGTAGATATACTTGAATTGTTTGTTAAATCTTTGCTTGGAGATGCCAGAAGTAATGTCTAAAAGGGTTAGGAGCAATAAGAGAAAAAAGGCTCTCAGGTCATTGAGCAGGGCTGGTCGCGACAGAGTTGGTTATGTCGCGACATAAGCGACGTCGCGCACAAAACATCGATGTCGTGACCTCGCTTTGAAAAGGCAACTGAGTATCAAGGAGTTAGTACAGTCGCGACACCATTGTGAAGTCGCGATGCAGAATTAAGTTTCAAATGGAAAGGATGCTCTAACATCAAACAATTCCTAGAAAACCTGAATCGTCGTTGTAACATCCTAAGTGTGTCGCGACATGTGTTTTTACGTGTGCCAACCGCTCACTTTAAAAAGCTCCTAAATTCAATGACCTCAAATAAAAGAAGTAAAAATTGTGTCGACGTGTTTTTACGAAGCATTAATTAGCCCACTAAACATTGATCAATTGCAACCGTTGAAATCCTTTCATTCACTCCAACCCACATAGCTATTCACCTCTTCCTCCTTCCTCGAATCTCAACCCCTGAAAACCCTAGCTTTCCAAACCTTCTGAAAAGCTTGTCTTCCGTTTCCACTGGCTGAAATTCCCAACCTAATCCCTAACCTAGACGAGATTATGAGGGAACATGAACAACCGGAAGAAGAAACTCGCCAAGAAGAATCCTAGATGAGATTCAGGTCAGAAGAACAAGCAGGAGGTGCCATCGAAACACCCAAAGCTCCTAAGAATCCTCAAGAAAGAGCAAAGGGAAAGGGAAAAGACAGAGAAGAAGAGAAGTAGAAGATTTCGTGGTCGTGACGAAGCATTACTTCCAAGTGGAAGAAATATTATGCTAACAAGGGTTTGCCGTTAGAGGAGATTCAAAACCCTCAAGCATTTTCAAGGAGATGATAGAGCAGAGAGGGGATGGGAGAGCTCAAGCAAGACACCAAAAATCGTATACAAAGACTGTAAGAGAGTTTTATTCAAATTTGGTAGAAGGAAGGATGGAGTAGTTTATGTTAGAGGAGTCTCGGGTTTCATATGGCTAAGGCCATCAACGAGGCCTATGGCATGGCAAAGGCATAAACATGGTTCCAAATTCAAGAAACTCTCTTTGAAAAACCATTTTGAGAAGATCAGCTAAGAAGCTCACTAACTAAGGTGCAAAATTTAAACCAAGGAGAAGGAATGCCAAGAACATCAACAGGGAAGCCCATCGAAGAGGCTAAGGTATGAGCCACTTCCTCGGCTTCCTCGTTCGTTCCAACAAAACACAAAGCATTGAGAGAACAAGAAGTCGGGTGGTTTACGCCATCCTAAAAGGATACAAGATCAATATCTGAGTTGTCATAGAATTCCATCATGAGGTATCATGAAGGGAACAAAAGAGGTCTTATTCCTCACCCCAAAGAACAATCACCTGCTCTATGCTTCAAGGTCAGTGAGCGAATTCCTGGGAATCGGAAGAAATACCTGTAGCTTCACCAATTTTCCGATTGTGGAGTTAGCAAAGGACTAAGAAACCGAAGAAAAGGGGAGAGTAATCAGAAGAATGTAGATGAAACCCAAGCCGAGAACCGTAAAAGGAGACTCAGAGGGTTGTCGATCAAGGAGCAAGAGCACCTTAAACTCCACCCGACAACAATGATTATATTTCAGCATAATGAAGTGGCAAGATGAATATGTGCCTTAAATAGATTCTCCATTCCTCGCGCTCTCTCCCGTAAGTGTGTAATTAAATTTTAACATGGAGAAAGCTCAAGGGGAGCACAAGAGAACAAGCCGACATTAGAAGCTCTCACGCCATAAGAGAATAGATGAAAGAGAGAAGGAGGAAACTACGCAAGAATTCATGGCATTTATGAAAAGAATTGAAAAGAAGAGACCAAGTAGTGGAGGAAGAGTCAACGTAAAAAGAAAAGGAGCATGAGGTGGAGCTACAAACGAAGAGACAAAGAAGGGGGGAGAAGAGTTGAAATGTAAAAGAGTAACGTATGAGAAAAATTCTCACAAAGAAGGGGAAGAGTTTAAGAGAGAAATGAAAGAAAGAGATCACAATTTGTTACGTAAACTCAAACTCGCCATGGCTTTTTATAACAACCATTGAGCTGTAAGTGATTCTCAACTCTTAACTCGAGAAGAAAAGACACAGAGCAAGAATGGTAATTTGGGAGCAAGTCAAAAGGATTCAAGTTTTTATACGTCTCTGCTGTGCATGATTTTGAGAAGAAATCGATGATAGAGACAAGAAGCGTAAAGATACGTAATCCCATGTGACAAAAGAATGGCTAGAAAATTGGACTGACACAATAATCTCTCCAAATTTTTGTGAGGTTACGATCGAAACGGAGAATACAATGAATGGTTTGGGAAAGAGACAGGATGAGTTGAACAAAAAGGTTGATCTCTCTAATGAGATTTTCATTGAAGAACAAGTAGAAAGGGAAACCAAGAAGAGAAAGGAAAGAAGAGAATTGAAAATTCCCGACCCCAAATTTCATTTAGGTACACCGACCTGGGGATCTCAATCCCGCCCGCTATTTCAAAAGAAAAAATAGACCTTCTCTCGTGTCTCTCATTACCATCCTTATCCCATACCGTAGCATCCAATCGTTGCAAATGAATCGTAAATAAAAGGAGAAATTTCTAAATTGGAATTGTTGTTATTTTGAATTTGTTTCTGATTCAATGTTGTGTCAGCTTTGTGATCAGATGATTAGGAAATTAAAGTAGAAAATTGGGCCTGCACAAACTCGAGATGCAATGATCAATTGAATGAAGCAGCTTAGAGAGGAATGATCCTAAATGTAGAATAAGGGCCACATGAATGCGCTGATTGAAACACAAGGTGCAAAAGGCTTAAGTCTAAACCGATAAGTCCGTAATTGAGGAAAGCGACAGAATAGAAGGAACAAAACATATTTCTTTGAAGCTCAGGGTATGAACAATAAGTCAAAGAACCGTTGAATATCAAATAATTTAAATACTCACCAACAAAATGAGTCAAGGTACTCCCTACGGTTAGTCATTAACTGCTCAAACCAAATTCTTAGAATTTGTTGGGGACATTGGTCGAGGCGACTCAGTGGATACAAATGACAAGAGATGACGCAGCCATTCTCGATAGTTTCAATATTTTTAGCTATCCTTATCGTATGCCGACATGCATATACCTTAGTTCCAAATCGAGTCAACAAGCTTATTATTCGAAAATAACCAATGGAAACCCAACCCATTCTAAGAAATCAATCCTTCAAGAAACTATGATTACCTGTGAACGGGCTGAGGAAGAAAGAACCGGCTCGGGGAGTATGCTTGAGGAACTCAAAAAGGGAATGAAGAAAAAGGCAAAGAGCGTAAAATGCAATAGAAAAGAACGCTATAGGGATAAGTTTTATCTTTTGCGGGCCTAACTTTCAACAATTAAGTTCTTAGGGGTGTTTTAACACGGCACTTAATGCATCCGTATGGACACAACCCAAAGTTCGCTAAGAGTGTTAGAAAGCCTAAAAGTTAAACATTGCACTATCCCCGACTGGTGACAAAACAAAGGAAATTTCCTGGGCCAATTACAAGTGAGAAATATGGCTACAATTTCGAATCAAGAAATCAAAGATGTCCTAAACATGAAGTTTAGGGAGCGGTTAGAGAAACCAAGAAGAAAGGGCAGAAGAGGAGAGAAAGGGTTCAGTGGTAATCTAACCAAAATTCTCTCATCCTACCCATTACCCGTGCCCAATAAAGATAAGCCTAAAAAGACCTGGATTGACTAAGGTCGAAATCACCTACATTAATGGAGATCAATATGAAAAACAAACCTATGGAATTGAAATATGTAAAAGCAATCAAAATCAGAAGGACTTTAGGAGTTAAATGACTCGCATGAAAGAGAAAGGAAAATAATTCATTATTCAACAAAGATCCAATGATTATGTTGTTTAACAATTTCAATAGCTTTAGTTTTGTATAGTATAAAGAGTAGAAACCAACCTCAATCGGACTTGAAGCTAGATGTACGTAAAATACGCATACCTTGTATTTCAATTAAATTGAATGCCACTGTTAACAAATCGTAAAAATGTCCTTAAAAATTTTCTTTATTTTGCTCTCGAGGACAAACAATTCTTTCTTTTTTTTCATTGAGGACAAGAAATCTTAATTGGGAGTTTGAGAGCTTAAGTCATCTATTTTTAGTCCATTTTGTTTGATTTTAATGAAAAAAAGGAATACCAGATGCGTAAATATGAAGAAACTCACCAATGAAAGAATGGCATGGAATTCAAGAAAAGAAGAATATTGAATAAGGTGGATGAGCGCATTGAGATATCACATCAAGGCAAAGTCATGAGCGTAAAAGGCGCACAAAGATAAAAGGAAATCGATGTCGGAAGCCGCAAGCAATCAAAATGCATATCCGTGTTGCAAGAAGAAAAACTCCAAATGAAACTAAGCTTACTCAAGAACAAGGCAGTTTGAGAGTTAAAGAAACTCCAGGTAAAGCAACCAGGAAATGAAGAAGAAGACTTACGCCGCGGATATCCGACGCCGGCCAAGACATCGATAATGACGCCAGCGCCAGCCGACACGCGATGCAAGAAAAAAGAAGTCGTCACAAGATCACTAAAGAGAGAAGGTCATGACAGAAAGTGAAGGAAATAAGCAAGCGGTCGCGACGGGTCCTGCGAGATAAAGCGTTTGGGGATTGACCGGAAATTTAAGGAATGATGTCGCGACTTCCCGGGATGGAGAATTCGCTGCGATAAGAGAATCGCCCAAAAACTATAAGCGGTAGTGAGATGAAGGCGAGGGTAACTTCAGTTGTTATATAGAGAGGACTAAAGTCGCGACCTTCGGTATCGACCGATTGAAACCTGCGAGGGCATGAATTGATGTCGCGACGAGGAGATTGAAGTCGCGACAAAAGCGATGGTGGAAGCATAAGTTCAGCAAGATGTCCGCGACAAGAGACTGAAGTCACGACAAGAAAGCAACGGTAAAGCCTCAAGCATAAGGCGAAATTAAAGGCGTGGGAATCGAGGTATGACGTGAGACTTGCACCGATTGAAAATTTGTAAAGAAATATGAGCGACCAGCGGCGTGAGATTGATGTCGCGACATCGGGGAACCACCAGTTGAAACCTCGAGACTAAAGGCGTGTCGAACGCGTGGTCGATGTCGCGACACTACGAAGGACAATTCAAAAATTTGCATAGCCATGAAGTGATGTCGCGACAAGATATTGATGTTGCGACATCATGGAGTTGAGACACAATGGAGTCATGGCGATTTAGCGACAAGGGATGGATGTCCGCGACAAGCGAAGGAACCATCAAGTGAAACCTCGAGGCCATAGGCGGAAGTGTGGCGACATGAAATTGATATGCGCGACATCGAGCAATCAATGAGCTTGGATCTTAGGCGTATCGCGGCAATGGCAGCCGGTTAAGAAAGATACAGTGGCGAGAAATGAAAATTGAAGCATACGATGATCGGTTGATGTACGACAATAGGTTATTTATTTGCGAAATAAGAAAACTCGGTTAGAATTTACAAGAATAGGAGTGATGTCGCGGCAGAGGTGATGTACGCGACAGAAGACAAGTTGAATCTTTGCCGAGAAGACTTGGTGAGGTCGCCGACAACCATGCGTGTAAACGCCGGGAGAATAGTGAAACGCGAAACCGTGGGGTGGCGATGAGATGAGGTCCGCGACATCGAGAAATCATCGGTTGAAACTTGCAAGGGCAAGAAGTGATCCAGCGACAGCAGGATTGATGTCGTGACGTCGGGAACACCGGGTGGAAATTTCACCGAGAGAAGACTTAGGCGATGTCGTAGCGTGAGATCGATGTCAGCGACATGGATGATGTCGCGACGGTCAGTGTGACTGAACATTAACATGGGCGACCCACTTGGAAATCCTGGCGCATTGGGATTAGGGCCCGAAACCCTATAAATACGTAGCTACCCGACTCATAAAAGTAGCTTGGCGACAGGCGAGAGGTGCAGGTAGTTTGAAGGCTCATTTTCTTTATTTTTAGTTTTCTTTTCTTTTCTTTTCTTTCTTCCAAATGATAGTTAGAGATTAGATTAGATTTATCATTTTTGGTTTTTCGATTTTATTTTGGGAATTGGATGTTATGTTTAAACCAGTGAATGCGAAATTCCATTCTTTTCAAATTACTACGGAATCTTTGAAGTTCGGACAATTTACGAATTGAATTTCCCGATTTCCATTTGCAGTTATTCTGTAGATTGGGAATACGTTGTTGGGTGTAATTTAGTAATTAAGGAATCCAACTTCCATTAAGTGAATGCATAGTCGAAGTATCTTTCTTGTAGTTGTTTCAGACTCTTAGTTCGGTTTATGAATTTACTTACAGTGTTGGGTTTCTGTTTTTCGATCTGAATATGGAGTTTCTTATACTAGTTAAGATTTGTCTCATTGCTGCGATTTCAGGAAGCCCTCGGGTGACACGAGAGGCGGAGTCCTAAGAGTTATGAACAATTTTGCTTGAAAGGTATATTAACACCTTCTTGAGATCTAATGAGCTTTGCAAGTTTGCACTTGATAAATCTCTTCTCACTTGTCAGCAGAGTTGAATCAGTTATCAATTTAAACAAGCGAGAGTTCACCTCGGTCGAATAGTAGTAGATCCGTGTTAGTTGAGTTCTAATCAAGGAGGATGATCTATTCTAATTTTGAAGGCATCACGGAAGTTGTAGCATATCCTTGTAGCAGATAACTTGGGAGCTAGGTTTGCAGTCCATAAAATGGGTATAGTATTCGTAATACGGATTAAGGAAGTCCACTTTTAAAGTAGTTATCTCATTCCCACTGTCTTGAAAGAATCGGGAAAAGTGGATAATGAAATGTGGGTAATGGAGATCGACTTTCTTGCTAAACGCAGACTGATTTTAAAATCTGAAATATTTGAAGTTTTATCAGTCTTAAACTACAGGGAATTGATACTTATGATAGCATTAATACTTGATGTGTCCTCACGAAAGATAATTCATTCAATTTCCATTTGTTTTCTTAACATTTCTTTATTCTTTATATTCATTTTATTTGATTGCTCATTTTACTTTACTTGTGTTGGTATAATTTCTGGCTGGCAAATTTGGATTCGATATCATTTATAGTTCAAATAGTATGGAGCTTGAGTAGTCAGGGTAGTTGATCCGAATTCTTGCGAGACATCTACGTGGGATCGATATACGGACTTAAATCGATTATTACTTGTCGACACGTGCACTTGCGGTATATTGAGCCAAAACCAATTTAAAATGAATTATTCTAGGGAGGTGTTTTGGTCAGTCAACAGATTTTGTAAGCGTAGTTAGGGAGTTAGACAATAGTCCTTTGGTAATAGCATTAGTAAATTTGTATATGTGTTTTGGTCTTGATCTGACGAGAGACCAACTTAGTACTCAATTGGGAGGAGTGCCATTTTATGGTATAAGAGAGGATGTTGTACTGGACATGGATTCGGCAAGAAGATAGAGGTAGACAAGCGAAGATTGAAGCGATTGAAAAATTACCTCCACATAAGTAGTAAAAGGGATCGAGTTTTTAGGCCCACATTTGGATTACTAAGCAGATTATCTAACGCTACGGTCGAGGGATCCCATTTGAGTTTGATTCTCAGTGTTTGCATGCATTTTTAGTGTTGAAGGATAAGTTGGTATCAACTCATTACAAACAGCTGGGATTGGTCCTTTCAATTGAACTTATGTATGTGGCCCATGGCGATTTTGCGGTGGGGACGTGTTGGAAGCAACGGGAGAAAATTTTCAGGTAATCTACTATGCAAACGGGAACTTTGAATGATGCTTTCGGATGAATTATCTGCTAGAAAGAACTTTTTAGCTGTGTCTTTGCTTTTGACAAATTAGGCCTTATTTGATTGGTAACAAGGTAGTAGTCCACGCGATCATTACGCAAATACTTGATGACTAAAAAAGACGTAAACCTCGATTAATCAGGTGGGTTCTTTTCTTTTGTAAATTCGATGTTGAGATTAAGGCAGAAAGGCGCGAGGAACTGAGTAGCGGATCATGCTCACGATTGGAAGGCGAGTGATGATGTTACAGTGAATGATGAATTTCTAGATGAAAACTCATAGCTGTGAAGACAAGAGGAGACTATGGTTTGCGGATTATGTGAATTGTTGGCGAGTGGTTCCTCGAATTTAACTATCAACAGAAAAAGCGGTTTTTCGCACATTTGAAACACTACTATTGGGAGGAGCCAATTCGTTCGATTCTTCTTGACGTCGGGTGATCGGAGATAATGCTGAAGATGAAATGAGCAGTATATTGAACCACTTTGCCACTCTACCATGTGGTGGACATTTTGGTGGCAGAGAGCGACCCGAGGTACTTGATCGGGCTTCTATTAGCCGACTTTATTGAATCGCATCATTTATATCACATGACAAATGTCAGCGAATGGGGGTATTTCTAGAAAGTTCGAACCACCCTTACATCCCGTTACGGAAGTATAAACTATTAAACCTGGGGATAGATTTCATGGGACCATTTCCCCCATCTTATAACAACCTGTACATCTTGCTGGCAGTAGACTATGTTTCAAAGTGGGTTGAAGCGATTCCGACCCGCACCAATGATGCCAAGGTTGTGACTCAGTTTCTTCGCAGCCACATATTCTCACGATTTGGAACCCCTCGAGCAAGCGATCCTGAGATAATGGTCACTCATTTGCAATAAGATTGGTTGACAAGGTTTTGCAAAAGTATTGGAGTGCATCATCGTACATCTCTTAGCGTATCACCCCGTCAAATGGGCAAGCGAGAGGTATCTGTCGAAAGTGAAGTCCATTACGGAGAAGGCAGTTGCAGTTCCGGAAGATTGGTGCAAAAGATTGAGAAGATGCACTCTGGGCATAGAGCCGGCCATTTAAAGCACCCTTGGTATGTCACCTTTAAATTGTTTATGGAAAAGCATGCCATCTTCCCGGTGGAATTAGAGCATCGAGCCTGCTGACGACTCGGTAGGCGGGCAGACGATAAATTGGCGGTGAAGCGGCTGCCTTCCCGATGAAGCCCCAGAGCAATTCGGGAATGAAGCTTATGAAAATGGCCATATTTAAGAAAGACAAAAAGCACAGCACGATAAACACATTACCAGGAAGGAATTCGACGCTGGACAACAAGTTCTCTTGTTCAACTCCCTTCTAAAACTCTTTCCGGGAAAATTGAAGTCTAGATATTAAGACGCTCACGGTGACAGGTCTTTTCATGGTGGTGAAGTTACATCTGAGGAACATTCACAATTACCGCAACGATTGAAGCCGAGTATTTTGGGGCGAGTTCCTAAGCGAGATAAGCATATCATTCCTTTGTAGCACAGACGAAGTTCAGTAAGCGGTTCTACGAGCTCGGGTTCCCGAGCACATTGAAGACCAGTAGTCGAGCTAACGACATTAAACATAGCGCTTCTTGGGAGGCAACCCAAGTTTTCTTGCAATTTTCCCTTCTCACGATTCATTTTTGTTATGCGCTGGTTATGTTGGTTTGCTGATTTTGTCCGTAATTGGTATCTCTTTTTGGTTGTTTACTTCCGGGTTCATGACAGCAGTCTTGCAGAGATCAGTTTATGCGAGCATTACAAAAGTCGAGAGTCCACATTCTGAGAGGGAGTGTCTATATCTTGGAGCAGGAATTTGCTTAATGTGCATTTTGAGCTTTCTCTGTAACGTCGCGACGTGAAACCAGCGACGTCAGTTTACCTATACTTGGGCGTCTGTGACGTGAGATTCGAATGTTGCGACGTTGATTTTGAGTGCCTCTGGAACGTCGTGGTGATTTCGACGTCAGCGGCGTTAATTTTTACACTCTTGCGTCGCTGACGTGAGATCTAGCGTCGCGGCGTTGATTTTGAATCGCTGGGCGTCGGCGTTGATGCGCGCGGCGTTGGTGCTCACCTATTCTAAGGCGTCAGCGGCGTTGGTTATAGCGTCCACGGCGCGTTGGTTATAAGCGTCGCGGCGTTGGTAAATTACTCTGCGGAGCGTCGACATTGCCCCCGGCGTTGCGACGTTTGCCCGAAACGACTCAGCGGCGTTGCCTGTTTAGGCTCATATCACCTTCATTTTTGTTACACCTGCCCGTTCTTGCTAAACCCTAGTTCTCCCAGTGCCGACCTTCCACCGCCGTCCTTAGGAGTTCCCTACCACACCGGTCGGAGGCCAGTATTTTGCCCTCCGACACCTCTCTGCACACCACCGGCACTCATCAGTCACCGCCATAAACCCGATCCAACGCGGTCTCGCATTCTGCTTACCTCCTTAGGTCTCGTCTTGGTCAGTCATCACCTTAGGTCTAGGAGTCCCATTTTAGGTTCAAATTTAGGGTCACATTTGGTTTATTTTAGGTTTGGCCACATTTAGGGTCTTTGGTACTTAGTTAGTCTTCGTTTTCTAGTGCACTCTAGGTGTTTGTCAGATTGTCTAGCCTAGTTGGGAGTGTAACCTTGGTGAAATTTCATTGCCTTACCCTCCTAGGAGTTTGAGTTTCTCATCCAATGTCTAGAAAGAAGCAGAAGTTGCCTACAAAGCGGGGTCGGCCCAGTGAGGATTCGACCCCCAATTATGATGTGTCGTGATTCGTCAATGGGGTCTGCATGCGTCGGTTCGGCATCATCTGAAACCGTCGTTTATCAAGGAAAAGGGGGTTTCATACTTGTTTCTTAAGCAACGATTGCGGCAAAGGGGTGGCGACACTTTGCAGCCACCTCATCCAGTTGCGATAAGGTGTGGTGCGGTATGCCAATCTCGCCCAGCGTCGTCGAGAAGGTTTAGTGAGGGGTGTTTTGGTGCGACTTCGATCTTTGATCGATCAATCGCTGTATGATCTTGCCCATGTCCTCGGGCCAGGTTTGGATTGGCTTTACGACACCAGACTACCAGAGGTCATTCGGTCTTGACTAATAAGTAGGGGTGGTGGAAACTCAATAGTGAGAGACCGTGCGGAGTCACTTGAGCCCGACATTTAGCGTATATCCCCGAATGCGGCATCGCCGCCGTCGGCGTCTCGTTCGGCGACGAGCGTGTGTGAAGTGGCCAGCGAAGCGCATACGATAAACTATGCCGGCATCATTCGGGATATTCCTTTTGATGTTGGCGGGTTATAGGACTCCATCCCTCCATACTTGGGATGTAATCGATTTAGGGCACGCTTTCCTCATTATGGCTTATGCAAGCAATGGGGTGCCTAGATGACAATGAGGCGTGGTTACACCCCATCAAGGCCATATCGGTTAAGAGGGACAAACCGGGTGTTCCACGACCTAAGGGTCTATGATTGACAGCCGCGAGCCTCGGACGGGCAGCTTCCGTATCGGGCCGTTTGGACTCACAGGCGTCCCAAGGTGACATTGGGCGTCCTCGTCCCACCCACCTCCGCCCACCACCCGCCGGCGGCCACGGAGCGGCTCCTCAGTCCTTGCTCGACCTCGGGACTGGTGCTCAGCTTGCGAGCGCTTTGATGCATTATGGGGCCCGGGGGCAGGAGCCGCAGGAGTCCTGCCGTCACACGAGGATATGGGCGCCGCGATATCTGTCTGATGTTGGCGACCCGGGCCCACGATTCTTGGCGGCGGTCCCTCTAGGCCCGGCTTGCTCGGCTCCACGGCATTTCACCGGCCCGCCCGCGCCCGCGCCCTTAGTGACGTCGATCACGGGGAGTTCTCTTGCGCCTCTTGTTAACACTGTTGCCGGTGGGGGACAGCTTTGGATATTTTTTGGGGTGGTGTGATCAGTTTATTATATTAGTCTTCATTTTTTGATTTTTCGTATTAGTCACGTGGTTTATTTTATTTATGCATGTTAGTTTACATTTAGCATTAGGTTTGTTTATGCATAATTGCATTTAGATTGCTAAATCACAGGATATTGAGTTTTTGTGTTTAGTCATGTTTGTGTTTTAGGTAGTTCATATACATGTGTAGTGGTGTCGTGTCTAGGGAACTACATATGTGATGCCATGTTTAGAGTAGGGGATCAAATTTTAAGTAGAACCACGCTTATGTGATAAAGAAAGGTTGCGTTGGTCGTTTGAATGTTGAAATTAGGTTGAATAGGAAGGAGGCATAGTGAATCACTTAGGTTATTCGAAAACCATTTCTCAATGAGCTATCCACACTCACACACCTGAAATGATCTCTAGGTTATGCATAGGTGCAGGCCCGATCTTGGGTTCATGAGCCACAGGAGTCTCACAAATACGAGATGGGACACGCGTGAATGAGAGAGTTGCCCTTCGAGCTGAATGAAAAAAAAAAAAAGAAAGAAAGAAAAGAAAGAAAAGAGTTATGACTATTTAGGCATAGAATAAAGTGGGAGCTTCTAATCGAGATCAGGGCACGATCAGGGGCATTTCAAACCCGATGCCACTAAGCCCAGTAGTAGGGAGTCGTGAACTTCCTTTGCCGAGATTCTGAGGGGACAAAAGATGGAAGTTTCCCGTAACCAGGGCCCTTAGGTTTAGTTAGTGTTCGAATTGACGTTCGAGGGGCGAATGCGTGCCCTTAACCAAGCAGTGGGGAGTCATGACTAATCCGTATGGACATAACATAAACTTATGGGCACTAGTTTTGTTCTATGTGAGTAGTAGATATATTAGACTCTGTGTGCAAGCAGTGTGTTCTTATCCTTTTGTAGTTAGATTTTCCCAATTAGGAACTTAAGTTTGGGACGTCGAACCCAAGTATACATGAATCATTTCTTTATATGCACGGGATCATTGGGAAAGGCCATTAGAATATATCGGTGAGACACTTGGCGACTACTTAGAGTTGACATAGTTCTTTAGGCTTCGAACACATTTGCAAATCCACAGCCAAACTTCAAATAGAAGCCGGCGAGAGGTGCAGTGATTGGTGATCTCTCTTTATCGGTGGCAACATGATCTTCGTGTTGAATTATAGTACCTGAGTGTGTGTTAGGTTTAGAGTTAGTTCTTGCTTGGAGACCCGAGCAAGAAACTAAGACTAAGGGTGTGATGAGTGCCTAAAACACTTTCAGTTATGCCGCGTCGTTCTTCACACGTTTCGCGTTTATTTTATATTATTTAAATAAGTAGTTTTGTGGTGGATGCGATTTGGTGATTGGTGTGTATGCGAGGTGCGATTGGTGCAGAGCGACTTTTGGGGCGAGTTTTGGAGCGGCGGGGAGGCGAGTGCATAGCGATGTGCAGACGTCGCGACACGTCCGGCGTCGCGGCGTCTCGGCCGGCAAGTGATATCGAAGCGTCGCGGCGTCGGCGTGGTGGCGTCGGCGTCGCGGCGTTGAGTCAACATATAAAGTCATGGCGACAAGCGTCCGCGATGTTGCAGCGTCGTGACGTCAGTAGCGAGTTTCTCTCGATCATTAAAGGCAAATGGGAATGGAGTCGGGGGTCCCGAATCGTGCGAACCGAGGCGCGGAATCGGAGGCGACGATGACATCGATCTTGAAGAAGAGGCAGTGATTTGTATTTTTCTTTGTTTTGGATAATAGAGGCGATGTTTTATATATCACATATTAGGTATTTTCTTATTCATGATGTTCTAGATCTATACTTAGGGTCGTTGAACCACATCACGTTTGAATGGATTAAAGTTTATTAATTTATATTATTCATTGATTTATGATTCATTATCATCTGCACTACATCATGGATCATTCACATGGTGATGTTTGGCTGACATTAGCATGATTATACTAGAGATCAGGATTCGAGAGATGAGGATATCTAGGGATATGAGTAGAGCACAGTACTTTGGTTGATTCGGTAAATAGAGATATTCCCAGATCCAGAAGGTGGCGATTAAGGTTAGAACATTTAAACATTTCGGATGTGAGTTGGGTAGAGATGCAACCGATTCTACTAGCGAGATGGCGAATACACCTCGAGAGAGGGTATCTCGTAGCGAATCACCTTGCCATTGTAAATCATGAATATACTGAATAATATCATCTTTAAGAAATAATCCATCGAAAGTGGCAGGGGGGGACGTAACCCTAGTCTCCATTACATAGTAATTCATTCAGCTCAGTTTGTTTATTTTACTTTTAGACATTAGTAACCTTTTACATAACTCACGTGCGTCGGATAATAATTGAAAAGTAAATCTCTATAGTCAACTCACCTATCCCCGTGGATCGATATCCGTACCATTGGTACATTGTATTACTTGGGGCGACGCGTGCACTTGCGCACATAGGCGTACATTTTACACACCACGTTTTCTGCCTGTCACAAATTACATACACTTCATTCAAGTAAATTATTCCCCTAGAAGTATAGTTTACCTAGAATTTTGAATCACTCAAATTGGATGAGTAAAACTCATTTTATGGCCAAAACACCACAACTACTCCCAAAACAAGGCATACCCTTGAGCTACTTGAAACTCACCTTTAAGCCCATTTTCGGGAGACTTAGTGCTGCAATTTGCTCCTGGTCCCTTCTATACATTTGTAGTTCTATCTCTTATGGTTCTTTAATATTTGTAAGCACTTCATTTGGTTGATTAGCAATTTATAACCAAAACAAACGGGGGTTTGACAAATTTTGACCGCATTCCTTTGAAAACCAAACATTTCCTTTTACAAACACTCCTCAAACCAATCAAAACAATACAAAACCCATTTACAATAATAAAAAACACCTTTATCGACATTTGGGGTTTCCCTAACCCAGTCTGAGAAAAGGGGTTAGGATTTGGATTTCTTACCTTTGAATCTCTTGATTCTTCAACCCCAAGCCATTGCTTCTTTGTGATCCTTGGAAACCATAAATGGAAGATCTCACCCAAAACCTTGGTTTCTCTCAACCACAGCTCTCTTTTCTCTCCTGTGCTCTCCAAGAACGAAAATGCACAAATGTGCCTTATCTTAGACCACATTTGGTCTTAATCTCATTTAATGGTTAGGGCCTTGTTTGGCTTCCTATTCTTTGGCTTTCAAAATAAGTTCCATTTATCATTTTTTGACATTTAAGTCTTCTATTTCACTTCATGTAACTCACATTATCATTTAGGCTTATTCTATTTTTGGCCCTTAGGTCCTCAGTTTACAAATTCCATATTTTCCCTTTACACTTGGTATATATATATATATATATATATATATATATATATTTTAAGTAATTAAATTCCAAAAAATTTCCATTTACTTTATTTTATACCCTAAACACATAATAATAAAAAAAATATATCACTAAAAATAGGAATTATTTTGGGTGTCTCATGGCACTTTCTATACTCTTAGGAATCTCCATGCTGTGTCACTCGAGAGGCTTCTTGGAAATCGAAGCGAATCTGAGTCCTTTTAAGGTATAAGCTACTAATATTCGAATAGCTAGCTTGAGAACAATACCAATTAAATAAATCAGAAGCTTATTCAAATTATGATGACCTTCTTTAATGTTGAAGCGAAAATAATAAAATCAACATGATCCATTCCAGCTATAGACTTAGTTTTCAAAGCTAGATCCTGAAGTAACAATGACTAGCTGATTAGGTAAAATTCATTTGAAGTACAAGCGAGCTGAAATAAATTAACTCCACAAAAATTTCCAAATTCATTTAATCGGAAACGTAATAAAAACAAAATTTTATAGCAAACTGGCTGAAACTTCACGGATGCTATTCAATCCCAAAAAGAACTACTAAAAAAATCTTTACTCTAAAAATGAAACAAAAGAAAAGAAAAATAATATACAAGAGTCTCCAGCTGCCCAAAAGTTCTTGGTTTGGCGGAAGCTACGCACAATGCCCTAAATGCATCTATTTATAGATTTTCAAATGATGGGTCGCACTTCTAGGCACTAATTGTGGATCCCCAATAATTCTGGCCCAATTAAGCTTTGTCGCGACTTAGAAAGTTATGTCGCGACATAGTTTTCATCTCTGTCACCTAGCATCTTGTCGTGGCATTCAGTTTCTGTCGCGACATATTTTTAAGCTTCCTTCTTGAATTCTATCGTGACATAGTCCTACTGAGGTTGTATGGTTTATGTCGCGACCCGAATAATCTTATTCGTGACTATTCATGGATGCTGCCCATCGGATACTTGAATAGTATGTCGGTAACAAGTGCTGTCGGGTGAGTTTCCCATACGCTCACGTTGCTGTGCCATGACATGAATTTTTGTGTTATGTGAGTTTTGAGTTTTGCTTTCTTTTATGTCGTGACCTAGCTTCCAGTTGTTGTGACATAATTTTTCCTTGAGTTCTTCATTCACTGTTTTGACATAGTAAAGAGCGTTGCGACATTCTTCTTGTGTTTCTTTTCATCCTTTGTCGTGATTGAGTCAAACATTGTCGCGACAGTTTCTCACAGTTGCCTGGGTTTGTTATAGTGACAGACTTTTTCTTTGTCGCAACATAATCGTCTTTTGATCACAGTGGATTTGGTGAGATTGTTTTGTTCTGACATTAAAGTCTTTGTCGTGACATACTTGTCTTGGTTGGTCTCATGTCTCTTCCACATGAGTAACAGAAATCTCTTACTCAACAATTTTCATTATTGCGACATAATCTTCTTTTGTAGCGACATAATCTTCTTTTGTAGCGATAGAGATTTCTGCCTTGTTTCTTTACTTTAATCCTGATAAAGTTTTTGTGTCTTTTCTTCTCGACTTCTATCGCGGCTTGTTGGCCGAGTCTTTGTCGCAACGGAGTTCTCTTCAACCTCATGTTGTGTTTGTTGCAACGTAAAAATTATCTATCGCAACAAAGTCTTATTATCCTTTATTGCTAACTCTGAATGTTGTGTCGTGACATATTTTTCTTGTTGCGGCCACTTTGTCTTGATCTTTCTTTATTTTTCTATTTTCTGTTGTGACATAAAAATTCTCTTTTGCGACAGAGTCTTCTTGCCCTTTAAAGTTGACCGTTGATTTTGTGTCACGACATAGTTGTGTTTTGTCACGACAGAGCTTTTCTACTATCTTCAAATCTTTATGTCGGGACACGAGTTTCATTGATATGTGCTTGATCGGTCATCGCCCGGTAGTGAGGAATGTTGCGACATTCTTCTTTATGAACTTCTCGACTTTGTCGTGACACGCAAAATCTATTGTCCTTAGCGAGAATTCGGTCGGGTTTATCTAAAATTATCTTGACAATCTTCATTTCTAAGCTTGAGTTCGACTTGATCCTTGTTGTAACACCCCGAAATATACTAGTTGTTTTTCAACATGTTAGGGTATTTTGTGAAATAAATTGAAAATCTTCGTAAGTGCTTTGCGAAAATATAGAAATTTATAAAACCGAAATTTTACAAGAGTGAAGGACAAGGGTAATTTATAAAAGAAGTATAAAATTTATAAGTTGTTAAGTTAGGTGAAGTAGAAATAACTAAAATTGAAATACAAATTCACTAGAGTTGGAGGACTAAAATCCAAATAATCAAAACCCTCACTATAAATAGGAGACCAAAAATGAATTATTTTGGTCTCCCAGCAAACTACGGGAAGGAGAGGAAGAGGAAGGAGAAGAAGAGGAAGAAAGGGGGGAAATCAAGCCAAGGTATGGATTCTTGTATGGATGCATGACTTTGGTATGATTTTTGTACATGAATTACATGGGTATGAGTGCTAGGGTCTTCCTTGAAGATTAAATTGGTTCCCTTTTCTAGGGTTTTGTTAGGAAAACATCCTAACTCTAGAATTAAGGGAAGTTTGGTTGAAAATCCCTAGTTGATCATAACTAAATATGGAATCCTTCACAATTCCAAGGTTTGGGTGAACTTGGGTATGAATCCTTGGATTCTTTGACTAATTAAAAGTAATTGTGGAGTTGTTTGGAGGGATTTCATGTGGATTTTTGATGAGGAGAGAAATAGAAAAGAATTATGGAAGAAAAGTGAATGAAAAATGGTGAAATCACCATTTATGGGAAGAATTCGAGGAGACACATGCGGGGTACACCTTTGAACTGTGCAGTACGGGTGATGCATTAATAAGTATGCCCAGAGTACAACCTTTGACCCAGAACCTATGCAGTGCAATTAGGCACACAACTCTTGATACGGGTGGTCCTCATTACTGTTTTGCTATTTTTGCGTATTAAGCTAAAATGCGCATTCAGAAAGAAGTATAGAAAGAATGAAATTAAGTGAGAAATGTATCGTACCTGCTTGTAGAAACGAAAGTTTCATGGGAGCAAAGTTCATGCCCGAATAATGAATAGGAAGTTTAAGATACACATGTCGTGAATGCCTAAAACCAGGTATAAAATGACACAGCACTTATGACACGACGTGAAGCGGGCACGTTCACGATTTAATTGCCGGTACTCACGATTAGTGCTGCGGCACTCTGATTAGTGCTCCGACAATCCTGATTAGTGCTCCGGCACTCCTGACTGGTACTTCGGTACTCCTGATAGTGCTACTATACTCTTGTCCTGTTAGTGCTACGGCACTCCTGTCTTGTTAGTGCTACGGCACTCTTGTCTTGATTTGTGCTACGACACTTCCGTACTGTATAGTATCTTCGGATACTTATTGTGCTATGTCTTACACTTTTATTAGCACTGGTCTAGGTATTCCCATAGTTATATGATAATAACCTGAATAATGAATAAGAGGAAATGAAGGTGTATCATTCGTCAGAAGTAATACCTATGGGTATTTTAGAATCTTGAAGAAGCTCTGTAACTCATACGAGAGTCCCGAATAAACATAGAGTGCATTATAAGTATAAGTTAGAATACGAATAAGCTGTAACTCCTACGGGTCTCGAGATCAACATAAATTACGTATAAATTATAAGTTATGCATGGAATAAGCTTTGTAACTCCTACGGGAGAATCGAGACCAGCATAAGTCCGTTATAAGCATAATTACTTGTATAAGTCCATCATATGAATGCATGAAATTTATGATATCTGTTATTGTTATATGCTTATTATAATTGTGCATATGCATATTACCTATGTTTCCCACTAAGCGTAAAGCTTAGCACGGGACTGTCAGGTGGTCTGGAAGAAGAGGCAGACGATATTCCACATTCTGCAGGGCGACCTTTACAGTAGGGTTCATCCTTTGTAGGTTAGCCCTCGATCAACAAATGTAAATGTATAGTTTTTAAATATGTAAATGGGACATAGTATTGTATTTATGATACTGTAAACACCACTACGGTGGTAGTTTTATTTTGGACTTTTGTATATGATGTGTTGATATATTATAAGACTTGGATATATGATATGCGATTAAGCGAGTAAAGAGTCTAGTATATGTTCTGAACCCAGAACTCGGTTCGGATCCATGTCGAATTCGGGCCAAGGAATCGGGGTGTGACACTGTTGTGACATAAATCCCAGCTGAGTTTACATTGGGATTACGTCTCGACGATGCAGGCATATGCGTGACGGAGAATTCTACATTAGCCCCGATAATGCACTTTCTTCTTGGAATTATCTCCTTTTTTCATTTTAAAACTTGCAAAACAAAAAGTTGGTGAATATTCCATAATTCACCATAAAAATGAATCATAAACTTCTAGAAGTATGCCATAAAAATGGATTAAAAATAGATGAGTTTAATACTCATCAGTTTGTCATATCATTCTCTACTAATTTAAGCAATTCACCACCCTCAGGATCAAATAGGTCTTTCAGACTTGTAATTTATGGCTAGGGCACTTAGGTAGATAACAGGACATTAAAGGTTCAAGTTTACCCAAACTGCATAAACTTACTGACATTACGCTTGTAGCCTTATCATTTCTTTTCTATTCGAAACTTTTTTTCAAAAGCACCCCCCAAACTTGTTTTGGTGTATCTTTTTATGCATTCGTTTCCAATGTGGCTTTTTCTTCTCCACTTTTTGTTTTCAACTCAGTTCCTTCAATACAGAAGCTCTTTTCTTTTCATGTTGTTCAAGGTTTTAGGAACGGTGCATTGTTTTGCTTTCTTAAGCTTTCTACCTTCCTTTAGTAAGCTTTGACTTAGTCCCATACCAATTGGTATTAGGGTACTAGGTGTAGAACACCCCTAAGAACTTAATGGCTCAAGGAAGGAAGGCTACAAGGAAAAACTCATTCCCACTTGAAACTATATGTTTTTAAGCTTCTCACTTTTCTGTCGTGCACCTCCTCAAGTACATCTTTCCTCGATTGTCATCCTTGCCTCATTCAAAATTACACTCCCCAGACTTGTCATTTTAATTACTTTTCACACTCATCTAACAGTTTGGGCAAACAAGGGGTTCTTTAATGAAGGATTAGACTTTTAAGGAAGGGTTAAGGGTCTTTTATGTGGCTTTGATGATAAATTGACATTAAGGCTCAAACAAGGTACTAAGGTGTATGCATATATGCATATCAAGGTAAATTTGTAGAAAGGTTCAAACTATCGAGGATGCCACTAAATAATTTCTTGTTGGTTGTGATGCCTAGAAGTTTCACCTTGAATAATATTATAACAAGTTCTAGGACCTTTTTGAGGCTCAAATTATGATAAATCCAATTTAAGTGTTCCTAACCCAAGCAATCAATTTTCAAAGTGCCTATGACCAACGTGCTTGTTTTTAGTCATTATTTGTTTGTACTATTCAAGCGAGCTAAAATTATTAGTAATCGGCATTGTCGATTTCATTTAAGTCTTGAGATTCTAAAATTTAAACTCATTTGTCTTTGTGTCCACAACTTTTCAATTATGTTCAACTTATTACGCCTGTTTAATCTACAATTTGTCTTGTTTGGTTCTAGCAGCTGTTTACTATGCTGTGTACCTTCGAAACAAATTCATGATTCATGATTCATTTTGTTCAACTACCATCACTTATACAAACAACTGATAATCAACATCAGGTTCAATAGAAACAATCTAACTTCTGATTCGGAGTCATTTTAAGTGTACAAAAAATGCAACAATATTCCACACAAGACACAATTTGCACAATTCAATAGATATTTTATTAAACTTATGAAAATTATAGAGCTAGAATTCGAATAAAATTTTACATTAAGACTCATTTTCTCTTTGGGCTCTTTTATGGAGTTTGGAAGGTTCCATGGAGAATTACGATTCTTGAAAAATGGATTCTTTTAGTTTGGCCCATGGAATGCATAAATTGTCTTGGAGGGGCGAAAAGTGTGGTTCAGGTTCAAGTGATTGACTAAGGGTATGTTGACATTTTGCACATCTAGAGCCTTGTAGTGTAGGGTACATAGTCGAGAAATGTTGATATGTGTGATAACCTTTTCTTTCATGAAAATCTTGTCTTGTAGCCCAATCGAGTTTCTCTCCCATTACCTACCATTAAATACATGTTGCCTTTGCCTCACAACTCCAAAGTTGCCTTAATATTGATACATTTAAGCGAGTCATCTTATCAAAATACTAGATAATAGAAAAATAGAATGGTTTTCTTAAAAGTTACCTTTGATTCAATCGTCATACAGCATATATGTCTCTCAAATTCTAGTCTTTTTAGCACATCCTATACATGGTAAATTCTAAGTCTTTTAACATCTATACATGGTAGATTCCTAGTCTTAGCATCTACAATACATAAATTCTAGTCTTTAGCATCACATACATGGTAAAAGATAATATATCTGACTAATGATAGAGTCCCCAAATTATAGCTCCTAAAATTGTATGTGGTAACATCCCCCTCAAGGTGATCTTTGGTAAGTCGGTCGTGACAATTTATGACAAGGAAATTGATCTTGGCGTAGGAGGTTAGAGCTTTGGTGAAGACATGACCCAGCGGAGATCGGAAAGTGAGGAAGAGATATCACGAGCTTTCCAAAGTGTCTCGAATAGAATGATCAACTAAGTAATGGCAGTGCGTTCATGGAAAAGCGAGTTGGTGGCAATCAGATAGCGCTAGTGTTATCGGCGTGAAGAGGAGTAAGTAGTCGAGAGCACGAGAGCTCTGGGGACCAACGTAGCCATCTGATTTGAACAAGCGCGTAGACATGGCGCGATGCCAGGTACAGTGGGGATTTAGAGACACGATCTTGTTCCTCAGAATTAATGCATCACTGAAATACGCTGACCTGTAGTAGATCGGCGTGTCGGACCACCCGACTGTCCAGAAGCGCCAGCATAAATGACCAAGTTGAAGAGAGGTGTCGGTGGAAAAAACAATACGAAGGTGATCTCGAAGATAGAATGATCACGACTGCGACAAGATGGAAGTACGGTGAAGACATGAATTGGTGATAATGAACTTTACCTCCATGCTCCCTGTGTTTGACATTTACCTCCATAGGGTATCAATAGAAGAAAGTGTCCTCGAGCCATTGATGATAAGATACTTATCTTTGGCAGTTCACGAAAAACACGTGGATCGATGTGAACTTCAATCTAAGAAGTATGTGGTAGCCAAGATCTTTCATATGGAAAGTTGCATGCAAACTGTTGACTCCGTAAATCAAACCCTGAGTGAGTCTGATGTGATAATATCATCCACATAAACCAAGAGAATAACTATACTCGATGTAGATGTGTGAAGAGGAAGAAGAATCATATTGTTTTCATGTATGGCGAGAAGGAAAGGGTGCTGTGAAACTTCTCAAACAATGTGGGGGTGCTTGCTTGAATATCTGAAGAAACTGAGCTTACGAACATCATGAGAAGAAGTAGTCATCACGGAGGGAAGCTTAATTAAATCTCCTCCACAGGGAGATCACCATGAAGAAAGGCATTCTTCACATCAAATTTGATGTAGTTGCCATGGTAGTGAGTAGCAATAGCTAAGATGGTTCCAGGCAGAGTGGTCATTTTGGCGACGGGGCGAATGTTTCCTCATAATCAACCCGTATTCTGCTTGTTACCCGAGCTACAAGGCGAGCTTTATGCTAGATCAAGAACCATCGAAGCAGTTTCTGAAAAAACCCATTTACTCCCAATAGGGTTGGCGTAAGGAGGGGACAAGAGAACAATATCCCAGTGGTTCTCCTCGAGTGTGAAGTTCTTCTTGCATTACGATTTTCAACACTCATGTTCCATGGCTACATTTTGTAACAAGAGGGAATGAAAATAGTGGATAAAAATGGCGACAAGAGAGACGGAGAGGGAACCATACCAATTAGGGGGTCGAAGGGCGAGTAGGCCAGACGAAGAGTGGTGGAATCAAGAAGCGGGATCGAGGCGCTAGAGGCGAGATAGGAAGGAGGCACAAAGTGGAACGGACTCATGTCGAGGCTACGTCTCATACCTGGCTTGGAGTTTGAGCAGGTTTCCACGATTGGTGGAGATTAGGAAAAATAGGCAAAGAGATAGATGCGGATGTGAGTTGAACATGAGATGGGAAAGAAATGTTGATGTTCAAAGAAGATCACATTCACTACAGAGAGCATTATATGAGAAGCATGGGATCGTAACAAAACATAACCTTGTGAGGGATAACATAGCAAGAAAACACATAACAGGCGAAGCGGTAAGTTTATATGCGTTCATGAGGAGGAAGATGCACAAAACAAACCTGACAAATGTACTGAAGATCGAGAATATAAGGAGAATGACAAACAACTTAGAGAAAGGAGAAACATGATTTTTCGTAGGAGAGGGTAAGCGATTGATCAAATGAGTGCGGAGTGAAGAGCTTCACACAAAACAAGGAGAACGGATGGTTAAGTAAAAGGTTCTTACGGCATCAAGAAGGTGGCGATTTTTCCTCTCAGCAACACCGTTTTGTTGTGGTGTCGAAGGACAAGAACGTTGAGAGATGATCCCTTTGCTTTAAAGAAAAACCTGAAACTCATTAGACATGTATTCTACTTAGGAATTAGGCGTGAGACCTTGATCTTTGGCGAGAATTGAGTCTCGAGGAATCTGAAAGCGAAAAGCTGAAAAAACTTCACCCTTAGCGGAGGAAGTAAGCCAGTAAAGCGACTAAAGTCATCGTAGTAACAAAGTACTTGCTGTGTGCATGAGAAACAACGGTGCGATCCCCGAACATCGTATGAATAAGCTGAGAAACTTGTTGTGAGCGCAGGATGCATGATGAGGAAAAGGTGAACTTTACTTTTTCGAGTTTGCATTATATCTGATCAGAAAGATCAATAGAAACTTATCAGGTGACATGATGGACTGACTGTCAAAATTATAAATTGTAAGCCACAATAGAAAGGGCATTGGAAATAAGAGCGAGAGGCAGGCAGGAGTCGCGTAGGCAGTGTAGGAAACGAAGAGCACCACAGATGGTGGAACCCGAGTCGCGTCGAACAAGAGAAACCCACAAAGGCAAGAGAAAAAAATTATTCGAACAGACCAGAAATCAAGAACCTGGGCTCTAATACCATGCAAAATACTAAATAAAAGAAAAATACGAAGAGAGGTTTTTCTTGGAAAAGTTACCTTTGATTCCATATGTCTGCCATACATATAGTCTCTCGAATTCCTGGTCTTTAGCATCTATACATGAGTAAATTCTAGTCTTTAGCATCACATACATAAATTCCTAGTCTTTAGCATCTATACATGGTAGATTCCTAGTCTTTAGCATCTATGCAGCGGTAAGATAATATCTGACTAATGATAGAGTCCCAGGTGCCAGCTCTGGTGTATGGTATCATCGACCTCAAACCGTAGAGACCTCGAGCCGGTTCGACTCGGTTCATGTAGTCCCGAACTAAAACAGGGGCCCTTGCGTCGAAATGTCGATAATCAAATCAATTTTAATGGTATTTCATTTCAGAAGTTTCGTTTTCAACTCTTTGCGGAAGCAATTTCATTTAGGCGAGCCATGCATGATTTAAATTCAATGCAATTCCTTTACAAAATATGCACATTTAACCAAGGTGGCATTTTATACCATTTACAATAAAATATCAAAATCGTGTTTTATATGGTATAAAATAATGTCAAGGATCAGAATTCCTTTTTGTTCCTAATTCTTGTCATGTAAAGAAAAATATAGTGAGGATGCGTGGCGGAGCATACTCAGTGAACTCTTTGAATGACTCACGAGCTCCTCGACCCAGGTGCTTCCTTTTGTCTATCACTCGGTACTGCGCGTTGAGTAAAAACAATGCGCTAAGCATTTTTCATGCTTAGTGGTTATATACGATTCTCTATTCCATTTCGGTTCAATACCAAATCATCACGTTTATCAAAGAAATAATGCCTTTATACAATGTCCAGCGTATTACAAGATACTTATACAAATACACTTTTTAATATCATTTTTGCTTTGATTTGTGATTTCATATGGCTATGAGTCGAGCATTCCACGAAGGCGAGATTGATTGGTGAATCTGTCTTGTTGTCGATACATGGCAAATCATGATTTCACATTCACTAATACCATCACATATGGCTATAGAAGTGAGCATTCGACGGTCGGTTGAGTGAATCTGTCACATTTACGGCGTTAATTAGCAATGTGATTTCACATTCACTATTACCATCTCACATATGGCTATAGAAGTTGACATTCACGATAGATTCAGTTGGTGAATCCTGTCTTGTTTGTCATTCAGTAGCAATGTGATTTCATTCAGCAGTACCGGGTTACCTTCATGGCGAATTCGGTTGAAGTGAATCTTGTCATTTTAATTGGATTGATAATACATTTCAAATCAATTTACTTTATGCAATAAATTCACTCATGAATTTAAAATACATACCAGCGTACGGATATTTGACAAACATTTCAATACTAATAATTCAAATCGATATATATATATATATATATATATATATATATATATATATATATATATATATATATATATATATATATATATATATATATATATATATATATATATATATATATACTCTCTTTCTAAATAGAACTTGAAATGAAATTGAGTCACGAAAGAAACAAGCGATAGAGAAACGAGAGAGGCATAGAACAAAGCAGAGAATAAAGAACAAATAGAGAAACAGAGCCAATTATCAATTCCTTTTCTCTTTCGATACCGGTCACAGTCGGGTTGTCGTCTTAAGCGCCTTTAGTCAAACCCAAATTCTTCACTCTTAGTGGTTAAGCAAATAATCATACTAAACGAATATCGCCAAGGCGGCTTGAAGCTTAGCCAGGAGGCGACGAAAGGCTGATCACGTTTTTCACTTAGTCTCATTCTTATTTGAACCCCCATTAATTGTTTCTTGGTCCACTATGATCGATTATGCGAATACAAAAGCTTCAACGGTGCAAAATATGCAAAAACAGGGCTGCTAGAAGTAGTGGTATCGGTGCCACACTTTATTTGTCTGGAAGCCACCGGTCATACTTACATCCAGTAAGATACTTAGGGTACCAGTTTAGTGATCTTGGTACCACTTGCTAACGCATCATGAATGCTGGTGCACCACTTTTTGAAATGGGGGTACTGTCATGATTTTTGACCCGAAATGTTGGATTTGGCATTTCACCCATTTTCTTCAATAAACCTCCTCCAATTCATCCCATATAAAAAATCACCATGAATCCACCCAAACAACTCCAAAGGTGGTTTAGAATCAATAGAAAACCACTTTTTTCTTAAGTTAGGGCTTTTCCCCAAAATCAATATCATAAAAGAGGAAGTTAGGGTTTGATTTTCTTACCTTAGCATCTTCAAATCTCCTCTTGTAGGTTGCTTGATCCCTTAGGAGGAAGAAATGGGAAGCAAACCCAGCCCAAACCCTCCCCTTCTTGCAAACCCTAGCCTTTCTCCCACTTTTCTCGTTTCTCTCAAAGACGGGTTTGCTCATAAAATGATCCCGAGTACTTACAGACTTGCTTATCCCACTTAGGAGTGTAAGGCCATGTTTGCCCACTTACTAATCCTCATTCTCATTTAAGTCCTATTATTCCTTTTGGCCAAATTCTTTATCATAAAATTCACTTAGACATTTATTCACTTTATAACAATTGATGTAGGTCCTCGATGTTGCAAATTTCCACATTTGCCCTTTTTCACTTGGGTTATTTCGGGTTCGATCACTTTCTCGGATTTAAGCATATAATATTCAATCCTTATGCTCACACTTTGTTATTTACAGATTTATCAATTTATCGAATTTCTGGAAAACCGTTTATTTGATTCATACATAGAATATATATAATAAAATAATTATAAAAGTCTAGAATTTATTTTTGGGGCGTTATTCCCCTTTACATTAAGTGCGATCCATTTAACCTCTTGATTCCTAGAAACGGTCAATTTTGGATTGCTAATCTCTTCCTTTCCCATTATCCTTGATAAACTGTCATCTCTTTCTTTCTACCCTCTCCAGTATTCTTCATCCATTTCTTTTAATTCAACTCTTCACATCTTGTCTCTCTCCTCTTGCTCTTTTTCCACTCCATATCTATTTGTTTTGATGCTTCCTCCACAAATTGATCTCTTATCTCGACATCAAATACTCATCTCTTAAGCGTAGTTGAGTTCTTAGGCTGGATGTCTCTTTCATACCTTTCTCAGTCTCTTCCAGCATTTCTATTAGTGCATTCTTTCTGTCTTGAGCTTCCTAACATCTGGGGATAAATTCCATATAGGGCTCATACTCCTCTACCTTTCTTCTCTCTCTTTTACTGAGCTTACCACAATGGCTTGCTCATTTTCTCTATTATCTCTATTTATTTCTTCAATTTCTTGTACTTTTTCCTTGCCTTTATTGGGAGAATGCAGTTATGCATTAGAGTTAAGGAGAGGTCTTGAGGTATATTCTTCTTGCCCTTTTGCCGCTAATATCATTACTGATGATGGTTCTTTGGGTGTGGAATCAAACCTCTACTTATAATTTACTTTCACAGTAGTAGCTCATAATTGATATTTCTATGATCTTCCCTACAACCCCTTTAATATGGCGTACAAAAGTACTACCTCTTCCTTTCGTACGGTACTTAGGTGTTTGGAAGGTAGTAGGACTGAATTGAGGAAGTAAAACCATATCTTTGCTTCTTCAGTTAGTAACCCTCTTGAAATAGAGTGGTTCTTCTTTGTTGAATTCCACTCCCCTTTCCATTTGTGAGCAACTTAACTATTATCTAGTAGTTTGGATCTTTCTGTAACTTCTTGAACTTGGATCCATCAATTTGCTAATTTAGATTGAATTTCTTGTTTATCTCATCCTTGTTGAAGGAAATCCACTTTCCTTTGATATAGTGATGAGTCCTAAACTCATCTATTTTTAATTAATTTTTATGGCATTTTTTTAGTAGTTAAGAAACTTCTTATCCCCTTGATTGGTGTAGGTGTGAGAGTTTTTATAGTGGAAACTTTGCTTGGTCTACTTCCAATCCGGTTGCATAAATCTTGTGTCGAGACAATACCCTTTGTTACCATGAAATGGCATTTTCCCCAATTAAATCTAGATTCTTGTCTTGACACCTCTAAAAATCTTGTTCAAATTTTCTAAATAATTCGCAAAACTAGATCCATAAACTAAAGTCATCACGTGAAGATTTCCATAGCCTCATCCACCAATCGAAAACATAGGCCCCATTAGTGATATGCTCTAGCCAGTGGCATATACATTGTCATTATATGTTTATATACATGAGGCATTTATCATTTGTACTTGTTATTTAAATTGTGGTTGACGATAAAATCGGATCAGCAGATAGTTGGCTGACTTATGTCATCAAATTATGTGACTTGATAGTAAAACCTTAAGGCATAAGAACACTATTCTAAATAGTCCATAGTCGATCATTATTGGCTTAGGAATAATAATGAAGTAAGACTATTATGTTTTATGAAAGACTATGTTTGGTCGCCAGACATAAGATGTTACTCATAACATAAATACATGTTAAGTTCATGTTATTATGGTGGCCGTATAGAAATACTACATGGATTATGTCATCAGTAATTCTCATTGTAGTAGTGGTATTTGAGTCCTTCGACCTAAATTCACCATGGATTCTTACATGAGGAACTTCATGTCTTGACTAGCTCAATGACGTCTTTAACAGGATGGTAATACGAGGGCTATGTGGTTGGGCATGCGATGCAAATCATGTGGAGGAATGTGAGTGCTAGTGAAGGAATTTGTCCCTCTCTTAACTGAGTGAGATGTCTATTGGCCTCTTGATAAGTGAGATTGAGAAATGCATGGCCATGCTCGGATGAGATTGATAGGAGTTATCAATATCATTTGTTTAGTCAGTCTACTTGAGAATCAAGAAACGATTAAGTTGTATAAAGATGACTTCATCCATGCTTTGTGTATCGAGGACATCGTGTGACAAAGGACTAATATCATACCGTGAATGGAGTTTTGAGTCATCAATTCACTTGATTTGGGTAGTTATAATGTCTTGCTAGAAATTGATTATTACTTGTGGGCTTAGAATATGATTTGGGCTTCTTGACATTGAGTGAACTGTAGGGCCACACATAAGAATGAGATATAATGGGATGTTAGAAAGGCTCTCTCTTTGGCCATGATTAAACTAAGCCCAAGCCCATTAATAGTTAATGGAATTTGGTTTAAATTCGTTTTAATAAAAGGGTTTGGGAGGCTTGATATAAATATGAGGTTTATCATCTAAAAGTAGGTGGTTCTTTTGAAGTGGGCATTTTTGAGAGAGAATTCTTTTTAGAGTTTTGGAAGACACTAAGGTGTCTTTGGTTTTGTGGGACAAAGACCTATCATAGGGTGCTAGCACATCCATCCCATCCATTAGCCGTTGTGAGGATACCTTTAGAGGGCATTTGCACACTGTATCATCTTGGCTCGTTGCTGCTGGATCGTTTCCAGAAGGAGTTTTGTTTGTGTTTCAACGTGTGTGCGATCAAGCAAATCTGCACTAGTCGAAAGTTCGGTCTGAGAGTGAATGGATTTCATTGATTCATTGTTTAGTTTCATCAAACTTCTTGGATCCTGATGTAGTTCAGCGTTAATTTTTTTTTTTATTTCGGTTGCGTTTTCTTATCGGCTAGATTGACATGATTTGCTGAGTGGCGGATCACTGGCCTGGGAGCGAGATTGAAGGCAAGGAAAAAAGAAAGAGATAGATTGGTTTGTTCTATCTTCTCATATTCTCGTTTCAAGATTTGAAATGTTTGTTCTAAATGTATAAGAAAAGCATATTGATTTGTTTTAATTGATTGTGAAATGTTTGCATATGAAAATTGCATGAGTATTGAAATGGTACATTTATACAAATGTACATATTGTGCGTATTTTCTATAAGGATTTGAATGCCCTTAATAGAATGTTAGCAGTTTAATTCACATTAAGGATAGATTGGTATACGATAAGAAATTCGAGTCGCGATGCTGCGAGCAAATGTATTGATGTGTCACTTCGTTCAGCAGCCTAGCGGGACAATATCAGTAGTGTTCACAAATAGATTTTTAAAAACCCGGTCGAGTAACTGGCGGGACCAAAGCGTGTTATCAAAACAAATATTTTTATGCGGCACGCAGCCCGGTGGGGCCGTCACCGGTGATTCGATATCATGTATGTAAAAACATAGGTTAAATTCATTAAGGCGGGAGTGAATTGACTTTGAGATTGTTGACATATTGGAATTGAAAAGAATGATGCAAATTGAAATGAAAAGAAGCATTGTAAGGAAATGCATGGTTAGTTATAAATGATTTATTACATATGAAAATGTATATTTGGAATGATCAATGAACCGTAAATGATTGTATATGAAATAAGTATATGTATTGTATTGACATTGATCATCGAAAAGATTTGAAACTTCGTTTAGTAAAGTTACATGATTTGACTGGAAATTTAGAAACGAAGAGAATGGAATTGTATAGAACCACTAAACATGAAAATGCTTAGGCGTGTAGTATTATCTATCTTGTAGTCATAGATTGAACATGAGCAAGGCAAGATCGAGGAGCGTCAGTCATAGAGAAAAGATTTACGAGTATGAGTCCGACATATGCATTCACTCCATTTTTTTAACATTGATATTTACGCAAAACAATTTGTATACGAACATCTATTTTGTAAATCATTTGGCTTGATAATACCTTTATATTAGCGTACTTTTACAGTATAAATGTAATGTTAATGAGCTACCATTTTAAAAATGCTTCCACATATTTGAAAGGGCTTTTTATACGATGATATAGCAGCTTAGGTGTATTTTTGATAAATGATTATGATACAGTGATATAGTGGTATCAGAGCATCCTGGATTCGGTTTGGACCCACCAATCGGGTCGGACCGAAAAGGGGTGCCACATTATGTTTTGCAAGTTTTTATTGAAAAAGAGATAATTCCAGCAGGAAAAGAAGAAAAAAAAAGTGGCAAGGCGAGAACTCTCTCGTGACATAGTTTACGAGATGGGCGGCAGAATCTCAAGGGAACCAGCAGAGCTATGTCACAACTAGCAGCTATATGTCGCAACAAAGTCCATGTTGAACTCGAGGAAGAAATAGAACTGTGTCGCGACAAAGAATTTTTCTGTTGTGACACTACTGAACAAGTGTGTGAAGAAGATTGTCACGACACTCTTGACTCTGTCGCGACATTGATCAAGGCATATGGCAGTGAAACTTTAATACATAACAATCCCCTTACTCTGTGCGCAGCATAAAGAATAGAAGATAGCGGATGAACTCTCTTGTATGACGACTCTGTCATGACCAGTATAGCGAATTATAACCTGAGTAAATTGCGACAAGTGTTTTTATGTTGCGACAAAGTTTTTCAGCATAGGACATTTCGAGGGAAGGATTTATGTCGCGACAAAGAGAAAACTTTGTCACGACATAAAATTAGAGTTCACAATACTGCAAAGGGGCAACAAGACTTTGTCGCGTGAGGAGAAGTTTTTTCCACGACCAGACAAAACATGAGGTTGAGGTGGAACTCGTAGCGACGAAGAAATCTCTGTGGCAATGAGGATTCCCAAAAGCAATATAAGAAGATGTTGCGACAAAGGCTTTATGTTGCGACATAATGAAAATTAAAGACGAGAATCTCTGTCGCAGCCAGAAAATTTTATGTCGTGACAATAAAAGTATTTGCAGTGATAGAAATTTTGTCGCGATAAAAGAAAATTAATAACAGTGAAAGAAGTGAAAAGAATGAGATAAGCGAGACAAGTTTTGTGTGACAAAGATTTCTATGTTGCAATAAATAGTTCGACTAACAACAAGGATAAGGAAGAAATTCTATTGTGACAAAAGAAACTGCATTTAAACAGAGTTATTGAGTAACCACGTAAGAATGTCGAGCATAAGAAAACTGTTGCGACAAAGTAGAAAAGCTGAAGGTAAAAATGTTTGTCGCGACAAAGAAATTTATGTTGCAATAGTTTTCAGAAGTAGAAAAGTATAAGAAGTTGGTTACAACAAATTTTTATGTCGACCTGAAGACACTCCTATCGCGTAAGACAAGACTACGCATCAAAACTATGTCATGATATTATCAAAGTCTATCACGGCGAGAATCTAAGAAAAAGCTAAGAAAACCCCATCTCAATAGAGCGTAGGCTACGATAGAAGCTAAGGGACAAAGGCAAGCCTTTATCGTAACGGGCGACCAATTTGTGCGCTAAATTTTGAGGATCCACAAAAGCGGAGTTTTGAAGTGCATCCATTCATTGGAAAGTCTATAAATAGATGTATCTAGAGCATTGTGCGGGGTTGGCCGGAAAACCAGGACTTCTGGGTAGTTGGAGACTCTTTGTATATTATTTTTCTTTTATTTTTTTCTTTTAGTTCCTTTTGAGTAGATTTTGTTTTAGAGTAGTTTTTAGTTAGTTTTCGGTTTATTTTAAGGTTGAGTAATGAGCGTGTGCGGCTTCGAGATAAATTTATTATCGGCTCCTCCCATTACTTTTTGCTTTAAATGGATTTTGGAAAATTTATGGAATTCATTTATGTTAGTTCGTTTACAATTTTAGTGAATTTTCCTGTTTAGTTAGTCATTGATATGTGTGAACTGGTTTTGAAAGATTGAGCTCCCTCTGGGAATGAGTTGATGGTGATTGTTATATTTATACACAAAGTGGAAGAACACCATATTTAGAAATCTTGAATTTATTTGATTGGTATTATTCTTGAACTTAACTGTTCTAGAAATCTTAGTCACAGTGTACCCCGAAAATAAAGGGCGTATCTTATTCGATTTCCTAGTAGGCCCTTTACGGCCAACACGGAGATGGAGAATCTAAAGTGCGACCGGTTCCTTGTGGGTATGGTAGACTAAAACTTTAGAACTAATGAACTCTGAAAGATTACTCAGATAGATCACTAACTTACTCAATTTGTGAGGATAGTTGGATGAAGTATCAATTTAATCGCTCAGAGGTTTCTCCTCTTTTTGATGAAATGATTCTGATCCCCTTTTAGCATAGATCTAATCAAGGAGATGGAGAATTTCATCAACATCGAAGGATGAGGTGCCAGTTAAATTGTAGAAGGCTTGCAATATCACATTTATGAAATGAGAATTCTTCCAATCTAAGATTTGGGTGTGAAGTGCGAAAAGGAAAAATACTCATATCTTAGAAAGAGGATTATATCTTACAATTAACTGATTAGAACCATGAGTCCGAAAGGAACATGAATCTCTAATTAGTGAAATGTATGGTTAAGGGAGAAATCCAAACTATACTACAATGCATCTTTCCAACTAATGGCTTAACTATGACTCAAAATGATGCAGAAATTGACAATTATTCATTGGTCTATTTCCCGGTGTTGTCTCGCTCGATAGGCTCTGAATCCCTTTTATTAAATTCTTTATGTATACTAGTGATGTAACACCCCAAACATTTTTTAAATGATTTTTTTTTCATGGAATTTAAGTTTTGGAATTGTTTTGGGTCCATCATGAATTTATAATAATTTTTAGGAATTATTCTCAATTAAATGGGAATTTTAGGAAAATATACCCGATGAGTCAAATTACGACGATTGACAGAAATAGAATTTTTAAATGCAATGAATGAAATAAATTATGGGAAATTTTCTGAGAAGAAAACTAAGGTCAAAATATATGTTATAAAATAAAATTAATGAAAATACTTGAATAAAACAAATAATAAAAATACGTGAACAGTGAACCGGGTAGGGGAAAAGTCAACCAGATTTGTTGACCAAGGAGCCAAAAGAGACATTTTAAAAATTCCCAGGGCCTTAAAAATTTCAAGAAAAACTGTAGAGACTTAGTACAATATTGAATTAATTTTAAAATATTAGGCCTCAGAAAATCGAGCAGAAAACAAAGAAAAAATTGAAGAACCCTAGGTTCTGCATTCGGCGCAGAACTGTTGGGAAAGGAAGAAAATTTTGTTGCAGCCAATTCCCTTTGAATCACCCTGTGATTTTTCATGGTGGAAGACTTCTGAAGGTATATTAAAGCGCCATGGTTTTTAATTTTGGTTTGCATAGGTCTGTATTGGAGGAAGGGGCTGAATTGATAAATGGTTGTTGTTTGGATGGTCAATTAGGGTTGTTTGGAATGAATGAATTGTTCTAATGTGTATGCTAGGTTGCAATTGCATTTTGAATCTATAGAATGTGACCTAAGAGGTATGAATTAGGTCTGATGTTAAAATTTGGGAAAATGTATTTAGAATGAATTGGGGTGGTAATTAGTGGAATTAGAGGTTGAATGATTGAATGTAATTTCTGTTTGAAGGTGGAAGCTTGGACAGAATCATGGAGAACCCTAATGGACGAATTTTAGAGGCCAATTTAACATCATTGGAAAGATAGATGTTAGTGAAAATTTTCCACTGGTTCAGGTCTTTTCAACGTCGGTAGAAGATATGAGCCAAAATACTAACTGATCATGTCGCAAAAAAAAACGAGTTTAGTGATTAAACATTAGATATAAGAAATTAGTTGTGAAATTGAATATTATAATTATAATTTTGGGCATTTAGATGTTAAAAAATGTTGAAGGTAAGGAAAGTAAAGGGGATTTTAAAAAAAATTATTTAAAAGCTGAGTTAGAGCGATTAAATGAAGGCAGATGCATGACTAATTGAGTAGTGGATAACAAGGGTATGGCTCGTTGTAGTTTTGGCGTTATCTTTATATTTCTTTCTTGCATTAATATTGGTATAGCAAGCGAAGTTGGGGAAGGCTCACACGTTCAGGGTGAATAGCCTATTGAGCCTAGACTAATAGGGAGAATTGAGTAAATTTATATCATCGTACTTGCACCTTGAAATGTATAGCGGTGTTTTCATTGTTTGACTTGATCGTAGTAATTGACTATAGATTGGAGCCCTTATTCTTGAAGCATTCATTGAATTGAATTTGTCATATACCAAGTCATGTGTCTGATGAATATTCATGCGAACACGGTCGACTAACTCTTATTATATTTGGTGTTATCTTGTTGCATCTTTAGTACGGTCAGCTATAACTAGTAATTGTTAATGTCGTGATGGTATGAATCACGAGAAAACCTAGCGATGGGAGGTCATCGGGCTGTATGTGCACATGGTACCCTACGGGTGCGGGCAAAGCCGGTGCCTTCCCTAGAGAGGTGGTAAAACTCAGGCGTAGAACCCGGCCGGGTTCTACGGATCTTTGGTTGGAATAATGCGGATTCCCGTTATAAAGGTAAAAGGAATGCGGATTCTGAATGGTAAACTATATTTAATGTTTCAAACCTCTAAAACTCATTTTGATATTGTTGTTCATATTCTTGCATTTATTGTTGCATAACCTATATGCGATGATTGATTGATTGAGCATAACCATCCTTGTGAAATTTGGTCTTGAGTACCTAGCCTGTAATATGGTGATATGTTTTCCTCACGAGTTATCTCACAGTTGATTTGCTCCTTTTGAGGTAGACGGAGAAAGGAGAATCCGGGCATTTCTTGACCTTGGATTCTATTTGAAACATGTAATGGATTATTATTTTGTTTTATTTGGTGAATGAGTGCAAGTTTCGGAGAAACCATGGTGAATTAACTTGGTTATTGGGTTAATTCTTGGTTGAATCGATAAATTTTGAATAGTTGAGTTGGATAAATTTTTCTTTGATGAAACCTTATTGATATTTTTGATGAGACGTTGAGGTCGTTTTTTGATGTAGTGGATGACCACGGAGTCTATTTGTTATGTTATTTGAGATAATATCATGATGAGATTTTGAGTTAATTATTAGTAGATTTTAGATTGATATTGCGAATAATAGGATTTGTCATTGGTTCTAGAAGCGAATGGGTCTTTAAATTTTTGGGGTAGAAATTATGGGACTTAGGCTTGCTCACGGGTTTGGTGGCCTTAGCTGCCCATTCCTAGCCAGCCAGTCTGACCTATAAAGTGGGATGTGACAAAGTTGTGAATATCGAGCCAGGTTTTTAAAAGAAATTTGGGAATGTTATTTGGGTAAATGATAAATGTGACACCATGGAGCATAAGTTCCCAAATTGTCTTTTGTATGTCATCATAGTATAGTTAATTTACATATCTATAGATGAAAAGTTTAAGTACTCTTGATATGTATTGTGAATCTAAGTATCATTTGTTTTCTTGGTTGTTAGAATGCCACTTTAAGAAGGCGACAAAGGCGATACCAGGGCGTGGACCACCTCGTGAGGCGAAGGAAGTCTATGATGGAATGGATGTTGGGATGCCGGATGTGGGTCCAGATGCATCGAGATCGGACCGAGATGGAACAAATTCACCCACCAGATCGGCGAGAGTACGGAGTGAGGCGAGAATGTTCCGCCTCCATTTGATATGGATGATTTGGGAATTTTGAAGCGAATCTGGGGAGTTGGGCGGAGAATGAGGCCCTTGGGGCGGAAGTAGACCCGGAGGTGAGGCAATGGGTTCCATTTCCCGGTTCCACCTACTCCGACTCCGTCGCCACAACCTCGCACGAGGGTGCCTGGGTAGCTAGGCGAATCTTTGGATGAGGAAGGTCTATCTTTACAGGTTCTGAGGTTTAAGACTCCGGAATATCATTGTGAGGAAGGAGATGACCTGATATTTCTTGGAGAGCGAGAAAAAAGTAGTGAGGGAGATTATCATGCTCGGATGCTAGAGTAATTGAGCTGGTAGGAATGAAGATGAAGAATAATGCATGGGATTGGTTCCAGAGACACATTGAGGATCAGTTATATGGAGGGAACCCTCTGATTAGTGCCACGGTAGGGTGATGCGGAATCAACAAAATTTATATTCCTATGTTCCTCTCTTGTAGTAGTCGACTCTTTACTTGATATGGCGATCTAAGTCGAACACGGGGATGAGTTTTCATCCACGAATGATTGTGTCGGTGTTTGAAAATGGTGAGGCTTTTGTTTGGATTTTTGGATTTCGTTAAAAACATGGGAGGTTGGTTGTTCAACGATTAAAGCGCAATGGCTTAAATGGAGGTGTGAAATAGTAAACCTTGAAGGCTTGGAGTCACTAGCTTGATAACATGGGGTATTACGGTGTCCTCGGGTTATTTCCTGCACATTAGAGGCGGTGTTATATAGTAAACCAAAAGCTAGGATCTTTGTTTAGCTATAAACCTAACCCTAGAACCACTTATTTGAGTCAGGCAAATACTAAACATTGAAGTCCCATTCAGTTTGAAACCCTAGCATTTAACCTCATTTCAATGGCTCGTAAATACCGCATCTAAAGAATATCGGTGCATACTACCGTTAAGCGTACTGCTTGAACCATAAAGCATGACAAGTATTGACCAAAGGAAAGACACATTAAATGACGCATTAAACCTAGTTTGGAAAGTATGGAACCATAAATGCGATTACTGTAACTTTAAAGCATGGGGACAACTGCGATGCCTGAAGCCAAGCTGCTGACCCCTCATAACTTCCAAGGTATGAGAAGCAGCGAGCATCCCTTGAGTTGTCATCCCTCAGGGGTGTTTGGCGGCGAGAAAAATGAGAGAAAGAGGGAGAGAAGAGTAGCAGAGACTAAATGAAAGTTGCGGGAAAACTTTATAAAATGAAAAGTTGCTTAGGGTTACAAAGTTATGGGGGCTTATATAGTCAACCCAAAGGTGTGAAAATACAAAAATGCCTAAAATATGAAATTACATAAGGGACAAAATGGTAAAATATCAAAAGCATTAGTCGTTGGAATAAAAATACCAAGAAAACACGAAGTGAGGAATTTCGCTATGCGACAAATTTCGACCAGCTAAGCGAGAATTCTTGTGAGATAGTGGGAGTGGGAAAATTCGCTAAGACAGTGAATTTCGCTAGCTAAGCGAAATTTATTGCTATCGCGAATTTTCCTGACAACCTTTGGATGCGAAATTTTATTTATGATTCTGGTACCCGCAATCAGTGAGCCTAGCAATCATAAGCGAAAATCGACTTGATCCTACTTCACGCTTTGCTACTGCATCGCTCCTGCCTTCTTGTCGTAGCGCGCGCTGATTCTTCCCACTTTGCATCTGACATTTCATCACCTCGGCTTGGTGAAATCATGGGGATTCGCGTTGAGCGCGATAAGAGGCGAAACTTCTTTGAAGTTCCCAAGACACACATAAAGCTATCCCAAAACAATCTCGAAAACAAATCAAAAACACTAAGTGGACATGCACGCGACAATTGGCTTAATTGATATGATTAGTGTAAACAGCACTCAAAACCTATCTTGAATAGAGCACCGAAAATAGCACTTTTGGGCACTAATCACACCCCCAATGAGTACGTTGCTAGTCCCTTATGATACTAAAAATAATGGGATGCATCTTTGGCCTTTTACAAAAAGTGTATGTGGTTCCAAGTAGATGTACGAGCAAGCTTTACCTTTAGCATGAATAATTTTTATATAAAAACCCGGTCTGAAAGAACAAAAACCATATAAGAAACAGTTTTAGGACAACATCGGTTCAAGAAGTCGGCCAATTTCCACAAAAATCTAATTGTTCCTAAGGTAACCGACAGGCCAATAAATGCAAAACTATTTCTACTGACGAGCTACTGCTGCATGGCCTTAAGCGTGACCAACCTAAATAGGGCTAAGCTACGCTCCATTTCTTCCCTTGATTGCAAATGTAGGGTCTGATGCTAAAAGCCGACTTGCAGTCAGTGCGGGTTCATGATGACTCCCAGCGATTAAGGTTTAGGGCATCAAGCAGGATCAGCGGCCACAAACTTTGCGAGGCTTCGCCGGACTTTGAATGACTTAGGAGTGGCTGACACGCTAGCCTTCACCCGTCCACCGGGTGTGGCGAACACCAAGTCGTGACTCGACCCGATTAAGGTTTAGGGCATCGGGCTTTAAAACTGCTTCAATACCCCTCGGGTGTGCTGGGTTTCAATGACGTCCGACTTATTTTCTTTTTCTTCTTTTCTTTTTCTTTTTGCTTTTTCTTTTCCTTTTTTGAAGACTTCGTGGTCTTGAACATTAGTAACACAAACCTATTATGAATTAGATCAACAAATTTAAGGCAGCTATCTGAGTGGAAAGATGTATATAGTTTTCGCAACCTATTGGTACAACACAAAAGATTGTGCAATGTGTGAATTAGCTAAGGGAGATATTCAAGGTTAGTATCTTAGAAATTTCAATTGACAAAACTAAATCATGCATAGAAATGTTCTAACATTAAGGTAACATACAGTCTTGTTTTTCGACTAAAGGCAAGTAGAAACCTGAAAATGTGAATCTAGCTTGATTTTGCAAAAAGTGTAGTAAGCTAAAATAATGCTATAAAGCTTTTGATATAACGAAATGGCTAAAACATGCTTAATATAGCTAAACATAATAAAAATATATTTACTACTATTAGCTAATACATGAATCTACAATACAAATGAGTAGGCGGGTTGATAAAGAAATTTGGCGTACAAAAACATAATAGAAGACCTCCCAACTCTAACTTTTCCTCAGGCGAGTAGAAACATGTCATAGGGGTAGGAAAGTTGGGACGAGGAGTGTGACCACCTGATCTCGCGATGGTGGTGGATGCGAGGCTATTTGTTCTTTGTGACCTGACATGTCTGGGAGGCTCTTCTTTTGTGGGCTCATCACGATGTATGCGGGGCTCGGGGCGGGAGGCCAGGGTGACTGTGATCTGACGGGCATGGTATGATGCTCTAAAGTGGTCTCGGCTGGGCCCGATCTTTGATCCGTCGATGCTTGTGTGGTAGCGATGCACGGGACGGCAACCATAACACTGCTGGCTCCCTCGAGTGGCGTAAACATGCTCGGAGAGTGTTATGTAGAATATGAAGGGCCGGGGAGTGTCAGGCAGGAGAGTGAAGTAGGGGAGGAGGTGGAGGAGGAGATGGAGGAGACAAATCTGGCACTGGGCTCCTCGCCACCTCTACCTCCACCTCGAGAACAGGATCATCTCTCCTCGGGGAGTCCTCTGCCACCTCATCCGGTACCTCCTCACGGTCACCGCGGCCCGGAGGAGAAAGAAATAGAGCATCGCCGGCTCGCTCGAGGCCGGGGACACGGGGCGCCCGGTCCTCGCACTCTCGATGCGGGGCTCCTCTGGAAATCCCAAATGCTCCGGGGCACGGCTCGGTGGTCGCGGCATCAGCGATGGTAGACTCGGCTCGGGCCGGGCCCTTGCGGGGTGGACCTTATCTTGAGTCTGTGGGGCATCATGACCCGGCTCGGAGGGGCCCAGACAGAGTCTCTCGAGATCAGTCTGGGGCCTCGAGTATGGCTCCCCTGCCAGCCCGGACCCCGTAGTCTTTGTAGCGGGAGCAGTAGTCGGGCGGGTGATCACGAAAACATCGGCGGGGGCGCCTCCAGGAAAAAGCGCGTCTGTAGTGGTATCTCTGGTAGGCGACCGTCTCCGTATGTCGGTTGAGGCCCGATCCGATATCCTCTGACGTGGCTGCTTTGCTTGCGGCGGGCTAATGCGACTGAAATATATTTACTTTCCGGGTACTTCTGGTCGATCATCAATAGTAAATGTCAGACTCAGTAGGGACTCGGCCTCCACAGGAAGTCATGGAGTAGGTAGGCGAAGCACCGCGGGGATAGTAGAGCTAGCTGCTTGATTGTCATGAGCAGCTGCGGGGAGTAATGCGTGTCAGTCTCATGGAGTCTTTGAATGGTAAGGTCAGCGGTCGATCTTAGGAACGTCGTGAATGACTCTCACGAAAATCTGTGCATGCATCGGCGTTCAGGTATGAGTCCCACAGGAAAAAAGGTAGTCTTATCCTGTGACGATCGTAGGGCGATTGGCTCTCCTGCACTCTTTGGTGAGGATGATAGCTGAGGCCTAGATGATGGACTTCTCCCGGGCACGATGTCAGGGCCCGCTTGGAATGGGGCCCTCACGGATATTCTGCGGTCTCTTTGGGAAGGGGCCAGGAGTCAGTGCTCGTCTGATATCTTGAACCCCTGAGGCTCCTCAGTGGATGAGGAGGCTAGCACTTGAGAGTGCTGCTCCTCACACTGCGGAGTACTAAACTGACTCGGGGCACAGAAGCGGGACCCACCTGCAGTGCGATACCATAGCTATAGTCGGAGGCGATATGGGGCGGTACGTGATCACGGTTGGGGCTAGGAATGCCTTGCATGCGCTCGGGACCGGGCTCAGGCTGAGACGAACTTGACCACGGCTAGTGGAGGCGGAGCGGGGAGCAAGGCTAAGGGGAGAAGCCGGTGCCGGGGTAACCAGACACTGGCAACCTTGCGAAAACGCAGCGCGTGGCGGGTGGTGGCCAAACGGCGGTGTAGGGTGCGAGAGCTGCGGCCCAGCGAGAACCTGAATAAGGAGAGCTTCGAGAGGCAGCCGGACATAGGTCCGGCGATCTTTGGGCCCCGTGTGAGGCTACTTGATGGAGAAGCGGCTCGAGGCTTAGCGGATGTAGGTCGGCGGGCGGCTGCGGGGCTCGGGGCTCACGGCTGGGGGGGGGGGTGATGGAATGAAGGTGGATGGCTTCCTCCCCCTCCCCTTCTTCCTATATGGGGCGCGAGGAGCTTAGGAAGAGTCGAGATTTCGCTACAATGCGAAATCTGCCTTAAGCGAACTCCATCTGCTTGAAAAGAAAAAATAAAATTTGAATTGGGCGGATAAAAGAATTACTAATTATTATTTTTATCAAAAACCTAAAAATACAATTAATTTTAGGCTACTTAAAAAGGAAAATTGCTAAAACGAGGGAAGTTGCTAAAAGGAAAGTTACTAAAAATAGTAACTCTCAAAATTGACAATTTTTAAACAAAAGCAAAAATTTTTTGTTTGCAACTTGGTTTAGCGAACACCAAACCGGCCAAATTTCAACGATACACTCATGGAGGTCGAGGAGGAGGAGCTCACTTAACCCGGCAGTGGCTTGTGTTCGACCTTCGCTTCTTTTTCTTCTCACGAGGGTGATTTTGGGCTGACCAATTGCTGCATTGGTAGTGATGACGGCTCCCAAATCAGAAAGCTGCTTCATCTTGGTGCCGCTAATTCTTGCCGATCTATGGATCTTTGAAAGCTACAACGCCCGACGGTGGCAGACTTCATTGCTTCCTTCCTTATCACCTTCCACTAGCTTGTGCTTGTTACTCAAGTAAGAAAAATATTGAGCTCAATGTCATGTTGCCAAATGTATGAGTTGCATTACCCCATTTAAATGTTGATGATTGCATTAAGCGATGGCAATAGTCTTCAGGGATAAAGGTAGCTGCCTTAGTTGGGGTCCGCACGAATTGGCTCGGTGTCAAGCACTACAAAGTCTACGAGGTAGTAAATTTGTCTACCTTTACCAACACATCTGCTATTCCACATAGAATCTTCGCTCATCTATCGACCAATGACAGTGATGTTGGTAGGTTTTAGCTCCCTTAAACCTACTTTGCTTATACACTTGAAATGCGCATTGGGGTTTTCTACTTGGCCCCCTAAGTCTGCGTGCTTTTGTCTATACAAGTCCCTCAATGTTATTTGGTATTGGGGATCTATGGATAGATTGTATTTATTTGAGGTCTTACTGCGGATTATGGCGACTTGCTCGGTTAAGGCTTTCTTCTCAATACCTAACCACTTTCTTATTTTGTACACGAATCCTTTAAAACTTATAAGTTGGGACACCTTAATCATCGGAGTGGGATATTTCACCTTGCCTTAACACCTCCCAAAATTTCAGCTTGATTTGGGGATTTTTTTCTTGCTTCTCGGTGCTTGGGGGAAATGGAGGGCACAGTTTTTCTTCAGATCTTCTTGATGATCACCTTCTCAGCTCGGCATTTTCCTTGCATGTTTCTTCGAGTAGTCATGGGCACTTGGTTTGCTCTATTTCTCTTCCTCCTCGGGGTGATTATAGCTTTCACTTCATCCCTCCACCAGGTCTTTGGATGAACCTACCTCCATCCTTTTGGTTGGCAATGTTTGGAAGGGAACCTCCTTTCCTCCTGTCTCTCAACAGTGTTGATCTTTGTGATTGAATCTTTGCGAGGTTGTCAATTTTCTGATTAAGATTGCTCTCAAGCCCATCTATTCTTTTATTCGATTGTACTCTACGATATCAATTCTTTATGCGATTGTTCATTTTATCCCCTTTTTGCACCATCACAAAAAATTCTTGCCCAGGCCACACTCAAATTCAAGATGGCTTGTTCAGAAAGCGGAGAAGAGGATGGTGGCAGGCGTAGTTGAGATGAGGAACCAAGCCCCATTGTTTGGCACCGGGGAGCACATAGAGCGGGGGATTAGGTTTCCTAGGAGAGATTAAGGGTGATTCTTCCAATTGGAGTGTATGTGTTACCGTATGGGGCATTCGGTTGTGGCTTGTATTTATTGCGACATTAGCATGTTACGACATCAAATCCTTCCTTTGATGGGGCTTTTCCGGATAGTTTTCTCTGGATGGGCCAGTGGGGCGATAATTGGTGCATGGGTTGGCACGAAGCGGTATTTTCGATCCGCGCACGCACTTCATGGAACCTCTTTCCTTCTAGCTCCTCCCGCTTTTCTAGCTAGAGTTGAGATTTTGCTTTCATTTCCATGTCCTCGAAAGTGTAAAATTCCTCCCACCCCAGGATGAGCTATGGGCCTCATTTTCTCCATCTCTCTCGGGTTTGGCTCATCCCAACCTTTGGAAGTTTCAGCCACATAATTCAAAAAGTCCATGGCTTCATCTGGGTGCTTGCTCAGAAAATCTCCTCACACATTATTTCGAGAAGCTTCCATGTGGGAGACATACCACCATAGAAGTGGTTCCTGAGCATCGAAGTGTCGAAACCATGATGTGGACAAGCAGCGTGGTCTCCATGAATCTCTCGGCTTTGGTAGAACCTCTCATTGTCAGAAGCGACAAATGTGTAGATTGTCTCTTAGTGTGGTCTTGTGGAGCGAAGAATTTCTTTAAAAATTAGCCACTGCGACTCGACCCGGCTCCGATGGTTCACGGGTCTCAGTGAGTTAAGCCAAATCTTGACCTTGTCCTTGAGGGTCAATGGAAATGCCTTCAACTTCAACAAATCCATGTCAATCGTACCCTCCTTGAAGGTTATGCATACTTCCTCAAAATCCCGTATGTGAGTGTATGGGTTTTCATTTTCCATACCATGAAATGTAGATGATAGGGGGCTGTAGGTCTCCACGCCACATCCTCTGCCGGGGTATGATGCGAGGAAGGCACTAACTCTAGGAGAGGTGTATGTGATCCCTCATTGATCATATATCTTTGTTGGATTCAGCGGGGTACCACTGTGACTTTGTTGTTCTTCGGGTATAGGATCCATATTTTCACGTGGCACTGCGATTTCACAACCTTGTTCAATTGGTGTCTTGATTCATCTACTGAAAGTGTCTACATCCCAATGGTGCATAAGCCACATTACACAAAATTAGACACAACAAAGAACAAAAACAAGCTTGCCAAAGGTCGATGTTATTTAAAATAAAAGCGAAATTTGTAAGAAACAAAAGCAGTGCGATAGCGCCAGAAATAGTGAAAACACAGCCAGTTACAGCAAATGAAATTCAAAAAGATTAAAAGTCACCTACACTTGTAATGTGGATTACAAGTACACATCAACTCATCATACGTAGTTTGGCACCATCCCCGGCAATGGCGCCATTTGATTCGTGCCACGATAGGGTGATGCAGAATCAACAAAATTTATATTCCTATGTTCCTCCTCTCTTGTAGTTAAGCTCTTTGCGGTGGCGAGTCTAGGGTCGGGGATAGGTTTCGTCCACGAATGATTTGCAGTGTTTGAAAATGGTGAGGCTTTAGTTTGGATTTTGGATTTGGTTAAAAACATGAGTTGGTTGTTCGATTAAAGCGTGGCTTAAATGGAAGTGAAATAGTAACATGAAGGCTTGGGTCACTAGCTTGATAACATGGGGGTATTACGATTGTCCTCGGGTTATTTCCTCGCATTAGGGCAATTGACATATAGTCAAAACCAAAACCGGATCTTTGTTTGGCTGCTGTAAGGCAACACTAGAACACTCCTATTTGGTCAGACCAAATCTTAAGCGACTCAAAGGGTCCCATTAGGTTTGACCTAGCATTTAGCTCATTTCGTGGCTGCGTAAATACCATCTAAAGAATATCAGTGCATCTACCATTAAGCATGTGAACCGCAAAACATGACAAGTATTGACCAAAGGAAAGACATTAAATGGAATTAAACCCTAGTTTGGAAAGTATGGAACCATAAATGAAGTACCTGTAATATTTAAAGCATGAGGACAACCTGTAGTAGCCTCAAAACCAAGCTAGCAACCCTCCTCTTCAAGGCTATGAGGCTTAGCCAAGCATCCCTTGAGTTGTCATCCTCAAGGGGGGTGTTTGGCAGCCGAGAAAATGAGAGAAAGAGGAGAGAGAAGGAAGAAAAGCGAGACATAAAATGAAAAGTTGCCAGGGTTACACAAGTTATGAGGAAAACATATAGTCGACAAAGTGTGAAAATACAAAAATGCCTAAAATATGAAATTACATAAGGGACAAAATGGTAAAATATCAAAACGTGGTCGTTTGGAATCAAAAATACCAAAAAACATAGGCTGAGGAATTTCGCTATGCAACAAATTGATTCTTGCCACGGTAGGGTGAGCGGAATCAACAATATTTGTTTCCTATGTTCCTCCTATTGCCGTAGTCAAACTCTTTGCGAGTATAAGCGGTCTAGGGTCGAACACAGGGATGTGTTTTCATCCCACGAATGATTTGTATCAGTGTTTGGAAAATGGTGAGGCTTTTGTTTGGATTTGTGGATTTTGTTAAAAACAGTGGAGGTTGTTTGTTCAGCATTCGCGTAATGGTTTAAAATGAAGTGTGAAATGGTAACCTTGAAGGCTTAGGTTACTAAGCTTGATAACATGAAGTGTCACAGTGTCTCGGGTTATTTCCACCAGCATTAGGAGCAGATGACATATAGTCAAAGCCAAAACCGAGGATCTTTGTTTAGCTATAAAACCTAACCTAAAAACCCTCCTATTTGATCTGACCACGGCTAAGCATTCAAAGTCCACAGCATTTAACACTTACCTCACAATCCCATGGCTCGTAAATGACATCTAAAGAATGTCGGTGCATCACCATTAAGAATGCACTGAACCACAAGAAACATGGCAAGTATTGACCAAAAGAAAGACATTAAATGGCATTAAACCTAGTTTGGAAAGCTTGGAACCATAAATGCAATACATGTAACAATCAACGCAAGAGGACAACCTGCAACAGCCCCAAAACCAAGCTAGCAACCCTCCTCTTCAAAGATTTATGAGGAAGCAGCGAAGCATCCCTTGAGTTGTCATCCTCAAGGGGTGTGTTTGGCAGCAGAGAAAATGAGAGAAAGAGGAGAGAGGAGAGCAAAATGAGACCTAAAATGAAAGCTGCGGGAAAACTTTATAAAATGAAAAGTTGCTTAGGGTTACAAAGTTTGAGGGGCTTATAGTCAACTGAAAGTGTGAAAATACAAAAATGCCTAAAATATGAAATTACATAAGGGACAAGAATGGTAATATATCAAAAGCGTTGTCGTTTGGCATCAAGAATATCAAAAACACGAGGAGTGAAGTTTACCCGTATGCAGGAAATTTCGCTAGCATGAAAATTTAAGCAATAACTATGAGGAGATTTAAGTAGTCTAGCGAAATTCTACAGAAGATAACGAAAATGGGAAAGAATTATTTAGCAACGGTGAATTTAGGCTAAGCTAGCGAAATTTATTAACCCTAGCCGAAAATTTTGTGAGATAGCGAAATTGGAAAATTTAAGCTGAGCGCGATGAGTTAAGCTAGCTAATGAAACTAGCTAGCCTAAGCAGAAATTCCCAATTTAAGCTAGGATGCGAGAATTTCCGATTCGCTGGGATTGCGAGATTTTTAGACATGATTGCGAAATTTTATGATCCCGACGAACCCACTGGCAATCATGCAGCAATCTACGGTGCTCTGCTTTCTGTTTGCTCACTTTTGCATCACTCTGCGCACTTCTTATTCACATCACTTTGCCTTGATTCTTCCTTTGAATCTTGATATTTCATCGCCTCGGCTCAATGAAATCATCGAGGATTCTCATTCCAACACCAATAAAAGCTGACTGGCGATTAGTGTTCTCAAAAACACACCAAACTATCCAAAACAATCTCGAAATGGAATTAGTGAAACTAAGTGGACTTACACACATCGAGGTGGCTTAGTGATATGATTAGTGCGCAAAAAGCACTCAAAACATATCTTGAATAGGGCTCAAAATAGCACTTTTTGGGTACTAATCACACCCCCCAACCGACACGTTGCTTGTCCCTTAGCAATGCTAAAAATAAAAATGTGATGCATGCTGTGCTTTTACAAAAAGTGTATGTGGTTCAAAAAGCGTATGTACAGGTAAGCTTTACCTTTAGCATGAATAATTTACACCCTGCATGAAAACCGGTCATGAAAGAACAAAAACCATATAAGAGCAAGTTTTAGGGCAACATTGGTTCCAAGGAGGTCAGCCTGAATTTCAACCAAAATCTAATTGTTCCTAATATATAACCGGCTTGAGCGATAAAATGCAAGCTATTCCCTCCCCAACCTAGCTACGCCATGGCCTTAAGCAGCGACCAGCTTTAAACTAGGACTAGTTACACTCTTATTCTTCCTTGATTGCAATTTAGAAAGGTGCAATGCTAAAAATTCGACTTCACCAAAGTCCGTGCGCGAGGAGTTCACCGATGACTCTAACAGGTGGGTTTCAGGGCATCAAGCCAAGGATCACTTGACCACAAACTCTGCGAGCTTCACCGGACTCAGATGACTTCGGGGTAGAAAGCACTACAACACGCTAAAGCTCTACATCACCCGGGTACTTAGCAGACACAAAGTCGATGACTCCCGACCCGATCAAAGGTTTAGGGCATGTCGGGCTTTAAGGCTTTCGCCATATACCCACCGGACCGTGTTAGGTTTCAAGGCAAAGCGTCCACGACTTTATTTTCTTTCTTTGCTTTTCTTTTCTTTTTCTTTTCCTTTTTGGAAGACTTCATTGGTCTTGAACATGGGTAACACAAACCTATTATGGTGCGTCCAACAAATTTAAAACGGCTTTGCCAAATGGAAAGAGTATACATCTTCGCAACCTATTGGTATAACTTTGGTGTACGGAGTGTGTGAATTAGCTAAAGGGAGTGTTCAAGGTTGTTCATTTGAAATCTCAATTAACCAAAAACTAAATCATGCATGGAAATGTTCTAACATTCAGGTAACATACAATGTTTCAATTTTTCAACTAAAGGCAAGAGTAGAAACACAAGGAAATGTAGATACAAGAACGATTGCAAAAGTGTAGTAAATTGCAAATAATGCTATAAAGCTTTTGATATAACCAAAATGGCTAATACATGCTTAATATAGCTAAACATACAAAAGTATCATTGCCTACTATTGGCTAATATATGAATCTTTTACAAAATTAGTAGGCAGTTGATAAAGCTGAAAACTGTACGAAAACATAATAGAATACACTCCTAACTCTTTCCTCCAGGTCGAGTATAGACATGTCATAGGGATAGGAAAGTTAGAGGCAGGAAAGTGTGACCACCACTCCGTGGTGGTGGTGAGAGAGAGGATGCGAAAGGCTCTTGCTCTTTGTGGCGACATGTCTAAAGAAGGCTCAGCTGTGCTCTTCTTTGTGGGCTCGTCTCGATGGGAGAGGGGCGGGAACAGCCCGGGGCGGGGTGAGCTCATGATCTGCAGGGCATGGTATGACGGTGCTCTAAAGTGGTCTCGGCTCGAGGAGTCAGTCTACGGTCCATGCGGCGCTGTGTAGTGGCGATGAACGGGCCGGCATCGAAACACCTGTGGCTCCTCGGGGCGCGTGAGACGTGCTCAGAATCTTTCTGTATTGATTCGTGCCCGCGATTAGGGTGATCGGAATCCAACAAAATTTGTATCCTATATATTCCTCCCTCACTACTTGAAGTAGTCAGAAACTCTGCTAGCAGTATAGTGAGTCTAGGGTCGAACACGAGGGATGGAGTTTTCTTCGTACAAATGATTTGGTGAAATCCGAAAAATGGTAGGCCCACATTTGGATTTTAAGGTGGTGATAAAAATAGTGGGTTGGTGGTTTGCAAATTTGAGAAAGAAATAAAAATAAAATTTAAAATAGAACCCCTTAGCAAGTCTCGGAGCCCTTTGGTTTGGGTTTAAGAGGCCAACTAACATGTCCTCGGGTCTTTTCCTCGCATTGGGGAACATGACATATAGTCATTTCGAGGCAGGATCTTCATATGACATTAAAACCCTAAACCCTAAAATCATTTCTTCTAATATATAGCATTTTATTTACCTTAATGTTTCCAAAGCAGTTAAAACCATCGATAGATCTAACCTGCGAGGAGCTCATAAATGACAACTAAATGGGCATCGAGTGGATGCAATAAGTAGCATCTGTGTGGTTCAGCTTGCGAGTCTTGGCCACTCAGGGTACATCACAGTGATTCAAACCTAAAAAGTGAGATCTGAGACGATGAGAGAACAAATGCTTCTTTGTGAAAACATAAAGGGTGGAATTGTTTTTACCTTCAAACATTCACCCAGTGGCCCTCCTCTTCAGGAGAAGGAGTGCAACCAAACATCCCTCCTGAGGACCCTCATCCTCGAGGTGTTTATTAGTAGAAAAATAAGAGAAAGAAGGAGAAGAAGAGAGCAAAATGAAAAGGCTGTAGCGTATGTCTTGAAAAGATTAAAGTTAAGAGTTTACAAGCTTATAAGGTGTCTTCTATAGCCAACCCAAATGTGTGAAATGACAAAAATGCCTAAAATATGGGGAATTACAATAGGGACAAAATGGTAATTGATCAAAGCACGTGGTCGTTTGAGATCTAAAGTATATCAAAAACCGCAGAGGCGACCATTTTCGATATGCGAGGGCTTTTAAGCGGCTAGCATAGCGAAATTTATGCTGCGAAATTTAAGCTAAGCTAGCGAAAATCACGAATAGCGAAAATGGAAAAATTCATATCTCTGATGAATTTTAAGCTAGCTAAGCGGAAATTTAAGCTAACAGCGAAAATTTTGCATAAGCGAGGTCAACATTCTCTCTTTGGATCTAGCGGCTACTATTCCATTGGCGGCTGTTCCTGCATCCCACATCCTGCCCGACTTGCTATTTTTCTATTTTCTTCTCTTCTTTCCTCTTGGTCTCGATCTATGGTGTTGAGTTTGACTCCGAATTCTTCGTGTTTGGATCGACTCCATGATGTTGGCATGATTGCTTCGTAAAGCGCAAATTGCATAAATACGTCGTTAGAATAGTAGGGATATGTGTAAATCGGGTTAATTAGAATGATTAGTATACAAAAAGCACTAAAGCATAATAAATAGAAAGGGTTGAAATAACGCTTTGGGCACTAATCATGTATATGATGGGTCGGGGGTGTCAGCAGGGGCTGTGGCTACAAAAAGCACTCAAAACCTATAATAAATAGGGTTCAAAATAGCACTTTTTGGGCACTAATCATGTATATGATGGGCCAGAAGTGTCAGCGGGGAGTACGTGAAATTTGAAGGAAGTGGAGAGATAAATCTGGCCTTTGGACTCCTCTCCATCTCTACCTCTGGAGCAGGATCATCTCTCCTCTAGGAGTCCTCTGCCTCCTCATCAGGGTACCTCCCTCACAGTTTAGCTGTGGAGGAGAAAGAAAATAGGCATCACCATGGCTCTCTCCGTAGACAGGGACTGAGGGGCATCGATCCTCCTCTCGTCACAGGCTCCTGGAAGAAGCCTAAGTGCTCCCAGGGACTGGAGAGGCTCAATAGTCGCCGGCATCAACAAGGGTAGACTCGGCTGAGCCGGGCCCATGCGGTGGACCTTATCTTCAAATGCGTAGGAGGTCATCCTGACTCGGAGGGACGGAACCGGGAGATCCCCTCCCGAGATCCGTCTGAGCCTGAGTATGGCTCCCTACTGTGCGGTAGTCTTTGTAGCGGGAGGAAAAATTTGGTCGAGACGGTGATCAATGAGAAGCATCGAGGCGGGGCGCCTCACGGGAAGGATACGGAATCTCACGCTGCTGCCCAGTGTCACGGCGAGGAATGCGCGGACCATCTCCCTCTATGTCGGCTAAGGTCAATCTCGATGCCACTCCAGAATTGGCTGCTCGTTGGTAGGCCCTAATGCGGGTGATATGTCATTGCTCGAACTTCATCCCGGTCGATCATCAATAGCAAATCGGGCTCCCGACGGACTCGGCGCTCCAGGAGATCATGGAGTGGTAGGAGCGAAGTACCACCGGGGGTGTTAATACAAAGCTGCCCGCGGTGTGTCGTGAGCAGGCGAGGGGAGTAATGTTAATCACTCGCATGAAGTCCACGAGCGAAGTCGGCGGTCGTAGCCAGACGCGTCGTCTGACCGCCAAAATCTCTAGCGTGGAGCCCGGCGTTCCCGAGGTCGAAGTCCCCAACAAGCTAATGGCGCCCCCGATCCTTGCGGCGGCGATAGCGGGGTAAGCGAGGTCTCTGCTGGCGGCGTGGAAAGCGCGGTGAGCTGGAAATGATGAGGATTGCCGGACTGATGCGGAGCAGCTTGGAGGGCTGGCCTCTTGGATCGTCTGAGGCAGCGGGGAGGGCCGAGGTCCCATCCTGCGATGCAGTACCTCCCCAGACACCGAGGCTCCTCCGGGAGCGCTGTGGGACTGCTGCGGGCTGCTCGATTGCGGAGTAAGCGCGGAGATGGGCCGCGGGCGGCCTCGGTAGTGTGCGGACCCTCCATCTCGAGTGTTGAATCGACCACGGAGCTGAGGCGGGACCGACCCACAGGCTGGCACCACTGGCTGTCGGAATGTGACACCGGAGAGGCGGGGTAGAATGCGGGTGGGGCTTGGTGTAGGGTGCGCACACGAGCCCGGACGAGCTCGGTTGTACCGAGAGCGCGGCGGCCGTCGAACGCAGGGCTAGCAGCAGTGGCTAGGAGACAAAGGCCTTTGGGCGGCGAATGGCTCCGAACTTGCGCGTCGCGGCGGTCCGTGATGGCCGGCTCTGGTGGCGCGGTGGTGGCTCAAGGACTTCTTTGTGAGATGGCAGGGCCCCAGGAACGCAGGTAGGCGTGCTTTCGATAGGGAGAATTGCGATGTGGTCGCGGCGTGAGCAAGGGGGGAGGTGGGGAAGGATGAAATAATTTGGAAAGCCTCCTCCTTCTTTTTATAAGTGCTGGCGTAGAACGACCTACAGGCAATTTTAATTTATAATAAATGCAGTCTGACACACAAATAAAAACAATTAAAAGAAACAAAAAAATTTGATTTAGGCTAATTATAAACAAAAATCAAAATTAATTATTATTTTAACGAATCCTAAAAATGAAATAAAAGTAACTA